>JAQJVK010000003.1:62426611-63626611 GCA_035578135.1 Flexamia atlantica | reverse complement strand
ATAAACCCTTAAAAGTTACAAAGCCCCACTGGAAGTTTCTGTAGTGACCGCCAAGCAACTTGAGGTTGTCGGCTTGATTGGTAGTGGACTAAGTTTGGAGGTGACGGAAATTTGAACAATTCCAAAATCCCTGATTCATTATTGTAATTTGTGAAACCATATTGATGTTAAAACTTTTGTTATGTTGTTTATTTCCATATTTATATATGGTTTAAGTTCTTATATGTTTAAACTGGAACGGTGTTTGGGTCGGAGGACAACTTGTAAAAGGGTGTGTATTTGAAGCATGTAAGCCTGCCTGTTGGTAAGCATCAGCGAGCACAGAATAATATTATTTAGTGCTCGCTGGTAAGAATACACTCCCAGGAAAAAAAACGGTAATCAAGTGTTTAGTAAATTAAATATTATGTGAACATCAATCTATTCACTGAAGAAAATCATAAAAACATAACAAAATCATAAATTGTAGAAATCAAGTAGTTCAAATAATTAATTACAATAATTATTCAAGAATAATACCAACAATCCGCGATCACTCACACATGATACGGCATTAAGCTACACACTCGCATAATAATCATATATTATTCAATATTTATTTGTAGTAAATAAAAAATAATTATTTTTTATAAATTAGTAATGTTTACCTATAACCAATAATATCCTAATAAGTTAACATCTCGTACAAAGACGGCAGAGGTGACCTAATGGAGAAACACCTATTAACTACTTCTATAAAGATCTCGCACTCTGCTAAACGGTCTGTGAAATTATTCCGGGAATCTTGAGCTGATAAAGCCTCGGGGTTTATAGCTTTAATTTAAATTTACGAGCACTTTTTATGCATCTTCTTCTTCTTAAAATAATAATACATTTGTAACATAAAAGGGGATATTCAACTGAAGTTTAATTGTTTTAACTCACATTACTGCTAATAGCAAGTTAAGTGAATGTGTTATTGTTTCTGTTGTTATTTATTTCATTTTTCACTCAAAATATGTGAATACTTGTATTGAAGAAGTAGACAACAATAGTCTATGATCATTTCTAACTAGAGGATAAATTGTAATATGGTATATGGTATATGGTAAATGGTAATGGTAATGAATATTATTATCCATGGTTTAGCCCCTGAGCTGTGCGAACAAATTAAAGACTATTACGTACTTATTACTTAATTAAAAAAAATCCACTCAGTCTGCTCCCAGCCACCACGCCAACTCGTCGCATTCTTGATTTATAGTTGTGACTGGCCCGTAATTTTCGTTTTTAAACGTTCAATTGTGTCCGTATCGCGTTTAAATGTTACGCACTATGTGTTTTTTTCCACTCCGACGAAGCCATCTCCCGATGGATAACTATTTTTTTCACATCTGTACTCAGCAGAAGATGGTGTTATTACACAGCAACATATTCTGAAAAAAACTAAATCTATTTTGAGCTGTACGACGCCGCTTGTAAGTAATATAGTTTTACATAAATACGTATCTATAACTTAATGAGATAGATTGCTTCTTGAAAAACTAAAAGGAAAAGATACCATATAAAATATTGTGTATACAATTCACAATTCTGTAAATGAAAAAAAACTTAAAATCTCTTAAAACTTTTCTCATTAGTTAGTAAAAGCAGTATTCAACATGTGAAACCAAATAAAATACTTCTGTAAACAAATTGTCAGCAGTATGTATATGCACGTGATACAGCACTGCGTTCAAAACGGAGTATTTTCAAACAATCACGTCTTTACCCAAGTTAACAAATCCTTTGTAAATAGATTGATAAATAATACCGTTGATAAATTTTTTCAGTATAACACCTAATACTAAAACACCGTATTTACTCAAAGACATCGTAATTAAGAGTAGTAACATTAACCTAACTCACCCATGATCCATTAAGCCTTCATTGAATATGCATCCATCTTACATTGTTATTACCGAGTGACCACTTGAGAATCTACCCAAATTTCAGTCCGTGAATATACATTTTACAAATGGTTATTTGAATTTGTATTAAAAAATAAACTATTTTCAGGAAATTTTCTAGTATATTGCTTTTAAAACAGCTATATGTAAAACAATAAAAGAGCAGGCTCTCTTATTAAAATTGCAACGTGCAACAATGTTTTTAACTATAACTATAACTATAAACTATAACTATAGTATTAACTAATATATTGAGTCATATTAATTTTAATAACTTCTGGTGTAAGAGAGAAATTTAGTGTTCAAGTATATTGGCGGGGTTTATTGCTTCATTAAATGCAGTTCATGCTCTAGTTACACTCTCGTAATTCTGTCTTTGTATCACAGAAGGAAATGATTTAATGATTGACCTTATTTTAGTTCATGAGCTAACTTTGCGGAAAAGCTTTGACATAACTTTAATGTTTTACATTTAACTATCTTGAGGAAATCTGAATTGTTGTTCTATTTTTACGATTTGTACCTTTCTCAGCCTATGCCAACGTAAACTAGTTTTAAAGCCCGTATCACATTACCAAATATTTTATAAAAGATCTTTAATAAAAGATTTATTTGACCAATCAAAATTCAAGCCAGCTGATTATCGAAACAAAAACTTAAATTATGATTGGTCAAATAAATCTTTCGTAAAATATTTGAGGGTGTAATGGGGCCTATATATTTCATTCTGTTCCAATCTAGCGAACCATGAAATATATCTTAAGGAAGTTTATTAGTTATGGTTAACAATGCGCTCCGTTTAAAGTGAGGTTTATATTTGGTCTATTAGTTAGTTCGGTTCTGAATATGACTGACGATTTTCTCGTTTGATTAAGATGTTATGGTTGGAGGAAACCATATTTCTTTTTCAACCGTTGTAATCTGTATGAATCTAGTACCTAAACAGCGTCTGAAACATTTTCATTTACTTAACTGTCGACTGTTAGTTTATTCAACATTATATGTCATGAGCTAACGAATGTACATTAAACATTATAAAACATGAAAGGAATACTATTAGGTACTAAATTAGAACAACAGAAGGTCAGTGTTTGTTTGCCTCCTAATCTGGTTTAAAACTTTAATACGTATAATATCACTTCAAATCAGTCTCCTTAATGTTGTACAATTTAATTCTCTTTCAATTCCCATGTTAAAATTAACTTTAATTTTTTAGCACTAATATATTTCATAATAACTGGTGGGTAAAGTCCTTTATTTTATACAGAGGCGTCAGTGAGCTCGTTACTGAACTGCCGCGCCACAATGCGTAAGCGGCTTTGAAAAGGTTGATTCCCTTATCAGTTAAAATACTTCCTCATCGTCTTTGCAATCAAAATATACATTTTCTAAAAATACGGAACTAAAATAACTATTGGGATACTATGTTGGGATATTGAAAGTTCCTTGGGTATTATCAACGTTGTCAAGCTTCCCGGTTAGTGATTGTATAGAGATTAAAAGAAAAAAATCTGAAAAAGATTAGTACTTGACGAATGAATTAAATTATCACTTGAGTTGAGATTGGTACTTGAGTATGAAGATATAGCTATATTTACCTTGAACACTTTGAGAATATTTTTTGGGATAAAAGATTAATATTAGTCAGTTTATACGAAGATCGACATAATAAAGTTTTCAGTAAATATTTCTTTAATTAATTTAAGAACACACAAAGAATTATAAAATAGACAACTTACTCATATATATATTAATTTAAAATTATTCATTAATTCGAATAAATTATAATGCGTAGGTTTGTACTGAGTAAGTGGTTGTGGATTATTAAGCATGAATAATATTGTACTCACTAACTCTGTGGGTCTAGTCTAATGCAAAGCAATCACTGGCATTAACTAAGCTAACATTCACTACAAACAGATGATAACATGAAGCTTTAGATATTGCCGAACTTTTGAATATAACGGTAATAGCGAATGTATTTATATAAAACAACTTTTACATTCATACTTCGAAACATAACTATACATAACTTTTACGTTCATAGTCCTTATGCAAAAGAAGTATATCATGTTCGTCGTTTATTTTAAAAATGTTTATCGATTGAAGAATAAGTGGTCAGCAAAATTGATATAGATAATTTATAATAACCAATAATAATAACAATAACCAATAATAATAATATTAACCAATAATAATATGCAACCAATATAATATAATCAGTATAATTTTAGCCAATATTTTAAAACTAGGATATTTTGAAATGAAATTTGTAGTTTTTCTCAACCCTTAGATAGGATGGTAATATACTTATGACATTGATACTTTTAACGGTAGGCATTTTTTCATTTCTATTTTTTCATTTCTAACGGTAGGCATTTTTACATGATTAAGAAGACTTGTAAAAGACTTACTTCGAAAATTGCTATTTAAGCTAACTATAATCCACTCTCGAGCTCAGTTACAGTTCAAGTTATAAAACAAAAAAGATTATCTACCTAAATGTATTGACTGTCAAAGAACGACAACTATGCTATGATTAAGTAAGTGGCTAAAGTGAAATATTGACTTCAATACAAAGTAAACGACAAATAATAAAGCCACAAGTGACCATCTTCAATCTAAGATCGTCAAAAAACGAGCGTCAAGAAACGTGCTTCCTTCAAGTGACGAGCTCTCCACTGATGTAGCAGCTCTCCAATTAGACAAGACTTCTTCAAACTCCGTCACTTAAACTTCTGTTGTTGCTTCTCTTTTGAAATATATTTTAAGTCTTCTCTTCCTCGTTCCTTGTGTTTTTTTTTAGGAAACAGTTAATTACTTTGCAAGTTATTTTTGAGGTTATTGCAAGGATTCCGAAGATAAAACCTTCAAACTATCCTTTGGATAAATTAATTAAATTTCCTTTGAAATTTAATTGGATGAATTCCAACTTAGTTGAGTTTTAGGGTTTTATAAAATGAGTTATTTCAGGATGAATTTTTTAATCTTATTCTCTATGGTTAAAAATAATTCTGATGAATAAAGTGGCAAACCTATTGATTTACAATATTTCACGTTCATGCTTTTTTGTTTTAATTTTTTTTTTGTTTTACTTCCAAAGTGAAAAAATAGTTTTTCCATTGAGTTTTTTTGCCGAAATATTTTTTGATTTCAACGTACGTTGGAGGTGAGTTTTAATAGGCTCTTGAATTTCGTTTATGATATGGATGATCAAACTATATGAAGAAAATGTCATTAAGAAATAATCTCCCCTTTTTTTCTTCTTCACAAAGTACCGTAACAAATAAATTTTGTTTGGATTTATTTATAAATAAAATTGAGCATCATGCGTAGAGAACAAGGCCTTGAAACACAAAAAGTGAAGCAGCAAGCAATATGAACACCTTACGCAACACAAGCTGTATAAAGTAATTGTTTTTGTTTTGGAGGAATTGAAAACTGGTGAGTAAGAAAATACATGCCAAATTCCGATAGTGAAAGAAGCCGTTCTGCCTTTCTCGCATATTGAATATTGTTATACTATCGTTACAACGTAGAGGTGTATGCTGCGTCAGCATTTATATTGGCTCAATTTTCGTCATTGCTACAAACCAATTCTGTCCTTAGCTTCAAACTACAACTAAAATTACTACAACTGTTACTACAGCAATTAATGTTTTTTTTTTTTTTTTTTTTGATAGGCAAGGGTTTGTTTTTAGGGCAGGTGGGAAAAAATGTATTTTTATATACATCCCGTTATTTAATACCTCCCCTTTTATCGAGTCCACTACAGTTTGTTAGTTTTATCAAAGTGTTTGTTAAGCCAAACTTTCCAAATATTTATGATGGAAAATATATTTAGAAAACTTCTTCTCAAACAGTACAATAACTACCAGCGTTATAGTTAACTAGCTTTCAGTGAGGGATTTCCTTTGCCTTTATTTTTTTCGAGTGGTTTGTTGGGGCTTGTTGAAGTGCTCCTACTTGAAGATCACCATAATCACTATGTTGAGATGGGAACTGATTTGACAAGGTTAAGGTACATTCTTTCCTACCTTATTGGTATTGGTACAAGTTTCTCTGGTACCAATTAATATAATTTTTAGTTACTTGCACAACTTGCAGACTAGAGGTATCTTGAGTGCATAATGTATACTCAACCACTCCAGGATCCATAGCTTCGGTTACATGTAAAAATCTGTGCAAAAACTGTAGCACGTGAAATTTCTCCGGTGAACCTCTTGCACTTCAATTAAAAACGAGATTGAACTCTGCATTTTTGTTTTGTTAGTATAGTGTTGTGCTTTGTCAAAATTCAATAAACCTTAGCAAAGGGAAAGGTTCAACTTCCTGAAGTTTGTGGGTGGTAAAATGTAAGTCGTTTTTTTTTTACTGCGGTAAAAATTCTATTTGTCTTGATACCTGATCAACATATATTCCATGTAGATTTTACAAACATAAGTCGGTAATTTCAATAAAACTTGATACAAATTAAAGTTGTATATCAAACTAATTAAAAAAAAATATATTTTGTGAAAACAAAGGTCATCAAAAAAACCAACAAATGTCCTCCTTAGTCTGTTAGCATCTTCTTCAGAGGGTTAAAATGTCATATTTAACCAATCTACAGTAGATATTAATACATATGAAAAATAAATAATGATAAAATTAAAATGTTCAATGTAGTTAACACTAATAAATGCTAAATAAATGCTTAAATGCTGTAAAATACTACAAGAAATGTTCAATGTAGCGATAGGTTTTTCTCTTTGATGATACTGTATTTAGAACTTATTATAGTTTAAGTTAACTGACTAAAGGGTTTAATAGCTCATTGCTTACATGGGACAGAAATAGATATAGTAGGCCTTAAAGGCTTTGTTGGGAGGGTTGAGTTATTTCCCCAGAGGCTGGAGAATGTTTAATCTGTGAGGTTTCCCACACTGAGGTTTGGCAGAGCACCGTGCAGAGCTACGATTAATACGGTATTACGTGAATATCATAGAATTATGAGATTTTCACCTTTTTAACGGTAGATATACATTGCTTATAGTCACACTCCTATAAGCACTTCTAGGCCATAGGACACAGTTAATCCGTAAACTACAGGACTGATTAATTTAAAATGTTTATTTAACAACAAATACTTTGTGTAGGAGAGAGTCCTGTCTCTAATGAAAAGGACATTCAAGGAAGGTTAAATTTTAATATAACGTAAAATTTAAAGGGCTAGAGATTTATAAGTAATTCTGAATCACTTTAGATAGGAAGTTTTGTAATGAAAGTTTTTAAGACATACATATTTATCATGTAATTATGTAACTAATTGAGTGAAACACTTTTATGACGGAACGAAGAACTTCGCACTTCTAAGAACTTCTGCCTTATAATATAAAGATCAAAGTTAATACAGTTGAACTAAGTCTAATCTCTGAATTACTCCACCAGTCGTGGATGTATTTGTTTGAATTTAGCACCAAACTGTAAAAAATAATTGTTACTTAGGGATACATTTTGATCAAGTAATTAAAAAATATCAAGCAAATTTTCAGTTTTTATTGAATTTATATTTCACAGAAATCCGACATAAAAGATACATTATTTATTTATCTTTACTCCCTCAACGTTTCAAAATTGCTGCGATACAAGAATGCCATTTTCAGATTATCTGGTGATAAGGCTTATGAGATGGATGCTTCAAAGGGACATCGGCCGTAAAACTTTTTACAGTTATTTTATTTTACGTTTAAGGCCAATAACACTTAAACTTTTATTGACCTTTTATATTCCAATAACTCATTGTTGAAAACTGGTTTCGTGAGGAAAGCGAAACCTTTAACTTTATATTGTAAATCAAGTAGTATTAAGGTGAACAGGAATTTCAATTGGATAAAATTCAGTTCAGAAAAACAAGCGATTAACATTCAGTTGAGTTTAAAAGTTAAGCAGTTGAGTTCTACATAGCAAAAAAGGATGTTTTTCAGAAACGGGAGAGTTTTCCTGCAAGGTGTACATTAGGATTCATAAATATTTCGTGGTTTCTAAAGAGCGTTAACTTCAAAATCCATCGATACAAATCGTATATTTCTTATGATTCAGAAATAAAGACCTTTCGACAATAAGATGAATATATTCCATTTTTCTTCTTCTACGACGAGTCACATTAAAATAGATTCGAATTCCTATCTTCGCTTACATTTTAATTTTATCTGGATGTGGCCGATTAACACATAGGTATAACTTACAAAATGATTAAATATAATGGTTGTCTTACCTAAAATGAACCAATAGGTAACTTTTATCATTATAAATCTGTCAAAGAACTATTGGCGAACTCCATTTTAAGTGAAAAAAATCAAACTACTCAAACTACTCATATCTCATCGACCATTGGGTTAAGAAAACATTTCAAAGGCTAAAAAGTTCCTAAATTTAAGTGTAGAATCCAAAAACGCTTTGAAATTCAGGGTATTCCTTGAGAAAAATAAAAGTTGTCCTCCATATTGGTCCTCCATATGGAGGCCATTTAGTAGGAAATAAAATTCATATTTTTGTTTATCTTAAAAAAGTGGGGGAAGGCCCCCATTAAAAGTTTTATTTGAATATAATAGTTCCTGAGATATCAGTGGTGGCACAGTTAAGGTGGAGACACTGTATATTGTGAATAAATTGATGACTAAAGCGATCTAGTATAGAATATAATCCAATCTAGAATAGAATAATCAGTTATTATTCTACAGTTCACTACAAATAACTATGCAACACCCAATTTGTAACTTTTAAGGGGGCTAGCCTGTCTAAAAACAGAAATATCTTCAATTTTTAACTAACATTATTTAGGTATTATAAGTTCTTCCTGAACGGTTTGATACTAAAATTATGTTTTAGCTGAGATAAGATAAAAAACAATTATGAGTGGATGTCGATTTTAGCCCTGTCAGTAAATACTTCACAGCTGATTTCCCAAGACTTGTGTTTTGAGTTGTTATTTATAAAATATCTCCTAAACCAATTATGAAATCATCACCAAATTTTAAGAGAATGTTGACATCATTAGGACCTATGGTCTGTGATTATGGTGTAGGAATGCTAAAAGTAAAAATAAATAAATAAATCTATTTAAAAACTATTGTTATTTGTTTATAAGTTTTAAAAACCAAGCAAATCAGTCAAAAATGTTAATATAACTATAATATAGCCTAATGAAGAATAGTATCATTAGGCAACATCTCACTGTCAAAATTAGTTTACCTTGGTCTGTTTGAGCAGACCATTAGGTATTCAATAATTTTATGGGGGGGGGGGGCAAAAAAGGGAATTTAGATTTAGTATTAAGATCTCAAAAAAGCCGTCAGAACACTGTTGGGCCTTCCCCCCAAAGCCAGCTGTAAAGATGCTTTTGTTCACCTGGGACTAATGACAGTTCCTTCACTTTATATTTTTGAACTTTTAACTTACATAAAAACTCACAACATTCAACCACCCCAAAAACATCATCCATACCTAACAAGGAATAAAGAAAACTTTGCTGAATATCACAGATTGTCACTTTTCGAACAAAAACCAATCTATGCCGGGCTCAAACTCATACAATTTCTCCCCAAAGATTTAAAAAACATTGACAAGATTTCTGTTTTTAAAAACCGGCTTAAACTTTACCTGGTCCAACATTGATTTTACGATATTGAATCATTTACCAATAATAATGTCAACAAGTAGCTTAGCCTAGTTATTACAACTGGCTTTCTTTTTCATTTTATTTGGAAGCTGATATAGGCCAACTAATTTATTCTTTGCCTACACTGGTGACCTACTTATAAAGGCACCTTGACAAATCCAATATCCCCGAATCCATGGGCTGAATAAGATGTAACGTCTTCTTACATCTTACATCTTCCCCAACTACGGATGCTGAAGAAGATGTAAGATGTAAGATGTAACGCTCGTTCAAGCCATAGTCTTAGGCATAAAGAAAAGAATGATATCAAATTTACTGGTGAAAGTAACACCATATTTGTTGGTGTATAAATAACAATAATTTAAAATCGTAGCCTGGCTATTACTAGTTTATAATTTATCAATTTTTTAATACTCCTTAACTTATCAAAACTTTCCAAACTATTTTACATATTATTTACTTAAGATCGTGCTTAAATGCTATGAAAGTTTCAATATTCTAGGATAATAAGTTTAGGCACAGTAATATTTTTTTTGTAAAAGTTTGCAATTTAGCTAGGCTATCACTTTTGCTTTTATAAAGATAATGAGAGTTTGTAATTAACATTCTAATTCTTGTAAAATATAAAACTCCCAACAGAACACTACATTGTACTATATCTTGTACTGTACTTGTAACTTATCATTTGGAGTACTGTCGGTTTCGATTGATGTGGCGTTAAGCCTGCTAAAAATAACTTAAGTGTCATGGGTATTTATGGGTTTCATTGATCAAATTACCGTGTTCAAAATGCTCTTTTTATTTGGGTTGGTGCTATATTTGAATTTCAAGCATATTAGGCCTGACCTTTTATCATAATTCGTTGTCCGTTTCAAACTACTAGTCTTTCAAACTTTTATTTATAAAGAAATGCCTTTATTATTACAAGAAACTTCCATGTAAGGCAAATTCCAGTTTATAACCGGCTTAACATTTATTTTCACTTTAATTCAAATTCAGATTTACAGGTAATTCGCCTTTTATTAAAATTAATGTATAAGAATAAAGGAAATAGCATAAGTTGAAAAAATATAATGTTCCAAAAAAAACAAGAACTTTTACTGAAGTGCTGTGCAAAAATAGTATATTTCACTACTAGTCACGAAATGGTACTTTTTTGACGAGTTGTGAACAGTACTTTTCATCACGATGCAAATAAGTGACCAAACTTATAAAAAATGATCCAACATTTCATAATTTAGTCATTTTTCTATAAGTAAACACAATACGGCTGAACTGTCTATTTTAGTTTATAAAGACTGCTGGTCGAACTGTCAAATTAAGGAATTCGTTTGTTTAGGTACGGAAAAATTTTGTTTTGGTACGGAAATGGTTTGTTTGGGTACGGGAATGAAATGTTTGGGTACCGAAAAAGCAGCTGATCATTACTTGTTTTGATGTAAGGAAATCGAGAGTTTTCGTAGATCTCAGCTGTACGGTAACGGGCAATTTTCGTATACAGAGTGATGAAAATGACTTTTTCACGCTTCATCCATCAGCTTTAATTGTTATTCTTAGGAGGATCTATGCTTAAAGAGTAGTTATTCTTAAGGGGTTGGAAGAATTGAGAATTTTGAATCCTTTACAAGGGGATTGGTAAAACTGTGATGTATTTAACCTAACATTGCATTGGATTTACTAACATTTTCTAAACAGTGACAGCTCACTAACAGTTGTAACAGTTCTCTAGCATAAGCTAATATTTTCGGAAACAACAAGTCAAAGAGCTACAGGCATCGGATCGTGCCTTTAATTGGAGAGTCGAGACGCTCGTTATAGAGGCTACTCTGAAGGGCCTTTGTCCATAGAGAGAGAACTTAGTTGACAATTGCATGTCTTCTGCGTAATATATTTCAGACCAAGGCAAATTAGTTTTTTTTTAGAAATTAGGCACAGGAAAATACTATCAAAGGGAGCAAATGATGTGAAATTTGTTGTCTGTAAGTTTAAGATTAAGCCAGGGCATAACCGTACATTATGTTCAATAAAAGCGTAATGACGAGTAATTTGTAGGGTCATTTCGTTATATTTTTGATCCTACGCTTGGACATGAAATTATTACCTAAGAAAGAAAATTTAGCTATGGTTTGATTAGTCTAGTTCCCAACGCAAATGCTAATGGTTAATTAAATTCGAGATTGATTGAATAAGAACAGAAATCGAAAGCCAGGATTTGACCTGCTACAAATTTTTTCGACCTGCAGCTAGAAAATTTTAAAAATGATTTAATCACTTTTCAAAATTAAAGGCGTAAAGTCATTATTTGTTTAATTATTTTTGTGTTTCTAGTAATTATTTGTTGAGGCAAATTATAATCGTCTTTCTGTACTGTGTTTTTGCAAAATAATCTATGATAGGTGAATACCGCTCGCAATGATGCTTTAAAAAATGAGAAGACTTTTACTACCAGTAGAATAGGAAACCACCCAAAGCATCCAGATAGATTGCAACATAGAAATAAAAAGAAATAAAATACACATAAGGGTAGAAATCAATTTCAGTCTAAATAAAAAATATGTCATATCAAACTGATTATTAGACTCTATAAAAACAATCCTGATTAGGTTTAAGTCACAATAAAGCGCCAAACATGTCAGATCTGTTTGTGAAAAGAATATTAAAATTCTGCTTCTAAGACAACATTCATTCGAAAGCGCATATTTAATATGTCGGCGTTTGCTCTTGTCAGTGACATGTCCTGAAAACCTTTTATATAATCCATGTGCAAATCTTAAGTATTTCACATGTTTTACTTATTCTTTGCTTAACTAATTGTGCTTTTAAGCCATATAGTGGCTTCTTAATCAATTATCAAAACAATATATGTGAATTAGTAGTATACCATTTGTTTTAATAGGACAACAACGAGTATTTTAATATCACTTTACTTTATGGTAAATATGATTATATTGTATGTTGCATTCGATTACAAATTACCTTATTATATTAAGTATTTTATTGAGTAAAATGAAATGAAATGAAATTCGTTTACTCCTTTTAACAACATTACAATAATACTATTCACACAACATAAATTATCAGTAGGCATTAGTTCCCCACATGGGCCTGTGGGTGGGGAACGAGTCAAAAATCAGCCACTTAGAGGAATTATTTTTTGTAAAAAAAGTGAGTAATAGTAAGTTTTAATTAAATAACATAAAAGTACATAGATAAATTTAAACAAAAACAAAATATGCACGCAAATACAACTGGGGCAATAGTTTACATTTAGGACGGAAGTTGCCATATTTAAACAAACTTCCGAGCTGTTAAGTTATAAAATATCGCTAAATAAGTTTTCCTACATTCAAAAGCTTTCAGATTCATTGGGCCTTTAATAATTTTCTATCAACACCTGTCCACGTTTGCGCACAGTTATCTAAAATAAACTGCCTTAATTTAAATTAAAAAAATACTGCACAGTAATATGATACTTAATAGCTTAATATAAGACTCAAACTATTAGTTTTCTAAGTTTTACTGCAAATCATAAAAGAGCTATACTCAATGGGCACGTTCAGCCGCAGTCACCGGTGAGTAGCCTACCAGCCTGTAATAAGTGAACGGTAGTGGTGAATTCACCACCTACCAATCACTGTTTTGCATCCACCGAAAAATGTTTACGGTGGAATCGGTAACCGGAACTGTTGACAAGTAACCGGACACTGTTTATTGTCAAGATGCGGTGGATTTGCTTATTAAGGAATATGGCTACCGGTTAGTCACCAGTGACTGCGGCTGAACGCGCTCAATTTCATTTCGGAGGGATCCTTATATGCTTTAATATTCAGTTAAATATTAATACAGCATTTAATGAAAATGTATTTATTTGTGATAAATGAAAAGTCTCTTCCATTTACTCATAAATAAATTAAACTTTGAAATTCTCAAAATTATGTCATGAGGAGTAACCATTTACCAAAGAGAAATTTTTATATGTGTTGAAACACGCTGACATTTTGGTGCCAGATTCACCCTCATTCTGGAAAAAACAACAGCTCAAAAATGTATAGGGACGGGGTAGTCATTATTTCGAGCTTCTCTCAAACAAGGCTCAGCCAAGTGCCTGAGTCTGACACTTGCAATCAGCAGAATCCTATGTTTTTGCATTCTTTACTCTGCAGGTGTATACATTTTTGGTTTATAAATATAATGTAAGAGAGCAAAATAGTCGCGAGTTATCGTTTAGATTTGTTACAAAACAGTATTTAGGTTAATATTTAATGATAACAAAATTACAAATGTTCCTTTTTTGAAGGGATTCCAGTTAAGATATACAGGATATGAATGTACTGGTTTATACTTTCGTTTACGAAAAGACTGTCGAGTTTATCCTACATTATATATTTTTCAAAGCAAAAGGTTTATATTTAAAAGCTTTTTTTAAGTAGGATGGACGAGACTTTGCTGATAACATTTACAACATTACACAACAATAATCAGATTATTCCATTGAAAGTTAAACCTAATCAGGGCTGTAGATATGGTTTTCGTTGAAGAAAAGTCCTAACTTTCCTTCAAACGTGACCAACCCATTAATTTATTATTACAGTTTGAAATAATTATTTAGTTGAAATGGTAAGGATTTTAAATTCTAAAATGTGCAAACCCCTTTTTCAGTCAAGGACTTTTTATTTTTGGTTTTACAGGATCTTTGGCCACTAGGAATTGATTGGAGCTGGTCAAAAGAGTAAAGGAAATACGGTTTCCGGGTTCCGTCGAAGAGCCCTTGTTATGAACATTTCTAACTAAAACAGCTGAAACATTTTTTTTCAGGTTATTTTTAAATTGTCCGAGTAAAGCTAAGTCTCCCGGTAGTTAAGAAATAAATGACATAGGGTGGTATGATTCTAATGGACAAAATTTGGCAAGCAGCCAACTATATTTTACCATACTAAATCCAAAAAAGCTCCAACTTTTTAAATGATTTATTTACCTAATCCTTAACCTTTAAATCATCTCTAAGAAGTATTTATTTTGGCAGGAAAAACACCCATAACCAACGTATAACGAGACACTCTCTCACCTGAGTTGTTGAGCACGGTGTACCTCAGGATCAGGCGGACTTGGTCCTGGTGGGAGCCCCACTCCTGCAGGACCTCCAGCGGCCGGTCCTCGTCCTGCAGCACTCTCTCTGGAACAGAGGGAACGACGGTCAGTGACGTCACAGTCACCTGGGGGTGTGGACTTGACCGAGTAGCAATGGCAGGGCTTGGAGACTGAAGAACTCCAACTGTAGCAGAGGCGAGGAGAGCCCTTGTGATGGAGGGTTGTGCTAACTTTGTTAGTAGGAAATGCTTTAAATAGTTACTACAGATATATTTGGTTACATCACTTTCAATGAAAAACAATTTCAAGAACAGCATGTTCGTACCACAAAAAACAAGAACATGAAAGAAAAAAACATAAAGAGATAATAAATTATACTGTTTGGGCCACACCTGGACCAGTTGATACGTGTTTCTTTCTAGGGATTTTCATTCATTTATGGGTAATTTTTAGTCCTTCAAGGATAAAAAAGGTTTGAGAGATATATCATGACTGTATAGAATAGGAAATATGAATTAGAAATACGATCATATGATCCAAAGGTCAGTAAGTTCTTTAAATAAATTATGGATCTCAAAAGTTAAGGATATTTTAGTTCTAAAAACAAATAAATTATCTGTAAAAGATAAAAATAAATACTCCAAATCACGATGATTCGACTTTTTTATGAGTGGGGATTAAGCCAATACATAATTCAGATTTCATGAGACTTTTAAATTATTTTTATTTTAGGTCTTGACCAAAATACAGGCTTGTAATTTGCACTACTCCATATAAATGGAAAGAAGGATATAAGAATCACAATGCATTTTATCGATATGTTTTAAAAGATAAAAGCTTGTGGTTTGACTTAACTGGAAATCACATTAAAAATACCGAACTCCAATGTTATAATGAAATATTGTTTAACTACACTATGCTACAAAATACAGTTGAACGTAATCTTAAGTGATATTTATTAAAACTCTCAAATATTAAAACGTGTTTGTATTGCAATATATAATAAATTTTAAATTTACTTTAAAATGAAAAGCGAATTATTTTTGATCAAATCGGTTATGTCCAATTTTATTAAACTTGTAACCAAACAAAATATATTGACAAGATAAGCAATTGAGAACAAGCTATTTTCTCCATTTACTTTGAAAATAGATTTTAGAAAATAATAAAGAAGATGGCTTGGAAATGAGGCTCTTAACTTTTATGCTTACGACTGACTTTTAAAGGAATTGAATAACTTGAGATTCACTTAGATAACCATCCTACAGGCTTGAGCTGTACTCAAAAGGGTATTACTCTTTTTAAAGTTGGAGGTTATTTTTCCAAAGATAAACTTATATCTAGTACAAGTACATATACTATCAAAGTGTACAAATGTCAAGGATGACCATTTAGTTGTTAACTAACAAATGTGAAGTGACATTTTGAAACAGATTATTTTTAATATTGTTGATGTGTTAGTGTACCTGTTTAATTTTAGTATAGAGAGGGGAGTTTACCCTGAATGTCTGAAAACTGCTGTGATCATACCGCTTTTTAAAAAAGGTGAAAAATCAAACCCTTCCAATTATCGGCCGATTTCTTTGCTTTCATCATTTGCAAAGTTGTTTGAAAAAATTATTAAAAAGCGTCTTCTCAATTTTCTTAACTCTAATAACTTTTTCAGTAAAAACCAGTTTGGGTTCAGGGAAAGTATGTCAACTGAAGACGCACTGCTTAAATTTCTAGATCCAGTTTATAATGACCTTAATGAAAATAAATTCAGTGCAGCATTTTTTGTTGATATAACCAAGGCTTTCGATACAGTGGATCATTCAATTCTTTTAGATAAAATGTGGTATGCGGGTGTCAGGGGAATTGCATTAGAATGGTTTTCCAGCTATTTAACTAACAGGTCGCAATGTACAAGAGTCAATAATAATGTTAGCGGAATAGGTTATTTAAAGCACGGAGTTCCACAAGGGTCCGTGTTGGGACCGATATTATTTCTCATTTATATTAATGATTTGTGCAATGCTAGTCTTCACGGCAGAATAACAGCCTTTGCAGATGATACAGCCCTAACGTATTCTGGTGGAAGCTTAAATTTACTTAATACATTAATGCAGGAAGATTTGAAATCATTGAGATATTGGTTCGATAAAAATTACTTATTATTAAGTGAAAAAACAAAATATATGATTTTTAGCCTCAAAAATGAACAGCGGTTTGAAGAAGAATTGATTATCCATATTCCTAATTGTTCTGGCATTTGTCATTGTAATGTTCTAGAGAAAGTAAGTCAAATAAAATACCTTGGACTGGTAATTAAGTCAAACCTCTCATGGAAAGGTCATATAGATAAATTAAGAAAAGAATTATGTGGATTGTTACGTAAATTTTACTTACTAAGAAACTTATGTCCAGAGAAGGTATTGTTATACGTTTATCATGCACTTGTCAGTTCAAAATTAAATTATGGTTTGTGTTGCTGGGGAGGAACCTACCTGACTACATTATCACCCATAGTAATTTTACAGAAGGCATTTGTTAGAATTATTTTGAAGAAAAAAAGAACTGAACGTTCTTGGCCATTATTTCTTTCACTTAAAATTCTTCCTCTGAGGTATTTATATATATTTTAAGGCCTTAAAGACATTTTAGATTCAAAATTCAAGCTATCCATGTAATGTTTTGAAAAGTCAATATAATCTTAGAAATTTTAATCCTGCACCAGTTCCCAGGCCAAAGCGTTCTTTTTATAGACATTTTTATAAATTTAATGCCCCAAGGATATATAACACTTTTTCACTACAACAGTCAACATGTCTTGATTCAGTTGTGAAGTATATGCGGTGTCTAAAAGGATGGTTGTTTGAATACGAAAATGTAGAATTTCTGTTTCAAATTGTAGGTTAATATAGTTCTCCCTTCACTTATATATCCTTCTCATGTAACAGTTATGTATTAGTTCTTGTGTTTTAGTAGTAATGAATCACTGTAATTTTGGTACTTCAGTCGTGTGTGTGATATTACTCACTTATTTATTTATTTATATATATATATAAAAAAATTAATGAAAAAATTGCAACACATTATTTACAAACAAATGTCCTAAAAAGTTGTTTTTCTGCATGTTAAAGAATTTGTCTATTTTTACTTTATAAGTTACTTAATCCTTCAGCCTTTTGTAATGATGCTAACTGATGGAGATCCCAAAACTTGGTTATGCCTAGGGGGTCCCTAGATTTATCCATACTAATAATTCATGATAGTTCTATAGTATCTTGTATATATTAATGTATATTGTATTGTATTGTATGTATATGTAAATTGTATCATGTAATTTTATGGATAAATAAACGTTTATTCTATTCTATTCTATGTTGTGCTGTTAATTTTTATTTAGTTTATTGTTTATTTTTATAAATATTTTTGTTGAATAACTTTTTAATAAAAGTTTAATAAAAATAAAGTTATTGATTTCATGTTGAAAATACTCAAATATTTATAATATAAATACAGTAAATACCGTTCACTGCAACGCAGGTTGATTTGTTTATTTATAGGATAGGTCTTTAACGACTTTATAATCTAAATTGGACACTTTTATATGTAATTACATGACAAATTGTTCATGACGAAAACCTTAATTTTATTTTATAATCATATTACCTTTTTGGCGTAAATATAAATATTTTAAAAATTATTTTTGATTTAACAGTTTTAAATAAAACTCGGTCATCCAGGTATTGGTCAGTCGAATCAATATTGTAACAATTATTTTAATGAAACCAACTTCCTTCTTCACAGCCATAAACCATTAGTCTGATCAAATACACATATATCAAACCGAAGATAAGCACGTAGATAAAAAAATATAGTTCTTAACCAATAAATCACAAACGGATTGTTTTTAAACAGCTGTAAGTAAAAAATCACTGACATATATAGAGAAACAAAATATATCTGTGTTGTTTGAGATATAATCAAAAGTGGCATTTTTCACATCGTTGGAGTTAATAACACAAGAAGTATTTGTCACATATCCGTTCAAGATTCTTTGACGCGTGTAGCATTTGGGCGAAGGAATTTTATAATGTTTTAGGAAACAAGAATGTGCGATCATGTTGGCACAAATGCATTGCATCATTTATTGGCTACGTTTTCAATTCACACTATTATTTGGACCCGTTGATACAGATATGTAGATTGTTATACCAATTTGAAGATTTTTATTTATTGTAATTTACTGAAGGATAAAACTAGTTTTTTTTATATATTTTGATTGTCAAAACGTCAAAACTTAATGACACAACTGTCGCGATAAAATACTGTTCGAAAAGTCTGAAGCAAGTTTTAGACCCATTTTTGGTTTTAGGAACAATTAAGAGTTAGTGATAAACTCAGTTACAGTTACTTAGTTAACTCAGTTAATTATATGTATTACTTTTACTGAATGCCAGGTCACCAGGTCTTGTCGGTAAAGGGGTCAGAAGACAATAGAACTGGGCTTTATCGCCAAAGAGGCAGTTTCAGTGATATATCAGCTGATATCTTTGGTGGGAAAGTAATACTGGGAATAGATGGGTAATAGATGGCGCGACGATAAAACCTGACCATTCGGCAGGTTATCGGACATATTATGGCGTTATTTGGTAATACCTTAGGGGCCAATCTTTGATAGAAAGTAAATTATCCAGTTAAATTTTTACAACACATTTACCCTTGTAATTTCGTCATACACAGTTGCTTTGCTACTGCAAGTTAAATTATTTCTTAGAAGTTAAAAAAGTACTAATGCATTAATTGGATTTAATATGGCAAAAGTTAAAGTCGTTGCGTTGGTAAAAACTTGATTGTTTTTAATTTAGCAGATGTATCACGCGTTAAAGATTTATCAAAGATTATTTCAGCGTTTTCTTTAATTACTTTAAATATAATACATTAATTTGTAAAACGTCTTCCATTAGAAGGAAAAAATCTCCCACTACTCGTACTGTAGGGACCACCCAGTCTGACTGATTGAATATCGACCTACGTCAAGGCCAACGGGCGTCCAGACATGGCAAACTTGACAGCAAATTAAAATTGATTTTTGTGTCTGTGAAAGCAGATAGATTATATATATGGTCTGCACTCAAATAATAAATATTGAGGTCCTAATGTATTCTGGTGCATTACTACAATCAAAGCTAGTGTTAATTTATGAACAATAGGTTTTCTGGTCCATCGAAAAATAAAAGATTTTTATTTGAATCTCAATAAAGTTTTATAAATAATAAAATTGATACACCACGAAACTTTATGGGGAAGATATTACGTTTCCTACTTAACTCTACGATATAATTAATGCTCCTCCTTGAAAAATTCCCAAAAGATAATTGCGTTTTATAAAAAATTCAATAGAAACATAAATTTTACTTCATAGAAATGGGGTTTACAGTAGTGAGGAAAGGTTTTCCTCAGAGCGCGGTACGGCGAGGCCACAGTAAGGTATGTACACACAATCATGCCGCTGTCAGCACCACGCTTGCCCTACTGTTGTTTCCCTACCTCCAACTTTCCACTGCCTTACTTGGATTGTAGTATATTAAAATAGGACAATAGTTAAATTTCGTTACTAAAAAAATTTCCTATTTTATATTTGCAATTGTTATTTTATTTAATTTAACTTAACATAAGTTTCAGCCTTTATTAGGCGCACAATCACACGTAACATATGTTTTGATATTTAATAATTATACAAGATGTGCTGCTCTCATGATTAAGCGTAGAAAATGTCATATATGTGTAAGCAGATATGTATAGGTCGAGTTAAATGACGTGGCATAGACCTTGCGGAAGTCCAATGCTAAAATTAACATTAGGATTATGGATGTACTGGGCCAAGTAGTACGGCTCGATCTGTACACATTATGTAATACAGCGAGTAAACAATGAGATACACAGTTCGCAGCGTTCTGAGATCAGCTAAGTGTTTGCGATGATTACACATTGTTAGAACGAAATACGCGTGGATAGCAGCAATCAATACAGTGCGCATACAATGCTTCAATTGATTTCCCTGAAACCCAAATGGGTCCTTAACAGCTCATTTTTTGTGTGCACAATCGGTGAACATTGATTACTCTATGCATTATCTCAAACCGAGAATTGGTTGTAATTTTAAAGGATATAAACAATAATTAATACAGCATGAAAAAGGATATTGAAAATACAAGTTTAACCATAATTAATTGGTTAGCAAAATGTCTCACACTCACAACTTGAAGTGAAAGCACGAATCGGCTTTAGCAGCTGCAAGCATTGGTATTTTTGGTGGATCAAATACAGGCAGGTATTTTAATTACTTAATTAATTAAACCACTTATTACCTCTAACTGAACACGTTTTGGTCCGGTTTTTAAGTACAGGTCAATAAAGGTTGCTTTTTCAGATAAACTTCACTGAAAATAATTTCCTATCTATCTCATTTATTTCAATATAACTTGTAGCCTGTTTGATACGAGTCTAGTTTGCCACTTAGTTGACATATCCTTATATATGATGTTGTACTTGCTTAATAATGTTTATTAAAAACCTACTTTTAACTTTAACGTCTTAAAAAGTCTAAATACATAAAAACACTTTTCGTAAAAATCCATAGAGATAATGCGCTTACTTTTCACTCAACGTCAGCTTTCAAAGGATCGTTTAGACGGTACCGAGAAACCGAGGGACTGGTATACAAAATCTTGAATGTATAACAACTCAGTAATAATTTTACCAAAAACTGTATGAATCACTTCTATTTAATGTTATTACATTTTCCCCCTAAAATTTTAAATTTATGTATTAGTAAAGCCTAGATTACCTAATGTAATATAAATAAAATGGGATATTAGTTATCTATAATTTCACCCTCCAAAAATATTCCACCCTCTCGCATTCATCGTAATCATTTCGATTTACCTATTTCACATTCCTTTTAATGTTTCAAAATGTTATCTTCTGTAGTAGATCTTGCCACAAAAATCGAAAGTGTAAAAATACTCAAAAGGCACAAGTAAAAAAAAGTTTGACTAAGCTATTCGATAACCAACAAAACCTGAGTGTGAATGTTTTACTGCTGTTGAAATAAACATGAAATAATGTAGTTGAGGTAGGATGGGAGAGGCGACCCTAGCTTTGGGCTGTTGACTTACATGAGGCTAACTTACTTGGTCAACAACATATAGCAACAGCACTTCGGTTAAAGTAGTTTTAAAAATATTTATTTTATAAAGCTGTTGAGCAGTTTTATGATAGAATTTTTTTGCTTAGTTTGACATAAAATATCACATTTCAAGATGGAAAGCAACATATTGAATAAATCAGACATAAAAATTGTATAGCAAAGTATAGTCTCATATACAAGGATAACTCAGCTAACAGGTGAACCAGACTATAGGCTACAGAGATTATGATAAACAGGAAATTATTTTTAGAGAAGTTTCTTCGAAAATAAGTATTTAATAAAAATATTGAAGTTTCCTTAAAAACCAGACATAAATACTAAATTGAAAGATAATCTATTACTTATTTAATACACGAGCAGTTTTTTTGTTACAAAGACTCCTCCTAAACTACTGAACCGATTTTCATGTTTTTGGTATCATTGGAAAGAGCTTGGCATGAAGTTTTGCAGGAAATAAAATTTAAAAAGGTTTGACTAAAGGGAAGAGCCCTAGACGCCCTTAAAGTTTCGTATTAGTCCATAAGATTTAACATGGGAATAGAAATTTCAAATAAAGCAGCTGATTGGAGCAAACAAAGTTTTTCAGCAAAGCCATATGTTGTTAATTGAAATGAAACCATTTCATTTAGAGCTGGAGGCATTTCAATTGATGGAAGATGTAAATAAATAAATAAACTATTATCCTAATACAAACTTAAGGTCAGAATTCAGGTTTAAAAACATTTATTTTGAATCACATCTGTGACGATCTTAATATTTACATATGTTTATATTCAAAAAAAAATACTAAAAGGAGAAATAAATTCTTATGTATAAATTCTATAAATATAAATAAAAGAGAAAAGAAACAGACTTAACATTGATTGTAAGTAGATTTATTGAACCATTTTAGTTCTGTTTGAAATTAAGACGGGTCATACGCTACTTAGGGCCGCGGAACATTCACAAAAATTTAGTTTTAATAAGCTTTTGTACAAAATTTCAGTATTACAGGGAGTTCAACCATATAATTAATAAAATAGTTCTAGAATACTGAACCATAATTATTTTTATTTTGAAATCAATACATAACAATTGCTCGGTTTCGAGCAACAGGTTTACTAGTGGTTTTATGAATTGAGTATACATACCTGTAATTGATACCGTAAAAACTAATATTTACATCTCATAAAGCCAATACGTGGCTTAAACTAAGGGTGAAAAGAGTTAGACATTGAAAAAAATGTCGGACCAACGACCTAAGTCGGACGACGACAAACCCGGGCAGTTTAAAATACCGAAAACGTCAAAAACGGACAACGACAAGTCTGACAGCGTCAAAATCGGTCAGTTTTAAAGTTAAATAGAATTTAAGAATATTGTTTATGCTGTATTTTTTGTTTATGTACTTAAAAAAAAACAACAATGAATTCCCAGTTTGGATAAATGCGCCAAAGAACAGAGTCAACCCATGGTGCAGCCAACCATGCAGTTAAAAAGAACCCATTTAAGATTCAGGTAAATCAATCAAAGCATTGTATACTCACTGTACCGATTGCTACCATCCACGGTACATTTAGTTCGAACAATGTGTTTGTTCATCGCAAACGCTCCACGAGCCTGAATGGTCATAGAGTGCTCCAAACTGTGTATCTAATTGTTTACACTCTGTACTACATCGGTGTACAGTTCGAGTCAAATTGAGTGGCCCAGTTTAGCCATAAGTCTAATGCCAATATCAGCATTGTGCTTACGGAAGGACAGTGCAACGTCATTTGACTTGGCCCGTACACACAACTGTATAAAACTGTAAACGTTGTGTTTAAATTCAAAGAATATATTATTACTGACAGTATATCTTGCATAGTACACTAAAATCTAGAAGTTTTAGTATACTAAAATCTAAGTTGTATGTGATTGTAATCCTTATAAAACTAAAAGTTCTCTTCGATTAATCGAAAGAAAAAAATTAAACTAATGTAAAGATTTCACTTGATAATCGACAAGGTATATATGTATTATCGATAATCCTGCGTAATATATGTAACTAATTTTCACATAAACATTTAAATGAGGCCAAAAAATTCTTGGTATGAGGTAGCCCATTATTGGTTAAAAAATATCCTTCCCTTTACAATGCTATATTGGTTTGCTAAAATAGGAGTTTGTAAAACTAGAACATTCAAAACTATAAGGAGATCACTTTATTAGGTATTATGTGTAAAATACTACGCATTGCAATGTTTATATATATATATATATATATATATATATATATATATATATATTATGTTTTACAGCGTTGAGTTTTTATTTGCACTCCCCCAATTGTTGGAAGCAAGGCAGAGCTCCAAGCTCTGGCTCGGTAAATACAATCTGTACTGTCAACATCCTTATATCCTGTGTTCTACATGGAGAAATACGAGAATACATGTACGACGTAGTGACTATACAAGAGTTATTTTTAATTATATCTTATATAGTCAATTTTATTTCTATAACTATATGAGATTGTAACAACTAAGTGACCAATATTCATTATCATTTTTTTACAGAATCTTCTTGGACTATTGTGTAATTCTTTTGTTTAATTTGAACTTTTGATTGATCATTACCAATATTATTTCATGAATCACACCGAAATACTAACATTTACAGATAACCTTATAAGTAACATTATGTAAGGTAATATTTATGGTACCTTATAAGTAACAGGTTTAATGCGGGCCATATTCTTTTGGAGAACCGTGCTATGAGGTTTTAAGAAATTCAGCCTCTAAAATATATTAATTTTGTATTAGTTTGTACTGTATTTTACAGGGATGAGTTCGTGATAAGAGACTTGGTGTCGATTCGTGTCAAGGCCATGGGCGGGGCACTCAACAGGCACTACACTAATGGTCTGTGTACACGGCGTTGTTAAAGGCAACATTCCTTTACATATCATCTATCTTCTTTTGAACTTACTTTCTAACTTTATTTTACGTTAGAGCAGTATAATGCTCTACATAGCTTATACCCTCATTATTTAGTCAAATCGTGTAATTTGTCAAATTTTAAATTTTTATATATTTTGTGGTAAAAGATAGATCATAGGTAACTGGTTTCATATAGTCCGCTAGTAAATTATTTTAAGTTTATAATAGAAAAATTAAGATGGATACAAGACTTTTATGTTCAAATTGAGACCGAAGCAAAGTACACAAAAAACATTAAAATGAAATGAAAAATTATTTATTTCGAATAAATAATAGGATACATGCATACATAAATATACATGAAATGTTCCCTCATGAGCTTAAGCTTGTGGGTGGGGAATGAGATCAACGAAATCAGCTGATGAGTTCTTTTAATGAATTTGAGAACGTTACAAAACATAGGCCGATTGAAATAACATGGCCAAGTACGTCCATGAAACTAAAGTTAATTTTAGCATTGGGCTTACAGACCACGATATTTGACTCTTGACACCAAACCAAAAACTTTAATCAAATAATAAGCTGTCTTAGCTATGATCTTACCTTACAGTTCACAAGAAAACACTTTTAACATTACACTAAATACTTATACAGTAAATACGTGAGCTTAGTGTGAAATGAGAGAGACTACGTAAGGCATAATGAACTAAAAAATAACTATGTACATCAACTAGGTACATCAACGACAACCTCTTTTTGATTTAGTAAACGTCAATATTCAAGACACTTCAATTAAGACAGAAAAACATTTTCAGGTAATGCGTACAGGTAAGAAACGCTATAAAAACACAATTTTTAAAAATTGTAATATTTAATGATTTTCTTAATCCCGGAAAAGATTTTGTATGAATTCTTCCACCCCTAAAATAAACTTAAGATATTTTCGTAATATCTGAGTTTATAAATGAAGACAATTTAATATTATGAACAATAAGGAACGTCGGCGTCGAGAAGAAGAAAGCACTTAGTTTCACTGCTTACCGTAGCTTTGAATAGAATGAATGTAGTAACCATCATGGTGACGAAAAGAGATCTTTTTAAATAAGCCCTCTTGGGCATTTTGTCTTATTTGAGCTCCGTACAAAATTAATATAATTTGTCTACCTGCCATTACTTTTTAGATAATAACACGAAATATTTCATAACAATTTACTTTTATAATTTTATAAGTGCAAAAACTTTTAAATGAAATAAAACAGTTATACAATTCAATTCTATAACGAAATAAAATAGAGTAATTTTATATTAATTTTTTCCGTATCAACTTTAGTTTTAATACCTCTGTGGAAATTAAAATAGGTTACCTTTTTTAGGCGATTCCTCCTGGGACAACCTATTGTAGCCCGTCGTCGTAGCTGAGGTTACGAACATCATTTTCACTTTTTTTATTGAAACGGGTTAACAAAATATCACTCACAATTTTCACAATAAACTGTAGTGAATATTTTTGAAAACCCTTTATTTATTCGATTACGATGGATGATAACTGCGTAAAGAGAAAAAAAATACGCTAACCCTTGATGAAATATTTCTTAACACCTGTCGGTGAAGCAACACTTTCAGGGTTAGATTCAATCGAAAATAATCCTTCCACAAAGAGAATACCGGTAACAATAAAAACGAATTATGCACGGAGACTGAAACACAGGTAGACGAGACGCGCGGCCGACGACTGACACAACAGACGGACGGACCCTGGGGACACGTCATCGATCATGGGATCGATCCCTGCTATCGTCGAGGACGACCCCTGGTGACGTTATGGCCTTGGTTGGCTACAACCAATGGGTAGAAATATTACAGGCTCTACTATTTTACTGTTTTAAAAAATAAAAAAATTTTGTGTGAATTTTCTTTTTAGTCATTTAAAAACGTAATCAATGATTTATATATTTTTATTTAGTGATAAATGTTGATCTGAACCCCCAAAAAACAATCAATTCAACGGGATATATATTTTACAAAAATATAATTTGCGTAAAAGGTTCTTGCTCAAATTGTAAACGAAAATTCCTGAGTGATAAAAGAATACAAGGAATAAAATTTAGTAGTTACATTACAACATGGGTAAAAAATTAAAAACGTCAAATATAGACTTAATATGAAGAAAAAATATTTCAATGAAAAGTCACCTCTGTGTTCCAGTTTATGTTCATAAAACCGATAAGAAGATGTAGATGATTTTTTTTGCCCGTAGGTTATTTTTTTACGATAGGTAGGGGCCTATTATTATTCTAAATATTTCGTTTCTTGAGGAAACTGTTTGATAGTATTACTGAGTATATCCCATTATATATGTTGCCTAATCACAGCTAGTCAAGCTGTTAAAATTAAAACTTCATGAAGAACTATAGGGCAGTCATTGAAAATTCAAATGATTTCTCTTTGATTTCTGAATTTTCTGGTTACATTAGGTCTAAACCTCGTGAAAAATGCCTGATTTATAACAAATTTCAATCTTAACTTAACTTCGTGTAAGTAAAAGCCATAAGTTGCTTTAAGCCCCATTGCCCTCGTCGGGAAGTTTAAGGTCTGTTTGCCTTCCGCACCTTTACCCTTTTTTCGGATGAATGGTTTTCCAGTTATCCTTTTTTAGTCAACACTACGGGAATGGGGCACCTTCCGTCAAATCACGTAAGACCATTACAGAAAACTGACAAGACGTTTTCCTCTCCTGGCGAAATAATTGACTAGACCTATATAATTACAGTTTTTGTTTTAAATATATTATTGATGTCACTATTACAGTACTTAATTTCATTTACTGGTCAATAATTTTAACACAGGTCATTTTACTATAAGAGTAAAATACTCGTACACAGAGCTTTAATCAACATCAATGTCAACTTATTTGATGAAAAGTTGAAATAATGTAAAGAGATGAATTTATTTATTTACTTTATGTTGACTTCTCAAACCCGTATTTTTTTGGTAAACAGTTTCAATGTCCAAATGAGTACCGATTCAAAATTAACATTTGTAAAGTATTTATAAAGTTTTTTTTAGATTTGATAATCAACAGCAAAGCTTGGAAGAAATTACTTTGTTTCTGGGGTTCAATGTTAAATTCTTTAAGTTAAATAATATTTTTAACAGTCTTTGAGTAATGATAAAAGTTAAAAACATTTGTCTCAGAATCACGACGAAATTAGGCTACTATGAAGTGAATGAATCCAATGAACGAATGTACTCAAAAGGTTAGTGTTTAATGTAGGTAATGTGAGAAAGCTTATTTCAAACATTTAAGGACTTTGCACACAATCACGGTATTTTTGTTAGTGAATACTTAAAAGAATAACTTTTTAAATACTAATAAACATTTCATATTATGTGCGAAAATTGAATTTTAAATCATAAAAATCTCTATGAATATTCTCTGGTAAAATTTTATAAAGTAGGCTTACTTTAAACTTTGACTGTTATTAGAAACCATCAGTAACTGGGTTAAGGGAAATTTTCTTAACACTTTAATTTTCTCAAGTTTAAAAGAACGTTCTTATATTCCTGCTGGCAGGGAAATAAAAGTAATACATATTAAATAAAAAACACAGAGATAAAAACAGTTTTTTAGGACATTCCTTGCTTCTAAGCATAAATACAGAGATAAAAACTTATGTAAAAACGATTACTACCAATGAGTAGAAAACAAAACATGAAAAGAAAACATAATTCGTTATTGACATTGCCAAACGTATTTTATAGCTCTTTTAATTAATATATAAGGCACTTGCAGCAGGCGAGCAGCAGTGAGGGATGAGCTTACTTTTCACTCAACGTCAGCTTTGAAAGGATCATTTGGCCGTGACCGAAATGCCAAGTGGTTGTGTGATATTCATCCACCCATATCTCGCATTATTGCGATTCTACTTAATTGTAAGAATGGAGAAACATCAGTTATTAAATATTTTTTAATGTATTCAGCGTAAATGTTATTTGCCCATAATAATCAAATCGATTCTTTTTCAATCCTGTGGGTTTTAATTTTTATACTTGGGAAGATAAAACCAATATTAAATAAGTTTTTCAACTAATTTTAAGTAGAGTTTAAAAACTGCATACAAGGCCGGACACAAATCTTTCTAAATAAGATATACGTAACGTTAACTTAAGTAAACTAAAACGAGAGACTGAAGCTGTCATAGAGTTTAGATTATTTCGCGAAGTCTTCAATTTGCTGAAATTACTGCTACATCCACCACGCTTGCCCTGCTGTTGTTTCCCTACCTCCAACTTTCCACTGCCTTACTTGGGTTGTTGTCTTTTGAAATAGGAGAATAAGTTTTATATTGAGTTTTTTATTGAGTTAACAACTCAATAAAACTCTGTGTCCTTGAAAGATCTGCCCCCCCCCTTAAAGAGACTGTCCGAGAAAGTTCCATAAAAACGTGTTTTAACGCATATGGGAAAAAACTTAAGTTCTGATATTTACATTTGCATGACAAATTCAGTATTCAATTTTTCGAGGTGGGAAAAATTAATTTGTTTGAAATTTTTGCTATTCAAGAAGCAAACGCAAATTTACTTTGAGATTTGTTATATAAATTTAGGATTTTTCTTGGTTGAAGTCTTTTTTTTTCGAGTAATCACATGGAGTAAAGCAAAGTGGGAGCAGTTCTTTGCCAATGGCGCAGTTGCCGAGATTACATTTCCGTAATGTGCCTTCTATCGGACATGGTGGTCTTCGTTGGCACTGCTTTGATGTAAAACACAGACAGTAATACTAAGTATCCAATAAATATTGTAGTATCCCCAGTACACAGGGTTACGATCCAAGATCCGTATGGATTTTTCGACGATATTCAACTATGATCGATTTAGTCAAGTAAATATTTGTAAGATAAGAAAAATTAACTCCTCCTATTACAATTATCTATTGAGTTAAGTTATAAACCATTAATGAGAGTTGAGTATTTTATTTTTAAATACACAGTGCTCCATTTTATTATATCATTATTATAAGCAAATTTGCCAATTGGTGCCAGGAGTTCTCATTTCCGATTTATTAGCCTTTTTAGGCCACTAAATAGCTCAAACATTTTTTTAACTTTATTTGAAATTATTGAAAAAAAATTGAAATTGCCTCCCAAAAATTGGTTGATTTAAAGAGTTTTATCTAATATAAAGAGTTTTATCTAATATGCATATAAGTAAATAAATAAAATAATCTTATAACCCTAAGAAGAAACACCTTTACGAAAGAATCTTCTTCTACATAGTTAACCAATTAACAACTAATTAGACACATATGTAGCACTACAGAACTAACGGTTATTCTAAAAACCAAAACTATTACATTTTTAACAACCGTAGGGGCGGGGGGTTTAAATACACAATCCCAATTGTCAGAGTCAAAGTAAAGGTGAAACGAAGCTCTGACTCGGTAAATACAATCTGCTCATGTCAACACTTAGCGCTACATAATTTACCTTGTCTTGGAACACCAAATAAAGCAGTGATTGCAAAACAAGTGCAAAGAGGGAAATTAAAATAATAAGATACCATTGGGCATTTAATGCAGACGGTTCTTTTTTATGTTGGTACAACACAACGTATACCCATCGTTGTTCAATGGAGCCTTTATGTACTTTAAAGGAAGCTTTCTATCGTGTAATTCTTCTATCGTGTAATTCAGATCAATAGTTCAATTTTACCTCTATAGAGATCATCTGAGAATCAATCGATTTCCAGTTTCATGGGAGCAATGTCGAATTTTATATTTCATCTTAATTTTATTGGGATATGATATGTATCAATCACCATCACCAACACCCTAGAATAGGTTTTTCACAATGCCATTTTATTAACTAAAAGAAGTAAACATAATTGTTACAACGTAACTACAGTAACACCGTCATTTAATCTTTATAATGTTTTATATCTTGCTATAACATTGGTTTTTTCTGTTTTTATTGAGATTTTTCATCTCTCTGTACGGAAAACAAATGTTTTCAACTTCAGCTGCGAGTTCGGAAAGTAAATATTTTACACCTAACTTAAGGTCGACTCTTGGTAGCGCTAAGAGTCTTTGGTGCCAAGAATAACACGGCAATGACATAATAATAACCAGCTATTACATAATGACTAAGTTTACTGGCTAAAGTGATAAATTAATCACTTGAGCAAGTCAGTATTCATAATTACTAGCACGTAAGGCTTAAGTAATAAATATATTTGAATATTAATCACTTTTACTACACATTATGAATGATATTCGTCCCGGGCTAGTCAATAATGTGATAATCCTTAGTCTTCTGTTTGGGGTTTAGCTTAGCATACGTTTATGTTGGGTCAGGTAAAATTTGGTTATTTATTTATTTAACAAACAGTGACAACCAGTAAAGTTTATACAATACTTAAGAGTAATAAGGTACATGTGTGCAAGATGACCAGTAAAATGATCATGACTCAACATGAGATCGATTTGACAGTTAAATTAACTGATGAAGAGCAGCAGTAGCTAGGACTGGCAAATGAATAAGTGATGACTAGAATTATAATAACATAGTTAAATATTATGATAATAGGAATAATGAAACTATACAAATAATAATATACATAAACAAGCGGTTACATTAAGGGTTAGGTTAAGTTATGTTAGATTAGGTTAGGTTAAGTATTAATCACACTGTCAAACCCCGGTAGATATTATGCATAATGGCTGGATAAGTGATCAATTAAGCATAACTTATTACTTAAACGAACATTGCTCGATATTATACACAGTGGCTCGTCATCATTGATAGTAGCTGGATTATTCACTTTGGCTGTAACATATATACTGTACTAAATCCATTAAAACTTTAGAAGTATAGAACGTGCGTTTACTTATCAGACACTTTGGCATACTTAAAACACTTTCCTAAAATATTATAGATGACAGTGTTTAATTAAAATGAGCATAGAAATTATTAGTTTTACCTCACAGAAATGGGATTTACAGTAGTGAGGAAAGGTTTTCTCAGTTCGCGGTACGGTTAGCGGCCCACAGTAAGGTATGTACACACAATCATGCCGCTGTCAGCACCACGCTTGCCCTGCTGTTGTTTCCCTACCTCCAACTTTCCACTGCCTTACTTGGATTGTTGTCTTTTGAAATAGGACAATAAGTTTTATACTCAGTTTAAAGACTGAGTAACTTGTAAATTATTTATTTTAATATATTTGAATTTATACTGAAGTTAGAGTGTACTTGGCCCTTAATGCTAGAAGTGTAGTTCTCTACACCAGTGGTTCCTAAACTTTTAGTGCTTGCGTGTCATCCATCACTTTTCAAATATTTTGGCGTATGCAGAACCCCCTCCTTCTCCCCCCTTTTCCTCATAACTACTTAGGAATCCTCTCCCGTTTCGCTCATTTTAGGTTTATTATGTTCATTCATACTTGGCTAAACCTACCTGGGTATGTCATTTGCAAAAAAAGAATAAAGAATAAGTGCTTACTATTCCTTCCATTGGACCTAGTAACATTAGTACAAACGTTACCAGGTCCATGATGAAACAATATCTCTGTTATTTGCAATTTTACATACCATCGTTCATGTTTTATCTTAATTAAAATTTAAATAATTAAGTGATTCCGATATTTTAGTGCAAGGTATATAAGGTTCATTACGATTTACTCATATTTTGGGGTATCAAAGTAAAATTATACTGTTTCCACCAATACCCTTTAATTTAGGCCTTCTTTTACATATCAGATCTAAGTACTGTGGTTCCACCCAACTATAAAAGGCTTAAATGTTTTCGATGAAGAAAACTTTTATACCAAAATAATTTATAACAAATGACAACTCTAAGAATTTTATGAATGAGAACAATATCAAGCCTAATTGAATTGGATAACTAAACTTACATGCCAAGAAGAAATGGAAACACGTTAACACATCTGTGTAATAGTCCATTTTAAGAGTATATTTTTCCTAGCAGACAAATGAAAAGTACTTACTCCAATAAACATATCCATAAAAAATACTCCTTAAAATATCAAATAAGTAATCCTATAATTCTCAGTTTTACGTAGTTGTTACGTCCCTCTCATGGGCCTGTGACTGTACGTCTTGTAGCTTCTGTTCTATCAGAATCCTTTAAAAATAAGTAAAATTTAAGCAAGTATTGCGATTGGGAATCATTTTATCAGTCACACTGACCAGAAAACGGATTTCCAAATAAATATGTCACTCTGAGCTGATACCAAATTGACATATTATGGTCGATATAAAAATTGACCAAGCTGCTGATCTATAAACATCTAGAAATGTTACGTGTGACTGTGCTGTTGACGGAACAGTCTTTCGGAAACCGTATTGTAATTTTGTACTACGCAAAATGTTTTGCGTACCATCTAAAATGTCCCCGCGTACCACCGGTGAAACACGTGTTACCGGTTGACAAATACCGCTCTACATCACTAATTACATCACTGTTAAACAAACTTGCAGTTCCTCTTTTTTATTTTCCTATTTTTGAAACCACGACTGTCCTTATTTGTTTTAAGGACGTTTTTTAAATGCATGACAAAAGCTTAATGTAGTTACGACGACAACACATTTTTCCTATTTTCTTTTTTCTTTAGTTATAAATTCCTGCAATTTTAAAATTAACTGTTAAATTTATGGACTATCAAAATAGTGCATATAGGCCCTTTATAAAATCCGCTCTCTTAAAAAATCTATATAGAGATAATGCGATAACGTTTCACTAAACGTCAGCTTCAAAAGGATCGTTTACAAGTGACCGGGATACTAAGGGACTGGACATACGCTCTCAAATGTATGACTAATCAGTACTAATATTACCAGTGATTGCAACGATTGTTTGAATTAAAATGTTAGGGGTTTTTAGATTTATGTGTCAGTAAAACCTAGATTACGTAATCTAATATAAGATTAATGGTTTTTTTTTGTATTTCCTCTCTCAAAAATGGTTCTATCCTGTTGTATCATTGTAATAATTTCGGTTACACTAATTTATATTCCTGCAATTTTAAAATTATCTACTGTAATGAGTCGTCCCACAAAATAATCTTACCTATGAAAATATCCAAAAGGCACGAAGAAAAAATAGTTTAACTAAGTTATTCGATGACCAACAAAACCCAGATGTGAATATTTGACTGTTGTTGAAGTAAACATGTAATAATGTAATTGTGGTAGGGTGGGAGAGGTATCACTAGCTTTGGCCTGTTGACTTACATGAGGCGAACTTACTTGGTGAACAAGACAAAGCAGCAACACTTGAGTTAAAGTAATTTTTGAAATATTTAGTATACTATGCTAATGCGCATTTTATAACATAATCTTTTTATTGACAGAGTGTCATATAAAATTATAATTTACAATGTAAAAATAACAGATGGATCGCAACATGACGAACAAATCAGTTTTACAGCAAAATATGGTTTTATATAAAAGGATAACTCAACTAACTAGTATTGAACAGTCTACAAGCTGTGTTGAAATGAAGCAGATAAAAGGAAATTCTTTTCGGTGAAGTTGATTTCAAAATATTGAACTGTACTTCAAAAACCAGTCCAAAATGCTTACATTTAAAAGGTAATATGTGGTTTTATGGATTGAATATACATGCCTGAAGTTGATCTACCAGGCATCTACGGTACGTAAGTACTAATATTTACAACTCGCATAGTCAGTGCTTGGCTTTAATTAGGCCGTTGTAATCTTAACAAACAAAAAATGAGCCGGAAACGAAGATGAATTATTAAAAGCTTAGTTGAAAAAAGCTTAAATAAGGGTTAAAAGAGTGTGACATTGAGAAATAATTGTATATTTAAATAGTATTTTAAGAACCTCTTTCGCACTAAAATGAATTGTTTTTATACTTAAAAATACTTATCAATACCCAGCTTGGATGTATGCTCCAAACAATACTGATTGCTACTATTCACGGTGCATTTAGTTCAAACAATGTGTAATCATCGCAAACACTCCACGAGCGCGGCTGATCTCAGAGCGCTGCAGAATATTAGAAGTGTTTATCTAATTGTTCACACGCTGTATTACATAATGTATACAGGTCGAGCCATATTACTTGATCAAGTCCTGCTAGAATTAATGTCAATTTTAGTATTGGGCATCCGGAAGGCCTGGGCCACGTAATTTGACTTGAACTATACATATCTGTGTTTACAACTAAATAACACTGTGTAAGTTGTGTTCAGTTCAAACAATTGAGTAATAGCATTGTCACCTGTAGTACAGCTCATATAGTTCAAAATACTAAAATACAAGTAATGGGTGATCATACTCCTTTTAAAAATCAAAACATCTTCGGTAAAAGGCATGCCTTTACGGTTTTTACGATATTAAGGTTTAAAATATAAAAATGCTGCCATTTTGAAATGGTACAAAGTAGAAACTTGATTCTCCGCACAAAAATAGGCCCTATTAGTTAGCATGTACGTACCATGTTTGAAGTTGATATCTCTAGTGGTTCCAAAGCTATGCAAAATCATGTTAAAAACACATACAGACCGACAGACGGATAACCGAGCATTTTAGGACCCATGTTTATAGGAACTTTTTTCTTAGTTTTGATGTAAGTAACCATATCCCGAAGTCTGTAAAAGTTTTTCGTAAACACCCAGTATATTTTTCAACGCTTAGTTCTTATTTGCACTCGCCCAATTGTTAGAGGCAAGGTAGAATCGCAAGCTCCGGCTCAGTAAATACAATCTGTTCTGTCAACATCCGTGTATCCTGCGTTCTACATGTTTGAAAACCAAGAATACATGAATAACGTAGTAATTATACAAGTTTTTTCAAATATTATAATATATTTTATTTCTGTTTTAGACTATAATTTCTATTCCATTTAATATTATAAGAAATAAAAGCTCCTTATTGAAAGTGAAAACTTAAGTTTAAAATTTAGCAATCTTCATTATTGTGTAGGCCTTAATCTTTTACTTGGCTTGCACTTTTAATGTTGATAATTATACTGTATCTTCACTTTATATTACAGGATTGACGCAAGCCATATTTGAAATCAATTGGAAGCGTTTATTTATTTTTGAGTTTTATTTATTCCATTAAAAGTCAAGTTTATTTTTGATGAGATGTCTTTTGTTAATTTTTTTCTGACCCAAAAAAATATCAAAATTCTGAAATAAAAAAGGCAATACTCCAAATACTTCATTTATAAGTGTTCAAATCTAATATATCTGTTTATGCAAGTCCAAAACTGAAATACAATTTAAAGTAATTGAAATTTCAATCAGTATTCAGTGGAGCAGTAGGCTTATCATTAGATGAATGCACAGAAAATATTATTCTGACGGAGAAAAAGTGGGCCTGGCATGTTACGGTAAGAGTTTTGGTAGATCATAACTACTTTTAACCATTACTATGAGAACTACGCAAATGAAAGGCAAACCAAGATATTAATTTAAGGGAATTCAGGGTTTAAATGGATTGATTTTGTATTATTCAGAACTATCTTGTATAGGGATGAGTTCGTGATAAGAGACTTGGGATCGATTCGTGTCAAGGCCATGGGCGGGGCACTCAACAGGCACTACACTAATGGTCTGTGTTCACGGCGTTGTTAAAGGCAACATTCCTTTACATATCATCTTTTATATTTCATACCCCTTCTGAAAAACTTAATTTAGAGCAGTAAAATGCTCCTCTTCCTTTGAGTTATGAAGTAGTCTAAACTGTCAAATGTTCAATACATTTTGAGTAACTTAACTAACTTTGAAATTAGCTAGGGATTGAATAAATATTATTCTAAAACATGAAACCTTTATAGCGTTAACACACGTGAAACCACGTGAAAACATAAACATGCATCACTAGGTCAAACATTTTTGATCCAGTAAATGTCAATATTCAAGACACTTCAATTACAGTAAGATGGAAAAGCTTTCTTAGGTTAAGCTTAGGTTATAAACGAGATAATTAAATAAAATTAAAAACTCTCATATTTGTAATGTTTTTTCGTAAAATATTTTACGTGAATATTTTCATCCCTAAAATAAAATGAAGCCTTTTTTCGTGATATCTGAGTTTATAAATGATGACAATTTAATATTATGAACAATAAGGAACGTCGGCGTCGAGGAGAAGAAGGCACTTAAGTTTCCCTGCTTAACGGCGCTTTGAATAGAATGAATGTGATAACCATTACCATCATGGTGACGGAAAGAGAACTTTTAAACTAAGCCCTCTTGGGAATTACCTTATTTGAGCTTGCTACGAAATTAATATAATATGTCTTCCTGCAAGTAGTTTTTATAATTTCTTATGGCATTAAAAGGACTTGATATTAAAAAAAATCCTTTTATAATTTAACAGCAGTTGACAAATCAATGTTAATCATCTATATCGTTTCGTTTCATAAGAAAATAAAGTGGCGAATTTATATTAACTTGCATTTTAAAATTAAAGTAAAACGTTTAGTTACCTTTTTTAGGCGATTCCTCTTGGGACAACCTATTGTAACCCTTGGTTGTAGCTGAGGTTACGAACATCATTTTCATTCAATTTCTTAAAACAGGTTAAAAAATAACATGCAATTTCTCACAGTAAACTGTAGATAATTGATGAAAATACTTAGTTTATGACTTCGTAAAGAGGAAACTATAAAATACACCCTTTCGACTCGATGAAATACGTTTTTTATCACTTAACGTTGAAGCAACACTTGGAGTGAAATTAAGTCAAAATTATTTTTTATCAAATACAACACCAACAAGAATAAAAACAAAAGGTACACCGAGACTGAAACACAGGTAGCGAGGCCACCGCGCGGCCGACGACTGACACAACAGACGGACGGACCCTGGGGACACGTCATCGATCATGGGATCGATCCCTGCTATCGTCGAGGACGACCCCTGGCGACGTTATGGCCTAGGTTGTAACCAGTGGCTAGAAATGTTACAGGCTGTACTTCTTGATTGTTGTAAAAGTTAAAATAATTTTTGTATTGTAAATCTTCATTCAATTATAAAAGAGCTAAAACAGTTTTTAACATAGTCATTTAGTGGTAAATAATTATGTTAACTCCCACAGACCATTCAAGAGGACAATTTTTTTACAAGAATGTAATTTGTGGAAAGATCATGCCCATATTTAAAAACAATATACCTATGAGATGCAGAATGTAAGAAATTAAATTCAAAGAGGTATATACCTTTAATACCCCTTAAGTCAAAGACGCAGCATTGGCCGCGTATTTTAACCGGAGTATGAGTGAAGGATGAAAGTAGGATGATTGTGACTTGTTACAGACTAAAGCCGTCATGTTCCTTAGGCAGGGCTGTTAATTAAAAGCACAACATCCAATAGCAACTAAAAACACCTACATTTTATCGTAGGATCCGAACCACAATTTCGTCTAATTAACAATTTACGAACTGGTCTAACTATGAGGACGGTGCTGAACGTAGTACTTAATAGTGCGGACGTTAATCCCCACTAGGGAACACCGCCTTCACAAGCCATCGCTCACAACTAACTATCCACAATTCGTGACCTCCAAGTAGCTGGATTACAGAAAAGGCCACCGCCCTAGTCCAAAATTAATTACTTAAGTATACAATGCAAAAGGTATTAAATAAAATTAATACTAAAAACTAAAAAATAAATCATTGAATTAAAAGAAAATTAATGTTATTTCTGTGTTATATGAAACGTTCCTAAAACAAATTGGTGAAAACTGTTTGATAAGGGATTACAGGTTAATATTTATTAACTGATACTAAGCGGAACACTTTGAATCTAAAGAAAATAGTTACTAATTACTATAGCCCTTTATCATCCGTGACTGAATCAAAACTGGTTCAAACTGGTAAATTTCAAATTTGAAGTATCTTAATAATATCGCGGTGAGAAACCCCCGGCACTATGTTTTTTTTACAACTGGGCAATAATTGAAAATTCAAATCTGTCTTCTTTCATTTCTACAGTATTTATGTCAAAAATTTGCGATTTATAACACGATTTCAATCTTAACTTAACTTCTTGGAAGTAAAAGCCATAAGTTGCTTTTAGCTCCATTGCCCTCGTTGGGAAGTTCTGTTTGCCTTCCGCACCTTTACCCTTTTTCGGATGAATGGTTTTCCAACTTTTCCTTTTTTAGTTGAACATTAAGGAAATGGGAGGCCTTACATCAAATCAGATGATAAGTATATCACAGGAACTGACAGGAAGTTTTCCTCTCCTTACGACCTCAATATTTAGATAACTAAAAATTTGGTTTTATTTTAAATAAGGTATTTAATGTATTATTTAAATAATTAATTGTATTTATCAGTTGACAATTTCAACGAAGGGCATTTTACTATTCGAATAACACTCGTACATACATCTTTAATCATAATTATTGCGAACATGATGAAATATTAAAAAGGTAAAAGTTTAATCTGCGTGTTGTCTTATTAAAAAACTCGTGCTTTTGGGTTTCCGAACTCTTAGTGTCATTTCTAAAGTGCCATTTCTAAATTAAAATTTAGGGAATGTTCTTCAAGTTGTGAGCTTTGATTTGAAGTAGTATAATGCTTTAAAAAAGAAGAATAACTCTTTTTTATAGTTTAATTGTAGCTTCAAATTATTTTATGTTATGGCTGTAATTTTTCGTTTATTAAAATATTTTACTTAAAAAGTAAAAATACTTAGTTTTTAAATAAAGAGTGTTTAGTTAACTTTAATTAGCATAACACTGTTGAATAGCCATTCGGTAATGACTGAATTTAAGAAAAAAATGGTAGAACACACGAAATTACTATAATTAACGGAAGCATGGACTAGGTTAGTGTTTCGTGTAGGTAATGTGGAAAAGTTCACTGAAAACGTTTAAGGATATCATATACTGTCACGTTTTTGTTAGCGAATACAATAGAAGAACAAATTTAAAAATATTATTTAACTCTTCATACATTGTACAAAAACTGTAATCTCAAATCGAAAACCTATCTATGCTTACACTAGTACAGATTTTTTTTAAATTTTATCTGTGAGTACAAACCATCAATAACTAGTCTGAGGGAAAATCAGGCAAACATCAATTTACCTATGTTTAAAAAAATGTTTTTTATAGTCCTATTTAACTATGTAACTCAAATAAAAATAATAAATGATAAATCATTAAAAACTGCAATAAAAATCAGAATTACAGAGCATGGTCCTCATTGTGATTATGCTGAGCATGGTCCTCAGCATAATCACATTAGCGATCAAAATAAATATTAAAATTACAATCATCAATGAGTGTTTAAGTTGATAAAGAAAACATGAATCGTGTAACCATTGCCAAAAATATTTTATAGCTCTGTTAAATAATATATAAAGCACTTCCAGGCGAGCAACAGAGAGGGATGTGCTTACTTTTCACTCAACGTCAGCTTTGAAAGGATCATTTGGCCGTGACCGAAATGCCAAAGAGTCGTAATATTCACCCACTCATCTCTCACATTACAAAAATTATCATAAATTTAAAAACCTAATAGTTTTTAAAAATATTTTCTAAGTACAAAAATACTTTTAAACGTACCGAATCGATTCGCATTAAAAGCTATTGGTATCTAATTTTGTTATAGGATAAACCAAAATAAAATTTTAAAAAATTGGTTAAATGTTAGGACTTTTTAAATATTACACAAAGGCACAAATTATATATTATTGAGTAAATTGGGCAAAGTAAACTACAATGAAAAACAGAAACTAACTGTTGAATGTCACAAACTTTAGTTTCTTTCGCGAAGTGTTTAATTTGCTGAATTTATTTCTACCTCAGTAAACTGTAATTGTTACAACTCTGTTTTCCTTGAAACAGTTGACTGTCCCAGAAAGATCCATAATAGAGTGTACTTTACGCCTCAGGGAAAATCAAGTTCTAATATTTACATATGGATGACAAATTCAGAATTTAATTTTTCGCAGGGTGAAAAATAACTCCGTTTGCAATTTTGCTACTCGAATACCAAATGTTAATGTAGTTTGAGATTTGTTTTACAAATTTTGGATTTTCCTTCGATGAAGTCTTTTTTTCATTCTACCAGATTGGGTAAAGTAAAGTGGGGGCAGGTCTTTGCCGACGGTGCAGTTGCCGAGATCGCATTTCCGTAATGTGCCTTCTATCGGATACGGCGGTCATTGTTGCCACTGCTTTGGTGGAAAGCACAGACAATAAAACTAAGTACCCAATACTTCTTCAACACTCCCCTTTATACAAGGTTGTCCTCCAAGATCCGAATGGCTTCTTAAACGATATCAGAAATTGACAAGTCCAATAAATTTATATAAAATAATAATAATGTGACTTATAATCGTCCAGTTAAGGGAAAAGTCAAAACTAAATATTAATTTTTGCTTAGAGCACGTTGCTCTAGTCAATTTCATCAATATTATAAGCAAATTTCGCAATAATGCGTTTGTAAGATATCTCCTTTCGGCGCGGTTTATTAAACTTTTAACTCTTTTAGGCAACTACCTTGTTGGAAAATGTTGCTCAAATTTATCATTCATTTGTAATTTTTGTAACTGTAACACATGCAGAATCATACCCGCCATTAATGTTATTAAATGAAAAATTATTAATTTTATTGCAAATTTCCTGTTAAAACAAATCGTACACCATTAATTTCTACCAAAAATGTAGTACTTTTGTGAAATATTAAAAATGACGGGCAAAATTGAAGGAAAAACATACAATCTCCTAAGATAATGATGTCATAATGTTTAAAAGTTTTATCCAATGCGCATATAATCAAATCAATAAAATAACCTTAAAAACCCCATCTAAGAAGAAACACATTTCAGAAACAATCATCTTCTCCATAGATAACCAATCTACTATTGGATACATTTTTAACATTGTAGCTGCCATTGATTGTTGGGCTATTAATTAACAGTCCTGTCTAAGGAGTGTGCCAACCTTAGTCAGTAACAAGGCTACAAGTTCGCGCCACTATCATCACGATCATCACACTCATCCTTCAATCATATTCAGGGTAACGTCCTCCATGATGTACCTGTCTCAAAAAGAAAGATTAAAAAAAGATTAAAACGTTATAAAACTAATTATTCGTTCTTAAAAAAAACTATTAATTGTGTTTAATAGAGGGGAGGGGCCGATTAAATACACAACCCCAATGTTCAGAGTCAAAGTAAAAGCGCAACGAACCTCTGACTCTGTAAATACAATCTGCTTGTGTCAACATCCGGTCCTACATCTTTTACCTTGTCTTGGAACACCAAATAAAGCAGCAATTGCAAAACAAGTTCACAGGGTGAAATTAAAATAACACACTATCACTTGTGTCCACTCAGTGCAGATTGTGTTGTTACGTTTGTACAGCGCAACGTGTGCCCTATACAATATCGTTGTTCAATCGGGCAATTCTTGTACCTCGAGGATAGTTTTCCATCGTACGATTGAGATGTATATGCATTATTGCAATTATTGAAGTTGAAAGTATTATTCCGTGCCTTAATGAAATTTTCCTACTCAGATTTTTGTGGCTTGGCAATAGCGACTTTCCACCCTAGTGTTAAAAATATTCTAAAATCTCAATCAGCAGATTCCTGTTGTAGCTTCGCATGCAATGACACTTACAGCAAATATTGAACAGCTGATAAAAACTGAATTTTATTCCTCAACAAAAATTGTACTGGCTCAAACTTTGGAGGTTCGTAGGGCGTAGTCCTTAGAAAAATGCAAACTTGGAGGAAAATCGGCAAATTTTCGCACCATCCCCTTTAATTTGAAACATAATACTAAAAAGCGGTACTTCGTCACTGAGAACTCGGAGTTTCAACTATATATTAATGTATTGGATTAGAGAAAGATATATTATTTTCTCTGATTTATTTATCTGGAGTGAAACCGTGTACCAGAATTTTCTCTTTGTATTGAAATCAGAAAACTTCGATTCTAGATATTGGATCGCGGAAGAAGAGAACGTCAACAAAAGAGAAATGATATTGGCGGTGGATGAAGAGGTTCATGGACGTAAAAGCTCTATGTGGAATTGCGTTTCACAAATGGATTTCTTGTAGATTTTTGTCAGTCCTTTTTACGGATTACCACAAATACAAATTGAAAAGGAGGGGAACACTTCACTTGAAAAAGAATATTTCCCATTCCTGAAATCAAAGACATTTGTTAACGGGTGGATTACATAGTGTTTCAAAATTAGATTGAATAAGTAACTGAATTTAATATATATGATTGTGAATTTTTATATTATTTTATTGAATTTCTATAAAACATTCTTTTATTCCTAATGGAATTCAAGTATGTGTAAAAATGTGCGTTAAATTTAGAATCAGGAATTTAACAATAGTCTAGTTGTTAATTGTTCATTATATTATTGCCTCAACTTTAACTAACGCGGTTCAAAATGAGTAAATGCACAATACTCCAATATTTGGTTCAATATTTCCAAATATACCAGAACCAACCATAATGCCAACAGTTTTCAAGTCAAGCCTAAATGACTAACATCCACTTCAAAATTAGATTTGTGTAAAAAAGCCATATTGAAATTTCAGCTTAGGGTATTCTACTCCCAATGCATATGAAACATTTGCAACTGTAGTCAAAATGAATCCTAGGGGACTCTATCCTAACCTCTGCCCCCGAGAGAACTGTCAGAGGCTGAACTCAGCAGAGTTCATTTGTTTGTTACTTTATGTAGCAACACAAAATAAACAATAACGAGTATATAGTATTAAAATTAATAATTCGGAGTAGCATGTGTTAATAACTACACATTACCGATCAATTAACTGGCTTAATTAAACATAATTTTACAATGTATAATATCATATCAAAATTTTATATTACGGAAACAACCTTTCAGACATGACTGGTTGTTAGTTCTTTATCATGAAAGAGAATTAATTGTGAAATTATTAATTATAAAACTTATTTCTAAACCAGCCAACGTTATTTGCATTTCAAAACATGCTAGTTTTCATCTTTTAACATTTCGCTATTTTCTCTTACATAGATCTTACTATAATATAAATCAGATCACAGGGATGAGATGAGTGCTGGATGATGGAAAAAAGACGTATTATATCCAAGAATGCTAGGTAATGAAATCTTGTGTAGGCAACATAAACCTTTAGCAGTGTAAATATTGTCAGTACAAGAATAACTTGCACTAGAGAAGGTAAATAACCGAAAAATAAATCGATGAAATTTTACAAAGTTAACGCTGAGATACGATATTGAGAAATCATATGGGGCTTGTGATTACGTTTTATTTGAGGTGATTTGTATTTTTTAACAACTATGTTATTACGATATTAATTAAAAAATCTAATCAAAGCATGTTAACTAAATAAATTTTGAGTGCCATATATTTCTGTATGTTATTTTTTCCAAGTTAGTCCGACCAATAAATTCGACCAATCATACCCAGTAACGCCTGAAATACCGTTCAACGGTAGATAAAAAGGTTCAAACAATCAATCACAGGCACAACAATCGCTAAAACAATTATAAATAAATTACAATTAAATTGATAAAAAATACTTTTGTGGAGCCATGCACCATTGCGAAGGCTTTCAATTAGTGTTACTATTGCTCAATCCCTACCCGCTTATAGAAAAAGAAACGTGGCAATATGGCAATAAAAATGAGTCCGCCCCAGAGTTATAGAACACTTCATTTCCGCCCGGTGGCCCAGGAAATAAGCCCGTCTCATCCACCCGGCCTGCGGCTGCGGCGGTGATTCATGGTGATGAGTTGATTCAGACAGTCCTGCCTCTGTCATCACCGAGCAGTCACTGCTATCACAGGTCTAAATTGTACTAGTGAACAATTTAGCCTGGTCACTACCTAATCAGGAGTATACTGCCATTTTCAGAAAATCAGATTTTTTATAGATATAGAATTAGCTAACTTAGAAGAAACTGGAAGAATACTTTTTTAGGAGGAAGGAAAAGGTTTAGCACGCTGGGGTTTGGTAGCCCCAATTCGTAAACTGTTATGGTTAAGGAATTGGGGCGTTTAATTCGTAATCAAGGTAAATTCATGTTTACTCTATTATAATATATGTGAATTATTTTTATATATGTATGGGAACATGTCAGAAGTACACTTAGGCCCGCATTACACTATCAAATATTTTATAAAAGATCTTTCATAAAAAATTTATTTGACCAATCAAAATTCAAGTTTTTTGTTTTGAAAATCAGCTGACTTAAATTTTGATTGGTCAAATAAATCCTTTAGAAAAGATCGTTTATAAACTATTTGATAATGTAATGCGGGCCCTACACGCGTATTGCGTACACAGAATTGATACACCATGTAGGGTATGGTTTTATTGATACATTTGGCAAAAATCAAAAAAATGTTTTATTCAATTATAAAAGCTTCCTCCTCATAGAGAAAATGTGTTAAACATACTAGATTGAATTTTTCTATTCAGTTGTACTAGAAAAACGTAGATGTGAGAACTGCCTATTGAATACTTTATGTCCTAAATTAATTTATATCAGCAATTGAAAAGAATCAAAAGCCAGAATTAAATGAGGCTACACGCCATTGGTTATGAATTTTAGTAAATACAAATATTTTACAACTTATCAATCACCAATTAGGCTACGAATTTAAAATTTAAATATATCTCGGTTTTGAACAGATATGAGTCTACTGAATGTAGTCGTACTATAAATAGTTTTAATATGTATCCTGTTGCTTCCGTAACAAGGCAGGTTTGTTTACAGGTATAAAGATCACATCGAACATCTCGTGGAGGTATGAATACAGATTGCAGCTGCATTCTGAGTTCCAGTCACGTCGCGCATCCGTCTTCAGTCGACTTTCAGTGAAAAGCGAGCCATTCTTGCTCGACATTTATTTATAAGAACGTCCAGATTCTTCACTAATTATTAATTTTTCTTTTTGAGTTCGTGATTTGTAATCATTATTTTTACTCGCGATTAAATCTCTATTCATTCCTATCGAGATTTTTTTTAGAAAAAAGTTGGTTCGTAATTGAGTTGAATCGTCTTAGTAATCCTGGAAAATTGATGCAATGCTAAAAGATTTTTTCCTGAAAGTTATTAGGTTGCTTGTGAAATAGAAGATGGTTTTTAAATGGAATTGATTCATAGAAAATAGTTTAGAACATATGGAGAGAATCGGTGTTTATCTTTTAGATGGGTATTTAGTTCGGTCGGTAGGAGGTAATATATATTAATATAATATTTGCTATCAAGGTGTAAGTTATGAGGAGTATAAATCGAAAGGAGAATTCTGCAATAAAAACATTAAAACTTTTTTATTTACTAAGAGATCTTTCATTTAGAAACGTCGTTGAATGTGCTTCACTGTGTGCGATTTACTTCTTGAATTATTTTACTTGCCAAAAATTAGTGCTATTATATTTTGGAATATTATTATTGACACTAAAACCGACTTAGGCTAAAGAAAATACATAAGCTTCCTTTTGCTGTTCGCAGAATGACTAAGGATCATGTGCCTCTTACCAGTTGTTTATTTATTAAATGTTAAAATGATTATTCCTCTAAAGGCTTTTCTTTTTCTTTAGTCTAATAAACAATATAATTTGTTTAACCTTTAAAATTTAGCTGTTTATTCCCTTTAGGTATATTTTACAGCACCGCACCCTAAAACGTAAAAAATGTACCTAAAGATTTTTTAAAAATACATCACAGTTAACAAAAATGATTTCTTAAAATTACCCAGGCGAAACTTTGGTAACAAATCGGCAATACAGTAAAAAGCCAAGGTGTAATTGTGGTATCGAAGAACGATAAGTTTGGGTTAACAGCCGTTAGTTCCACTTCTCACCACTGACCACTGGCGCTGGTGTTGCATTTCCAGCACGTGCTGATATGTTACAGATAGCTTTTGGCCTTTGGCTTGGCAATGGCCGATCTCTTTTAATGGTTTAACGCGAGCGAAACGTATATTATGCATCCAAAAATCACAACAGTGGTTATTGAGGGCATATTAACGTACGGACTAGAAACAATATTAACAAAATTGTAAAATAAATAAAATTTGATGAATTATTTTTAGCAATAACAGGATATATACATAAAACAGGACACTCCAATTTGTAAAACTAAAAATTAACCTAAAGACGGAACTTAAAAATCTTAAAATAATAATTAAGAAAAGTTGGTTTCGAAACACTTACCACATCCCTGTCCCCAGGTCTCCACCAGGTTGCACTGTTCATCCCCCGGGTCCCGCACACACTCTATTACGTCACGGCAGGTGGTGTCCGGCGTGACAGGCACCTCCGCCACCGCGCCCTCCACGTACACCCGCACTATCAGCTGCAAAAGAGAGAATGTGTGTGAAAGTTGTGAGAAAGATAAACAACAACAACGACAACAGCGACAACGACAACGACAACAATAAAAACAACGACGACGACGACGACGACGACTACGAAAACGACAACGACGGCGGCGACGACGACGACGACGACGACGACGACGACGACGACGACGACGACGACGACGACGATGACGACGACGACGACGACGACGACGACGACGACGACGACGACGACGACGACGACGACGACGACGACGACATAGAACAACTAAGAACAACAAAGAAAAACTAAGGAGAACTATAAAGCACTAAGAAACACTAAGGATTGTGAAAACTTTGTTCCTTAATCCAAGATAACGATCAATTCGTCAAATGCAATTTGGCTGCAAGAAATTCATGGTATTATGGAAGAGCCTTTAATTGTTAAATGAAGCATCAGAAATGACACAAACTCCGATACGAAAGTGAAACACGGACACACAGCGGACCTCTTAAAGTATGGGTTTTTTGCACAATGTTAGAAACAGCAAGGAACGGTTGTTAGGATAAGATTAATTAACACAGTTGAGTAAAGGCGAAGGTGTTGAAATGAGGGATGCAGGAAGATTTAAATGAGATTAGGCTAGAATTTTGAGAGGAATAGTATGTCAGTGATAAAAAATAGGAAAGATTATGTGCCGGAAAGCAAGACATAATAGGATACACGGTACAGAAAATAGTGAAAACATTACGTATGCTCCAATGGCCGTGAGAGTGAAAGGAGATTCCCGGACTGGACAACTTTGCAAAGGATAGGTGAAGTCTGTTTACCGGGTTGGATCTACTGATTGGTGGTTCTTAATGACATGAAACACTATTTTTCTGCTGCCGCCCTTGACAAAGGCCTCCTCCTGAAGGCCACTCACTGTCTGTGTCCCTCGATAGTCTCGGTTTGTACCATTATAAATGAGAATGAGGCATGAGAAATGAGAGAATTAACGTTATCAACGTTATTGAGAATGAGGCATGAGGGAATGAGAATGATCGGTACAGAGATTTTTTATCCTGGTATTATTTTCACCTCTGTGGCAATGAAAACATATCTTAACCGGGACGTAAATAAAATGAAATACCTGGAAATAGACTCTGTGGACGTAAACCTAATTTGCAGGCTTAGCCTTGTAAAATGTTGTAAACTGTAAACAATTTCACGTTGTAATCCTTTTCGAAAAAATATTTTAAGTGGGAAGCCCGTTTTTAGGAAGTCATATTGGAGGCTGTCAATCACCGTCACATTTTTCTGCCTCTCCTGAAAAGACGATAATATCCACTTTAAGAGAAAAATGGGTTTTTGAAAAAAGAGGAGAAAGCAACAAATATTTGAATAAGCATTCATTTTTCTATTGCAAATGTTAACGGTTTTTCTGAGTCAAACCATTATGCTAATGAAGCGTAAACTGAATTCGCAAAAAGTTTTGATTTAATGGAAGCCCGTTCATCTTAGGGAGAATGGTATTGGCGCTCCGTTGATAATGGCCGACTTTTAAATTGTCCTTTCGTTTTTACATTTATTACTTCAACGATATCGACTATTTATACAAAAAGATAAACTGAAGGTGGAATAATTCATTAGAAGCTTTTTATACCGTAAAGTATTAAATGAAGTGATTTAGTAGGCCTAAAATTCACTAAACCATAATTGAAAATACTATTAAAGCAACGTAGCATACGTTGCAGGTTAAAAGAAATCAAATTACTTTGGTTATCTAATATGTTTTATAAATATTTATTGTAGAATAAAATTAATGAAAAAATAAATATAGTTATAATAACTTAGTTTTATGGAATTATTGTTTACGGATAGTTAGTTGCATTAAACGCAATGTTATTGTTGTATAATAATACATTTCATAAAATCCGCTTTCTAAAATTTATCTCTGAATGAGCAATATATTTTTATGAATAAACAACATTATGAACTTACAACCATAGTATAATTTTAAGAGGTATATATTTAAGAAGACTACTATCCATTACTTATGTATTATTGAAATAGTTTTGTTTTGTTTGTGAAAAAAAGCAAAGGCATGTAGATATAGGAACTTGGTTAAGCCCGAAAACACACAATGGCAACAATTACATTACGTAGTTACAAACAATAATGTTGCATATTCATTATTGTTATATCTCTACATACAACAATATGAATGCATACATTAACATGACATGTATATAAAAAGACTTAAAAGTACACACTTTGCCCCGTCACGTTTGTTTTCGCCATTTTTAAATATTATATTTCAATATATACTTAGTTAATTATTTTGAACTCAGTAAAACAATCGAGTTTATAATATGTAGCAGGCAACAATCTAAATAGTATGGTTCTTGATTTTGTTATCACTACTGTCAGTTCTTGGTTATTTTATCCCTACTCACATAAAACAGCATCCTGTTTCAACAGTAATCAACAGTAGCTTCAATTTCAACAGTAGCTTTATACATGAGAAAACCACAACCTGAGTATATCATGCATCTTAATACAACATTGTCAGTTGCCGCAAGTCTTTTCTCACTACGGCATCTAGGTAGGTTGCATGACGTAAGTTGGTTCCTTTATAAAATTAATGTTGTGCGTTATTTGTTTTCATTACATCCTCCCCTTTCCTAATATATGCTGATTATTTATTTTATAATGTCGCGTATAATTCACTAATTGGTTTCATGCTGTAAAATAACACGATTTCTCGTTAATATCAAGGTTAAATGACTAGGTACTTATTCAGATCGCATGGACTCACTCACAAACAAAGTAGTAAAAAAAATTTAATTCAAAAACAGCCTTGACACCTTTTAAACACTTTTCAACGTGTACTTACGTGTACTTACTTACACTGCCTGGAGATGTCAAAATGATTGTCTCTTCACGATGTACACGCTACGAGTGTATTTTACCCATCTTAACAGCGGAGAACTTATAAAAAACTGCACTTTATTCAATCAATGATTGTCACTCGCAATACCAGTACATAAATCGAACATAATTTAATTTACACGCACGCTCATACGAACGAATAACACATAATTTTCGTTCGTATGAGCGTGCGTGTAAATTTAATTATGTTCGATTTATTTACCGGTATTGTGATTGAAAACATTCAATAATGTGCAATTTTTTATAAGTTGACCACTGCAGAACGTGGGTGGTAATACACCCGAAATGCGCACAGCGTGAAGAGACTATAATTTTGTCATCTCCAGGCAGTTTAAGTAAGTAAACTACGTTGAAAAATGTTCATTTTCAGTAATGTATCTAACAGTGCAAAGAAAAGGTAACAGCTAGAGCTTTATGAAGATCGTAATAAAAATTAAAAGTTTAACATTGATACAGTATGATGGATTGTAAATGTCTACTTAGCTTCTTTACGAAAACGTTTGATTTCTGACTTAATTGTTTTGCCGAAGTGATAAAAATTAAATTACATATGTTTCATTACGATCTGAGCCCCGATGGACATTTTCACAATAAAAATAGTGTTACAAACTTCGTAACAAATTAATTATTCACTTAAAGAAAGAACGTATATGAATTCAACCTCATGCTAGGGAAATAGAGGGAGGTGAATCAGGAATAGACTATTACCGCAGGTCTGGCAAACGGAGTGTGTATTTACTCGTCTAAGCCACACTTATTAAGGCCCACTTCACTTGGCCTCAAATTGCCTCCCGTCTGCAGTTCGATATTCATGAAGGCAAAAGTGCTCATTTCAAGTTCTAGAGCTGCTTGAAATTTCTAGTTTTTGGTTAATCATTTAGTATTTTTAAATAATTAATAATTGATTATTTTATTATTTGAATAGTTTGAAGCACTTTTGATCCCAAATTTTTTTTACAATTCAAGGATTTAGGCTTAAGGCTGGATAAATTGCTTGTTTATGTTATTGCTATTATTGATAGCTTAAAACTAACTCAAAAATGTTTCTATATATTTGTGGTAGTACAGCCAAATTAGATTTTTGTAAAAAATAAGTAATTTTAAGTAATTAGGTTTTTTATAAAATGTAATGTAGTTTAAAGCAACGTTATAGGAAAAAATTAGAACCTTTTAGCGTAAAGAGTGTTAAACCAAAATAAAGCAATTTTACTATAATACCGTATGAAACATGAAGTTATACAAATATGAAGTAAATGTTAACTAAGAACAACGTTCAAGGAAAAATAAAGCACACTAATTTGGTGATATAGTAGTGATAAAAACATTTCTAAAAGTGTCTAAGGAGCCTAATAATTAAACTATTTAAAAAACCCTAACATTTTTAAAAATTAATACCGGTCACTTTTCCTAGACAATTGTAAATCAATCAAACTTGGAAATCGCAGCTTGGGGTAAGAAAGTGCAAACATCAAACCCATTAAACTGGCGAGAAGCAACAATAAACGAGGAGAAATTAATTAACACCTGGCGCTGCGGAAACCGCCCTTCCGATGCCGGGAAGGGCGAGATACAATTGCTCTTTATTTCAACCGAGTATCAGTGAACAGATATCGGGACTTGGGGAGTTTGACTCTTTTACCTGCTTATTTGGTTTATTTTAAATATAATGAAGAATCTGTTATAAACAACGGAAAAACACTTTAGAAAATATGCTGATATAAATAATGATGTAACATTTGTAATAATAGTAATATTAAATAAAAAAAATTAGGAAATTAAGCTACATTTAATCCTGTGGAAATTATTGATGTTGCCCCTCCTAATACCACCACGACACAGGTAATCATAAACTGTATTATTATTGAAAGCTATTTACCATTGGCTGCTTATCCTTCTCTTGCTAGTAAAGCATCACACAGTGAAATTTATAGTAAATCGAGCCGTTAAAATTACGAGTTGTACAGTAAATAGGCATGCAGTAAATTACGTCCAGTTTATTATATTTCATCTTATTTTTATTTTATTGTTATTCATCATAATACTTTATGTAGCCTGTTATCAGGTTTTCCATCACAATTCCTTGAAATACATGTTTGGTTCAATGTTTCTACTGAGAAGACTAACGTTTTGACGTTTTGAGATATTTTTTTATCTTGTTTGAATACGCTGTGATTTAAAAGAATAATCCGCAGCACTTGCATGAAATAATCGAATTACATTACATATTCAAGTATCATTATTATATTACTAAATAACTAAAATCATTCCAAATGCATTAAAACTGAAAATTTTAAAAGTTTTATATAATTACGTGAGTTTATTTCCATTTTTAACTTCATATACTATATATTTTTAACTTCATGTATGGCAACTAAATACAATCTTCATAGTATTGATTCAAAAGAGTCTATGTAGTGTTTGCACTATAAGAAGAAGCCATAACTTCGAAAAGACTCTCGTACAAAATGTTTAGTGTCAGAACTGCAAAACCTTCCTTTACTGGTATTAACCTGTCAATTTCACATGTCATCTCCTAATACCACCACTAGATGTCTCCCACACTTTGTAACTCCTGTGAAGACAAAGTTGCTTTATTGGTAAAATATTATATCTTATTTTCAAATAATTCAGGATTACTTATCTCTGAACTCTAAATATATGTTTTGTAATTTTATTGAACACGTCACAGGTAGTCATAAACTGTATTATTATTTAACAGCTATTTACTATTGGCTGATTATCCTTCTCTTGCTAGTAAAGCATTTTGCATCCTAGCCACTAATGAAACAAAAAGATTACAAAAATTTACTTTTATTCAGTGATCTACTTAAAACAAATTAATAATCGGAGTTGTTTGAATTTTTCTACAGCTTCTGTCTCCATGATTCTAATACTGTCTGCTCATGATAAATGGTGAATTTCCTCAATGTTTAACACTAATTACTTCGAGACAGTCAGTATCTACGGTTTCATCATGTGCCATTGAAGCGTCGGATGTTCTTGTATAGTAATTTACCAAGTAATTATCAAGTTAAATTTTCACTTGTTATATTTTATTAAAGAAAACTAAAGATTCAAATATTCAAATAAGAATGTTTTCAATTAAATGTGTTGAAAAGTGAATAGGTAGTGAACTAAAAAAATTTACAGGAAGTTATTAAGAGAATCCTTGTAATAAAAAAAATCCAAAAAGTTGTAGGTTCTTATATTAAGGCTCAATATCAACTACGCAGAAATAAATGTCTAGTGTGATGGCCAGCTTTTTATTGCTGATAAACGTAATCAAGTGAGTAAAACATAAATACAACAAATAATGTATATAACAAAGTTTAATAATATCCTCGATGATATTTTGATACAAGCTCCTATTATTCTTGCCTGGAGTCTGGCCATACCACTTCTAACTCCCACCACCATTTAAAATCATCAATTGCATGGGACGTCATTTTTAACAAGTAAACTAAAGAACTGTATTGCAATATGATCTAACAATACTCATGAAGCAATTCGAGCGGCTAAATAAAGAGAATAGAATGGCATTTATTTCCCCATATTACAATATTTCACAATTATTATTCCTCAATAACTGTAAAATTAATTAATAATTTAATTAATTAATAAACTGATTAATTTTAATCCGTCAGTCATTTGTTTTCCGAAACACTGCGCACAAAAATAGAATTGTCTAAGTAGAAATGTCTACGATGGATATAAATACTCGTAGATGTAAGATATTTTTAACGTTTATAACAGCTAACATGTTAACTGAGTCAGAAAATATTTCAACTATTCGGATGGCTTAATAAATACAGCTTTACACTTCAGTAACTTTATTACTAACTATCTGAACAAAATGTGTTCAATGTATATCAATAGATAGGAATACTGCTCTCGGATATTTAACATTTTGTTTTACCATGAATCATAAAGATGATTAAAAATTTATGCCTATCATTTTTTTCAAAAATTTTAAATTTGAATAGCAATGTTTATTTTGGGAAGGTATTTCTTAGTACATATTTTAAATCGATTGAAAGAATTAACAAAAGCTGGGCTGGAAAAAGATATTTTTTATGATATTGTAATGTTGTAAACCAAATACACTATACATTATAGTACTTTCGATATAGTTTTTTTTAATAAAAAACACATAAAAGCTTGAGTTAGAATAGTTTTTTGATCACAAAAAAGTGTTATAGATAAAGCAAAAAAAAAAAACATAAGTTACAAATTTAATAACCCCACAAAGTTGTTAAAAGTACTGAAAGGATCCATGTGGCTTATATCCAGTTGAAACTGGATTATAAACATGATAAAAGGGTGTAAATTAACTGATATAAAATACCTCTACTCAAAATCTCGTCACACCACAGACAGCCTCAAGTTATGAAGTGCTGAAGAAGAAGCTTGTGTCATTTCCGAAGTCGCGAACAGGAAATGGAGGGTCCTTCATCGCACTGTTTCGTGGCCTTCCTAGCGATTTATTTATTTACCTCTTTTATTTGAGCACCCCTAATAAATGAAAATAATATAAATGGTAAATGTTTATCTACTTAAATTAAATGGAGTATTTTCCAATACAAACCCGACTCTGAATGTTCGTGTCTTTTTTGGGCCTAAATTAACACCTACATTTGAACCCCGACAACATTTTGAGTTTTTAATCTTTTCTTAAATATTTGAGAAATTACATGCAATTAATATAATTACAAAGAGCTAAGATTTTTTAAATCTTTAACTAGCTATGATTTTAGCACTTCAATACATAACTGAATTAAAATATGTAATATTGATTTTCAAATTAAGGTATTTTGTGAATCTTAATTTGACCAAATATAAAAGTCGAATGAACGGAATAAATATTAAAAAAAGCTAAAAGAAATTAATAGACATTTATTTTATCTGGAAATTTAGAACAAATTTAAACCTATCTGTAAATATATTTCCAAGCTTCACACCAAAAAATGTGCTTTCCGATTTAAGATTTTGAAAGAAAACGTAAAACCTTTAGCCATATTATAGCTCAGGGGCCGATGTCCATAGCTATTAAATAAGTGATGTAAAAAATAAATCCAAAAAAGCAATACTGACCACAGTAGTAAGGCCATCGAGGGAGGTTAAATTTGGCCACAGTCAAAATAAAAAAAAATACAATAATGAAAGTGTTACGTGACCCTAACATTGATGATCTTGATTGTAAAAATAAATAAAAGGTTAATATTAACAAATTTTGAAAATATGAATATTTAGATTTTGACATTTTGTAATAATTTGTCTAAAAAGTTGTAAAATCAACTTTATTACGCTGAATAATTCTCTCGAATAGGGTTTTACGCTATAAAATTTACCTGAAAGTATTAAAATTAATATCTATTAGATATAATTTAGCAATAGTAGATTTCAAAAATTATCTGAAAATTCCACAAATAATTAACCATAGTTAAAAAGGAATCGATCGTGAGAAAATCATAAATGTTAGACTATTCATTACTCATTATTAATAATGAATCATTTAGACTGCTTAGATTCATATATGTATGACAAATAATTTTTTGAATCCTTTAAAGAACAAAAACAATATGTATCACGTTTTAAACCCCCTCATACCGCACAGCTAGATGAAGACAGAGAGCCATTTGAGACTTAAGTGGATTCCATAACTGAGTCGAGCGTAAACGGAAGCCAGAAGGATTTCCGGTAGTTGAGTTAACATCTCGCGGCATAACTCTTGCCACACTCTGTCTCTCTCTTTATCCGAGATTACTGCTCCGACTATGGAGATGGAATACAATCTTTCAACTTGAACTTTATAGATTTTTAAGACATTGCGCACGTTAGCACGATGTATTTGTTATTCATAGGATTTTTGCGAACATCTGTAACCACTGATTATCTAACAATAAATTTTCACAACGTTTCGGGATCTGACATGATAAGTAACTTACAGCCAGTCAAGCAGGCAAAAAACTGATCAAGAAACATAATATTTATCAGTCTGCTCTCAGTTTTGATTGTGTGTAGATGGTGTCTCAAATGGTAGACGGTCTCAGATTGCCGACGATGTGATTTCGGTGCATGTGTGTGTTTTTGTGTTTGTTTTAAGCATTTTGTAGATAAAGTGTTTTTGCAATTCTCTAATTATTATTTCAACACGTTACTTAAGAATTCTGCAAAAGAACGTATTCCCTAACACTTATCATTTAATCTTGTTCCATTTATTTTACTTTACCGGAGTACATTATTGTTCTTCTCTTTAAAACTGATCTATTGCTTATTATTCTCAATTCCGTATGCCGCCTATTTATAAATACTATACGTGAGTAATCCTGCCTTCACTAACGAACCAAAAATTTAATTTACAGAGGTAACATGAACATGTGTTCAACGAACTTAAAAATAAATGTTCGGCGAAGCTTATTCCTTTCTATTTAGAAAACAACATCATGTTGAACGAACCTGTCTGCCTCTAATGTCCGCCTATTGTCAATATATTTATAATTAGACTTTTGTTTTACTAATCCGTGATGAATAATATCCGCGAAAATCAAAATCAAAAAGATAAAATAGTCTATTCGCCATGAATACTCCTGCTCAGTTTAAATAAAATAAATAGTGTTAAATAATGTTTTGCTTTGGTACAAGAGCAAATAAATTAAGTCCGATAGACGGTAGGATATTTCGCGGCGTCCGAGCGGGCTCGGTAACAATCCAGATTAAGCAGGGATCAGCAGCGTTATTTATCAGCTTAGCGCATCCTTGTGAAAAATAAACAACATTTAGCAAAAATTAATATAATTACTTTGATGATGCGTTTTTCATCTTTTTAAACTACTAATTTCTTTTCTCAAAAGTGTTTGATACGAATTATTTTTTTAAGAGATTATCAACATTTTCAGTCTTTTAGTCACCGGTTAGTTTTTTAAAGTTTATAGCAAACTTATTGCACACTTATACTTCTTGAACGGTTTATGCGTTATTTTTATACTTTTATACATTATTGTTATTGTTGTTTTTAAAAAGAAATTATCAAAACTGCAGACTTTAAAATAATAGTCTTTAGCTGGTATTTTAATGAAATCGTTCTAAGCATTGGTTCTAAGTTTTAGTGAACCTAATTTGGGCTAAGGCCCTTATTGGTTATGAAAACTAATACATTATGATGCTAAATAGGTTGCAAAACTTCAATAGTTTCAACATACCCCTTTATGAAGCGTATCTAAGTATTTCATATCAGCCTGTATTCTGGATAAAATGCAGAGGAATTCTAGTTATAGTTATTTTCAGATATACGACATGTTCCTCTTATGAAAGTAATATCTCTTTTGGATTAAGTGAATTTTCAATTCAGACAGTTAAAGTTGTACTCCTAATATGATAAAATAAAAAGAGCATTAAGAAAAATTTAATTTGACTTTTTTCAAAAGTAGGGGATTATAAATTTTGTAAAAGGTTAGACCGAAACTATTTCTATCTGGGAAACCTATCATAATTAAAATTAGAAATTCAACTATATGATGATACATTTATTCTTAAAAAAACGCATAATATTTATATTATTTCATTAAAACTACGGTGGAAAACAATGGATGTGTAAATGAAAGGCTTATAGTGTTTACGTTATGGCTGGCGCGTGATAAAAGGAGGCTTTGCAACGTTATTTATCAGTTGTTTATACCTACCACGTTATATAAATAACGATTTAATTTTTAAATTTCTGATAAATTACGGTGGCTTAACATCATAGAGCAGATTCAGCTTTTAAAATGAGTGGAGTCTCATGATGTTATTTATATTAGAGTCACTTTTCTCAGCTGAATTTAATTGTACAATTTCGTTCTGTTCTTGTACGATAATGTAAATTTATAATACCTGATGAACAGGTTTTAAATAGGGTGTTACAGTTTCTCATTATTATTGCATCAATGGGTATTTAAGGCAATACTGTCAAGCTAGAGGTAAAGGATTGAGATTATAATGCTTGAACCTTCATCTTTAGAAAATCCTTGATATACTACTGCAGTTGCATAAACATTTTCACCTCAATTTAGTTATATTATGAAGAAATGACTCAACATTTATAAATTAAGTGATAATCTACCTTCAATGACATTTTCATGTCTTCCTTTTTCCGTTTTAAATTTACATTTTAAATTGTATTTTACAATTTTAGTTTGTTTTGAGTTATTAGTTAAAAACTAACTTACGATGTTTAATTTTCCCTACATTCTTTTGATGTTAACTAACTTAATTAATTAATTGATTAACTTAATTTGGCTTGTTAATTTGATTAACTTACTTAAAATCTGTTTAATTTTGACATTACCTACACTAATTGACTAATGAATTAAATAAAAGTCACCAAATGTTATTGCTCGGATTTCATTCGTATATTTTGATTAAATGATATTTAAGACCTAGCTCAAACATTTTACTTTCAATAAGACACTGCAGCCAGTAGCTCTCTTCGTACCTTGCCTCCATAAAGCAAAATGATATTGCACTTTCAAACTTGAAACAAGACTCAAGCGTTTAAGTTAAGACTTAAGTACCGATCAGTATGACTTCATTATTACTTAAATATAAACCCTTTTATGTTTAAACTCCTTCAATTACATGATGCTATATATAATTTTAATTTAATTTATATATAATATAAATATTATACTTTTTAATATTAATGTATTGTATTTACCTTTACATGGTGGCCTTCAGAGGTCGAAGCACCTGATTATTGAATTTTCATTTTTAAATGGAGGTAGAAAGACTACTTTAATACATTTGTTCGACAATATAAATTATAACATATGTTTTGGCTGAAATAGTGTTTAATTTATTCAAATGTTTTCATCAAATTGTCTATTCAAACAATGAATCTTATGGGCAAGTATGAAACTTTAAAGACGTCTAGTGTTCGTTACATAACCCTGACCTTCATAAACAGTCTTTCCTGCAAGACTTTAAGCCAAGCTCTTTCCAGCGACACCTACATTATTAAAATCGGATCAGCACTTTAGGAAGAGTTTTATTCACAAATACCTGTGGCGTAGTAATAATAGATGGATTTCAACTGTTTATAAATAAAACAAATTACAAATTAAGATAAACAACTTTATACAATTAAATGAAACTAAATTAAAATATTTCTCTATTGTGGCGTACATTAGGACCACTTGGTTTTCTTGGTAAATTACTTAAAGTAAAAAAGAGTAATAAATATTTTACAATAACAAAAACATTCCTCCCTAATCTAAATTTATTACAAATCGTAACAATATTAAATCATATCGAAATGCTCCTATGAACCACACGCACTTTTAGTTAAATAGAAAATGTTTCAAACTAATATACGGAGACAGCCTTACACAAAATGCAACATACGGAGCTCTATTTCTGTTCATAGAAATACCTGTTTCCTTATTATTCAATGCAAATTTATAAATTTCTACTAAGGATTTTTCAGTATTTTTCTTATATAGAGGGAATTACATTGACAATATTTGCTTAAAACCCAATAATGAACTGATATAATAAATAACAAGGAGTTCTGTTTACATAGGCTGTTAAATAGTGTTCATTCCCAAGACATTATACTTAATTTAACGATTTAAAACACTTGTAAGGGAGGGTCGAAAACTGATTAAACTATGAAAATTACTAAAGCGATAACCTGTCCTTGGCTTTCTTGTCTACTGCAAGAGAGAGTGCCGTCGGTAAACAAGATGCAATTTTACTACAGTGTTCGGAGTTTGCAGCAGCCAGTTTGAAGGAGCTAGGAAGCTTCAAGCTGCACGAGGGCTAGTTTGTTAATGAAACCATGTTCTATTTAATTAAAACAATAATCTAGATATTATAGACATACATAATTTAATAAAATGGCGCTTAGTATTAAAATTTATCTGATAACTTTTTTACTGTTTAGGATCTCTGTTATATGATGAAATATGTGAAAAAACTTTAAAAAATGAAAAAGAAACTTAACAACAATAAATACTGGAGCCATTCATCACATTTTAATTGAAATATATAAATAAAATTTATTCAGGGTAAATTAATTAAAAATAAATGGTAAAAGCCTTTCTGCATCTATGTAATACTAAACCCGATTTGTTGCGTATTAAAGAAATTCAAAGGGAACTTTGTTTTTTTATAACATCTATAATAAATAAAAAGAATGAATTAAATTGATTTTAGTTTAAAAAAATGAGACTTCTTTTACGTCTTTAAAATTTGAGTTTGTATTGTGAATAGGCGTAATGTTCTCAATAAATAGTATTCACTGCTTTCTTCATCAAATATAAAAAAGACTAATAATGATTTGTATCATGAATAGGACTAAGTAAATAATAGACATAATTTTGTCGTGTTATCTAAGTTGTTTTCCAGGCTTGCACTCTTATTATAAACTTAAATCCAAATGAATACAATTGCATAATAGTTTTTTTTTATCAGAGGTGTAATTTGAAGGAGGAAGTAACGTCAAGCGGTAGCAATCAATATTTTGAATTTTAAGATTTAATATTTATGTATACAAGAATATTATTTATAAATTTAAATCCTTTCAAAATTCGTTACTTAACTAAATTAAAATCATTAGATTAATGGGTCACTTCCTCTACCTTGTTTTTTTACATTCACCGGAGCCCGGCGATATTTTCTACTTAGCCTACACCTTCTAATTGAATTGTGAGTCGACGCTAGAGGCTGTATAAATGTAAAGGAGGCAATAAAAAGCGCAATGAATCTAAATAACGAGGGATATATCACTTTAACTTAAATAAACTCCAATCTCACTGGAAACTGACGGTTTGATTTCTTTTAACGACATGTTTTAAAATTAATAATTGTTTTAATCAAACCATCGTATGGATAAAGTTCTTATGGGGCATTCATAACGTTGTTTAATATAACAATTTGGTCAAACTCCTTCAAAATTGAATACACGTACATTCTTTATTTCGTTTCTCGTAACTATCAGAGGAAAGTTATGTTGTATTTGACGGTTTTAATTGAATGGAAAACTCACGACTCCAAAAACGTGTATATTAGTGGGCAATTAAATCCAGATAACATTTTTTATCGATAGCAATTTGTGGATGAATGATACTGCTCTAAATAATTTGCCCTTAGTAACTAATTTTGATAAAGAATTCTCCTAAATAAATTACTATTCCTTACTTATTGAGTAACCTATCCTAAAAGACTTTATCGCATTAAGTTTATTAATGCGATACATCACCATAGGTCGTAGGCCTATGTTATTACATTACATAAAAATAAGTTCAAAATAAAACTCTGACATGAAATCAAAAAACAACATAGACCACTGAAAAACTCGAAACTGACTATAATTAACTATAATTACTTAACAGCAAGTCTAGTAAACACAACTCACTAATAAAACGTAAATAAAACGCAACAGTAATATTGTAATCGAAGTTTAACCAGGTGAATAAAATATACTGTTTCATCACTATACAACTACCTGCTTTGCTTTGTATTACTTAACATAAGAACGAATAATATAATGTGCAATGTGGTAAGGTAATGAGTGCCGCGTACACTTGTCAATATTATATGTTAAGTATGATGATAAATCAAACGAAGAAAGCTTGTTTCCAAGTCCAAAACCACTCTCGCAATGCGAATCTCTAAAGCACAGGGTTTACGGCTCCAACCCTTGGTGAGAGGGATTTAAGAAACCTTTCTATCTAATACAAGTCTCTGCATTGTAAATCATTCACTGTAATGGTCCTTGCTCTATGAAATACAATTTCGTCTTGAGAACGATTACATAATTAAAATTTTTCAGCGTACATGTTATTCCATGTTATCGGTTGTAGTTTATAGGCAACATTTATATCTTTGGGTGAACACGTTTATTTCACTGCCCCGTATAAATTAAACTGTACGGTCTTTTGAACACTTACTTGGATAGCGTTCGTATAATGAATCAATTAACTGGACCGGCAGGGCGGTTACTGAACTGTGGTATAAATTGTTAAAAACGATACATTGAGGTATTGAGTAAAAGAGGAGACACAAAGATACTAAGTTATTACCAGGATTAAACAAATTCATATAAATCAAATCAAAATCAGCTTTTTTTTCAAAAATTATTTACAATACAATCATCAGTTCTAACCCATATTCCTTAAAAATTAAATAGTTAACATAAATTTACTTAATAAATGATTATATTTTAGTACTATTTAGTAGTACTATTTTAGTAGTATTTTAGTAGTAACGTTTATACTTAATATATTTTAGTAAATAAGTCTAACTCCTCAATACACAATATAGAAATATTACAAAAAATTATTCCAACTCCAAATTGTATATATATTTTCCATAATCAATTGCTTCCTTCAACATTTTAAATATTTTCATAACGTTTTTGCTCACAGAGATCCGCTTATACCTTTTTATTTAAGTTACTAAAATGTGTTGTAGCTATTTTCTATGAAATGAAACTATGTCATTCATTTATTTGTTAATTCATTTTTCCTTATGAGGGATGCATGTTCACATTACATCACTCTACGATCCCAGATAGTACAACTCTACGATCACAGATAGTACAACTCTACGATCCCAGATAGTATTTATATAAACTATCTGGGATCGTAGAGTGATCAGCCTTAACCAACGTTAAGGCTGAAAGAATTTTGAAATTTAACATTTACCTCATGGAAGTATCGAGAAGAAATGCAAGAATTAACTTGAGTCTTTATCCAACAACATAATTTGTTTATTAACCATGAGTATAATATAGTAAACACTCACCGGCACCATGGACGGAACCATCGGTCAGCTCTGGGGATCCATCCGGTGGAACATCTGAAAAGGGAAGTTAAATTTAATAATTCTCTTACTTCTAGTGCGTAAAACTTCTAGTGCACGTTTCATTTACCACTCAGTGGTGCTGTTGTCTTCAAAATAACGTGCATATTTTTACGTGAAGTACAGAGATTACTGAATGGTGAACTTCATTTCGATTTGTATTTGCAATGAAATTTAAAATGTAACCTAAACTCTTGAATTGTTACAATGTCTATTTTAAGTAGCCTCATATTTGTCCATCAATTCATATGTTATAGTACATGCCTATTTATGTATACTGTTATACAAATTTTCAACTTATTTATTTATTTGAATTTACTTACAATCGGTAAACATTTTACCTAAAAACAAAGATGCAGCTCAATGTATGATATCCGTACTTTAACTCGACTACGAATTCAATCCTTGCCAATAACATCGATGTGACTTACGCCTAGTCTATCTCCTTCGATGTTATTACACTACAGAAAAATAAATGTATAGCATTGTTCGAGATAAAACTCTGACACGTAATACTAAAAACAAACGGTGTTATATTGTTATTTATAATAAAGCCATTTATAGATTTATAATAAAGCCATTTATAAATAACAACATAAAAATATGATGATTTAAATGGCACTATTTAAAAGTTGGTAAAAAACGATTTGAAGCAAACTAAAGGTACAAAGCAAGAACATAGTTGTAGTATGTTAAAACGATATCTCACTGGAGTGAGTTAATTTTGAAATATTTTAAGGGAATAATCTAAGTCTGTGATTGTTGATAATTTCATGTCTTTATCTCATGATGAAGAAAAGCGAATTTACACAGACTTTCGGGTGTGTAAAAGGAAGATGATCGAAAGTTTTTACGCTATACATTAGTGACTGATGATTCACAGCACTATATTTTATATAATTTTAGACACTTGTATTACAAAACAACATTTCTGAAAACAGTTTAAATCCACAAGTTGAATTTAAAACTTTCTTGGAATCGGCTTCTACAACATAAAAAATACCTGACAAAAATGTAACTTATGTAAAACTGAACAATTCACAAGTATTCATCTCATTCTACTAAACTGTGCTTGGCGCAATTCTAACAATGCAGTAAAAAGTACAGGTCTGCGACAACTTTCGGATTCTAAACTGTGATCCATCATTGCGAATCCATCACCTAAACTCCCCTGAAAATCTCTCCTCCGCCAACTTTTCCGTTGACACAACCATCTCAGTTCTTTCAGATATTAAAATAACAATTTAAAGATGAAATGTCCTATAAGTTTGGAATTGAAACATATCTTGACACGAATAAACATTGAATATATTCTATATATATTGAAAATATTAAGCTGTACGTTCAAGGAGAAATAAAATATTACAAAAAATAATAGAAACAGAGATTGCGAATATCTAGAATTATCTACATAATGTGAAAGCGAGGATTCTAAAATACCGGTGAAATACATAGCAACTTCAAAGTATTAAGAAGGGGCGATGCAGTTGGGGCTAGGGTACATTTGTCTGGCTCAATGTCCAAAGTAATTAAAGTCTAAGAAAAAGAAATATAGCGAGTAGTCTCGGCAGTTTACGTCAAAGATCTGTATTTATTTTATATCGTCTTGGTTGTGACTATGATAGGGAACAAAATAAAATTTACCTTTTTTATTGCAAACATTTCATTTCATATTTATGGATAGTTATTCAATATTGCAATTTTATGATATCATACATCAAAGTAATAAAAATTTAGGGGAAAAGAAATATAGCGAGCAGTCTAAAAAGTTGTTTATGTTTGAAGAGTGTACTTATATTTTTACGTCTAGGTTGCAGAAGCTATTTTTGAGTCTTGCTAAAAGATAAACTCAGTTTACCTTTTTCTATTGAAACCATTTTACTCTAAATATTAAATAAATGTTTAATTTCGTAATACCATAATTTCATGCATCACAAAACTCTAGTTTACATTTTACACCATCACTGAAATGTAACTTTGGCCACTCATTGCAAAAGAATATTATAATGGTTCATTTAAACAAGCCATACATTTAACATTTAGTAACACATATATTTATTACTATTATGAACGTTGAATGATTTTCCAACAAAAACTGAAATCACAAACTATTAGCCTTATAGTAGCACTTTTTATCTTATTTTTTCATGCAGAAGGCAGCAGTTATTCCAGCTATCAAACTTTTTATGTGGTTTACATGAGATCAGTCTCCTTCAAAAAAGTAATAAAGAATCTAAAATCATAACTTTGGGTTTATTCTATTTGTTACCAAACTACTCTTCTTTTATTACAAACCTCATGAAAAAGCCTTTCTTCCTCAGAAAATATATGTTGATAAAAATTGTATGTACGGTTTTGAATATTTTTTATGCCTAGGACGTGTTCCTCCTTTTAAGTAATTCCTTCGAGGAATTCTTTGATACATAAGACTGAGACGGAAAATAATAATTTCTTGGGAACTGCAAGATTAGGGCGGTGTGGTGGAAAGTGCGGTAAAATAAATCACTAGGGAGGACAGCAATTAAAGTCTTAGTGAACAAGTTTGTTTGCGAGGGGAATTCCGCAAAACAATCTTTAACTATGAATGACGGTTAAGGACAACTTTCATTCGTTTAATGTAACATTATCCTACAAATTTTAAGACAATTTATATATATATTAAATGTTGTTCTACTAGCTTGCAATCGCCTGTATCGACATCTAAATTATCGGTTATAACATATAAATTTGAGAAGAGGTCAACTTTTTTCTGTCATTCTATAAGTTAATAAAAAAACTTATTGTGAATTGCTCTCTATCTTCATTGTTAATGTAAATTGTTTAAAAACCTTCAGAAGGTACGTGATGACTACTAAATACATATTGAGAAATGTGTCACATTTGGGCCAAAAACAATTATTAATTGAACAGACTATAAAAGTAGAAAATATATATGCAAATACTCAAAAGAAAATGATCTCGGAGGGATCTTTATCTTGTTAGAAAGGGAATTTGTTATTTAATAAAGTATAATCGGCAAATCTGTGCAATTATAATAACCATCAAAACAATTTACACGTACCTGTTTCCAATAGCTTGACTTCAGGAACAGTCTGGATCTCATCCAAAAGGATAATGTTGGACCAAATGGTTAGCAGGAATAAATTTTTGAGCTTTTCCCAGCAATTTTATGTGTATAATATCGCCGTATAAGGATAAACCCATTAGAAATATATGGAAAATTTGTATACGTACACTATTGTTTTTTTTTTAGATTTCAAACCCACTTTTTATGTCCTTGCTGGATGGATTGTGTATAGTTAATCTTCTGGTACCAGCAGTTATTTATAGTGCCAGGTCAATGTTGGTGTTTGCATGTTAATGCACATAACTATATGTTTACTTCCACGGAGGTACACACAAGCCGGTGTAATGCACATGTAGTATATAGGCTCTCTCCATTAGACTCGAGGGCTTTGATGCATCCCCTTGCCGCCGCCACTACTAGTGGCTTTGATCTATTCCAGCAGTAACTAACCACTACACATGTGTCGCTACACTCGTGTGTCTAATCAAGGCTATTGACCTGGCAAATGTTTATTAGCGCTCTTCAGACTTTTAAGTTTTCTTTCATACTATAAAACTTCGTTCGTAAATTTGAAACTCTATTTTAAACTTAAATAATGTTACTTAAGGAAATGTAACTGGAAACCTTTAATTCATTGTCATATATGACTGTATTTACTACTGTTCTGCATCTATGATAATTTATCCGCGAAGAATGCTTGATTAATTTTCTTTTGGAAGTATTATTGTTGATAGTTTCACTTTAATTTTTTTATTTCTATTTTAAGTGCATAAATAGTATAATTCATCATTACAATGTCTAAATCCTTTGGTATGTGGAGACTTGCTGTTATGCCGTGAAGAGGGAAAGTAAAAATTGGGGAATTTAAATCAAGGTATGAAATAAGAAAAGTAAACTGTCAAGTGCTAATCAGCCTCAGCACTTCTGCAGCAGACTTCTGTTTGTTGGTTAAGGCCAAGATTGTAGGAACATGTTGAGTTTGACGATACGATGACTGAGACGCGTCGCCCTTGCCTCGTTTGTTGCACGATGCACTTTTTTCTTTTTTTCCTTAATAAAGGATTTGATTACAAAAAAGCTTACGCTATTAAAAGTCCTTTCCAGTAAAATTATATTCAAGATAACTTACACAGTTGTTTCAAAATTGTCTTGATAACGAGAAAGTAAAGTAATTATCCCTCATCATAATCCGAACACTGCGCTTATAGTAGTCGGTGGCGCAGTTGGTAGCGCACTCGGCCCCGGTTCTGTGGCGGCAGCGTCGCAGGATCGAGTCCCGATGATGCCGCATACTTTTAGCAGTACTGTTCATCCTTATACTGTACCGGCTCACTCCTTGGGTTTGCTTATTAACTTCCACGCACAAGCCTGAGGCCCATGTGGGGGGGCAAATGCAAGGTAAAAAGAGGCCGCCACCCTCTTTTTTAAAAACCAAAATATCCCAAGCACAAACTGAACGCATTTTGAGGACGTTTTACGACTGTAGTAATATCTCATTGTCATTTGGACTGGGATTTTCCTCGTGTGGTACAGAAAATTAATTAATAAATAATTTATTACTCAATTTTTACAAGTTTTACTGGCCGAATCTGAGCCTTTGTTCAAAGCTATGGCTCAGCTGTTCTGAGCCATCCCAAACATTCTGTTACTAAATTTGTTTTTCTTCACTAATTTTATATGTAGCGATTACTCCAGTGACAAGAGAATATCTCCCAGCTCTTGTGGGTATATCAAAACTACACAGAAACGCACACGATACAATTACGAATGCCACATGTAATATCCACACAAACAAATATGAACTACTCCATTTTCTTATTAAAGTTGAAAATTGTACTTGATTTTCATAACACATGTTGTTGACGCTGAAACCATTCTTGATGTAAGAGGTGTTTGTCATGCAAGCAGCTTGTCGAACCGCAAGTGAGCGTAAGCTACAACCAATCCCCTCTTGTGCTCATGTTGCATATTCATATTGTTCTTGAAGCAGGCTGTAGAGCTAAGTAATGAAGGGAAGCTATTAGATTGCAGTTTGATATTGTCTTCGTCTCGGGGGTCGGTTTCTATCGATACAGTAAAATAAAAGCAATTTTGGGGAAGTAAACTTTCAGTCGTTTTCAGTGCAATTTTCTTCATAGTTGTTTAATAAAGTGCACACAATAAAAGTTGCAGTAGGTAAACTTGTAGATACAATTAATATAGCTACTTGCAGTTAAAAGAGGGTTATATTTAGGGTACCTTATAAGGCGTATGCTTGCAATAATTTTAAGCTGTGTGTTTTAATATGTAAGAAAACAGTTCATGATTTAATTATATTTTACTTAATTAAAAATTGTAAAAATGTAATGTAAATGTAAAATGTAAAAATGTAATGTGACACTTTGAAGTGTCTTTTGAGGTAATTGTCACACACATAAATGAGAGTGACAGAAGAATTAACTGCACTGTAAGGAATTATTAAAAACGGAACCCTTCATATTTCTTTTTTTTTAAATAAATAATTTACTGTCCAACAACTAATTTTTAGCCAGTTTTGGAACTCCCGGAATATTTTAATTTCAGTTCACTCTATCAAACTGACAAACTTCAAGCTATTTTAACACGATTATAAAAATTGTTATTTAAAACCAGAGAAAAAGTCCCATTAGAAGTTGATTTGCATGTATGCTACTGTAAAATATATTCCGTAGACATAATATTACGTTTCAAAAGGTACATATTTCACTCCAGTAAAATATTAATCTATTATGTTAAACACCCCAAAAGAAAAACCTACTACCACTTCACTTAAAAGCAATTAGTGTTGGCAGGCAGAAGAAAGTAATTTGCCTGTTGCCGCAAATTACTCTTGGTTGACAAATGTGACCAGACGACAACAATATACTGGGTGACGGCAGCGCCGCCGTGGGTAATGACAAAAACTACACCCGTCATGCAATTTCGTTGCCTAATCGTTAACGTAGAGACACTCGTAAATTTAATTAGTTTTCGGCTTAAGAAAAAAATACTTGAATGAATAATTGTGATACATAATTTATTTTGGGCGAATAAGCCCCTTCAATACTAAAAAAAGTTGATTCATTAAATTAATTCAAATAGTTCCTAACATCAATAAACCTCTACGTTTAGCTCACTGGAATCAAAAGCAGTGGAATCCAATAAGTCTCATTGATTAACTGGACTTAAAACAGTCATATTAGGAGTAGTAAAATGATAAATATTTCATTGTAATTAAATAATGTTAACCAGCACCAAATATACATTAAACAGTATGATGATTTTTAGTTGTTAATATAAGCTATATGCACAGTTAACCGTAAGAACCATTAAAACGCATCACCTAATTTTAAAAGCAACAGGATTTTTACGTAAGCTGAATCATAATATATTTTCACATTATTTTTCCTTTTAGGTGTAGTATTAAAAATATTAAATTTGAACTAAATTAAATCTGCAAGCAAAACCTTAAAAACAGTTGACATTAAAACTCTAAAAGCTAATGAATATAGATCAAAATCATTGATTAGACATGCGAGAGTAACGAAACTCATGTGTAGTGGTTAGTTACTGCTGGAATAGATCAAAGCCACTAGTTAGTGGCGGCGGCAAGGGGATGGATCAAAGCCGCTCGAGGCTAATGGGATGGACCATATGTGCAATATACCGGCTTGTGGGTATCAAGGCTCAATTAAAATAATTGATTCACAAATAAAAATGTCTATTATCGCAATATTAAAATGAAATATTTACGTTTTGAAATAAGTTATTTAATTTACTTAAAATATTACAGTAGGTATCAAATTAGTGTATTTTCCAAAATCATAAAGTAGGTACCTGGTAAAAATATATTTAATACTTCAATACCTCTTAAATACATTAAAAAATTAATTGGGACTTATCAATCGTGTATTAACGCATCTAATTAGTATTAAATACGGAAAGTGGTGAAAATACTAATGCAAAATTAGCACCTTTTATATTTACTACATTCCCTGTTATCGTTAAACCAATTTTAAACAATTTTGAGTAGATTACCCAGGTATTTTCCTGAAAATTAACTGGTATTATATCGTATTTTAATATGCTTCGAAATTCATAGTTTAATCCGAAGTATTGCTACAGATAAGGAATGTATTAATTAAAAATCGAGTTGTCATAAAGATACACTGTATCTGCTTAACACGTACACTATTTCTAATGCGTGTAAATCCAAGATGGCCGCTGTCTCCAGTGCCTTCAAGGACGAACACTGCAAAGTCCAAACCATTCTTAACTTAGTAAAAGTAAACACTCTGGAATTACTTTTAAAGTTTACGTTTTTGTAAATACATTGAATCTAACTTTTCTTAACCATTCTAATAATTTATTTGAAAGGAAAAATATACATTTAGAATAAATATATTTTACATCACTGTAAATATTTTTTCGTTTTGAAGACAAAAAAAAATGTCAAAAATTAATATATAGGTTATTACAGTTTTTTGTTATTTTTTATTCGTTCTTTTTAAATAATGCGTAATTTGTAATTTAATCTTTTATTTAATCCATAAATTTGATTTTTTGAAAACTTTTCTTCGTTTTCAATAATATTCTAGTTTTTCTCTTGGAATTGTGTTCTATTATCAAAGAGCGGCTAACAGCTGAAATGTATGTACCCACTACAATATTACTACGCAACTAAAGACTAAACAATTTAACAATGTCGTCAATTCTTTCCCAAACATTGTTTACAAAACTATATATGTTTTCTTTTATTCCTGGTAGTATATTTTTATTACTGATTTAAACAATTCGTCATCACTAGAATTGAAGCAATCAGCTTTAGATCAAGGCGTCTCTAGGGGATCCATGCATTTGACCAATTCGGCGTTTGACCAACTGGGCCGACTGGGGTTCCCCATCACGGCGTAATATCTTGCCCTTAGACGCTAGTGTATAGTTTAGCCAAAAGGCTCTCTCCATCACTGTGACGCAGCGCTTGACCAATCAGAGCACACCGCTCGACACTATCGTCGAACGTCGAACGCTATTGGTTGTTGTTTATTTCATTCATCCCATACAGTCGATAAACAAACTCATTTACGACGTTGCTGTTGCCAATTCGATGCCGGAATAGAATTGACACGATGGAAACCTTCGATTCGGCTTACATAAATCCAAGTTTATTTGTGATAAAATGTTATGTTTCGTAATCCAAGTTTTTGTTTAATAAAATGTGTTAAAATTCGGAGAATCGTTAGAAAAGATAGCTAATTATTGAAATAGTCGGCGTATCTATAAACTTATGATTCAGGTATTTTGTATCTTGCTGTAGTAGTTCTATTTAAATAGGCATCCCCGAACTACGTCTCGTCTTAAAGGCATTTGTAGGCACTCTGAACCAGCATAAGCCATGTAGACTTTGGTTTTGAGGAATTATCTTAATGAATGCCTTAATACTATCAATCCATTAAAGTTAGGCTCACCGGGTTTTTGGCGATGAATGATTACACCATTTTGACTTAGGCCTATAATTATTAACGTTATAATCAATAGATAAATGTTTTGAATTAGGGTAATTGAGATTTTCGAAGACAATAAGGAATCTGTATTCGATTAAGTTAACGGTGACCTAATCAATATATTCTCTTGAAGAATATTTCATCGTCAATAAAATTACCAAAATATTACTTAGATTTAGTTGTTTTATGTACAGGGGTTTACTGAATTAATAAGATAATATAAGGCCTAAAGTTTTTCTTGATGCCTGAAGTTAATGGATGTTTAAAATTCTTAAGTAGGCCTACCGGCTTTTCAGCGTTCACTTACTGAAATCGTACTGCTTCAATAATGTAGGTTTTAAATTCATTTATGGAATTTTAATGTAATAATTAGTTGATAAATTAATTGAAAGAAGGAAAGTAAAAATTATAGAGGCTTCAACGAATCTAAATAATGTTGAAATTTAAGTTCAATTTAATTTATTGTGGAGTCATTTACTTACACCCAAAAAACTTCTTTGTGCCGATTACTATGTAAAAATTTCGTGGTAAGGTGGGAATCGATCCCGGGACCTCAAAATAAGTAACCAACTGCGTTGACCACTGAGCCAGGTCTTCATATGTTTAAGCACAGATTTCAACCTAAGAGCGGGAACAAGATTTTTGAATCTTGACAGCTTCAATTTGTTACCGTAAGGTTAATCTACCCGTAGAAGAAAAATTATTTTGTACTAAAACCTTCGAAAAGTTACTGAGGTCTGGTCACTGTATTTTTATAACTAAGCCTTCTGTGATCATAAGTTGATATACTGTTGGTTAGACAAAATTTATTGAAAAGCAACATAAGTAATTTTCCTAGTACCTAACCCCCTAATTACCCTGAGGCAATTATTTGCGATAAAAAATAGCCTACTTAAAGCTAACACTTTACAATAATCTTTATAGATCTATTTTTATAGCTCAAATCCGAGGGACTTCTATGGTTCTATGAGGGTTTCCTATAGTTCCAATTATATTTAGGCCTATTGAACTGCCATTATGGGACCATTACATTGTGTGTTATGAGCTGGGGGAAAATATAAAAGCATATCATAGGATGTTGTTTACAGTATTTCTTGGTAGAGTAACCTTATGTTCATTAAATTTTCTCTTTAATCAAAAACAATATCTCTGTTTCCAGTGAAACATTGCAATCAGATTTGTTCCTTGACAATAAGAACACATCTAAAATTGCCCCTCAGCTGACAACATCAAATCTGCCACTTCACCTCCTTCGATAAAAATATATATGGAAAATAAATAATTCTCCTATAAAATAAATAAGGAATGCAAAGTTTGTAATATTTTGCTCTTTCCGTCACTATCTTCTTTTTTGTGATAATTAATTCCTTGTTTCCCCTTTTGTCTACACAACTTTAAATTTTAAAATGAATAAATGAATGAATGAATGAAAATTGCTTTATTTCCCGATAATTATTACAGTAATATAAATGAAGGAAAATAAACAAAGTTACTAAAACAAAATGCTACTAATTAATTGTAAAATCTATTAGTTATTTATTGCACTTTATTTATTAAATTGCCAGGGAAATGGCCTGCATGGGCAAAGAGCCTGTGCACAGACCAGAGCACCTATCCAACTGACGATGGCTGTAAATAAAAATTATAAAAAATATATCTGGAAAAAAACAAAGGAACGTTTTTTGAAAAACTAAATTGATAACTATTTAAAACTGATTAATAATGAATGATTTTACACAATGACGCTCCCGATGTCGACATGCGAATAATGAATTATGAGGTGAAGATAAGAAATAATCATTAGGCCCTAAATAACGACAGTAAAAAAACAGATAAGATCATAGTTTTTTATTACTGTAATTAATTGTATATTTTTCGAATTAAATATTAACATTAAACCGTTTAAATCATAACATTATCATTCAGAAAATACAATAATTATTATTCATGAATATTCTGATGAGGTTGGCACACCTGCTGCTGTTCAGTCCATAAGTCTCCCGTGTGCCCTGCCGGACATCATAGCGATCCACAAGTCTCCCGTGTGCCCCGCCGGCCGGAGCCTGTCTGACAGCTGTGATCAGACGGCGTCTATGGAGCTAGCCGTCCCTACGTGATGGGTAACCCAGTTGGTCAAATGCCGAGTTGGTCATTTGTCTTGTCCCCGTCTCTAGATAGCTCTGAGTGTATTAAGCCTGTGTTGAAGACATCTTGATTGAGGCCACTGCACACACAAGCCAGATTCCTTCCTGCAGTTTGTATGATTATCTTGGCTTCAACGGCCACTGATGCAGAGAATATCGCAATCATCGTTTATTTTCATCTTTCTCTTCTGTTGCACAAATAAGCAATTAGGCTGATAAGGACTGATTTTACTGTTTACTTAATATTATGCAAACTTACTTGTTTTTATGGTTTACTCTTACAAAAAGAAATGTTATAAGGGCTTATATAATAAATATATGGCAACGTAATTCTTCTACATATAATTTGTGAAGTTGACAACATATAAGAGATTTTAATAAAATATACATTTTTTGATGCGTAAAAACAAATAAATTTCAACAGGATTAATGAAATAGCACAATGTAAAAACGTATGTGTTTATTAAATTTCTGTTAAAGGTTTTTTTGACGTAGACAAAACCGTAATTGTTAGCTAAATTGAAAACTTAAATCATTTTGAATCTTCTTAAGGTTTACTCAAATAAACTAAAAACATCTAGTCTCTGGACTTTAAAAAAAATCGGAAAAATAAATCTTGATAAAAAATATGCAACTTGATAGGAACGTTCATAGAGAAGAGAACAGTCATTCCAAACACTTCTTAATTTCCTGGCCTAATGACTTTTTCACTGTGAACATATAAATAAGTCCACGTTCTCTGCAAATATTTGCTCTGCAAATATTTGCATCTTTTTAATGCGAAATAAACAAAAACAATAACTACACAACATAATTCAAAATAATCGGAGGCTAATTGGTCCATCAAAGGCCGTGGGGAACGTAAACCAATTAGTATCTTGTTCGATAACCGTTAAACTTTATAATTGAACACATTTCGTCTACAGCTTTTAATTTAACTGTATTAAAATATATTCAAACGGATCAAGCTTGGATTTTGTCCACGATTTAGTAAAAAACGTCCGGTTAAATTTGAAACTGATAATCGTGTGTGTAATTGGGTAAAAAACTGATAAGGCCTTAAACTCAAGGCTTAAACATGGGTTGCAAATATTAATTTGTCATTTTGTAGGCAAGTTGATTTCATTCTTAGAGAACATAAATTAACGTACTTATAGCACATAGTTATAGTTAATGCATTATTGTAAGAGCGTAAATTTAATACTTTCCACTGGCCTATAAGAGAAATTTTAACTGATATTGCCAAGAAGAGGTAGTTTTTTCAGATACCCTCTAATTTACTTAATAAGTTTAACAGATAGTCCTGTAAACTACTATAACAGCTGGCCTTAGTTTCAAATCTCCACAAAAAACAAACAGGTTTTACCTTATCAAATGAGAAAATGATATTTTTTACAGCAGCCTATTTTTAAAGCCAGATCAGATTAAAACATTTTTCTGCCAATATATTCCTTATATTTTTATTTATTGGTCTTTCAGTAATTAAACTATAATTACAATAGACAGATGACTTATACAGACAGATGTTCCAGTTAGAGCACACAGCCTATGGATAGTCGACTGCGACCTATCATAATGAGCTATCGATTACTCGACTGGTTTTATCGACTCAATCGGTCATTTATTCGAATATTCAATTGCTTTGAACAGTCGAATTTGTAGTCAATTATTCTCAACAGTCAATATTTTATCTTAACCGATAAGACATAGGGTTTTAAATACCCTACTGATGTCTGATGCTGAAACTAATCGACTATTGTAAGCGACTAGACTAGTCGATGCTCGAAACTAATCGACTAGTCACTATTCGATATGTGAAGTAGTCGATGTTCACTATAGTGTGGCACTCCGCTCGACAAACACCCAATCACAACACTAATGGACTGAGCTGTGTGGGTTGTTCTGCCGGCTTACAGGCTGCCAAGCAGAGAGACAACATCGCCACGCTATGTGTCCATTGTCCATTGTTATTCTGGATATTTGATCTATAAACTATATGTTTTCATGTGCTATACGGTGATGCAAGAAACAAGTTTAAAAATGGGTTTATTTGCGTTAGTGACCTAGTGAAACGATAACCCAAGTCGTTGTATCAGAGATGAATTTACTCCTAAGATTAGTTTACCATATTTGATCGGTTAAATGCATTTTTTTACATGTATCTGTTAGTAGTTCTGCCTTTTGAAAATGAATTTCATCAATTCATAATAGTAAACTGTTCTCATTAATTTAATACTTTATTCCATAAACATCACGAGCCATCTATTTTTTTAAATAATACTGGTTTAATAAAGCTATTTATTAAAATGTACTAAAAATACTAAACACATTCTGAAGTGTGGTAATTAGGAAGTAGAATTAAAATATTCTACCCTCATTTAAAAGAATCGCATGGAAGTAAATTGTATAGATATTTTTACTACTATATGAGTCTCTGAAGCTAGAGGGTATTCTAAATCAATTTCGAATACAGCAGCTTTTACAAAAAAAAAATAATAATGTATGGACCAACGACTTTTAACTCTTAGAGGAACCTCCCATAAAAACGCAAGATGTTATAAAATGTTTTCGAAGGAGAGAATCTATCACGCAACAACATTAAAACAAATATCATCCCCTCTAAAAATTAAGATTCACAAAATAAAATGTAATGTATAACCTATGATTGATAATGTGATCATTATAATGCCTAGTGATATTACATATTAAGATATAAGATGATAAGATCATTAAAACTATGTTTCTTAATATTTTTCCTTCAACAATATATGTACATAGGGAAAGATAATACCCCCGTTGCAGCAGACCTGCATACTCAGCGAATTTCAAATGCAAAACAATATATTTCTATCCAACATAGCGAGATTCAACATGTTTTTGTAAGCTCCTTAAGAATAACATGGGGAATGAGTATGCAGGTTTGCTGCTACGGGTATATTAAAACTGGGTGGTTTTAATTCAACATTTATTTGATCTGAACTAGAAGAAGCCATTTACCAAGTTTTATCAATATGTGTTGAGAAATAAGCGAGATACAGAAACATCTCGCAACGTACGTACGTGGTCATTGGGACAACGTACTGTGTTTACCACTTTCAATATCTCGGAAACCAATGGACATAGAGCAGTGATTCAAAATACTTAATAGTTTGTTTTTTTGAGCTGAATTCAATAATGCTAGCAAAAATTGGATAAATTTTAATTTCCTATGTAAAAAACTTAAAAAACCCATGTTTGGGGGGTTTACCCCCTTTACCCCCCCTTCCGGTAATCCGATTGGGCTGGTTCACGAACTCGCCCGAGTGATTACCACTTTACACGTAATATATATATATATATATATATATATATATATATATATATATATATATATAAATTCGAACGAATGGTGTTTTTTGCTTCTGGGGACCCCAAAATGAAAAGTTCACATGGTCTCGGACTTAGGTCTTACCATGAGTACTACCGTAATAGCTTATTCCTTTAAGGAAATTCGCTAAAATTCGAACAAATAGTGTTTTTTGCTTCTGGGGGCCCCAAAATGAAAAGTTAACATGGTCTCGGGCTTAGGTCTTACCATGAGACCTACGTTAATAGCTTATTCCTCTAAGGAAATTCGCTAAAATGTTAAAATCTCCTTTTACATACATAGACAACCTAAATTTATTTTTATGTCCCGATATGCGCCATTTATAAGAAGCTATTAAACTTAGAACTTATCAAAGGCTTTTCTTTGTCGGTAGTTTGCCCCTGAGGGGCGACGTCTGTTGACTTGACCCATGTTGACAAGCTATTACCGGTAAAACGCTTACTTGGCCACGTGTGAATTGACTTCTACCTCAGGCTTGTCTCCAAATCGGATCAGACGAAGGAAAGTGCAACTGCCAATTTGTGTCTTACCTTTACCTTTTACTATGACGGAAACGTTCTTTAAAAACTAAAGATACTTTTTCATGGTGAAGTGTGACTTTAGTTCCTAGTAACATTGCCAAGATACAAATAAAAAACATATTTATATTCGGGCAGGAAAAGCAATGAAAGGAATAAATTAACTTCTAAGGAAAAGCCAATAATCATCTATTTCAATTTTTTTGGACGATATCCGTCTGTTATTCGAGTTAGAGATCCGGTGTGAATAAATCTCCAAGGCTGTTATGATTCAATAACAACAGCAGTTAGAGCCGAGATTAAATACCCGTACTATATTTGTATTCCGTAAATACTCCAGAATATCCCTTGGTTCAATATGATTTACAATTTGCCTCTGAGTTTTAAAGTAATATAGTTTTGTACTTTGTTTCTGATTAAAATCTCATTGCATCAAATTGAAAAAATGTAAATGACTTTAACTCAGTGTGAATTATGCACTTTTGAGTTTTATAAAAACAACTCTAGAAAAGTTAAAAAATATATATTTATAATAAGTTTGATGGGAGAAAACTGGCTTTACACTTTACTGATACATAACAACACTCTAACTTAAAAATCTCTCCACCAATCTTTTTTTTACTTTTAATTTCGGATTTTAAGTTCCAAATTTTCATGGGTAATCTTATCAACAGTAGCGGTTGAATCAAAGCCCTCACATCTTGGGCGTTGATTGGTCACAAGTGGTTCTTGTGCAGACGGCTACTGCCAGAATTGATCAAAGCCTCTGCTGGCTAATGGAAATAGAGGGTTTTAGACGCATGTGTCTTCATTAAACACTAATTAAGATCAAAAAGAAAAATTTTAAATGCTAATTTTAAAGTTCTTTGCTTGAAAAAGTGTCGTTGGTAAAGGTGAGTTTTATGACTACATGAGTTTTAGATCTGATATCTCCGTTTTAGATATGATTTTGTCCAGTTCCTCTTTCCTGTGTGTTGCTAACCTTGTCACTTCTTGGTTTCCTTCCGATCGAAACGTCTTGGACTTTTTTTTACTAATCAGTCATTGAAAATTTCAGCAAAAATCAAATTGAAAAGTGTCGGATGAGTACTATTTGATTGTTTATTATTGTTTTTAAATTTAAGTCAAGAGTTCGATTTGGAATTGAAGTAACACTGTTATTATTAATTAAAAAAATTATCATATTAACAAATTTCAAAAGAAAAAAAATCTGTACATGGATTTAAAATTGAACTTGTTAGTTTTATACAAATAAAAACATTGTATTTATAAAATTTTGAAGCTTTAGATTAATGAAGTCGTACGAACAGACTTTTTACCTCTGTTAAAACATATTATGTTACAGATTCAATTACAAAACCTGTGCGCTGTACTTTTTCGTAGTCTAAAGTATTAATTTCAACACTACTTGTAGTTTTAACAACTACTGAAATTTCATAAATTGTTCAATATACAATAATGTTTATTTCCTTAACAATATTTATATAGGTATAGTTAATTTCAATGCTATAAGATCTTGTATATTGGTTGTACAAAATTATAAAAGTAATGCAATACAAATTAAAAGTTATCTCAATTCTTTTTATTGTTGCCTCTTTGAAAATTATTTTTGTATGATAAAACATTTTCATAATATTGCATTTAAAGTTTACAAGTAAACCAGCTTGGAAACCCTTGAAAATTGCAATAAGTCAGCGCTCGGTATGTTAAAGAAGACAACGGTTCTCAACTATCCATAATATTTAATGGAAAGATTGATCCATTGCAAATCCATCACTTGCACTCATCCTTCCAAGGACCCGCCTCTTCTCGGTAATATTTGCTTAAAATTATCTCACATTCAACGTTTTCATACCAGAAGTTATCTTTATCACAGCAAAATACTTTTATTGACTAGTCTACATTTTGTATACATATTTACTGCTCTAACACGATCTGGACGAATCCTTTTCTGTTTTTGAATGCATGTGAATAGGCCACATTAATTTTAACATTTAATAGTACGATTTTGATTAGCAAATGTTTAATATCAGTTGTATATTTCTATTTAAACCTACGAAAACTTTAAAACTAATCACACTATCACAGTTGACAAGTAAATGCATCGCCTCAATCTGGTATAATTGCTTGGAGATAATCACATGTTGGAGTGATTGATTAAATGCTGAATATTCAGCAGGATTAATTATAATGTAATTGTCATAAAATGTTGACATATAGTTAAATTTTAATAAGGAATAGAATATTATTATATATATTTAACAAGGAGCTTGTCAAGTTTTTGTAAAATGACTGCAGGACACAATTACTTTAAGGAAACTGAGCAAACATTCTCATAGCGGCATGTTCTCGCTTGATTTTCCACACGTCTGTCTCCTTCTTATTTCATAATAACGTTATATATTATGATTATTTCTCAATTCTGATTCAAATTTTTTTCACTTTATATATTGTAAATAACAGTACTTATTATACTATTGAGTGCTTTCTACATTATTTTATTTGTATAAGGTTTTGTATTTTTAAGCTTAATACAGGATATTATATAAATTAATAAATTTAAATATAAAAACATATAAATTTAAGAGGAAAGATTTAAATATTATTTTTCAAACTAGCATAATGAATAGACCTCAGAGGAACATCCTTTTTCTCAAAGCTAACTCCTTTTAAACATTACACAAATAAACGTGTGTCATGATTTCCTGTTTCTTTTTTACATTCTAGCATACAAGGACACTTAAACTACGATAATTTTTTAAACATATAAAAATCAAACCTTTTTCAGCACAGAAAGAGGTAAATATAAAATGAACGAGTTATTACGTAGTTATATAGAGTACAAACACATATTTTTTAAAACATGAAAAAGTGTAATTTATTTCAATAACTTAACAAATGCCTGGCTTTCATAGTTCCATTTAGAAGTTTGCCGGAGTTCCTTACCAAGTAAACGAAATGTTAGTTCCCAACAGCTTTATTGCGGAAGCCTGTTGGCGGCGCGCCCGAGCTGCCATTACCCCTTAAACCGACCATGATTCACTCTCATATTTTGTCACCGCTCTTATCCCTAAGATGATTTCTTCAGGGGAAGTTTGAGAATACAACCATCTTTGATTTAATGCCTTCTAAAATAATCTAAAGGCAAAATATGTTTTATTTTTTCTTGATAGGCATTTCTACATATAAAACGAAGGAGAGTTTTGTTGTGCCATTTTTTGTGTAGTTTTAGTCGACTAATGCTTTTTTAGTACCGGAGCCATTTGAGAGTTTTGCGACTTTCGTTAAATTCAAGGAATTGAACTTTAACCGACGATGATTCACCCTCTTATTTTGTCACCCGCTCTTATTTTAAAGGCAGTTTCTTAAGAGGCAGAGATGGTAATCATCTTTGATTTAAGTCCTCATAAAAAAATCCAAAGGGGAAAATAGTTTTCTTTTTTCTGGACAGGAATTTCTACTTCCGTAAAGTTTTATAGTATTATGTTTGTCAAGTTTTCAAAAAAATATTTATGATGCCATTTATTTTAGTTGGCATACGTCGAACTGTCATATTAATAGGTTGGAAAAAGTTTTTAAGAAAATAAACGAATTGTAGTGAATTACAAAGCAACCCTTAAATTTTTACGAATAAGGTACAGTATAAAATAGAATTTAAACTCCTATCCAGTTAAGGATTGTGAATTAAGTGAGTCCAAATCGAATACGAAAACGATCATGATTCTGAAAATAAAAGCAAAAAAGGTATAATTGGACTGCTCCAAACGTAAAATTAATGAGTGTCTGAAAAACCTTGGAGGTTTTAAAGGCCAAAGGTATTAGACCCCTGAAGTCTCAAGGCTATGGGACAAAGCAGAAGCTATAATTACGGTGTGAACAAACATCGTGGAGCCTTTTCATCGTTCCTCGTTTGTTAGTTAACTTAATTGTTCGGTAGTCTTTGCAGATTGCGTGAGAATGCAAGTAGCTCTACCCATTTTAAAAAGCGTTATTTTATTTTGGCTTAAGAAAGATAAAACTACTACGTGTATCGTGAATCTCACTCGTAGAGATTTACTTTGCAGGCTTTCTAGCAGAGTTAAGGTACAAAGCGATCTAAAAAGCATAATAAAAACTTAGCCATGACAGAATTACTTCAATTATTAATTATAATAGTAAATTCAAATCAGTGTAACTTAAGCATTGCTGTCGAAAAAATTAAAACTGTAACATAGTTTTATTTTTAGATCACACATATTTGAATATTAAATCACATATTATATTTCTAGTTTTCGTCGTCTCCAGCTAACCAATTAAGATACATAACACGTTGCCAAACAGTACAGTTTCTCGTCCAAAACAAATTACGCAGGAAAAGAATCCACTTAGTCTACGCTGGAATAGTGCAGCAAAACTATAACATGATACAAGCACTAAACTAAAAGATACAAGCACTACACGAAACAAGCAAAACCCGGCGACTCAAGCGGGCCTTCTTACAACAGCTAGTCCGTTTTAAAATTTCTGTTATTAAATTTAATCCTCCACCAATCAACTTTCAAGAGTAAATGAAAAAATTACATGTAAATCAGGCTAAAAGTTGCTACTGTATTTTGAAAGACTAAACAATTCCTTTAGTCGTCCTTTAGCTCGCTCCTCCGTCCTCATCTTGAATACTGCAGCGTAGTCTGGTCGCCGCTTCAGCTTTTCCTGATAACTTGGAGAAGATTCAGAGGCGGTTCTTGATTCTGGATGAGATGCGTCTTGGATTCAGATATTCAGATGTTCCTCTGCACGATGTTGCTGAGCTGTTGAACATTCCTACACTCAGTTCCAGATGCATCGTTAATAACATTCTATTTCTTCTACATTTGATAAATGCTGATCTAGACTGTTCCGACCTTCTTCAAAAGATCAACTTCAGTCTGGGACCAGATCTACAGCCATATTTACAAGAGTTGCAGCTTCTTCTTCTTAAGCTGCAATTAGCCCTATGCAAAGAATACAAAGGCACGGTAACATAATTCCTAATGCCGTGGACATTTTCCATTCTTCTACTGAAGTTCTTCGGAGAAGTCTCTACACCACATAGTTTCTCCCAGTTGGCAACCGGAGAGGGTGTTGTGTTTGGTGGTGCCTTTAGAGGGCCACAGCTATTGTGCTTTTGTTATGAGTTTGGTGGTGCCTTTAGAGGGCCACAGCTATTGTGCTTTTGTTATGAGTTTGGTGGTGCCTTTAGAGGGCCACAGCTATTGTGCTTTTGTTATGAGTTTGGTGGTGCCTTTAGAGGGCCACAGCTATTGTGCTTTTGTTATGAGTTTGGTGGTGCCTTTAGAGGGCCACAGCTATTGTGCTTTTGTTATGAGTTTGGTGGTGCCTTTAGAGGGCCACAGCTATTGTGCTTTTGTTATGAGTTTGGTGGTGCACTTAGGGGGCAACACATAGTGCGAATGCGATTCTCGTTTCCATTATATGTCTAAGGATTATGTTGGCTTAAGTCAGTAACAAGACTGAGTCCAAATCGCAGATCACGCCACAATCATCCCTCACTCATCCTTGACTCATATTCCGGACGCAGCTAGTGCTACGTCCCGGTCTTAGGAGGTATTAAAGGTATTAATGCTTGTTATTTATTTTTTGCTCAGATTTTAGAATCTTGTTTTCTTCTTGTCTTGCAGTACAACTGACCTTCTTTGTTGTTATAATTTTATGTTGAATTATTAAACTTTTTACTTTTGTTGCACAAGGAGCTAAAAATTACAACGTTTATCTTTCAACGCATCTGTTAATACTTGTTATTTTATTTATGTTGTTGCTTGATTTGTCATTCTATATTATTCACATATTTGTAACACACTGTTTATCCTTCTTCGTAGATTTAGAGCGCGATCATAGAGTTTATTATTGTTGTATATTATCAAATTATATAGTTATCACTGTTACCTCGTATTTAAAGTTTTGTTGTCACACTTTCTTTAATTCTAGTTAAAGTCACCAGTTTTAATTTTTTCGTTTTTTGCTGTTTTTGTTTGTTGTACTAAGTGTCTAACATAAGTCCTAATTTTAAGTTTAGTTATATATTTAAACCACCGAAAATTTGAATGTATTATTGTAATATGGTTATGCCGTTGGAATAAATAAATAAATAAACTCCTGTTCAAACAAAATAAATTTAAAAATCTCACAAATTGATTTCTTTCAAAGTAAAAAATACTATTTTTTACGTGACAAAGCATTAAAAGTGTCAATAAGCACGATTCTAACAAATACAGCTATAACAATTTTACCTCTAATAAAAATAAAATTTTTATTTACGATTAAGAAACTAACGTGATAAAGTAAAAGGCCCGATCAAAACGCGATGTGCACACGTCCAATCCGAGAGTTTGTGAGAGGGAACTTCCCCACTAAGTGAATAATTGAGATATCGCATTGCGGCGGCCGACTGCTCTTTAGCCGTGAGTAATAAGTTAACATGGCACTGCCGGATGTGGAACGATCTGTTCCCTTTAACTGTTTCATGAGGAGTGAGTATTTGATGTAACTATTTGAAAATCCTACCATTTTTTCATTAAAAATTGTTAGAAAAAGAAAAAATTTACTAGAAATCAGAAGGAAAATTTTGTTGTTTCTATAAAATGTTATTTGCTACTCTATCAACTTAAACAGAGAGTCAAAAATGGACTTTTAGAATGTTGTGTAACAATATAAAGCAGATATATTTTATAACATATTCGAACAGATCAATATGAAATGCGTATGGAAAACAATTTTGTGAATGTGGCAAAAACTATTACTTATGTCAAAATGATTTACTTATTACAAAAATAGTAAGATTTTATTAATTATGAAAGGTAGAATCAAGAAGTGGAATCCTATTTATCCAATTTATTAATGAAAGTTTATAGTTGCTTTAACTTTACCTTTAAACAGACTAATTGAATGTCAAAAGTATAAATAAATATATAACAAAATATTAAATTGTCTTCTATCATAACATTCTTTATTAAAAAAAAAATAATTACTCGGCAACGAAGTCATATTATAGACGTTTATTGGATAGTAAGATTAAGGCTTTAGATTTTCAAATGTGCAATAAAAAAGATAAATCAGCTATTAAGCCTCGTCATTGGCTTTTAAAACAATAAACCGTACAGTACTACTATACCATAGCTTATTGTACAAAGTAGAAAAGGACAATTTTCAACTATTAAGCTGAACGTAATGGCTGCAATAACTAACCTCTTCCAACGACTTTATCCACCGTTTTGTATTCTTACCTGAAACACAACAACGAAAACGTTTAAAATGAGTCATCGAAATTCTCATAACGCTGAAACAAATTATTCTTGATTGGTTGCTTTTAATAGGAGAATTCCTTTTAACAAATTGGAGGACAAAGTACGTCGTAGGCGGGGCCGGCATTGTATGCTAAGCACATGGACAGCGTGTGACTTGCAGATTGCTCGCTGATTGTTGTGAATAAACAGCGCGAAGTGAGGGGCGAGGGCGTGGCTTTCGTCAATGTGACCGATTAGTTAATGTTATAGTTTTTCTTTTTAACGGGAACACATTTTTTTATTGATTGAGGATGGATCCTCATTGGATCAAGTTTGTTGTTTCTTTATTTGACATTTTTTTGTTCGCGGTGATGAGTTTATGTTTTGGTTTTACATTTGGCGGACATTTGCCATAATTGAGTCAGTGATGGTAAATGTGTCTACAAGTGTGTTTTCTCGATGGTAGAACAACTGAAAAGTAAATACAATTTTCCCCCAACTGCTATGTTTAGACGCCTTCACTCTTTGTAATGAGTGAGTAAAATAATTATTTGTCTCCTAGTGACAAATAATCTCCTTTGTCCCTTTGTCTCCCGCCGGGAGGCAAAGTAAACCCTTAAGAATAAGATTGAAAACAATAATTGAAAATTAGAAAGCCATCAAATTTCCACGCTTAAATGCACATTTGTTACAACTCAACGAATGAAGGCGCTATCATATGATTTAGTGACAGGAATAATCAAATAACAATGACATCAACGACAATCAGCTATAAGAACGTTAAAAATTATGCAACAATCAACAAGCAGCTGATCGCTGGTGCATGAATGTTTGCAGCGATTCAGATGCAAGCGCTAATTGCAGATCGAATCAAGATAGATATTGTTAGTTACTAAGTAAATGAAATTGATGTTTATTGACTGAGTAATTATTATTGTAGATGGGGGAAAGTGGTGTGTGTATTTCGAGAGCAAAGCGTGAGACAACGTTGTACTTTACTCACTCAACACACAAATTAACTGTTGTTTTAGTGAGCATTCATCCCGTGATAGTTAAATTAAATAAGGCCTTTGTTGTCAGTAATAATCTATAAGGCATAATATTTTATATTTTCAGGGATTTTTTAATTAATGTTTATGCAATATTACACTTACTTTTACAGAGAAATACTTTAGATGGGAGCATAAGTGCAATTTTTTTGTGATACTAGTGGTCGTGCAGTTAAAGTAGGTAGATTAAAAACCTTCCACTTAAGAAAGTGAAAAAGGTAGCCGCGACATCCAAACATTAAGAAATAAAAAATTATAAATAGCTAATCACACAATATCTGCTGGGGTTTCATTTTCAGTTACTGAAGAAAAATAGATTTACAAAATTTACACACTTACATCTTTTATATTCCAAACGATTATTCATTGTTTTGATTTTAATAACTTTCCTATATATTTATTATTTATAAACTAAACAACATTTGTTTTAGCCACAACATTATTACGCGTACCAATAAGCGGATTTGGTTCCAACAAATAGATGATGAACGGGAAACGGCTCAACTAACACTCAGTTTGATTGTTTACATTTAATTCATTTTGGTTTCCAGTATCAATGTTGATTTAGCCATTAATCTTTATGATTCATGCCTTATTCACTGTTTGCATGGCTTATTTTGGGCGATGATATGATTAGGTTGATATAAGTCATTAATGTATTCAAATTTAAATACCACAAATTTTAGCATGTCCCCTGTCAACAAAATCTAAAGACTCTCATAATGTAAGTGTTCATGATTGCTGTGTGAAGCCACAAATAAAATTCATTGCAGTACATTAATTCTAAAAATAGATATTGTTTAGAAACTAAGCCAAAATCCGTATACTATGTTTCGGTGATATCTGTGAAAAACTCAGATAACAGACAAATTTAGTAAAATAAACTAGTTAAAATATGATGGACTGCACTTAAATGTTTGCGATTATATTACATCTCAATTATTGCATTTCAATTTACATTAGTGAAGTAAAATATTACATTAATAATATTTCACTATTTATAATGATTTATTAAGTCCGTTACAACCGTTTTTATAGATGAAACAACTTCCGGCCTCCAATATGAAAACGCTTTCCAGTTTGAAAATCAATGAGTTACAAATGAGCTACAAGTCCCTCCGTCTTTTCATCTCCTTAATTAAGTGAGTTGACTGAAGCAAAAAGTCAAAATAAAAAAGCATTCCTTAAGTTATTTGATTGGCTCGGGGAATTTCAAAAACCTAAAACTCTTTTTATTATGGAATCTTAATTCATTTGAAAAACAGCTAAAATTTTTTAAATAAATAAAACATTCTCTTTCTTATTTGATGTTCATTCCTTAGACAGTAAAACTAATGATATTCACCCAACTGAAAATAAATTTAGACAACTTTGAATTTATAATATCAGTTACAAGAGAGTATATTTTTTACTCTCCTTGAATTTAAACGTAATTAAAGTACACCGAAAGGACGTTAAAAATACGGCCAATAGCAGTTACAAATAAAAACAATATTTCTAATATGAGCATTACAAAATCTGATTATGCATATGATACATTAATTTCAGACTTAAACGTTTAGAAAACAGGTTTGTTTAAAATACGTCCCTAAGAAGCAAAAATATCAGCTAAAATGATCATAAATTGATCGTGAGCTGAAAAGCAGTTAAACGATGAGCTAAAAAAATCAAATTAATATTTTTCCCAGGGAAAAGAAATCATTTGACGATACCTTGGTCGAAAAAATCAACAACTGTTAGTAGGCCTGTATACTAGCGATTTCTTTTAAATATTGTGTTTATAATTTGATTTATTTATTTTACTATACATAAATCAAACAGGCTAAATGAGAATTAGGTAAACTTAAAATCTAATTCGCGTTTAAACTTGTGCTCGTATCTAAAACCGTTACTTTCTAACTTAATGGACAAAATGTAGCCTGTTTCAGCCCGACTACTTCACCTTTACGTCAATCAATACAACCTAAGTAGTTAATTGATGCTATCAACAGCCCTGATTGCTATCCTGCATTCACCAACTATCCGTGCACTTTCAGTTACTCAGTGAGTAATAAGGTTCAGCCAATTCTTAAAACCAAGTCTTGAATCTCAGAATCTATTTGGCCTTTCTATATTTAATTTATATAAAACATCACCTTTTGACGTAAAAATTTAGACTTTTCAGGATATTATCATGTTCAATTAAAAGGGAGAAAAATTCACTCCGGGAAACGCATTTTGCTCGAGGACATCAGCTGATACAACGATTGTATTTCATGAACGCTGTTTAATATTATCGATTGTAAGATTAATAAGTTCTCAAGTTCTAGTTAGAACAAAAACTGTATTTTGTTACTTTAATGACAAACTGTAGGACTAGGCTATTCCAATCCAAATACACTACTTCGTCTTACTTAATCTCCAATAACAGAGGTATCATTAACAGCCCGAATTCCCAGATCAGAACGTCGCCAATCACCCTCGCTCTTCCAGATACCCATTGAGAATAATGTTCAGCCAGTTTCGAGAACTAAGTCTTAGATCATACAATATGATAATTATAGGAAATGTTTGTACTTTCACAATTCAGTTACCTTTTGGCTCAAAGTACGGATTTTCACAATTTTACCTTTAGAAATTTAACGTTAGTTTTCAGATGACATTATCATGATAACTTTCAAGAGATAAGATAGAGTTTTTTTCTACAAAAATTACATTTTGCTTGTGGAGATCGACTGTTGTTGATCATTGCTTCAGGCTAATGGCTGGTTGATTTATTTGATTGGAAATAAGGAATCATTTGAGTTGAATCTTGAGTTCATATAAAAGCCAGCTAGTTTTCCTTATATTATTTTATTTATTTATTTATTACAGTTCTGTAATTATCATAGACGTATGTAACATGTCAGGAAGTTGTGTAATGTAAAGGGCATGTACCAATGTAAAGTTCTTCTCATTGAGATCTGTACAACGTCTGGAAGTTATCTTATGTAAGTAAAGGATATGTTTCAGGGTGTTTTTTTACAAAACACAGCCCATTTTTAAGATTGAGTAATGCACATATAAATGTGAAATGAGTACTGTTTTGTTAATCTTTACATTTTATATAACCTATATTATTAAAGTTTTATCACGTTTAGTTTACACGTTGTGTTCAAACAATCCGCCATTGACATTAGTATGAAATTGTGCTCTCTCCGTTAAATTCCTTAACACGTGTTGCAAGGTACCTCTTTGAATTTCTCGAATAAAATTTGTTATGTTTGCTTTGAGGTGCTGAATATCCTGCTAATTGTTTTCATTGGCCTTATTTTTTATGTATCCCCAAAGAAAATAATATATGCGTCAAATCCAGGGATTTTGGGGGTAATAATCCTTTACTGATAAAATAAAGTTTTGAGTTGCGTTTAAAAAACACCCCGTATAAAGTTCTTCTTCTTGGAAGAATATCTTCATTTGGTTTTGAGGTCTTCTGACAAGTATTCTCATTTCCTCATTTTCACTTTCATCCCTGACTTACATATTTATTCCTCATCCTCCCTCCTATCTAGGTGTCTTGCTCTTATCTACTTCTCGTTTGTAGAGGGATTCAACTACTTTATCTTACTCTGTAAAACCCAATCGCCAATGTCGGAGCTACCATCAACAACCTCCAGTTACTCTCCCGCATTCCCAGAACGTTGCCAATTGCCCTGTACACTTCCAGTTACCCGTCGAGTAACAACGTCCAGTCAGTTCCTGGAGCCACTGCGGTAGTAACCACTCGGTTTGCAGTACACGAAGGCAGGACATGCGGTGAAGTATGTAACGTGCCGGTGTCGAGGTATGTACCTGCCTCTAGCAAAAACTGGCTCTCTGGGCACCGGCCTAGACTCCACGACATCTTCTGTCTTTGTCTCCGTGGGACGGAGTCAATGGAAATGTCAGATTGAAGATGTGTGCGGGGTAGGAAGGAGTCAAGGCTCTGTGAATGTAAAACGTTAGTCCACTTATTCATTCGGATAAGATTCTCAATTCCCACCGCATAAAAATGAAAAAAACTACCGATTGTTATTTGATTAGTTTTTTAAGCCTTCATTTTGTATATTTTTTAAGATATGAAAAATATACGGATGTCACTAATAGGTTCTAGCACATTGATTAAAAATATACATGTTACGCAAGTTATTTCAATAATAGTTGACTGAATCGTCAAACTGGAATCAGGATACTGAACAGCACATGCAGAATTCACATACTATCCGGCGTCAAGTATTTGCCCAACTACTTAACTCCTTATTACTTAAACTAAAAGGAATTTAAATGCATACTTAGTTTTGTTTTTAGGGATGCTCTTCTTTAGAAGCTTTATAAAAGTGTTCTGCCATTATTTTATCAATTAAAAAAACCGCATAGTAATAAAGGGGTTTATACTGTGTTTCTACGTTTCTTCCAATTTATTGAAGTGATTATCATCTGGGAGTAGAATAGTTAAGAGATGAAAACAGTGCCTTTTATCTGTATAAATAAACATTGGTTCCCCACCGCATCAGAGCTGTTAAGATCAACCTCTAAATAAAAATAAAAACATATAGATTGAAAGCTTGATTAAAATATGTTGAAAGAAAAAGTTGAAGATAGATGGTGATTCAATTATACATCCACTTGTCTTAAACAGCTGACTTTGATGAATCAGTGTTGTTTGAGCGCGAAGGTCAAGACGGTCATTTGGCAGCCAAGGCCAAATTAAATCCTAGCTTCATCTACAACAAGCTATGGTTTTGAGAGTAGAAATTCTAGAGAGTTATGACCAGTGATTCACACCAATTTAAGATTTATTGCTGATAGGGGTTAAATGGCTTGACGATTTAAAATTTAAAAAAGTTATTGTGTTACTTATTACGCAAAATTATTTGGAATACAGTATTTCTATGTTAGAAGCGGTGTTCTGATTAATAAATAATTAAAGTAGTCGGAACTTTTTGGTGAGTTAGTTGATTTCATACTTAGGGTGGAATAATAAGCTTTCTTGCTCAAAAACTACCGCTCAGAGTAGCCATTTTCCTGCTTAATTAACTTTTTTATCTAATTTAAATTTTTAGCATACTGTTCAGGAAAATAAGTGGTGTTCTGTTTTATGTTTGTAACTGTAAACAAATTAAAAGTTTTAGTCTAAAATACATAACTACTATTTTCGTGATACATAAAACGGTGTACGTTATTTATTTTTGGACATTATTCCAGGTAGTAATTCTTTATACCAGAAATGAACAACATTAGTTTAACTATGACAATATACTTTAAATATATACAATGCAAGACTTGGCAATGTGAATGGTCACAAAAATAACTCAAAAAGTGGTTTCACAGCTATAACATCTTAACGCTTTGTACGCTTTGCACTATTAGTACCAGAACGAAGCTGTTCTATTATAAGCCAATGTGCAACTTGCTTTGACAAAACATCACAATGGTGCTGTTTACAAAACATAGATTACTCCAGTCTCATCATAGATTACTTCGGTCTTCATCAAGTACTTCAGGCCTCAAGAAGAAGAAGCTCAAGTGTAGAAACCTCACTGATGCATCTTCTCTTGATCCATCTAGTTTTTGTATTAATAATAATAATAATGGTGGTTTTCTTTAAGTCTTGACAATCTTGGAATTAATTTATTTTCTTTGTATGAAAAGCACCAGTCATTTGAAAAAAGGAATACATTCTTACATACGATGTCTTCGCCACAATCGGTAGATTGGTGAGTCGTCAAGCTTCCTTCCGTCTTCCTTCTCCTCGAAGTGAGCTCCAATAGTTTTGATAGATAGGCCTAGGCCTGTCTGAGGTGATGTTAGGTATGCTCAGTGCTGAACTCTGTGATATTGTAATAAGGTCTTTCAATTTGGCACAGTTTAAGCTTTTTTGTGAAAGTGAATATCTCATTCCTCCAGGATCAACTTTTTTACAAATTGTATCACGAGATGTTCCCCGTGGGTTTGCCCAAAAGCACGTCCAAAGTTTGAAACAGCTGGTATTGCTCCTGCACTGTTTTTTTCTGTCAATTGGCATTGGGTTTATTTGTTTACATTCGTCTGCTTGGTCGAATACGTTGGACGGGTATAATGAGCTGTCTCATATTAAATGCCAAACAAACTTTATTTAAATAATATGACAAGCAAAGTTCACAAACTTTCACATTTATAATATTAGTAGGATTACCAAATGAGGCTCGGTAAAAATGTAAACTTTCAATTAAAAGAGTGATCAGAGTATCAAGATTAATAAAACGAAAAATTAATAGTTACGAAAAACCAAACCAAACTAATATAATCCTCAACCCTCTTCCTGGAACCGACTTCACACGGTTTTCAGTGGTAACTGGAATAGATATCTCGTTGATTTGGTAAGTATATAGCCAAATGAAATTATATACCATAGGTTACAGAGGGGATATAATGTTCTCACGGCAGGAGATAGCTTATATATTAAATATATTAGTATATAAGCAATCATATTACTAATTTATCAGCATGTATCTTCTGATTTTAAAGTAGTTTTCAATCTGAATTCATTTTTGATCATGCAAGAATGTGCGAGAAAATCAAACTATTAGTTACAATATGACTAACTTCATGAGGGCTTACGCAATTATCTTGCATCAGTTGAATTTATTTATTGCTAAGACGTCTACAATTTGTATCACCTCCGCTTTCAATTCATCCGTCCAATTATTAGATTCACTGTCCCCTGATATACGTAAGGGACTTACACAAAAAAAATTAGATAAGCGTATCTAATGTAAATAACATTAGTTACAGATTATTTTCTTTCTGTTTTCATCGTCAAGTACGTGTAATAGACACTTGCTTACATTCGATTCGCTGATGACATTTTTTAATAATGTTTATGTAACAGTTTTTTCTCGAATTTGTGATTTGATCCTTGATTTCTTTTTGCAACTCGATCCAGTCCTGTGCCGAACCGACCCGACACCTTCCCTAAACATACCGCTACGACAGACGATAGTGACGCCGAAACCCGACCTACACACGTCGGTTGGGCTTGCCTCTCCACCTGACGGAGCATGAGTTCGGGGTTTCACGACCTTGGGTATCCTCGGACACCTTCCAGGCCCCCGGGCTGGGGACCGAGCGTGGCGTGCGAAGGTCGCGGGCGTCCCTTCACCATTCAAAGTGTCCTTGGCGTTTGGGACTACGTGCGCATTAGTTGGTCATTACGCCTTCTTTGCTGAGTGATTCATTCACGTGCTGGTAGGAGGGTCCGGAAGATGTTACGATGCCAGGTGATTCTGCATCGACGTCAGATAACGTCAGGATGGACAATAACGTTGTTTTTATCAGCAGGACATTTTTTTTTTTGTAAGACCGATTTTGGATATCAGTTACCCAGCTGTTAATTAAATGTTCTGTATACAGTTGACTTTAATCGTGTAAGCTTAAAACACAGGGCCCTTTGGGCCTTCGGAGCGTAACCCTGTTGAGGTGTTCCAGCTTAAACAGCTTTAAAAGAACAAAAATTACAAAGCTAATATGTACCAAGTTTAAAGTTTCACGGCATATGATAAACAGTTTGTCTAGCCAATTAATTTTAAACAAACGAAAAGTACATTCTTTGTTATAGACTTTCACGCTACATTTTTTTGAGTTTGTGTCTCAACTTTAGTTATATCACGTACAGTCCCGATTGAACTGTTATAAGTTAACTGTTGATCCTCGAATGTCTGTAAGAAAATCCCTTGATGTTTCGGAAGCATTGCCCAATAACTCCTTATGTTTACTTCATTGAAAGTACTGTTTATGGTGTCAGGTAATAAAATAAAACAATATCTTGAATTCGGAAAATTCAATACAACCTAGAATAAAGATTCCTCACTGTATTATTACAAAAATATAGTTTGGTCTTTCCGTTCTATAGTGTCTCGTTACAACAAAATAAAATTACTTTTATAACTGAATATACAATTTCTGTTATTTTTTATTTATTTTTTTACAAAGAATTTTACAACATCTGGGCTTACTAAGCAATACAAAAAGCTTGACGGTAAGGTCCAATAATTCTGGCAAATTATTCACGCCTAAAATTTAAAAACAATTCCAACAATTTCAAACAAAAATTAAAACTAATTCAAACAATTAAAAATTAGAATTAAGAATTAAAACCTGTTAAATTGTGATTGTAAAAGTGAATCAATAAATTTATTAACCATTAGTAAGTTTTAGTATGTACCATCTTATAGTAAACAAATTAACAAGTTCCATCCAGCTCCACATAGAACTCGACATTAATTATTATGCAAGCTGGCTAACTCTGATGATTAAAAGGTACTGTTTTGGAATGCTCATGGAATATTCATTATTGTTTAATGTAAATGAAATATGGATAATCGATAGCTTTAAAGTTTTCCTTAGTTTCCAACCGTTATTTTAATTTTCCTTCTCGAAATAAAAAGTTGTTAATATTTTAAAAAATTATCAAAAAATCAAATGAATCCTTTCAAAGTAATCCTTTCAACTAAAAACGGATTCATTAATATTTAAATGTAAGTTTTTGAAAAGATCTTATACTTTCAACAACTGTGACAGCTGATTAACTTCTTTCAACTCGTCAATTCAACTTCCAGAAGAAAATCAATAAGACGCCTTACCTATGCCTGTATTTTGTCAATTAATTGATTGGAAACCCTGCTAAAGTCATGAAATTTTCTAAAGTTTATAGTTTTAGTTGTTTAATTCCAAAAAATAAATAAGAAGAATTAAAGTGATTAAAGTGTTTATCCTAAAAGTGTTGAGTATTACAAGTACTATTGGATATTTTACAAAGACACGTGACCTTTGTTATTCTTCGGGTACTATTAAATTACAATGTTCAAAGACAACCCAACTTATTCCAGCAGGCATACATGCACAGGAAAAATATTTATTTACTGCAAAAGGCTGTTTAACAAAGGCTCCTGTTCTGAGAAATAAGATGGATTATCTTTGGATTTTCAACAATCATACAGAGATTTAGACTGTTTCTAATAAAATCATCTGGAACTGAAATAAATCCTTACTTGAACAGACATTTGCCGCGATTGCTAGCTTACCAAAACAGTTCACAATTTTACCTAAATAATTTACGATTTGTCCAAAATGTTCGAGCTCATGAAAGAGTACCAACTAAAGCCGGTTTAACACTACGTACAACATATGCTAGATGTAACATTTAGCAGAAGTTCTGTACCTTTACTACATAGAAAACAATTATGACACTGATGTATATAATGAATGATTTATCAATTTTTTCTTACACGTTATAGACTAGGATTAAGTTGTTCAACTTACAGCAACCGCGATATAGTTTTTGTTACTGTTACATGTACTATGTTTTGCTCCGAGAGTAATCCCGGCTTTACGAAGAACAACTCTAAGCCATGCAACAACAACTCTAAGCATTAAGCTGTTTAGTAAGCAGTTTTATTATTACTGAGTACTAATTGCACCTAACTAAAAATTATGAGAGCTGGTATTCCGTTGACTCATTTTTCGAATCAAGCAAAGAAGTGTTATTCTTCGATAGTTCAGTTCCTAACGTTTGATTGTTGTAAAGGTAACTAATATTTTTAGAACATTTTCACCTCTCCTCTTCCCACCATCAATCAGCTACTTTGGCCGTGGGCCAGAAACTTTGAGCCAACCTTTATACGATAAAGAAAATATTTGTAACGAGCAGGTGTGTTTTTATGCAGAAGTACGTATTATTTTGAGTTAACAATCTATTTTTACATGTGCATCTATTATTCTTCTTTAGTTTTGATTAATTTTCTTCTATTATTTAGATGGGCCAAAATCGCATACTTTAAAAGCGTCTCAAGGACTGCTGGGTCAACACAATTACACTCGTTGTTGGATTACAACAAGTAAAATCAAAAATAAAATAATCACCGATATCAATCAAATAAATATTTTTTCTCATCTTCTGCACAAAAATCGGGATATTCGATTTTATATAGGTTCATTCTTAGATCTCCAGATTTTGTTGGTTTTTTTCTTAGAATTAAAAATACACAAGGAAAATAAAAATTTCCTTTCCGCATCCAGAAAACGTACAGAGATGGTTGGCACCAAATACAAACAATATTGCACAAAATACTCTACAATAAATCTTGCTAATATCCGTTGAAATTCCCTCTATAATTATACCAATGCCAAGTTATGCCGATCCGCACTCAGTCCACGCCCCTTGATACCGACACCGCGGCGTGCTTCTGAGATCGCGTAGGTTTTAATTCAATTTAGCAGCAGGTCATTAATCAGTCCGCCTACGTAGTCAGTGCCCTACGCGCTCGCGCAGCGCTCGCAGATCCCGAGATCGCGCCAAAATCATCCTTCACTTATATTCGTCTTAAAATACCCTTTACTGGTTGACGGCGTCTTAGTGGTAATGTAGTGTAATGCAACGTAATGTAATGTAATCCCAGGACTGTGTCTTCCTTTGGAGACTCCACAGTCACATGACAGTAATTTCTGAATTCATAAAAAGTTCTAATTTAGAAAACGTGAGCATAGAGAAAGGTAGACAGCAAAACCGAGCAAAAATTGCATCTCTGGTGGTGATATTGTCATTGGTAAGAGATGGGAGGAGGGACGGAGATTATACTATAAAAGCTAATATAAATGAGGATATATTTCCCATTTTATTTTTCCTGAGACATTTAAATTACGTGATAAACTATTTGGATTCATTACCATAACAGGAAAAGGCTTAGGACTTTAGATAAAATGCTGTATTCATTTTGTATTGTTCTAAGAAAACATTGTTGTTTTGTTCCTGTATGCAGCAATAAACAGAAAAAAAAGGTTATTAAATACTGGCAATTTATGAAATAACTTAGAGGTATACTTTGTAGGGGATATTTGCTTCGATTGTAGCATGAAGAACTTGATTTTTTAATAAAATAGGGATGATAAGTATGAAGATAATTTGTATACAGCATACTTTGTATATGTATAAAGAAATGTTGAACATCTAGAACACAGTAGATCATTAATAGTTCTGAACATTAATTAAGGCAATTTTATAAACTCTTTACACGGTAAAGACATAATTGTTAAAAACATTGATTCAATAATCTCCATCCGATGAACTTGTGAACAACAAACTACCATGACTGTTAATCATTTTTACATTTTGACTGGTAATCATTTTATACGTTATATTAGTTTTTATCTACAGACAAACTTATAATAAATATTCACCCACGTTGAAAATACAAAAATGTGTGACCCGTTTGATGTTTCCATCGGCATGACGTATTCGGCAATTCATCATAAAAATGAGCCCATGTTGTCCACCGTGTGTATGGAGGGGGGGGGGGGGAAGGGGGGGGGATGGTGTCAAATTGTAGATGGGCGCAATCGGTCACCCATACGTGTCATGGCCGCCGCCATCGTCCTGCAGACGCCGTATCTCATATAATGTAATTACATGGAAATTCGACACGGTGGATGGTTTAATGGATAAGGAAATTACATAAACAATCAGTTATAAATATTTTATGATTAATTGTTTTTGTAGTAATTTTAGAAATAATGGATTTTTAGGACGGACTACGTATGTACTATAATTTACAATATTCGCTTATTAACTTTTCTGTCCTCATGCTATATTTTTAAGTCATTCAAGTTAAGTAGTTATTAGAATATCTAAAACGGTTAGGAAATCCTAGGAATGTTTCCGAACTATTTCATACAATTTAACCAATGATAGACAAGTTCTTGATTCTTGAGGTGTTCAATTAGACATGATTTTCCAAAACATGGACTTATAAAGGTGGTTGATATTATTTATCAAGAATCATCGGAAACTATCTATTTTCTTTTCAATTCATGACACTAAATATTCATTACGCGGCCCACACATATACTTCTTCATCAGTTTGGATGGTTGAGTTTGTCAAATTCAAGGGATTTTATTAAGATTGTTGCGAAAAATAATGGCTTCCAGTCAAGAACCATCGTTGAGATTGCAGTGAAATAAATAATCAAGAATTAAAAGCGTCTTTGAGAAAGCACAACTTTGGACGGAAGAAATAAGTAAATTAAGAAGTTTGCAGCATTCATTTTCACTGGAATAAGGACTAAGGAATAAGGAGTTTCTATAGCATTCAAGACACCTAACATGATCGGAAAAATTCTACACCCAAGAATTTAAAAATGCAACAAATTTAACACTGCTAGGATATACAAAATTAGCTGCAATAGTTGTCTTACCTTTTATATAGGCCAAATAGTTAAATTTGTAAACAAATTCAAGAACCACATATCGGCCTGCAAAAACAAGAAGCCTTCAGGATCTGATATTGCCAGTCACCTGTTAGAAAATGGACAGAGTACAGGAAATATAGAAGAAAATCTAAAGATCATAAAATGGTGTAAAAAGGGAAAAGTAATGAACGCATTGGAAGAATGGAATGTATTAAACAAAAATGTAAAGATACATTTGAATGTTTTAACGATTTGATCAACGAGCAAGAGTTTGACTCTGGTGGAATGTTCGAGAACCTGTTTCCGACGGAACTTCCGGCAGCCAATAGGATAAAAGGATTGACGCCATGGTGGATCTGCCAATTTCTCATTGGGCCTGATGATGATTGGTGTGACAATCAAAATCGATCGTCGTTTTCCGCCATTTGTGTATATTTACCATATTGTATAAGAACACAAACTAAGAATAAATTATTGAAATCTTTATTGAAGTGACATAGCATATGTTATATGTAAACTCATCCAGAACAATTACAAATTATAAGGTAAATACAGCATAGGTGTAAATGTTATTAAATGTTGTAAGACTTTTTTCATTACATCCAGTATTTAACAACACGTATCATCTTAGTTAAGAAATCATTCAAGATTTTTATAAATTAGTCTGTTTGGTGAGCTCAGTTGCATAGGCTTCGTCTAGGCAAACATAAAAGTTTCTAAACAAGTTAAAGTAATTTTTATAATGAGCACAAAAATACGAATTGAAATATTTATTGAATTCACATAGCATATGTTATATTTAAATTCCACCAGAACAACTACAACTTATATGGTTCTAGGGACACTTTTTTACATCAGTTACTTTAGTCATAGCTCGTTTTTTGTACAAGAAATTTAGATTTTAATGCCACGAATTATTTAAATTGTCAAAGAAAACAAACAGAGGGCTTGCGTTTAGTTTATAATAATACACTGAGTTCAATCAACCAAAGCTGGATATATTAATGATACAGTATCAAATATCGGGATAGTATTTTAATTATTACTCTAAACAATTCAGATTGTTAAACATAGCATGAAATCTTTTTCCAACCAACCCACTGATCGCGTAGGGAATAAATTAGTGCCAAGCTTGGTTCACACCCAAGCGGACAGTTATTGCAGCTGGTTGCTGGCAACATGGTGTAGGTCTAATTCAATTTAGCAACAGGTTATTAAGTATTTAAGACTCCCACGTCGCCGCGCCTCAGGATGGCTGCTAACAACCCAGCCGTTCTGAGGCTGTGTGGAGCGAGCCGAATACCTTGGTCTCGGCCGACCGTGTTAAAACCAGTGCTAAAATTAACATTAGTCATAAGATCAATGTCCGGCCATCAAGGCCGGAATTTAAATTACTCGGGATATACTTTACCCAACTTGATGGAACAGCCTCAGGCAGTTCCATCAAGGCCTGTATGTGAAATAAGGGCATCAGAGATGCCTGTTAAGGTTGTTAGAATTGTTACTTAAAAATAAAATATCCAGTTTCCGTTTTATTCCCGAACCTTTTTAACAATCGCACACAAATCCTAACCTATCAAACAGCTAAAAAGCATTTAAATGTCCTTCCTTATGGTGGAGGATATGTATGATGCTCTCAAAACTCATCATCGAGCCTATACGTGAAAGAGAGGAATTATCAAGAAGAGGCAATTAAATTTGTATCAAAAAAGACCTAGAGAATTAAGTTAGAACTAAAGATAATCCTCCTTTAATGAGAGTCAGGATTTATAGATCGAGTCGAAGGGAATTGCCTCTTGTTCTGCTTTTTACAGCAGGTTTTATTATTTCCATCCTGCATGCCCAGTAGTAAACTGCTGTGCAAAACAGATCTGCATTTAACGCTTTCATTACCGTAACCTAAGTTCGCGTCTTAATTGTTTTATTGGTTGGTTTTAATTGCTATGGTCATCCTGTTTATTATCTCAGGCATTAACTGTTTTTAAGAGGTAGTACTCGTTCTCATCATTCCCTATTTGTAGGATGATTGACTATTTAAATTGACCTGGTTATCCTGGACGTGTTATAAAACTATCCTCTTTTATACAGCTATCCTTCTTCTTGTCTTTTTCTGTTTTGTTCATATTTGTTTATGCCTTCGTGATACATAAATGCAGTTAATATTGTGTTTATGTAGTCATTTAATTTGAATGTGCCATATTTATCCTATTATAAAATGTCATATATTACAATTAATTCCTGGGATTACACAAAGTTTTACACTATTAATAAAAAATTAAGTTTCATTAATAAAAAAATGCAAATTTTGTTTTAGTTATGGTTAGTTATATTATATTACTAACTATTAATATTATAATTAGTTATAGTGATACCAATATTATTATAACTTTATTACACTATAAGCATGTTCCTGGTTTTGGATTCGTAATTTTGTCTCCCTCTATCAAGATTAGTTTCAGTTTTCAACCTATCCCGTCTTTGGTTTTCCTCTAATCGCCTTAACAAATCTCAGCACACACACAATTACACTCTCCCTCTGTTTCTTCCATTTATACAGTTCGAATTCACATTTCCCGCCAGAAGTGGTCGCGGGAGCCGCGAGGTGTGAATTGCGCGGGAGATTGGCGGACCGGAAGCTGCGAAGGCTGACAGTGGGCACCGGATGGAGCTTGTCCGACCAGCTGACTACTGTACAACAGCTGGTGACGAGATGCCTTGCTTCGCCTAATCACCGCAGAACTGTGAGTAATGTCACAGGAAGATGTTCTGTGGTCCGAGGAGGAACATGGGAACGAAGAAACTTTGGGGGAATAAAAAATAAAAGCTACATGATTCCTCAGACATTGACTGTATTTTTATATATTGTGATAAAATAATTATTTACAAGCTGACTTTTATTCTTACTGATTTAGTTGTTTTATTCAAGTTTTAAAGTTAAAAAATAAACTGAATAAATCAACTCACTAAAATTCATTTTAATTATTTTAAAATTGAACTAACCAAACTAAAGTAACCAAAACTTTATAACCCACTCGGTTAATTTCTCTCTAATATGGTACTCATTTGATTTTAATGTGCGATTAAATAACTGGAATAAACTACCCAATTTTGGGAATTTTTCCCGATCTTTCGCTACAAGTTAAGAACAAATTAACATTGAACAGATTTTTTAATGATTGTTATCTGTCATTAGTTTTAACCCTGAGGAATAGGAAACATTCTAAAAAGTCAATTTACACTGCTAGTAATTAATATACAATTTTTAAAAAATCACATAAAATGAATCACATAAATCACATGAATCACATAAAATCACATGCAAATTCAATAGAGAAATTTAATCTTAATTCATAATAACAATAGAAATGTGTGGCTATTAACAGTGGATATAGAAATATTTTTTCTTACCTATCATTAATATTTTTGAGGGTTTTACTCTTTAGGTTTTGCTAGTAGGTTCTGTTTTTTGTTTGCGCAGAAGAAACTGGCTCAGCGTTTATTTATTTTACTTAACCTCATGTATATGCAGGCGTTAACATAACTCCTGTCTTGTTTTTGATCTCTAATAGAAGCGGGTTCTCGAAACACAGTTTGAAAATCATCTTGCTTGCCATCCTTTTTCGTCTTCATTTGTCCTTTTCCTTTTTTGGCTGCCCCATCACTCAAGCAACGACATTGAGTCGCAGCTGAATTAAAAAAGAAACAGCGACAACAATAGTAGTAACAATCGTGACTGGCACAATTTGACGCACGTATGCCTAGATCATAAAGTGATCAAGGTCATGAGAAGAAGTGAATGGACAAACCTCCATTCGAATCTCACGGATACATCATTGTCCTGAGGCGTTGTGAGGAGGTCCCTTCAAACGAGTTTTAGATGGGATGTATGCAATACCCAACAAAATCCAAGTCAATAATTCCATCCTCGAGAAAACATCTTTAGAAAAGCCGTATCGTTTTTATAAACCCTCTATTTTTTATCAAACCGTGACCAAGGGCTTGCTAAAACACAGAAAACCTTTTAGAGGTTTTCTAAAGAGATATTACGAAAGGACCGGAAAATGTTCTCGATACAAATGTTGGCGTTCGGAGCTCATCAAAGTGAAAGCGCTGCTTCGGAGGTATTTAGCCGTTTGGCCGTTTATCATCCCGACGCTAATGGTCAATGGCTTCTTAGAGGTTTTAGCGAGCTTGGGCTTCAGTTTTAGAAAGTTGTGTGTAAATACCCTCAATTCGCTAAATTCCAGTGTATTGGATAGCTTTTAGGTTAATTTATAAAACATTGAAGCTTAAAAAAAGAACAGAATTATTTTACTTTAAAATAATTAATAGTTATTAATTAATTACGAATTAAGTAATGCTGTAGAAATACAACAAAATTTATTTACTTCGAAATAAATCAACCTTAAACGTATCCTTGCTGATGGCAAAATAAGAAGAAGTTTGAATAAAGCATGCCTTATTAATTATTTGGTCTACACTATTCATTATCAAGAATGCAAATAAAAAAATAAAACACAAACTACTATACAGAGTTAGTTGGTTTGCCTCCAACGGATATGAGAGAATAGTATGTCTTCATACTTTAAAAATTGATATTTTGGTCAAATAAAGAATCATATGAATAACCTTTAAACGAATTATTTTTATCCTGGTATTGTTTATCATTGAATTTATATCATAATTGTATCCCAGAATCGATCTAGGTATCTACTAATACAATAGAGTAACTTGCAAACTAATAATGTCTTTCTTTATTTTTCAATCTATATTACATCACAAGCAAAACCAATTATAATTTAATATCCAAGATGTCCACCCTAAGGCTGAATATTCGTGACGTATCATTTCAGTCATCAAGCCGGTATCGATTGGACCCGAAGACCCTCGCACTCGCAAGGCTTCCTCGGTATTTCTACGATGGGCCAGAAATACCCCCTACCATCAAACACCGCAGCCGCGTTATGAACCGAAAACTCATTTCAGAGCTGAACTCATCTTCTAAACTTGGAGCAGTAGTAAACATCGGAGTTCACTCTGCGCTCGACTTTGCGATTTTCCAACTTTTGAGCTTTAAATGTGCTTGCAATATATGACAACCACAGAGCTAATTGATTATATATGACTTAGTCATTGATGCCTTAAACTACTTACTCATACTCAACATTTTGTTACTTATACTAATTCGAAGAAGGCAAATAAGCTTTTATAACATTTACAAGCCTTATCAAAAGTAATTCTTTTCTTTTCTTTCCCGAGGACGTGTTTGTTAAAATACTTGCACAAAATGCTTCGGTTTGTTTCGATTTCAAAGATTATATTATTGAAAATTTAAATAAATCTGTACTATTAAAGATTATCCCAGCTAACGATTTTCTTAGATGTTGTAGAGGAGTGTAAAAACAATTTAGTTATCAAATAATCTGAAAGATATAATTTGGTTATTTTAAATCCAAATTTATACAATAAAAGACTAATAAATAATTTCTTTGATGTATTCATTTCGACAGTATGAAAAATGAAAACGAAAAATAGTTTATTTCCAATAATATTATAATTGCTGGTAACTACCCAGAAAAATATAACTAAATATTTTAGGCTAATTAGGCTCATTTTCAAATACTAAACATTTTCCATGAAAGATGGTATACGACCAGGGATATAAGCATTGATGGGCAGGTTGCCTGTGCGAAGGCTTAGCCGATATCACAGTCAGCCTAAGTTAATTTATTATGAAATAAACTTTTAGGAAAAAAATACTTATATTTTTAATACGGAAATGAGTGGTTAAAAAAACTGGCTTGCTAAACCAAAAAAATAAATAAATTAGAGAATAAAACAAGGGAGCAAGGGAGTTCTAATCAAGTAATCTATTTCAACCTTTTATTTAAGTTCTGGAACCCAATGTAGACATAAATAAATTATCAATATTCCATCCTTCCCAGAGATAATATTTTCTAGCTTTCCCAGGTTTTGTAGACCTGACATTCTTCTCTCAAACGCCGAACCGCAACTCCGCCAAAGGACAACGATAAGAGAAACAATCACGTGAAAAGGTCAGTGAGAGAAAGTTGTAACTGAGGAATCAAGAGTGACAAATGTTAAAGATGCCTCTCACGGAAAACGCCTTTGGACAGACTCAAACCTGTGACTCATCCTCCTTGTTCCACAGTAAATGTGTATTTCAAATTGACTTAAAAGACGAACTCGTGAAACCACATTCCTTCTTGAACAAATAGATGAGCAAAAAACAGACAACCGTACCTCAAAATTGCAGGATCTACGATAGTGTCGATAAGGAATGTGATTGTTGAATTGAATATTCGATAATCCGACATTAATATTCTATCTAGTTATATGAAATGACATTATTGTTCCTCTGCCGTCACAGGAGCTTGCCATATATTGCTGAATAGATCATGCATATTAAAGTAAGGCTTGATTGATATTACATGACTTTCTTTGGTGGGGAATTTCTATTAATTTTCAAAGTATTAGGCAACATACACCTTTATTAATTCAATTGCATATCCTTTGGGTAAAAACATAGAAAAATAAACAGGAATGTATTTCCTATTTCCTATTTATTTTTTATTTATTAATTATTATTAATTAATAAATAATTATAATTTAAAATAATTATAATTTAAATAATTATAAAAATTATTAAAATAAAATAATTAAAAATTATAAATTATAAAAATAGGAATGTATTTCCTATTTCCTATTTATTTTTTATTTATTAATTATTATTAATTAATAAATAATTATAATAAATAATAATTATAATTTAAATAATTATAAAAATTATTTATTAATTATTTCCTATTTATTTTTCTATGGTAAAAATCTTCTTACAACATTCTCAACCTTTAACCGGAACCAACTGTACCGATGTTTCGCTTCAGCAAAAAGCATTACACCTCTTCGGAGAAATTTTGATTTCGCACACGATGTTTTGTGCGTAGCCGCTCCGACCTTCTTACCGCGACTGACCTGACAAAGGATATGCTCTATAATTAATAAAGGAAGGTGTCGCCCAATAATTTGAAAATTAATAAAGCAAGGCAGTAAGAAAGTAATCAAAGAAGCTTTACTTGTTTTTTTTTTGTTATTTAGTACAAATATTTGAACACAACACTGGGCACTTTATTTAGACCCGTTCAACTACCACAGCATTTTCACCGACAAAGAACTAAAGCATTAAACTAAAGAAGTAACCAACTCAGGAATTATACTTGGTTCTGGTTTTTAGTCTAGAAATTTTTCAGGTTCACATCTTTAAATGACTATTCAATTAACATTTTCCTTATGGAGAGTACATTTCATATAATACATATGACATTGCTTAGGAATTATGGAATTGATGATTAAAATTTATTTGCTTTTATCAAATCAATTTTTTTACATTTATCAAAACTAACGTTGATGCTGCTCAATAATAAATCAAGATTCTGTCATGCTCAGCACTGAACACTGTCGTTGTGTGTGTGTTGCGAGCCCGGTTTGCGTCTTGGACTTCGGATTATAAGGTCGCGGGTTCGATTCCCGGCCTGCTCAGACAAATATGAGGGGTTTGGAAACCTTTCCTCAAAAGGGTATGTACATCTCTTGTGTCAAAGTGTCGTTAGATATAAATTGTAGATTACATACTTCTTAATTAATTATAAAATATCGAATTGGAGATTCGTAAAATTACGAGCACAAAAATCCATATTCGATCGCTTAACACCACGTGATTTTTTTTCTGTTGACTAACTACGAGTCAGAGAATCTTTAAATGTTAAAAAGACATTCAAGGTGATTCGTGCCTCTAAATACCAAGAACATTATCCTCGCCACGAACGAGACGATCCCACTGACCTCTCAACGTTATAGTATCGGTCGGTCTCATGCTCACTTGGCATTTGCAGTTAATGAGAATAAGACGAACAGCTCTCCGTTTCTGCTGACGATAATCGTTTTGGAATAGCGAACGATTAATCTTATCGTGAGATACCGGCAGGAAATGTTGCAGTATCTATGTTGTTATACAGGGTGTCCCATAAGTGAAGTGCCAAACTTCGGAAATAGGTTATATGGGTCAAAATAAAGATAAAATGAACAATACAATTTTTTCCGAAAACGCTTTGTTTACCAGATATCCGCCATTTTGTATTTTTAACAAAATATTTTTTAACTCCCAAGTTTTTGAATCGATATTTTTGAAACTCGATATGCACCTGTATCTAGTCAAGGTTAGTTTATGAAAAAATAATGAGCATGATTAAATAATAAATTTCAAAATGGCGGCCGTTTAAAATCTTTTAGTTGAAATCACGAAAAAAAGGTGTGTTAAAAAAATGTAAAGGATAACAATTTTTTGAAAATTTTATTTCCCATCTAATGACACCAATTTTATGAAAATCGGTTAGTAAACAACTGAGTTATGATCGTATTTAGCTAGTGAGGCAGCATTTTTTGAAGCAAAATAGTCCATTGTTGCGCTGAGCCATGCGCTAATTCGACCATAACTCAGTTGTTTGTGAATTTTCATAATTTTGGTATCGTTGGAATGGAAATAAAATTTCCTAAATATTATTGTTCTTTATATTTTTTTGTAAAATGTACCATTTGTTCGGTATTTCAGTTTAAAGATTTTAAGCGGCCGCCATTTTGAAATTTACAATTCAGTCATGCTGATTCTTTTTTTCATAAACTAACCTTCACTAGATACAGGTGCATACTGAGTTTCAAAAAAATCGATTCAAAAACTTGGGAGATAAAAAATATTTTGTTAAAAATACAAAATGGTGGATATCTGGTAAACAAAGCGTTTTTGGAAAAAAAAATTCTTCATTTTATTTTAATTTTGACCCATATAACCTATTCCCGAAGTTTGGCACTTTACTTATGGGACACCCTGTATATCCTGTGTATCGAAACATTGTACGTCGGTATCGTTTGTATCGTTATATCGATAGAAACATTGTACATCGGTATCGTTGTATCGTTATATCGATAGAAACTTTGTACATCGGTATCGTTGTATCGTTATATCGATAGAAACATTGTACATCGGTATCGTTGTATCGTTATATCGATACAAACATTGTACATCGGTGACGTTGTATAGTTATATTGTATAGTTATATCGACAGAAACATTACACATCGGCATAATTTGTATCGTTATATCGGATCGATGGAAAGTGTTCAATGTATATTTGAACTAGCTATTTGGGATTGCCTAATACACCACATTGACTAGTAATTAAACCTTATATAGAAGCAGTGATAATTACGCAGTGGTCAACCAATATGTAGTGATAGGGGGAAGCGATTTCCAACTAATGTAGCCTACCCCGGCAATAAGGTGCTGCAAAGCTTTTGTGGTGAAGCTAATTTCAATATAAATTATTAAAATTTAATCAGTCATAAAGACGTTAGAAATGTGTCAGTCTAAAGATGTTAAATTAAATGTAAAAATCTATAAAAGTACATTGCAAAAACAATGTTTGAGTAGTTTTTACTTTCTCCCCCCATACAATGTATATGGAGAAAGTATTGTTTTCGTCAAAATTTTCGAATTTGAGTTGTTAGTGGATATATTTGTTTTAGTGCTCCCTGAATCCAAAAAAGTGGTTTTTGGCGTGGTGTCTGTCTGTCTGTGTGTGTGGATGTATGTGTGTGTGTGTGTGTGGATGTAAACAAAGCTAGTTACTTTCTCCCCCCATACAATGTATATGGAGAAAGTATTGTTTTCGTCAAAATTTTCGAATTTGAGTTGTTAGTGGATATATTTGTTTTAGTGCTCCCTGAATCCAAAAAAGTGGTTTTTGGCGTGGTGTCTGTCTGTCTGTGTGTGTGGATGTATGTGTGTGTGTGTGTGTGGATGTAAACAAAGCTAGAGGCGACACCAGTGGACCGATTTTCATGAAATTTGGCATGTAGGTATAAAGCTGTGGTATCTCCAGGCGTATTTTTCATTTTTTTGAATTTTTGATTTTTAAGGGTATTTACCCCATAAAAACCCATAAAAAATGACAAAAATCCAAATTTCTCAAAAACGGCTCTAACGATTTTGATAAAAATTTCACGGTTTTTAGTGCTTAAGATGACAAACAAAATGACACCACCCGCATGTCTGTAAAAATTCAGGTTCAGAAGTTATGGGGGTTTAAGTGTTAAAAAATTCATATTTTTCAAATTTCACAAAATATGTAACCTCTAAGGAAAATATACTTGCAACCATTAAATTCGTCTTGAAAAACTAAATAATCCAGTATTTTGAATCATTAGTTTAGGTCAACTGGTTGCGGAGATAATTGATATTTTAGTTCGGCGGTAAACGCAGTACGTTGTCCAATGTTATTCTTATGGCAAATATTTAAAAACCGATATCTCCGTTATTTACTAACCGATCTCGATAAAATTTGGTATATGTTTTTGTGTGATTAATTAATTGTTAATTTGTTTTATTACACTGAATAGGTTTTCTGGTTTTAAATGACTTCAAGGGAGAAAGTATGTGTCAGTTTCCTGATACCGTTTATTTTAACAATGCATAGTAGTTTATTTTAATTTTTATGTAATGATTGATTAACTGGTTAACTATATTTCTCTCCCTGGTTTCTTCTGGTATTGCTGAACTGTCCCAAAACATGTCATTAATACATATCTGTATCAAGAGGGATGGATCACAAACTAATTCCAACTACGTTACTTTATCAAAACAAATGTAAGAATACACATTTTCGCAACCCATTAGATAGTTAAAGTTATTCAAGTATTAAATATAAAACTAATTTCTTTAAGATAATACGTGTTTGTATCATTTGAAGATTCAAGGTCTATATTTTTGGAAAAGATACGAATCAGTACATTACAGCGGCTTTTTGTCAGTAAATTTATGTAGCGATTTACCAAAATCAGTTAAAAGACATTTACGTTCAACCACATGAATCCTTTGCTTTCACAAAGTAGAGCACAGATGACACTGATAATTTTGATAGAAGCTTGGGTTACTTTCGTTATCCTCCTTATCAAGGGCTCAAACAGACAATAACCTTTTAGAACCAAGAACTATTTTTTTCGTAAGTTTTAACAATGTAATATAAGATAATCGATCATATACTTGAAGGCATTATAATCAACAATTTTCCTTCAAAATCAAACAAAGATTATTTTTATGAAATAAAATTAAAATAATAATATTAAAATTACAGTCAATAATGGCCCCTAGCGTTCCGTAATAACTAGCCTTCTCCGTCTACAGTCTATAGTCTAAAGGGTAGGCAACACATAAATACCAGCAAAAGTCAAGCAATGAGGTTAAGGATGTTTCAAATATATTGAACATAAACTCAAGACTGTAAAAATCGGGGAAAGTGGCATTTTATCACCCATACAGAACATGAAACTATGACCTGAAATGAGAAACCACATCGATATATCTTGTCTTGCTTGTACTAGTTCACTGTCTGTAATAAAATGAGTAACTTATGACACGCCACTGCGCCGTTACCATATGAGCAAGGTAATCGTGGAGGAAGAACCAACTGTTGTGAAATGATTATATTATGTTGGCTTGGAACGTGAATTAAATGTTTAGATATAATTTCGTAAAGAAGATATTTTAATGTATAGTAACTTCTGATTTGGGGATGTGATGGTTTTTACCCAAATTCTTGTGTTAATTATATACTTAAGGGCGAAAAAATAGTGCAACTATTAAAAGGTTTTTAACTGGTATTAATATGATACCACTGTTATAATCCTAGTTGTAATAGAATCTGAGAAAGATTAGATATCACCACTTCCACTATTTTTGTTTGTGATACCGCTAAATAACTCTTTGTACCATGGTACTCATTCCATGACTTACAGATATTCCTCGGTATTATTTCTAAACTCGCGTTTTTTGTAAATTAATCTTATTTTCGATCCAAGTTATTTTCTACTTTTTAAACTGATTAAGGGTTAATTTGATAAAACCTTTTTCATATCTAATTTATTATTTGTAACACTAATTACCAAAATGTTATCTTATGCTTAAATAAAAATTCACAACTAATTGCCTTTTTTGTTTGTTGTTTTTTTTAACTCAGGTAAAATTGATTTTCTTCAGAACTGTACAAAAAGGCCCTTTATATATTTTTTTACAAAAACAACACCTCAACAACATCGTTAGTAGACCAACTAAACGCGTCCCAATCCAGATAACGAAGGGGAATCCACGGTTAGTGACAGATCGGTGGACAAGGTAATTGACCAGCCAGTGACGTCACAGTGCAGCTAACTTGCGGCCACTGACGCGTGCTGGTGTCAGCTGTGTTTTGGAGAAAAGAAGGAAAAATATGTGAAAACGATTGGGTCATGAGTTGTTATGGTTTCAAAGTACTGTATTAAAGAACTAGCATGGGGGAGGCTAGGTAAAAAAATATCCTTTATTCCTGCCACACTCTAACAAATGACTCAGCGTTTAATGTATGCTGTTATTGTGTTAAGTTTTAAATAGGCCTATGTTTATGGTGTTTATGTTGGGGCTTAGAGATAAAATTACATAGAATAGCGATTATGTGATGACCTATTATAATGAAAAAAGTCTCTAAACGTTATTTTGCCATTACAGCAACTTATAACGCTACTTTGAAATTGTATAGCATTAAAATTAAATTTTTACTTAACTAGATTTATACTGGCCACGTGATATGCACGTTTTTGGGACAAAAATGTGTTTTCATGCGTTTGAAGTAATAATCGTAGCAGTTTTAAGATGATTGTGTAATCAGTCAATTAACAAAGCATACAAGCATACATACAGACATTATATGGGTATAGGAGCTAATACTACGTGATGTGATTCATCTCAATCAGCTGATTAAATCAATGCAAATGAGATCAGGTCGAGTGATCATTTCTACTGAGTCGATATTCCATTCAAATTATCTTTTAAACAAATTAATGTTATTTAAATTTTGGAAAAATCAAAAATATGCCTTAAACTTCATTTTTGTATATAGTTTTTACTTTAGTTGGGAAAAGCCCCTAAGAGTGATTCTTTTCGAGTTGAGATCCATACAAATTTTTTTACAATAATCGTGTAAGGTATTTTTTTAAACAGCTATTTAACAATGATTTATAATATAAGACGAATTTTAAATTTTAAATGTAAATTTTAAGGACCGTTTGCACTATTCTTGTTTAAACTATTTTTTTCTTCTTAATCTTAAGTTTAAGCTAAATTTTAGTTAAACAGATACAGTTTAAACCAAATTATTACAATGAACTCAATCAGCTGATTTAATTTTTAAATACGCAAGATTACCTTAAACACGGTTTTAACCAGAATGGTGCAAACGGCATAAAAAAATATTTATATTTTTGGATTAAGGAGCCGACGATCAGATCATGTTTTTGATCCAAGAATAGGCAGTTTTAAAAAATTGGAACTCACTTTGTCTATAAGATTATTTGACAAAAACAATAATAAAATCAAACACTTTCAAGCAGAGGACGAATGTATTCTTTTACTTTCTCCCCCCATACAATGTATATGGAGAAAGTATTGTTTTCGTCAAAATTTTCGAATTTGAGTTGTTAGTGGATATATTTGTTTTAGTGCTCCCTGAATCCAAAAAAGTGGTTTTTGGCGTGGTGTCTGTCTGTCTGTGTGTGTGGATGTATGTGTGTGTGTGTGTGTGTGTGTGGATGTAAACAAAGCTAGAGGCGACACCAGTGGACCGATTTTCATGAAATTTGGCATGTAGGTATAAAGCTGTGGTATCTCCAGGCGTATTTTTCATTTTTTTGAATTTTTGATTTTTAAGGGTATTTACCCCATAAAAACCCATAAAAAATGACAAAAATCCAAATTTCTCAAAAACGGCTCTAACGATTTTGATAAAAATTTCACGGTTTTTAGTGCTTAAGATGACAAACAAAATGACACCACCCGCATGTCTGTAAAAATTCAGGTTCAGAAGTTATGGGGGTTTAAGTGTTAAAAAATTCATATTTTTCAAATTTCACAAAATATGTAACCTCTAAGGAAAATATACTTGCAACCATTAAATTCGTCTTGAAAAACTAAATAATCCAGTATTTTGAATCATTAGTTTAGGTCAACTGGTTGCGGAGATAATTGATATTTTAGTTCGGCGGTAAACGCAGTACGTTGTCCAATGTTATTCTTATGGCAAATATTTAAAAACCGATATCTCCGTTATTTACTAACCGATCTCGATAAAATTTGGTATATGTTTTTGTGTGATTAATTAATTGTTAATTTGTTTTATTACACTGAATAGGTTTTCTGGTTTTAAATGACTTCAAGGGAGAAAGTATGTGTCAGTTTCCTGATACCGTTTATTTTGTTTTTAAACACCAAAGTTACAACCTGCAGTAGTCAGTAAAACATGTTGACAGGCCGTTCGGCATTCCTCAGAAGTCGAGCAGAGATCGGTGGTTTTCAGCAGAAGTAAAAGATTGCCTGTATTTCAACCTTATCTCAAGACTGCGAAGATAACTATAATTGATTTAATAGAAACCATAAACCAAAGGTTCCCAGATACATTCCAAACCGAAGTGGTCCCGCGAATGTCGGCAATGTAGTTGATGACAGACGAATGTCGGCAATGCAGACGATGACTCAAACCAGACCATTGGGAATGTAATCTGGTTTAGAGACAAGTTGACGAGACGACATAAAATGAAAAAAACAGGTTTGGCGTAAATTCGCCCGGAAATTGGTTTGAATATTTTATTTGATCCCAATCATTCGTATCGGAATGATTGAGAGATATTGCTAATTTATGTGGATTGACAAGGTGGCTTTCCTGTAAATCTTTATTACAACAGATACAAAGTCGTTCTCAACCCATACCTTGTACAAATTAAAATATTTTTATAAAACTTTGCTCCTTTGAAATTGGTTGTGAAAGTATCCTATAATAACTAAAAAATTATTTTTTTAAATATGCATTCATTTTGCAACTTAATTAATTACGTACCGTTCCAGTTACAGGTTTCAAGGGATGATGAATTGAAGTTTAACATAAGTTGAAAGAAAAGCTTATGAACAAAATATACACCACGAGTCGATTAAAGAAAATCTAATTAACACTGGTGTGTACTCAAAATTCGTGCGATTCTAAAGACTAATTTTAATCTAAATCAAAATAAAGTTCAAGAAATTGCATTATCGAGTATCCATGATACCGTTTACATGACAAATTAAAAAAAATATTATTCTTTGTGTTATAATAACTTTTAAATTGCAGAAACATGTAAATTAGTATTTTTTTTATATAAATCAAAAATAAACTACACCATCCACCTATGATTTCAGTACAGCCTAACTAATTAGCTAGACTTAGCTTATAGCTATTGACTGAGTTCTACTACAGCTGACCCTAATCAACATAATTACCATTATCACAACGCGAATATTCCCTCTGCCAACAGGTGGTTATCAAGGTATTCTGTGAAAAACAACAAGCTAGTATTAATCACAGGTGTCTGTAAGACGTATGACCGTCTGTAGGACGTATGTGGACAGACTAGTCGCAGTGTAATCGCCCATGAGACTGATGCGGTCTTTATGCTAATTTAACTCGTGTTAACAAGTGCGAACTTCAGTCTCCAACCTGTGTTGGGGTTAATGTCTGCGATGTTCGAGTCCAGGTGTTAAAGACCGCTAAATTGTTTATTGGAGGAAAATGACTTCATCGGGAATTAAAAGTTATGATCGGGTCCAATTTGATATATAATCAAGCATTATCAGGAAAGCGTTGGTCTGGAAGATAAATTAATACAAAGAAACATTATTTATTTTAAAACGTTATGATAGTCAATTATATTTGAGCAATAAATTAAGTTTGCTTTCAAATAATTTATTTTGAGGTTGACTGATGGTAAAATTTTTGAACAAGTCAACTCCTAAGTTACTTGAACTTTACATTGATAATGCTTTAATTGGACACTACGTATAAACTTTTTGTTTTATAATTTTTCATTGAATGTTTATCTTTTAAAAGAACTGGCATCACACTGCCATACAAATATACCACCAATGACAAATTGTGGTTTAATGTACCAACATTTATCATAAGGTACTAGTCTTTAAGGTAGCTGCAATGATGAATTAAAAAATAATTTTTATATTTTTAATCGATTAGAATTTTTGTAAGCTAAAAGTAAGGGATTCATTCATGTCTTTACATATTTTATACGATATTACATCACGAATTCAAACTATAGGAAGAGGTATTCATAATTATAACAATAGTTAATCTCATAATGTTTGGCCACAAAAACAGTTATTAAGGCTAAATATTTTGTTATAAGTTTCCAACATAATATGCAGTAATATCACTAATGAGAAGGTTACACAATTATTTCAGCAATGAAATGAGTTTAAATAATGTAAAAGAGAGTTAAAACAGTTTTTATTAAACAATACTTTCTAAAAGGTTTTTTGATTTCAAGGAATTTTAATCTTCTTAAGTAGTTTGATGCAAAACTATATAAATTAATGCTAAAACATTAATTTAGTTAACATTAATTGTTAGACTGTGATATTTTTGAGACTATGATGTTTCAGTTTTATTGTAGCTTTTATAATTTTTTTACTTGTACGTATTATAAGAGATTTAATATCTATTTAAACCAAAATATTTATGTGTTTCAAACATTTCGCGTATTAAACTTAGTTGTATATGTTGATAAAATTTTTATGATTATGAGCGAGAATATTAAACAATCGATTTCACACGTTATAACTTTATTTATCAAACGATTTTTGTGAAACTCTGTATGTTAGTATTGCTATCTTCAAGTATTAAGGGTCGTTTCCCTCCCCTCAAAAAAATAATATTTTGGAAAAATCTAAATTTCTCAATAATACGCTCTTACGATTAGTTTTATACTTTTTAGTTCACAAACCTTTGGATACTTCGTTGAAGTTACCCCACATATTAGGCTGAAAGTTTTACATTAAAAATTAAAAGTCGTAAATTTTAAAATAAAGCTATGGAAAATTAAAAAAAAAACTTCCCGCTATATATCTGAAAACATACGTACGTTTTAATATACGTATCAAAATCCATTTGTCGAACGAAAATTTATTTCTTCTCAAAAACCCAGTAATACAACCAAACATCTGAATGTGGAACGAACACGTCCCGCAGTTTCCATCGGGCCCCGGTTCCCTGGAGACGTTGTGGCCACGCGGCTAGACCGCTGCTGGGCGGATTCCTGGCAAGGTCAGACAGCGCGGATGGTAAGTGCCGACTAATCGTCCAGTCCACCAGACACAAATAAACACCTGACGTGGACGCCGCGCCGCGCCGGGGCTGCCGGCCGGTGTCTCCACTACAGCCAATATTGCGCTAAAGATGTAAAAATTTATTCTAAACGAAATAAGTTGCCGTAAACAGAATATTAGTTATTTAAGGCACTTAGCCTAAGTAAATTGGAATTTGAAGTTCAAAAAACAAAATTTGAGATAGTCTAAAAACTCTAAATAGATTGTTATCTAAATAGATAACATGATGCTAACCCCCAAAATGGTTTCCAAAATGGTTTGTAAATGCCGATTAACAATATTTGCGTAGAGGAATAACCACCCATGTTCCAAGAAAAGAAACTTTCAATTTGTTGTTTCAAAGTTAATTTGTTGTAGTTAAAAATTGGAAATAATACAGTTTTAAGTTTAAACAAGAGTATATTAAGAATTCAGTTTTTGGTATTTTTATTTTACCCTTTGCCCTCAAATAACCCTTACCTAGTAGAAAAAAATTACCCAAGAAAAGGGTAATTACATCCGGTAGTGAGACACTGACAGTGGACGTTGGACGGTGAAACCACTGTCTCTAATATGCCTTGTGATAGTCTGCGTGGGAAGGAAATATTTAATATGCCCACAAGAGAAGGAGATTTGTATCTGATTTTGTTGGTTATTTTTATAAAGATGGACAGAATGTTATGCTACCACTTATTAGCATCAAAAGTACAGCGGATTTAAAATATTGGTTGCTTGCATTATAAACGATGCCCTGTATTGTAAAAACATGATTAATTTCTAAAATCGCCATTTCGTCGAGCTCGTTACAAAATTATTCACCACCGCGAAGCACGGTTTCAGTTCAGCAACTCATAATTGTGCCATAAACGTCACGACTGGGTAATCAGTGGCCGTGCTACCGGCATCGGCAGTGGCAGCGTCGCAAACGGCAGCAATCTGGATCTAACGGTAGCCGCTGCCCATGGTGAGGAATGCTGACCACTCGGTGGCACCTGCCGTGCCGTCCGTCTCTGTCGCCTGATCGCGGTTTGCCTTCGGGGGAGGGGGAGGGAAAAATGTGAAGAGAAAATGTTGAAAAGTGGTCTTGGGGTTAAGTAAAAGAGTGGTATAGGTGATAACTTCGTTTATACAAGAGTAGATCAGAACCAATCCAGTGAACAAAGTTGAGATTTGAAGGTCAAAAAGTGGAGCTGGGGTGTAGTAAAAGAGTGGTGTACGTCGTGGGTGATACCTTCCTTTATACAAGAGAAGATATTGGAGTAGATTTTCTACTGTAGATTGGGTGTTTTATTGCAAGCGGACAATGTTATGCCATGCCATGATTGCTACCATTATAAGTTATGAGTGTTTCCCCTTCAATTACTCCCAGGGTGAGCAATGTTATTTTTACATGATTCATATTAATAGTATTACTGATTACTAAAATTAAAGTGGTGTCTGAGTACCACATGCAGAATGAACAAAACGAAGTAATTCGATAATTTCATCGGGATTGGTCGATACCATAAAATTAATTGAGATTTTCTATTCATCAAAAATTAAGTTTTGATATTTGGCTATTAATTCTAAATAAATCAAGACTTTACCTCACCATTAATAGTTATCTCTCAGATTGATCCACAGTGACAGATTATTTGAAGATTTTTCCAAATTAACTTTAATAAATAGTATATACAAGTTTGAGTTTAGCGAGACGTTTTAACACACATTAAATCCTTAGACAATCGGGAACTTTTCACCATTGTACTAGATACCGACAAGCACTTACAACATCATATTCAAACAAACATAAATTCACAACTCTGGCGTGTTAATGATAGTCATCATGGGTTGTAAACAACATGAGGGGTAATGGACCGGAGTCAGTCTGTCAGTCAAGGCGGACTGTTAGAGTAATCAGGGAGACCAGAGAGCGATGAGCTAGAACGGAACTGTCTGCGTGCAGCCACGAAGTGCCGGCAATGAAAAGTTCCCGCAGAGACAAATATCATGGGAAAAACATGGGGTGTTTACTTTTCATTTTGAATTTTTTTATTACGTTATAATTTGTAGAACAATTAGTTTGGAAGCGCAAACTCCTCTACGGTACAGAGTCTGGGACTGTGGCGTGTCCTGTAATCGCAGGTAATATGTTCTGTTGCGCAAGTAAAATGGTGGCGCACGCTTGGTCAAGCTTGCCCTTAGAAACAAAATTGTGGGATATCACTGTAAGCAGATGGCAACTTGCTCAGCAATGGTTACAGTGCTCGCCACTAGGATGCGCACGCTTGCATGCCTCCAACGGCGAACCAAAAAAATTTGGTTTCTACATGCAAGTTTGCACCAGTTATCAGTTCGCTGTTGTCTGCTGATCCAGTAGCATCTTATATTATAGGATATGAAAACTGTTGTTTTGTGTATTTCCCGTGTTAAAACTGTTGAAATAAATAGTGAAGCCTGAATTCAAGCTATTCGTGAAAGGAGAGCCATTTGGGATACGTCCTCGAAGCTGCACAGTAACAGACATTGCGTAAAGAAACTTTGTGATGAAATCTCTGACGAACTGGGCATTGAAAGTAAGTTCATTTAACAGTAATTTTAAGTTTAAACGCGTCCAAATTTCTCATACCTATCCATTGACCATGCTTTACAAAATTTAAAGAATACGTGGATTAATTTAATGATTTCAGATTCAGATTTTACAAATACAAATTTCGACAATCCTTTTTCCAGCACAACCTCCTCATCGTCTGACATCTCCATGTTGACTGATCTAGTGGAAGTACATACGGTAACTTTCAACTAAGCCGCTTCTGGTTGCTAAAAGAATAACCACACAATCGGCACGGCCCGCTTGCGCAAGTTTGCGCCACCATTTTACTTGCGCAAGCGTGCACCCAAACTATTCGCGGCCTAACGATCTGTTATAAGCGATGGCTTGTGGATGCGGCATTTCCTAGTGGAGATTAACGTATGCACTTAGCGTATGCACTACGTTCATACATAAGACCATCCTCATAATTAGACCAGCTCGTAATTAATTGATTGGCAAGATTGTGTTTCGGGTCCCACGTTGAACTGTGGGTTCCCCTGATTACCATTGACTGCTGGGCTATTAATTAACAGTCCTGTCTTGGATTTCTAGAAGAAAGTGCAATTAGTACAGACAACGCTTTTGAATTAGTCAATAACGAGGCCATAAGATCGCGCATCTTCATCCTGCACTCATTACTTAATCTTGGCTCATAATACCTTCCAGTGCAGGTCGCCATTTCAACAAAAATGATATAGTAAAAGTGTAATGATGAAAAACGGAGTAGGGATTTGTTCTTCAGCAACGTCATTAGCCGCATTCTCTTTTGTCATAGTAGATTTACGGATACTTTCTTTTATTCCTGAATGGAGATTGTTATAAGGATTTTTTTGTATTTTCAAACTTTCCTCATAAATTATTACATATTTTTAATATTTAGTATTACAAATAATATGTATATGATAAAATTTGTTTATATTCTATATTAATATCAAACTACAATACAGACATACAGTATTAAGACTTAACATGTAACGGATTTGGGCTGGTAAAGCTGACAAGATTAAACTCAAGGAAAAAATCAAATAAAAAACGTTACGCCTGTATTATAATACTCTTTTTTCTAGAAATCAAAGCCGATGTCAACAAACTACCGTCATCAAACTTACATGATAGTTTTTAATTTATTTTGAGCTCATTCAATCTGTGATGGAGGGGTTGCATTAAGAGTCCCTTGTTCCCCATGTAAAGCTTGTTATACGCTAACATCGTACACTAATCCTCCACTGCTGTGATATTGAGTAGCCATGTTCATGGAACCCACTCTGCTGAATTATAACATAACCCTATGATGTTGATGTCATGTACCTTATGCAATCATATCACCTTACATAATGTTATCGGTAGATCAAAGAACAAAGCCTCCTCTGCCAAGGGAGTTTTAAACAATGTTCAATTTTGATTTTACAACGATACCTAGTAAAAATAATGGGAACTATACAGATGTAGTGTTAGTTAAATTCTTATTTGAAATGCAAACCTTTCGACATTTTGAATTAATGAAAAATATTAGAAGTGGATGAACTTTTTGAAACTTAAAAATGCATGGCCACAATTTAAAGTTACACGACGACAGAAATATTTATTTTTCTTCTCAAAACTAATCAACAGTACATATACTGTATATTTCCTCGTTAAACTTCCTATCTATATGAGCTCATACACTTATTAGTGGATTTTTAATATTCAGTTTAAGTTGTATGTATGACTAATTTTACAAATGAGACTATTTCAAGTGTTTTCATTTAAATAAATTTAACTACGTTTTTAAGATGTTAGTGTATAAAAATTAATATCATAACAAAGGTATATTAAAAAAAGTAAATATAGACTAATACTGGCCACTAAACTATAAATATACTAACAATTAATTTCATTCCAGTTCAATTCAGGTAAGGCGTACCACAAATTAAGTCAGATTGAGAGAAGGTCACTTGAATCGATTATATTGTATCATTTGTATGTCAAATGATATTCAAAGCAACATAAACAATTAATTAAAGTCGTCACAAACCTTATCCAACCACATTTAGTCACTAGAAGACATGTTTCGTTCGACTGTTTTATTAGTATATAAGTTTTTAAATAATTTTATTTATACGACTTTTTATTGAATCAGTTGACATATCACACAGCATTATTAGTAGTATTGTCATTTTGGTGTTGCGTACCATAAGTGACCTAATAAAGATGTACTTAGAAAGGAAAAATATCTAATGATTAGATATGGTTGGGTAAAACAATGATCTTACCGACTATATATGACTAAATAAAACAATATTTCCTGATAAATAAAACAATCGTCAATAACACACATTCCGAGTCTGAATATTGAGTTGGTTCTAAGCCGGGCTGAGGGTCCACTTGACATACTAGAGCCAATTAGACCAATGCAGCCAGTCTCTGACCGCTTGGCGTGTGTTGTGCGTGGCTATTGGACTCAACTCTCAACATTCTCCTGTAGGATGTGTCAATTAGTAGTTTAGTCTCGTTAAAAGTTACATGAAACCAAATCCTAATGTTTTGTGCTGAAACTCATCAGTATTATTTCATAGTATTTTATAACAACTATTTAAATAGCGCCGATTGGTTTGTTTTAAAATACGAATATGCTATTGTTAACATAACGAAAATTATTAATAATTGTAATAATTATTTTTAACGAAGAGGAAACGAAGAAAAAAACAGTAATAAAGCCCTCATTTTCATTCTTTGCTAAATTCTTTTACAGTTTGTAATTGGTGTACCGACTTTCAACCTATCTTCCATTTTAATTAAAAAAGCTTAACATAAATTAACTTTTAAGATAGCTTAACATAAAGTAACTTTTAACGTGTATTAGGTATACATACTTTCTTCATGAAGAAATACCAACGCGAATTTCTTGAAAATAGTAAATTGTGAGTACACCCTCGTTAATTGTGAGTCTACTTATTGTTGGGTCAATAAAAATTATTTAATAGACCTTACATTTTAATCATTGCAAAACTGTAGAAAAAATTCTACAAAAAACAATATTAAATTTGAAATACTAGGTTTAAATTACATGTTACAGCACATAATGCTGCATGTTCACAAATTTTATCGCCTCGGTCGCTCGATGAAGCAAAACATTCACCTTTCATCGAAGTGGAAGTGATCGACAGTGAACCGATAGTGTTAAGTGGCTAAGTGATAATTACCGGAGTTGACCGGTGTCTGTCCGTCAGTGCCGCCGTCCAATCCATCACGACCGCCCCCCGCTGCGTCACTCCCTGCGACACATTCGTCATCAGCTGCAACTGCGGCTCATTGAATACAGCGTTTACGTGTGAATTTATGGGCAAAATGACGTTTTAGCAGTTTAAAACACTAGAGAGCTCGCGTCTATCGCCGTAACGTGAGAGCTCGCGCGGGGTAAATATTTACCCCATTATGTTTTATTGTATTTATTTAATGAAACAACAAGCAATTAATTCGAAACATATTACAAACTTTAATGTCAACTATATCTAACTTATAAACACTCCATCATGTAGAAATCTTAACAGAAAAGCATACTGTTCACATATAAAACAGTCAACACAAGTTTCTACTGTGTGGTCCTTGTAGATGCTTTTACAGCAATTAGCATAGCACTTGGTAGTTTTTCGGTCTAAATTTATAAATTTTTTGATCAGAAATCACATCTGGCATTTTTTCCAAATTAGTTGTTGCATTGGTTCTCGTTGCGGTATTCCTAAAGCCAGCTTTATGCGCGTTTTTAGGTATCTTGGTAATGTTAAATTTCAGTACAGCGTGGACTTAACACGAGATTTACCGTTACAAATTTGACGTTACATCAACCTAGACTTAGAGGTCTGCCACTAGACGAGTCGACTGGAAGGTAATGAGGGTGAGAAAGTACTGGGGTGCGTCTTCGCATACTTTTTCTTGTGTTAAAAACGTGCCTGGAGAAAATTTACCCCGCGCGAGCTCTCTAGGGCTAAAACAAAACTGCGGGAGTGTTTTAATTTAAATTCGTTATATTATGGTTTTTTAGTTTTTACTTAGTATTATTAGGTTTTTAGTAGTTACTTAGTATGAGGTTGGCTTCTGTATAGTTTTAAGTCTCTATCCAAGGTTAATATAAATCAGACACAGAAAACAATTAGGCCAAATCTTGGTATACTCGATAGGTAGTTTTACAGCCAGAAGACGGCATCAGATTACAAAGCCATTATTGAGGAAAACACGATTTACATATTATTCTTCAACATGTTTTATCAACAAAACAATTTTCAAGTGTCAGCAAACTAGAATGATAAAATAAACTCGCCATCTAAAAAATAAATTGGAGAAAAATCAATTGCTTTATCATAGGCGCTACTCAAGGGCGCTTTAATTCGAGAGAGATTTTCCGTTAATCGATTGACTTATTTACAGGTTAAGTCAAATGATATAAGCCTGTCTTTCTGTAAACCCAATCCCAAACTTAACATTTGTCTAATGGACGAACTGGGCCACGTCAGTTGTCTGTACCTGTAGTTTCTAATATCTCGCTAATTGCGAGACCCACGATAGCTAACGTAGTCGTCTTTAATTGACGGAGGTGCGCAGTCTACCTTTCATTCCTTTCGCATTGAGGTAGATCAATGGTAAATGGTAACCAGTTGCCGCCAAATATTCCCGCCAATTGTGCGGCGGATCATCAGCTGATGTGGGCGGTCAAGGCCGTGGGACCGGCCTGTTCCTGTTCCACTGTTCCACTGTCTCGTCGCATTCCCACCGTTCCCACTCAGTCCCCGGCTAATTAGTGAAAACGTGAATAAAGGTCACATTCTACTTTGGACGCTTTCTGTCTCACTGTGCACTTAATCCAAGACATTTTACAGATAGGGACGTTCCGATACCGACTTCGATCCGATTTTTGGTATCGAATTAGTATTCAAAGAAAAGTATCGATACCCTGATATTATCGGATCCAAAAAAGTATCGAAACCGTGAGTGTCTGTATCGGTATCGAATTAGAATATGCCGGGAAAAAACAAAAAAAATCAATAAGTTCACATTAGATAAGGTTGTGTTTAGTTATTAATAGGAATGTCTCATGTTCTTTTCCAAGGTTTGTTTTCATGTGTTTCATGAGGTTAGTTGTACTTCCTGCGAACTTAACGTGTCTCAAACACAGCTTACACGTTGCGACATTCTGGTTCTTGTTTCTATAATGATGGCAAATTTTACTTGTTCTGGGACGAGCCATTTCACAATCAATAAACTAAACTTAATATCTGATCAGTCACTTGACACCGAACTTGCGTACGAAAGTTACGAAACAAAACATCCAGGCGCTGGCCGGCCTAGCAGACGAAACAAACAAATTAATAACAACGGAGGAGCCACGGAGTGCGGTATGGTAAAGGAGCAGTAATAAAAGCTGCAGTAAGTTATACATTCAAGTAAGGGAAAAAATACAACGTTGAAAATTAGTTAAATTTCTGTAATTTTTGGTCAGATTATTGTTTTCTCCCCTGACGCGTTTAATATTGATTCTATACTTTTAATCCGATACTCCACACTTTCATTCGATACCACGATAATATCGAATGATCCGATACGATACCGATACTGTAAAAAAATGCGACAGATTTATTCGTTTTGAAGGGAAAACAGAGTGAAAATTGATAGAAAAGTATCGATACGTACTAGTATTGGAAGTATCGGAGTATCGGAGTGTCCCTTTACACATATTTTTCGGCCACTCAGTATCACAGCACAAGAGGATTTGAGTACGATGTTAGCGTATAAGAAGCTTTACATGGGGAACAAATGGCTCTTAATGTATGCCAACGTGCTATGTGATTTATCATAGACTGAATTAGCTACTTAACTGTGAGCTAATAAAAGATACAATTTAAGAACACGCTATACAAAATTAACAATTAAATATTAATTAAATGATGGTAAAATAACTAATGTAATTTGTAAACTTAGCTATGAAGACATGTAAAATATTATATTGATTATTGGTAAAAGTGCTTGAAAACTGTAAATTAACAATTAACAAGTCACTGTGAATTAAATGCATGCATTATGTACTTAATATAATAGTTTATTAATTTAATTAGAATTTCGAGTTTTCTCGTCATTTTTACTACCGTTATTATCAAAAACTTTTTTATAACCGTTACAACAATGGATTGCTTCTATGCGTATAGATTTTTTGTGTCGTAAGTTATTTGGTTAAGTATGCATTGTCTATGCACAATAGACGACAGTAATGAACACACAGGCCAAACTATTATATTGCCTTAATTAAGATCACTGTACTGCACATTCCTCGCCCACGTTCAAACTAATAATGAGCCAATCATTAGTGACGATTCACTCCTATAATATTTAATTTATCAAGCACCAGGAATTGAATTACAAAATTAAATAATACACCCTCGTTATGGCCTAATTCAAAGTTTATAAATAAAAACGCAGTTCCAAATGTTAAACAACAGTTTTATGGGCACAGTACTAGCCTATAGTTGCTATTTAATAAATATTCCAATGTACAACAGTATTATTCTGTGGTTAGCGTCTTGAACTACGTGCTAGAGTGCAAGTGGATATAGGTTCAATTCCCGGTCTGTCCACAAAAATGCGATTTGTATGGACCGCCCCCCCCCCTAAAAGCGTTAGGATTCCCTTCTGTAAAATGCCGTTCAGTGTTGATTCCATATAAGATAAGATTATAATATAACAGTGCAGGGCTGCAAAATCGCGCCAAAATTATCATACACTCACTTTTACTCATATTCGGCCTCAAATACCCCTTACCGTTGGGCATAATACCAAAGGTCGGCTTCTTTTATACTATATAAGACGCAACAACCAATAAGGTGTATTTTAAAGCGAGAATGAGAAAAAATACACCCGATGCGGCAGACCTGTATACTCAGCGAGTTTCAAATACTTAAGTAAATCATTTAGACGGAGCCTTAAATCGAGTAAAGTCAGGGTGAATCCTAAAATGAGCATTCACTAGTATTCTCCATAAGAATATAACATGGTAAAAGGTATGCTGGTTTGCTGCCATGGAAAAGTGAAATTCAGAGGGTTTTTGCAATAATCCAGTAGATATTATGAAAATGAAGCCACATGCCAAGTTTCACTCAGATATGTTGAGAAATAAGCGAGATAACATATAATTTTATTTATTTCTCGTAAGGTTAACATTGCAACAACGTACTGTGTTTACCAATTTCAGTATCTCAAACGAATGGTGAGTGAGTCGGTGGCGCAGTTGGTAGCGTACTCGGCCCCGGTTCTGTGGCGGCAGCGTCGCAGGATCGAGTCCCGATGATGCCGCATACTTTTAGCAGTACTGTTCTTCCTTGTACTGTACCGGCTCACTCCTTGGGTTTGCTTGATAACTTCCACGCACAGGCCTGAGGCCCATGTGGGGGGGCAAATGCAAGGTAAAAAGAGGCCGCCACCCTCTTTAAAAAAAAAAAAAAAAAAAAAATGAAAGAATGGACAAAGAGAAAAATACAAAATTATTTGTTTTTTCGAGCTGAATTCAACGGTGTAACCAAAAATTACATTATTTAAATTTTTCTATGTAAAAAATCCAAAAAAAACGCATTTTTGGAGGGTTTATCCTCCTTTACCCTCACTTACGATGGTCCGATCGTGCTGGTTTTCGAACTCGTCCGAATAGTTACTACTTTACACAACTGTGCCAAATTTCATTCCGATTGAATCATTTTTGCGATGGTGTTTTGTTTTTGGTATCTGGGGCCCCAAAACGAAAAGTTGTGATGCTCCCGCGCTTAGGTCTTACCATGAGACCTACGGTTTTATTCCCTTTAGGGAAATTCGTTTATAAGTTTTGAAATAAATATATACAGTAATAAATAATTAATGTTTTCAACCAATCCTCGAGTCTGAGACGCTCGCAAGGCAGGGCGAGCAACGGGATCGGATCAGAGACATTTCAATCACACAAACAATGGAGTAAACACAATGTGCGGCGGCGGTGGTCCGCCTTCAGCGGCTTGATTAATGACGAATACACTCAATTGAAACCTCACTGTGAAACCTTCACCTTGATGCAAACAAATAATACCGGGATCAGACTCCGGCGCGGTGTCGGCGTTCTGTTGGTGGAAGGAGATCAGAATCAGAATCAGAATCAGAATATTCTTTATTGCCGTAAAACATATTTACACGCATTGGCAAGCGTAAGAAATACAGATATTTTGAAAAAAAATAAAAACATATTCTCTCACCTTATTTACATTATGAATAAAATAAAATTATTTACCGTCTAAGATAGTCCTGGACACTGTAAAAGGTCTTTTCGGAAAGAAATTGTTTCAGTTTCTGTTTAAATTTGACAAAAGTCATTTCAATTTTCAGGCAAGCAGGCAGTGCATAGAAACGTCTAATGCTGTTGTATGATAAGTAATGCTGAAAAAATGCTGTACTGTGTCTCTCAACTGGGACCTCTAATAGTGGGTGGAGTGAATATCCAGAGGAGGCATTGTGATTGGTAATTGAGGATGAATTGTGTTTGAAAAACAAAAGGGTCTCAAAGACGTAAAGGCAGGAGAAAGTTAGAATCTTATTATGAAAAAAAGTTGACCCACATGATTCTCTCAAAAATTATGCGGATTGCCTTTTTTAGGAGGTGAAAAATCTAAAAGAAGCTGGGAAATCTCTGTGCCGCTATCCCTAGTTGAAAAGTTGAGAAGACGAGCTTTATCCGTATTCACAAAAAGGCAGTTTTCCTTAAAACATCGAAAGAGACAATTTAAATCTATGAAACCACTAATTTCCAAATGGTTCATAGTGTTAATTTTAGAAATAAATCTTAGAGGGAGACGGGAAACTTTGATTTAATTTGCATTTGAAGGGAGAAAGGATCACTAATCGATTAGGTAGCTTCCGAAACGTCATAGGTGAGATGCTCGACTGCGACTGGGAGGAAGAGGTGGGTCCAAATAACAGTAACGGGTGCTTTGTACCTAGTACTTGCCTCCACTAAAAGTAACTGTTACTCAAACTTGAAAGTACCTGTTACATCTGAGACCGGTACTGGTACAAGGAATGATGTTGTTACTTGTACTGGTACTATATAGTAGAGAGAGGATTAAAAGAGTACTTACCAGAATCTTAAAATTTACTCACATATTTTCTTTTAGGAAACATATTGTTTCTTTTATTGCTATATGCCAATTTATTTAAATTTATTTTCCTTAATTGATTTTCGTTTGTTATAGTAAAATTGATATTGACATTCATTAATTGTTTTAATTTGCCCAAGTGGTCTAAGGCAGTGTTTCCCAACCTTTTAGCGCTCACGTACCACCAACCACATTTTCAACATTTTGGCGTACCATCGCAGGACCCCCCTCCCCCCCACCACTGAGGGATCCCCTCCAAAATTGCTTATAGTTACCCTTTGATGAATTTAATTTTGACATTTAAATTTATTTTATTTTACTTGTTAATGTACATTTTTAGATAGTATCTTGATTATAGGGACATTTTGACAAACCATATGTTCATCTCAGCTTTTCTCAATACTTTTACCGTCAATTTGGCGAAAAAAATCATATGAATTTGAATGAGAATTTCGCAACGTGGAAAAATTTTTTAGGTACACGGGGAAAATAATCTCTGTCTATTATTTGGAACTTTACAAATTTCTCATAATTTATATCGAAAAATTAACATAAATAAAAAATTCAGTCATTCAAAGTCTACTGTATATAGGCTACAACAGATCGACATAGTTAGGCTGTGTGTTAAAAAATAAAATAAAATATATTTGGTTAGTAAATCGTACAACTAAAAACTGTAGTAATAGCACCGAATAGACACTGTAAAACTGGTAGAATTTCTTCAATGAAAAGAACATTTCTAATGCCAAAAGGTTTTGTAAAAAGAATTACTCTTAAAATGAAAGAGTAACAATAGTTCCTAAAATATGGCACGAAATCGGCATATTATGTCCAAAACAGATACTGGAAAAGTTAATAAAGTTAAGGCAATAAGTGCGACTGAACTATTCGACTGGACAGCGTTCGTTCATTAACCTAATATTTTACCGTGCACTACTTCAATCTTTTGCGTACCACCTGAAAGGCCTTCATGTACCACTAGTGGTACGCGTACCACCGGTTGAGAAACACTGGTCTAAGGAGTAAATAGAAACGGTTCAGAATTTTTTCACTCCTCTCATTTATTTATTTTTTTTGGGTAAAAAGTATTTTTAAAATTGTTTTTCATTTAATATTGAGCATTTTTTAACACTGAGAGCTACAAATGGTACCTTTTAACTCTGATTGCTACATCCAGTAGAAAAAAATGCTGATTGCTACATTCAGAAGAAAAACATGGCAGAAAATGAGGGGGAGCACCTGTAACAGTGTTGTAACTGGTACTGGTTCTAACGCCACGCAATGGGGGAGGTACACGAAACGACAGAGTGCCTGGTAGGTACTTGTAACAGGTACTTGTACCCTGGTACTGAGGAGTACCTTAACAGTTGCAACTGGTACTTCAAAAACACTTTAACCCACCTCTTCTTGGAGGGCCCCTGGTTGGGTTATTCCTTCTCTCGGAGCCCTGGGAGGTCGATAAGTTGGAGGGAAGTCGTCCCTCAGAGCTCAGAGGAAAGGTTGGGAATGTAGGGAATGTATCTACCTTGCTTTTAGTGCAAAGCTGACGGACCGCTTTATATCTTTTCCGCAATAACGGCAAAAGCTAATGATCTAGGTAGCCTCAGTTACTAGTGCACTTTTTGCTCTGAATGCTGGACGATTAGTGGTTTTACAGCGGGAATGTTATTAAACTCATCTGCCCAGCTGGATTGCAAAATAATAATACGTAGTAAAATATTATATTAAAGTGCACGTAATTTGTCCCAAGGCATTTTCAAACAAAAAGTATATAGTCAACTTGAAAATAACTAGTGGATAAGAGTTATTGTTATTGTCCTAAAATAATTTATTGTAGCCCTAAATATATTTTTACCATCAGTCCATCATTATATCAATCCTAAATTTCCAAAATATTATCATTATAACATCATTATACAGCTCTAAAAAAATCCCTAAGCTGAACATGTATCTGGACGACGCTAAACAAACAATACTTATTGGTGACTGGAATGTTGCCCTATCTCCCAGCAAAGTCAATTGCCACAGAAAATTCAGACTGCCCCTCCCTATGCAAATTCAGAAATTGAGGTTATCTCGTTTATTTTAATGGCTACCTTGAAAAAATAAAGGCTATAATCCTTGAGTTTGGATGAACAAATAAATACTCATGCCGTTTCTCAGTCGTCGAGCTAATATTTCAGGCTGAAACGGTCGTAATTGTACACCGTACAAAAACCCACTTCAATACTCTTACAATATCCTCAACCATCGATCAAGGAGCGAATATGGTACCTGCGATCAGAGAGGAATTGCACAGTCGCACGCAATGCCGCTTTGATGAGGCACAACTGCACAACTGCGGCACGGTCGTGATGGAGCAACTTGTTCTTTGACCTTAACAGCTGGTCTGGTCCTCCGTTCCGGGAACAATGGATCCAGGCGCATCCCAGAGGCTGTGTGAGTGTGGGGGCAACGGGCAAGCTGGGGAAAGAAATGCCTTTTCTTGCAAAAGTTGTGTGTACATCGATAAGAGGACACGGAAATATGAAACTTTAAGAGCTAAAGGGAAGAGAGATAAGTGAGATAACTTCAAAACAGTGCCTCCAAAGATAAACTGATTGTTTCAGAACTTGCAATTTATTGCGAGGGTTTAGGTTTTGAACCCAGCTCCCATTGTCATTTTGACTACTTAATAAATCAATTTGTCTTTTATAGCGACAGTTTTACGGAAGGCGTTTCACACATTCTACACTGAGAACAGTTTTGGAAAATACACATAACCATGTTTAATTCGATGAGTTTTTGTTTATAATTCGTCCCCACATTTTCAACCGTGGACGGCGCTCGAAGCTGGAACTAGTTCGAAACGTACCTTTTGCTTTCTGGGGAATATGATCCATACCGATTTTGGAAGTGAGGACTCGAAAGGTACAGTCCAAGGTCTCTTTGTACTCCATCCATCAACGTGATATTTAGTTGCATGCCCAACACAAGGTCAAACATTTTCATTTTTTTCATTTCCTTCTCATGCCATCCCGAGTACCAATCCTTCGACATACCTCGGTATCATTTCCCTCTATGTTTCTTCCCATCTCCTGTCCCTTTCTTTATCGGGTGGCAATTCCATATCCTAATTTATTACTTAACTCGCTCTACCATCACTCTAAATCTATCTTCTCTCCTATCACCCTCCTTATAAATCATTCTAGTCTTATAATTAAGTGGCCGTTCTTTTCCCATTTCAAGCGAGTCGTCGGAGGACCCACGGCCAGGTCCACTGGGAAGGTAGTGCATTTAGGGGAAAATGCATTTACGCACCGTCAGGTGGATCACGAGCCACCCGGTGTGTGGGGCTCCTTCTTCCTTAGGCTACCCGCTAATAAAAAAACCCAATTGATTCTCGTTTTCTTTTGTTTGGCCGGGGCCACAGAGTAAGATAGTGTCCACGCCAACGTCACCGAAAGTTGAATCGATTACAAGGTCAAACAGTTCATTCCCTAGTCCGTTCGAAATCTTTTCGGACGCGAGGAAGGTCAGTGCGGACGGAGGGACAGGGAAGGCCGGACCACAGAGTCGCAGCACGACTCGGACCTGCAGCCGGTCATTTCCTTTCACATCGCCTTCTAAAACAAAAGATAATCACGCACTTCCATCTGACCTCTGTGGAATTCTGTCGAATTTTTTAAGTAGTCTTGTGATAATAGTTTCAAGATGTAAAGTCAATGGTTTCATCTGTATAAACGTATTTAAAGAAGGACTAAAAGAAATCTACATTACTAAATACTAGCAACCAACGCCGCTCTGCGAGTTGAAGCAAAAATTTTCATTTAGAGACTTGTGTTGTATGTAATTTTAACATAACAAATTTAAACAAGCATATTTATTATTGACTTTCCCAATTTTTCGTTCAACTTTGATTATGTCTTTCATTATGATTTTCGTAAATTTAGCTTTGAAATTAAACGTGTTTGCGCGTAAATAACTAAAGACATCTATTTTGTTTTACCAAGAGATCACCAATTTGGTGTTCATTGTGTAAATTTATTTTTTTTAGTTCACTGGCTTATTTTAAAAGAACTAATCTTATATATAAAAAAGTTGTTCTAGACCTACAGTAAATTTAAATGGCATTTCAGCTTGTAACTATTGTAGCCGAAGCCAATTAATAGTTGCAAACTAGTCCACTTTGACCAAACCTTTGCTTTATCAAATGACAATGTTCATGTAACTCAATACGGAGTTGTGAATTCGAAAATAATAAAAAGGTCAAGAGAGAAAACCTATAAAACTCTCACCCCCTCTCCGAAACGAGTTATGTTTTTCAAACTCAAAAAAACAGGCCAGTGCAGTTTTATAAATTCACAACAATGTTTCTCTGTGTAATCCTACCACCATCTCAAATTTGAAAATCCACACTTCATAACAACACACACAAACTAAAATTTCTCCAACAAGTGTATTTTTTCCTATCCATAAAAAGCAGAATAGTCCAGTTACTCAACAATAGGCCAACACTGGCGGCGGTGACGGGAAACTCGCTACGGTTTGGGAAAACGGCCCAACCACGGCCCCGACGGCGAACGGGTTTTGAAAGTAAGGCAAACAAACAAGCATGTGCAGTAATAATCAGCCGATCGTGCGGCAAAATCGCTTTCTACGGAGAAACTGGGGACACAATAGGCAAAAACAGGCTTTGTCGGAGTGTCGGCGCCGGCCCCGGCGAGCGGTGATGCGGATAGGTACCGATACCGTAACTCTTTCGATGGCTGATATCGATATGTTATCGATTCAATGACATTCATATCGTCATGTCTATGGAAGATAATTAATATACTCCGATACTGCAACTCTTTCTATGGTTAATATCGATGTAGTATCGGATAAATAACATTCATATCGACATGGCTACGGAATATAATTAATATACTCCGATACTGCAACTCTTTCGATGGTTAGTATTAATGTTGTATCAAAGCAATAAAATTCAAATCGACATGGCAACGGAAGATAACTAAATACCCCAACTATAATTTGAGTTTAAATGTAAACAAATATAATATGCCACTCTAAACGCTAAAATGGTTATTAAAGCATTTTCCTGGCACCCCCTGGCACCCCTAGAAACCCTCCCATGTACAGATATCGATACGTTCGATAAGGATACCACTATTATCGGATAAAAAGTATTGACTGTGTTGAAAAGTGTCTAATTTCAAGGGACTTTCGGACAAGTGGACCTCTGACCATCGATATGAAAATCGTGAAGATGCAATGACCGCGGTGAAAGTCTGAGGATAACACAGGAGGATACCTGCAGCCATAGCCAGCATAGCCACTCAAGCAACTGATTAGATCATTTAAAGGGGTCATTTATAGAATGATTTGAAGAAAATATTGCCCCAAGTACAGGAAATTGTCATAGGACGTGTATTCAGTCATGTTTTAGTATTCGAGACCTTTGTAAACATATTTTTTTAACTCGTTGTTTTAATTTTAAACAAAACATTATTGTTTTCACTATTGGTTTGTGTTAGAACAAAAATACGAGGATGGATAATATGAGCGTATAAGAAAGATAACTTTAAACATAGTTAGTTATAAAAAATAAAAATAAATTTAAATTAAAATATTTTTTAACTACTTTTTAGAAATAACGAGTAAAAACTTGTCATAGCCTATACATCTTTTTCAATATTATTTGGGAAGTACTGACGGTTTTTATGAGAATTTATATTTTACAGCAGCCTTAATAGTTATGATTCATAAAACCGTAAATTTCACAAATTTATCAATAACGTTTACAACTAGTATTAAAGTCATGGGTTTTGGGAATAATAAACTGTTTCCAAAGCCAAGAGGTAAGAATAAACTGATTATTTAACTCTATAAATAGTCAAATGCATTTTTCATCCCATTCCAAGAACCTATTTGTATACCAAGCAAGCCTCACTTCTAAATCGGTATAAAACTCACCTATAAACGTATTCTTTCTCACGCTTGATGTAACAACAATAAATTCAAGATTTTATTTAGAGAAGTGGAAAGTAAGATGTTAGCAGATGATGAAAACCTTTGCTAACAGCAATAAAATATGACACCGATAACAGTTTAATTACAGCTAATTATTTACACGACGCGCCCACTGGGTGAAATTTATTTTTAATGCTCTTTGATGCGGCCCAGTCTAGCGTGCTCTGTGCTTTGTCCGAGAATTTTTAATTTAAAACTCGAAAGTGTTTATGGTCTTTTGCACAGCGTGCGATTTGTATACTTCATATAATTCTATTGTGTAAAACCAATTTTACTACTGAAACATCCGTAATAGCTGGCATTATGGTTTGAATGCAGAGACATTCAATATATCAAAGAGTTTGCTGTTCTGATAGGCTTTCTGAGAAAAGTAGGCTAACTGAATAAAGCGACTGATTTTTTTATTCTGATAGAATTTGGATATAAGTTTAGCTATCAGGCTGACAGCAAGCAAAAATATTCCTTGTAGTGATTGTTGTTAACAGGATATTTACATTTATAAGAATTTTAATTACTCTATGATTTAAGATTTGACTGTTAATTTCTAACTAATTTTGTTCAGTGTCTCTTAACAATAGCGTTAGAAGTTTCATTTAATGGCATTAAGTTGTAGAAAGCGCTCTGCCATGCCTTCTGATTCATTTGGACGAAAATTGCCGTAACTCTTTTCAAGCTTATTTTCTAATGATCCGTTTGCTGGTTTTAGTATTTTAACTGCAAGTGTGAAACTCTACCAAGCACCTTTACCCTCGTATTACCTTCAGAAACGTTTCGTTGTACCTTCAGAAATGGCTATGTGCAAAGCCGTAGCCAGAAAAAAGTTTTGGGGGGGGGGGGGTTTGGACTCTGCGGTTACAGGAAGTGAAATAATAACTTTCTAACCTTAATTGAAACGCAATTAATTTCAAAATTTTCGAGGGGGGGCGTTTTGACCCTCTGATCATCCCCCCCCCAATTGGCTACGGCCTTTGCTATATGTGTACAAAATCTTATACAATAAAGATTTTAAGATTTATCAAATACCTTTCAATTTGCTTGTAATTTTTCCTTTGTAGATTTTTGATAGAATTTTTAAAATCCAAAACGATTTTATTGATGATCTTAAAATTTTAATGTGATCGATGTCCTTTTTAGAAAGACCGGTAACTAAAAAAAGGTAAATCTCCTGTATTAAAAATATATATTACTAACTTTACTGCCATCATTTTTAATTTGTACTTACAGTTAGGGGGAACTTATATAGTTACAACTATTAACAAAATAAATGAGAACCGATCATCGACCTTTAGTCAAGTCACTTATAGTTAGAAAATAAATTGACTCAATTGTATCATCCACTTCTCTTCAGCTCTATTGTAGATAATGATCACACCACCTTACTCATAATTTTTAGTCTTACAAAAGAATCTAGTTCCAGTTAAACGCCACCGAAACTAATACCAAATAGTTTGTGTGATATTTCACTTGTTAAATTAGGCTGATATAACTTCAAGAGCCCCAAGTAGTGACCAGCCCACCAGGTACAGGCAGTTAACCACGGCACTGCCTCAATGCCTCACATCGCAAGGTAGCAATCAGGGCTCTGACTGTCGCGTTGCCAAACTGGCCGCGACTTCACAACAACCGAACAACCAGTGATTATTCGTCAATCCGCCAGACCTCGCTTTCACCGATTCCCGCCACGCCGCGACGCGCGCGTAATCCCCGCCATGGAGTAAGAAACCAACTCGTATGTATATGAATGCATTTTTTGGTAAAATTGGTTGAAAAATATTACATGGCTTCAGTTTACAATCGCCGATTCAGGGCGTCTGACTTGCCTAAATATTCCGATTCCCACCTCGCAGTGACACGTGCGAAATGCTTGTCATAGAGTAAGAAAACTTAACTCGCATATATTTCCTATACTCTTATTCGAGCAATGTTATTTTGCCTGCTTGCTTGCTTGGTTGGTTATATGTCTGCACAATTATCTCAAAAACAGCTCCGAGGATTTCCTTCAAAGTCTGAAAATAAGTTATTTATGACTCAAAAACTTCTTTTGTACAGATTACTCGGCCGGAGAAAATCTAATAGCGAAAGTAAACAAATTTAAAAGCTGTAAAATTTTAACATTGTCCTTATGAGTTGCCATGATAGCAACGAAAATAAACAAGGAAAGTGTAAACAAATGAAGTAGTTATCTTCAGACATCAAGGAAGAATGTAAAGAGTAGTATGAAGAGTTCGTGGAGCAATAAAAAAGGTTTCTATTTATCAATTTTATGACACTGAAATATTTTATAGTAACTAGATGAACTGGTGAACATGAAATAACACCAAGCAAGGCTCGGTCCACCAGGTACTATATATATGAATGCATTTTATGGTGAGGCCGATAAATAGATATTTCATCACCGCATCGGGGAAATTCGGATTGCCCAAAATAATCGGTGAGCCAACCGCCGCATGAGGCCTTTCCGTAGAACGAGCCATACGAAGGTTGGACCAATGTCACGCCGAACGCGCCACTAAATGCTAGCATTCACCTAGATTCGACGGTGATAAATTAAAACCATCAGAGACTGTTTTAACCGCATGAAGGGGAGCGGCCTGGCATAGTGGTTAGAGCGCGGGCTTTCGATCTCGGAGGCCCGGGTTCAAATCCCGCCAATCACCAATGGCATTTTCGCTAAGTGATAATGCCGTGACCCACTAGGCCTAGCCTGAAGTAATGCGTAAAACGGTTCCGGGCTAGGTCTAGCGTCCTGGGAAGTGAAGGGAGGACAGAGAGAAAAAAACGCATGAAGGGGTTACCTTTCGGGCCTTAAAGTACAGATAAGAATGTAGAAACGTCGCATCATTTAATATATGTTCCGAGAGGCACTCAGGGTAATTCATTCAATGATTTTAGTAAACTGACTAAACGTATAAATTACCCAGGTGTGCGGTTGGTAGATCTCTCCAACTTTAATCAATCTCTCAATCGATTTATTGACTCAATTTATTGCCAATATCACATAAATTATAATTCTCTTTACAATAAGAGGTTTGAACTATTAAGAAATAAATCACAGGTGTAAAATTTTATTTTTAAATGAGTGTGTAATAACAAGTACAAAGTTTCAGGTTTGATTGTTTGAAACTTGTTATGTCGATCTAAGTTTTGCGTGAAATTACTTTAAACGAAGAAACTCTAAAACCAGATTAGGGTGGCTTCATTCCTCTTCTAATCTCTTATTATGTTTTAAAATATCATATACTGTAGGTTGAAAAAAAATAGTTCAAGGGACTCACGCATATTGAATGTAATTTCTATCTACACATTAATAATTCACCCACCCACCTAGAAACGATATTGGTTTGAAAGCTGAAACTAGTTGATTAAAATCCGAACGCAACAGGGAATTAATTAATCAAGTTAATTAGCAAGCAATAGGAGGTCTGGGTGTAGGTTGTCTTGGCCCAAAACAGAGAACGGGCTTGCTGGATAATCGAACCACACACGACATGGTCCTTAGTCAGTTTAAAATGCAAAAAATGTTCCAAGGCGTTGGCTCGTGCATGAGCGTCCCGCGTAGCAAAAGAAATATAAATAATATAAAAATAGTCGGTAAAATAAATAAAGCCTAGAATATAATTTGTTACTCAGTTTTAAAACATGAACTAACATTTATCAACCTCGTATTGTTAGAATTATTTTGCAATTAACCAGACCATTTAGGTTTTTTAACCCCGAATAAACTTTGGATACGATGTAAAATTCTATATTTTTGTAGTTTTATGGAAGTATCCTCAAAAAATTATTTAATTTATTTATAAGACCATAATTTTAATAGTAAGGTAAAAAATAATTATTGTTTATTTCTAATAACATGGAAAACCCGCTCGTTAAATCTGAAATCACGATAAATGAACATATAGGAAACATATAGGTACTGCTTCTATACATACAGGTAGGTGCGATTGACAAACATATTTAAACCAATTTGGCTTCTCACATTAAGGAAAATTTAAAAAATTATTTTTTTACCTCGAGAGAAGTGTCATCATTGAGGTTGACGGATTCTTAAGAGGGTTCCCTACCTACCCCAAAACATGCCTAAAACACGCTCCGCGCGGTGTCACTTAGCGCCTAAAGTTTTCAAAATAAAATGTAATTTAACATAGCATTTCAAAGATAAAGAGTTGTAGAATGTTAATTGCTAACCCAAAATCGCTCTTGTTAACGTATTCTATGACGATACATTCTGTTGAAGTTAACCAACTTTAACGCCATGTATATTTTTAATGAGTGAGCATAAACGATTTTGGAGAACCAAACACTCAGCAACTCGTTATCTTTACAATGCTATATTCGAATAACTTTTATTTTAAGAACCAGAGGCGCTAAATGACACCGCGTTTACTCTTGCACCGGTGTGCGCGGCGAAAAGTGCACAAATTTATAATGGGCTCTTATGGAGCCGCAGTTCCAAAAGACGCCACTAGTGTCGCAGAAAAACGAAAACTGCCGTTGGTAGGTAACCCTCTTAAGCAGCGGATTTAACATTTAAAGGAGTTTTTATTCACCCGTTCGCTCAGGCAGATTGCGAAACGTCCCGCGCCCGCATCGCCCCAGCTGTTGGTTCCAGGAAATTCGTCTCTCATCAACAACAATAAACCCATAAAACTGGCTATAAAGCGAATTAGAAAACCGGACACCCCATAAAGGTGATTGCTGTTTATACTTTGACTGAGTAACTGTTTACGCATTCTGAAACGCGTCGAAGACGGGGAATTGCGAGGGAAAGGGTCAATAGACTCCCTTCCATAAACTGAGGTTTCTTTTACATCGTGGAATTTCGAAACACATTTAGGAACTATACACATTCCAATCATGTTATTAACAAATCTAAAGAAAATATTTTTTTAATGGTTATGCCGATGCAACTTTAAATACGCAAGATTGTATAACAATAATAAAAGTATAACAGCAAAAAAGTATGAGTAGAGTTTAAGGAGTGAGGTTGCTTATAAATTATTGCACAGGCTAATTTTTTAGGTTTGTTGTCTTCCAGTGTAATTAAATTACGTACTTTTTCCGTTTTGATCGCATTCTATTTTAGTCAATTCCATGATATTGCTTTGCAACATTTATTTGAATAAATTAAAGTTTTTGGATTGAGAACCTCCTTAAAACATTTTTGAGTAGAAGCAATTTGAAGGACTTAAATTTCTAATGACCAATCTTAAAACTAATAATTAATACATTCGGTCGATTTGAGCTATGGTATATTTAGGGATCAGTTTTAATAAATAATTGTGGGTACATTTGGTAAACACAACCACCCTCAATCAAGTGACCTAAAAATATACTTGCTGATCACAGTTTATCTCTTAGTGTAAAGGTATTCATTGAACTCAAAAATGCTAGCACATTATACATTGTTGGTAATTTAAAATAAAAATCAATAATGTACTTTTTAAATATAATAATGAAGGATATGTTACTAGGTTCAAGTTTTGGAGTTTTCCATTCGCTCCTGGTGTTTAAAACTACATTATGTTTCGGGAGGTGAGGAAACCCTCCCGTTATCAAGTAACCGTACTTAAAATTACATTTATCCTACTTATTACTAATTAAACCTACGTTTTTAGTTAGCCAACGAATATTTACATAGCTCTAGCGGAAAGCTTTGCTAATACAAAGTTTTTCTCTTGACACTACAGATTATAACAGTTTCCGATGTTATTATAACATGCAACCTTTTAGTAGGGGTGTTCGAGTAGTGGTTTTTGAAGTAGAGTTTAAAAATACTCGTGTGTTTCGAGTCGAGTATTTTGAAAGTAGAAGTTAGTAGTTATCACATTTATTGTTGATCACAAAAAATGTAATATTTTTTAGTTACTAAACTGATAGGTTTTCCTACTATTTAAAGCAAACCTGTTTTTAAATGAAACGGAACGATAATTCAGGCTATCTTTAACATCATTACTCAATATTTTATTAAACTTTCAGTCTTAGGTGGTAAAAACCAAGCTGCATCTGCACTTGTTTGCTTCAAAACAGAATTTTTGTAGCATATTTTTATAGGTTTAAAAATTACATTTAAATCAGTCTCATTGAGCGGAGGTGTGTCTGAGGGTGCACAATAAGATAATTTAGCTGCGTTGCAATACCATGGTCAAGTGAAGCCATGGTTCTCCTTAAAAAAAAGTCTCATTGGGAATAAAAATAAGAAAATATCCCAAATTGTAAAAAAGGAAAAAGACTAAACTAAATTGATTGATAATAAAAACACAAAATCACTTTAATTCAAGTAAAATAACGAAAGTTTTATGGTGGTTGCTCATGACTATGTGGAAATCGGCCGTAAAATTCGATCGCGCGGAGCCATTTAGGGAAAACGGCGGGAGTAACTACTCTAATCGAACTCCTGAGTACTTTTTCAAACTTCGAATTGAGTCGAGTATTGTAAACTCGAAAAAAGCTCAATAATTGAGGACTCATACACCCCTACTTTTTAGTTACTACCGACTGAATTCAAAATCTAGAGTAAATTGAATTTCAGCGTAAATCTAAGAGCAGGAATAAGGAAATGGAAACAAAATATAAACAAGGGAGAAGATCAGGTGACCATGGTCAGGGCCGCGATGGGAGTCAAGCAGTCAAGGTGAACCGGTCTGTCCGCCGCCATCTGCGCCGCGCCGCGAGAAAGTTATCGCGCCTCCGCGAAACCGCCGGGAGATTCTGAATCTAAGCGAGATTGGAGATATTCTTATCTAGACAAGATTGAAGATATTCTGATCTGAACAAGATTGTGGATATTCTGATCTAAACAAGTTTGAAGATATTCTGATCTGAACTCTGAAAAATATTAAGATGTTCTGATCTGAACGAGACTGTGGATATCCTGATCTGAACAAGACTGAAGACATTCAGACTTAAACAAGATTGAAGACATTCTGAACTGAACAAGATTGAAGATATTCTGACCTGAACAAGATTGAATATATTCTGATCTGAACAAGATTGAAGATATTCTTATCTGAACAAGGTTGAAGATATTCTGATCTGAACAATACTTTGGATATTCTGATCTGAAAAAGATTAAAGACATTCTGATCTGAAAAGGACTGTGGATATTCTGATCTGAACAAGATTGAAGGTATTCTAATCTGGACAAGATTGAAGATATTCTGACCTGAACATGACTGAAGAAATTATTATCTGATTTCTGATCTGATCTGATCTGATCCTGATTTCATATATAACTCAATTTTGATTCGATATATCTCAATGAGTATTTTTGGCCTTCCTAAACGTAATGAGGCAGAAGAAAATTTTATTGGACCAGTCGATCAAAGTTGAGGCAGTCAACCTTAATTTTTTACCGAAATAAGTAGATAGTATCGAAATAGGCCTAAAACTACCAATGAATGCAAACATTTCAAATCGACTTTTTCAGTAATATAACATCCAGTAATTAAATGTGTCAGATCACTTCAAAATCATAAACTACGAACAACCATTAAATAGATCACTAGCATACAGATAATCAGATCATCTTGCTCTTCTGCTTTTGAAATAAATATTGCAATTAATTGTGAATGATGATTTTAAAAGCGTTCCAAATATCCTTTTTAAATCCAAAGACTCGTCAATTCCTTGCCTTGACATTCAAATATTTAAAGGAAAAATAACTTTAAAATCCTTGAAACAACAATATGATTACACGAACTGTTTTAAACCTATGATCGTTGAAATCCATTTTGAAACATCGGTAGTAATCTGATTTTAATTGTAACAGCTCTTAAAACTCTCCCCAAACAATGTTTACAGAACCTCCAAATCTATATGCGTTTGAAATATAGGATTTATCCCGCATATACCATTAAAACCTTATAAGTTAACTTTACGTACTAACGCTGTTTACAGTTTGGAACAACAAAAAATTAATCCGCAGTTTAAATTTTAAATTATTTACTTATATATCGGATAACCTGTATATTGTTGGATGACCTTCATGCTTTGGTTATATAGCGACAAGATTTTGTTTTGAAAAAAAACTGTGAAATACTCAAAACATATATATGCGTTACATAAGGATTTTAATATTTTTGCATCTAATCAATAGTTTCCATGTCGGAACCAACCAATACAATGTCAGTATAGTACAGTTACTAAGCATGTGTCAATAGAGCCATGTACATTGACCGTCGGTCGCACAGTTGTTCGCACCTAATCTATTCACAGTGCAAGGGACTAAGCATGTACTAATACAATGTCAGTACAGTACAGTTACTATGTATGTGTCAGTACAGCCATGTACATTGACTTTAAGTCTCACAGTTGTTCGCACCTAATCTTTTCACGGTGCCAGGTACTAAGCATGTACTAATACAATGTCAGTACAGTACAGTTACTATGCATGTGTCAGTACAGCCCTGTACATTGACCCTGGGTCGCACAGTTGTTCGCACCTAATCTATTCACGAATGTAAATGATTCTGTGTTTCCATACATCAGTGTTCTGGACAATACTACGTGGGAGATAGTGGGCTGTTGCCGCTTCCACCCACTACACTTCCTTGGCCTAACTAACTGCCGTAGAAAAGGTCTTCAGCAACATTTAGAGTCTTCATCGTCAGAGCGTGGTTGGGTCCTCAACAGAAATTCGAGACAATTTTATGTTTTGATCAAGTGCATATACGAACGTTTACACATAACAAAGTAGAGTAGGAAAGAATTTATTAAAATATTCCAATCAGTCACCCGATTCCGATTTTTTTTTAATAAAAGCTACTTTTTTATTGGATTGAGATAAATTTGTTAAAATGAGGTAAAGTAAAAGTATTGGATTTTAATATTTCATATCGTACTTGTATTAAGCTCGCTAAGTTGGCGTTGATTCAATTTGGATTTTCCAGAATCCTCGTCTTCTCTTTTCCACTAAATTAATTTCAACCCCCCTACTCATTCCAGGTAGATTTCAATTGTTATGTTTCGGTAATAATTTAAAAATAAACATTCGAAGGACATTTTTAGCACAGAAAATATTCTCATCTACTGGATGAGTTTCACAGAAGACAATAAGAATAATTATTATGTTTCAGTAATAATTTAAAAATAAACAGTCGAAGGACATTTTTCAGCACAGAAAATATCCTCATTCACTGGGTGAGTTTCACAGAAGACAATAAGAAAATGACGGTTTTTATCATCAGTTATTAGCTCATTTCTCTTTTATCTTACAAATTGAGCCGTAAATTAACCATGTTGAATAATGGCGTTATTGCGCTGTGAGAGCCTAAAATTAACTTTGATCTCCAGGGGAAAGAGGCAGAAATGTGAAGCCCCACCCCTTTCTTGCTTTGAACCCTCATTGATGTTGGTTTGATATTATTTTCATTTTCTTCATATTGTTAAAGACGGCAATGACAATTCACACAAAATTTAAAATTTTCGGTGGTTTACTGGCCTTACGTCTGTCTTGGACTCGGGTTCGAGAGGTAGCGGTTTCAAATCCCGGCATGCCAACGGACGTTTACCCTTAAAAGTGTTTAGTTTTTCTAAAAAAGCTAAAAATCTCCCGTCGTACACAACAAAATTGATATGTTATATGACACCCTCTAACTAATCAATTGGTTCTTTTTTAAAGATCCTAAATTATTCACGCTTTCAGGAATATCCAATATTTGCCTACTATACTTAAATGCAGTAATAAAAACTAGGCTAGTCCTTACGTCTCAGGATTGCCTCAGGAAAATCCACGTTTAAATTCCATGCAAGGATAAAATTAATATACTGTAAAAAAAGGATACCGTTGAACAAACCAAACCAATACATTGACACAATGTAAAACGTGTTGTGTTTCTTTGATTTGATTTGATTTGGTGTGGCTTCAAAACCCGTGAAAATACAAGTAATCCTGAGACTACCAAACTATTTGTAATTTAAGGTCATTAGAAGTCAGAAGCTAAAATGCTCTCAGACATTCTGGTTTGAATGTGACCGTGATTTATTTAACCAAATCTTTGTTGATGATACAGTGGTGACCAGCAACAGATTCTATGCAGCATTCAATGTAGGCTACATTGTTAGAAAGAAAAATTACAAATACTGTATTCCTTTACCGCAAATTAAAATAATTATTACTATCAGAAATTACTCTCCAAATATTGTCTTAGACTTTTGGACTCGTGTTTCGGTTTAATTTCGTCCTCGCATGTTGACTTACGAAATCGCGTGTTTGGCGAAGTATTCTTCGTGTTTTGCTACTGGAATTCCTCCAGACCCGCCTGAAAAATTAAGTGGCTATTACAGTAGCTACTTTTGGGTTCGTGACCCAACGAATCATGACAAGAGTGACTCACTCTTAATTTCCAAATTACATAATTCGTTTCCTTTTCAACGTTTCGTTTTTTTTTTGCGGAAAGCTGCGATTTCATCTCCATAAAAACGTATCTTCATAAAAACGTTTAAGCAGAGAATGGCAGTGTTTTTTGTTGGTAAAATTAAGGATTCCCCGCTATATTAGATTTAATTTCATTGATGTTTTTTGGGAGTAATTTGCACAGTTTGCTTGTATGAAATTTGTTACGTTCCCGACGGCAAAATTATGTTAATAACTGTGTTTAATGTTTTTTAAACATGTGTTCTGTTGGTGTATCATCTAATTTTCATGCAATTGCTAATTTTGGGTTGATACTCATTTTCTTTGTTTCCTCTGCTTCCCTTGTGATTCGGTAGGGCTGGATTAAAAAGTTTTATGAGCCTGAGATTTTATAGAAAGCTTTATCATTACAATGAATGTATAACTCTAAATAATAAATAAATTTTAAAACGAAAAACTTATCGGTTGAAGAGAGCAATCCCACCCAGGCTGTATGTACAAGTCGCGGCAAATCCTGTTGCTCAGGCCGTCCAAAAGCGCAATGCTAAAATTAACAATAGTCTTCCGGGTGAACTGCGTTACTTGAACTTACCTGTAGATTGCTGACGATTTTTAACAACTTACAAGCAGTTCTTTCAATTGACGCACTTCACCACTAACTCATGGCGCGTCCCTGCTGTCATACAGTGGCGCCCTGATAACAATAATCTCAAGGGAAATCTGGAAAAGGTCTTGATATCAAGGAACTCTTTATTGAGCTTAAGACATTAAGCGCTATTCAAATTTCAAGGGGACTTTAAAGTGCAATTGTTATCGGGTTTTTGGTGTTATCAAGTGTCTTCTTATCGAGGTTTTGGACTAGGCGTTGGACTAGGTTAGAGAAGCGTCCTCTATCCTAAAAATTCGCGGCAGCTGCATGCGGCTCTTTAATTGTGCCAATTGTGCCATACAGTATCGAAATATCTTTCTTATATTTTTCTCTTTTATTCTATCGGTGGTTTTGATAAATTATATGGTAGATTCTTATAGAAACCGTGAATGTTATAGATTTTAATAATAATTTATAAGATCAGACCAATTAATAATAATTTAATATATCTGAACCGTCTGAAATTACAATGATTTAATTGACTCAATGGTTATGACAAATCGTTTCATCGAATCCTTTTTTCAGTTACTATCGTTGCTATCTTGGGGAAAGAATCGGCTTGCATATTGTACAATTACAATTTTGCAACAAAGTCTTCTTTGTTACAAAGACATCTTTAATGTCGTTAGAAAAATCATCTAAAACCTTATTCAAAATACTACACGCCTTTGTGGAGATTACCAGAAACCGAAATGTGGTTGAGTATTCAATGTAACCTCTACAGGTCCCTACCCCAAGACGTTTTTGAATATTTAAAGAGTAAAAATACAGTAGAACCTCGCTAGTCCGACCTCCGATAATCCGACTCCTCGGTTAATCCGACCATGCCGCCGGGGAAATAGGCCTCCGCTAGTTCGCCCGCAGCGGAGTTTTCTCATCGGTTAGTCCGACCATGCAATTGGAAATTGATGTTTGTTTACATTTCCGGTGCATTCCTTCGTTCAGGTTGGCTCCTGTAGATGACGTATTACTCATTGGGAGTGCGTAGCCTATATCGTTCAGTAGAGCAATAACATTTGGTGCGGTTATTTTTTTGGTCCTATTGTCATTTTTTACAGTACAGTAACCTGTTAAACACTCTTAATGCATTTTGTTCTGAACGAAAAACAGTTTTTGTACGTTTTCATGTCAATAAAATGAGTTCATCCGATAACCCGACCTTTTTGCTGTTCCGACCATGCCCCCGGTCCCGTAGGTGACGGATTAGCGAGATTCTACTGTAGTTGTATTTATCAAGTTTCTGTAAGACTTTCATGTGTAGGACATATTGTGCTGGTTTGCTGCAAAGAAAATGTAAATTTACTAACTAAAAATTTATTTTTTAAACTTTATTTTATGATAGTTATTTTTTATATCTAAAGGGGTCTGCTTACATTAGGAAGTACTATATATGTTAAGTTCCATAACGCTAAAAAACATAACGACATCTAAAAAAGCGATAACGACTGCATAAATCCTTCGTACGCTAGCGTAAATGTAAATTACTCGTTTCGCTGACCACACATGGTGTTGCGATGGGTCTATTCGCTTTTTACTCTTTTCTCGCACCTGCAACAACAATGTACTCCGGACAGACAATAGTTATTGCGGAGTGTAAAGTTTTCATGCGCAGTAACTCTACGGTAGAGTAAAAATCAAACATAATTAAAGTCTGAAGAAAAACAATTTGCTGACAAGCCACTTAAAGCCCTTCAATAAATTACTGTCATTCCAGCGCTGTCATTTAACAGCAGCGGCGTTGATGTAATTCCGAGAAGTTCAGGAGTTGTTGTAAGTAATAGCTGTAACTGCTGTACCCCGCAGACGGCTCTTCTTGGAAATGTTGTGTTTTATCCAAGTGAAGGAGTAAATTATGTAGTTATAAATCAAGGCGAGAGAGCTTTTTTGGAAGTATTAGCGAATTTCCCCTATAGGGAAGAAGCTATTACCGTAGGTCTCATGGTAAGACCTAAGCCCGAGACTATGATAACTTTTCGTTTTGGGACCACCAGAAGCAAAAAACACCATTCGTTCGAATTTGTATATATATATATATATATATATATATATATATCTATATATGTATATCTATATATATATCTATATATTTTTTTTTTATAAGCATAAAGTTCACTGTGGAGGGCTGCTAAAGTTATTAATGTAAGAGAAAATAAATAGAACTGAGCACCCTTTTTTTGACTATTTTTAATAGCTACATGTTTCGGCCCTATCTGGGCCATTTTCAAGCTATATCTAACCTAACAAAAACAAAATATTTTTATTATAGTGATAAATAAATAATTCTTTATATCATCTGTTTTTTTGTAGAGGTATTTTGGGATGTTTCATCTCTTTATGGTCATTGCTTTCTCATATATGGGGTTTCTTGCTGGTATGTGGTTATTCATAATTTTATTTTGTTCTTGCCTATGGCCCATATATATCAGGTATTCTTCTTTAGAATCCATCTCATTCCCCTTGGTCATTACTTCTAGAATTTTCATATTTTCATTGATATTTTTATAATTATGGCCTGTATTTAACAAATGTTCAGCAAAGTTGCTCTTCATAGATGTTTTGTTATTACTTTTCAAGGCCTGAATGTGTTCTTTAAAACGTGATCTGAATGTACGCCCTGTTTGGCCAATATAAAACATTTCACAGTCTGAGCATTTAATTTTATATATTCCAGATTTTTCATATTTATCTTTGGTTTCTTTTGGAGTGATCATTTTATTTATTAAATTAAAGGCGTTGTTGCTCATCTTGTAACCAACTTGGTATTTTGTCTTTGTAAATGTTTTTCTTATCGCCTTGTTCAATGTTGTGTTGAATGGTAAACCTATGTATTTTTCTTCATTAATTTCTTCATTTCTATTTTGTTTCCTTTCTTTTTGTTTCTTGATATTTTTTGTCATTTTATCTATGAGTTCATGGCTGTATCCGTTTTTTGTCGCAAGATATTTAATTGTTTTTAATTCCTTTTCATAATTATCTTTAGTTAAAGGTAAATTTAACATTCTGTTTATCATTGCTCGAAATCCAGCTGTTTTGAATTTCATAGGATGATTTGAGTTGTGTGGTATAAGCAGGTCTGATTGTGTGGATTTCCTATAAACTTGAAATTCATGTTTGTTCTTTTGTTTTTTGATAGTTAGATCAAGATAATTGATTTGATTGATATTACTTTCTTTGGTAAACTTGATTTTGCTTGATAGTGTGTTTAGATAATTTAGAAGTTCTTCGCTTTCTTCAATACTTCCTTCGAAAAGACAAAGAATGTCATCCACATATCGGAACCAGTATATGAGTTTTGAAAAATATGGATTTCTATTATTCATTATGTGTTCAACTTCTAAATTATGTACAAAAATATCCGCTAGCAGGCCAGACATCGGTGAACCCATTGCTAGGCCGTCATTCTGTTGATAGTAATTGGAATCATAAATGAAATAGTTTTGTTTTAAACATGTTTCCGTTAGTTTTATGGTATCTTTTATTTCTTGTTTTGTCATTATTTTACTTTTTTCAAGGTCTCCTTTTAAAATCTCTATTGTTTTTATTGGAGGTATGTTAGTGTACATGTCTTTAATATCAAAAGATATGAACATTGAATTTTTCGGTATATCTATATCTTTTATTTTGTTGACAAGGTCTACACCATTTTTTACACTATAGTTCGTTTCCCATTTTAAGTTGTTCTTTATTGTTCTATTTAGGTATTTGCAAAGTTTATAGGTTGGTGCTGATCTGAAATTCACTATTGGTCTTATAGGTATATCAGCTTTATGGGTTTTAGGCAGACCTTTCAAAGGTGGGGCTTTAGGGTTTATCATTTTCAGTTGACTCTTCTCTTGGTTTGACAATGATTTACAATGTGAGATTAAATTGTTGGTTGTTTTTGAAAATTCTAGAGTCGGGTCTTTGTTGAGTTTTATAAAGTTATTGTTGTTTAAAAACTTTTGAATCTTTTCATTGTAATCAGATCTTTTTATGATTACGGTTGTATTTCCTTTATCTGCCTTTATTAATAATGAATCATTAACTTTTAGTTTTGTAGAAATTGAACGGATCGATTTCATGTCTCGCTCTGAATTTCTTCTGGTAGAATGTTTTCTCAGTGGTATATTAATTTTATTCAGTTCGTGAATGAAGTTGAATTTTATAGCTTCTTGATCTCTTTTGTCTGTCCCTTTGATTCCCGCATCAACTTTAATTAAATCATTTTCAATGTTTTTTGTCTTGTGGTCAAGGTTAATGTTGTACTTCAATGATTTTTCCAATAGATTTGTTTCTTCTGCTGAAAAATCTATAGATGTTAAATTTTTTATTTTTGGGTAAAATTCAGGTATATACTCATCATCATTCATGGTACAGGATTTTTGTTCTTGCATTAGACAGTTTAATTTCTTTATATGAGTTTGTTTCTTCTTAAATATTATAGGTTCCATCCATTTTTCAATATGAATTATGATTTCTTCAATAGATTCTTGATGGTAATGAGACGTTATAGTTTTGAATGTTTCTTCTTTCTTTTTTTCAATGTTGCCTAATTTGGTGTAAAGGCTGTTCAACTCTTCTTTCACCCAAATCCTTTTTGCAGTTTTTAGCGTTATCAAAGCAGCTCTTGATTTGTTTTTTGAGGAAATTTGAACATAATTCGGAGTAATATCTTTTGCTAAACATGTTTTATTGAATCTTATATCTTCTTGTATTGTTTTGGTTTTCAATGTTAGGTCCTTTAATTTGTGAACTAATTTCAGGTTGTTAGCCATTTGTAATTTATAAGCATAAAGTTCTCTTACATTAATAACTTTAGCAGCCCTCCACAGTGAACTTTATGCTTATAAATTACAAATGGCTAACAACCTGAAATTAGTTCACAAATTAAAGGACCTAACATTGAAAACCAAAACAATACAAGAAGATATAAGATTCAATAAAACATGTTTAGCAAAAGATATTACTCCGAATTATGTTCAAAATTCCCTCAAAAAACAAATCAAGAGCTGCTTTGATAACGCTAAAAACTGCAAAAAGGATTTGGGTGAAAGAAGAGTTGAACAGCCTTTACACCAAATTAGGCAACATTGAAAAAAAGAAAGAAGAAACATTCAAAACTATAACGTCTCATTACCATCAAGAATCTATTGAAGAAATCATAATTCATATTGAAAAATGGATGGAACCTATAATATTTAAGAAGAAACAAACTCATATAAAGAAATTAAACTGTCTAATGCAAGAACAAAAATCCTGTACCATGAATGATGATGAGTATATACCTGAATTTTACCCAAAAATAAAAAATTTAACATCTATAGATTTTTCAGCAGAAGAAACAAATCTATTGGAAAAATCATTGAAGTACAACATTAACCTTGACCACAAGACAAAAAACATTGAAAATGATTTAATTAAAGTTGATGCGGGAATCAAAGGGACAGACAAAAGAGATCAAGAAGCTATAAAATTCAACTTCATTCACGAACTGAATAAAATTAATATACCACTGAGAAAAAATTCTACCAGAAGAAATTCAGAGCGAGACATGAAATCGATCCGTTCAATTTCTACAAAACTAAAAGTTAATGATTCATTATTAATAAAGGCAGATAAAGGAAATACAACCGTAATCATAAAAAGATCTGATTAAAATGAAAAGATTCAAAAGTTTTTAAACAACAATAACTTTATAAAACTCAACAAAGACCCGACTCTAGAATTTTCAAAAACAACCAACAATTTAATCTCACATTGTAAATCATTGTCAAACCAAGAGAAGAGTCAACTGAAAATGATAAACCCTAAAGCCCCACCTTTGAAAGGTCTGCCTAAAACCCATAAAGCTGATATACCTATAAGACCAATAGTGAATTTCAGATCAGCACCAACCTATAAACTTTGCAAATACCTAAATAGAACAATAAAGAACAACTTAAAATGGGAAACGAACTATAGTGTAAAAAATGGTGTAGACCTTGTCAACAAAATAAAAGATATAGATATACCGAAAAATTCAATGTTCATATCTTTTGATATTAAAGACATGTACACTAACATACCTCCAATAAAAACAATAGAGATTTTAAAAGGAGACCTTGAAAAAAGTAAAATAATGACAAAACAAGAAATAAAAGATACCATAAAACTAACGGAAACATGTTTAAAACAAAACTATTTCATTTATGATTCCAATTACTATCAACAGAATGACGGCCTAGCAATGGGTTCACCGATGTCTGGCCTGCTAGCGGATATTTTTGTACATAATTTAGAAGTTGAACACATAATGAATAATAGAAATCCATATTTTTCAAAACTCATATACTGGTTCCGATATGTGGATGACATTCTTTGTCTTTTCGAAGGAAGTATTGAAGAAAGCGAAGAACTTCTAAATTATCTAAACACACTATCAAGCAAAATCAAGTTTACCAAAGAAAGTAATATCAATCAAATCAATTATCTTGATCTAACTATCAAAAAACAAAAGAACAAACATGAATTTCAAGTTTATAGGAAATCCACACAATCAGACCTGCTTATACCACACAACTCAAATCATCCTATGAAATTCAAAACAGCTGGATTTCGAGCAATGATAAACAGAATGTTAAATTTACCTTTAACTAAAGATAATTATGAAAAGGAATTAAAAACAATTAAATATCTTGCGACAAAAAACGGATACAGCCATGAACTCATAGATAAAATGACAAAAAATATCAAGAAACAAAAAGAAAGGAAACAAAATAGAAATGAAGAAATTAATGAAGAAAAATACATAGGTTTACCATTCAACACAACATTGAACAAGGCGATAAGAAAAACATTTACAAAGACAAAATACCAAGTTGGTTACAAGACGAGCAACAACGCCTTTAATTTAATAAATAAAATGATCACTCCAAAAGAAACCAAAGATAAATATGAAAAATCTGGAATATATAAAATTAAATGCTCAGACTGTGAAATGTTTTATATTGGCCAAACAGGGCGTACATTCAGATCACGTTTTAAAGAACACATTCAGGCCTTGAAAAGTAATAACAAAACATCTATGAAGAGCAACTTTGCTGAACATTTGTTAAATACAGGCCATAATTATAAAAATATCAATGAAAATATGAAAATTCTAGAAGTAATGACCAAGGGGAATGAGATGGATTCTAAAGAAGAATACCTGATATATATGGGCCATAGGCAAGAACAAAATAAAATTATGAATAACCACATACCAGCAAGAAACCCCATATATGAGAAAGCAATGACCATAAAGAGATGAAACATCCCAAAATACCTCTACAAAAAAACAGATGATATAAAGAATTATTTATTTATCACTATAATAAAAATATTTTGTTTTTGTTAGGTTAGATATAGCTTGAAAATGGCCCAGATAGGGCCGAAACATGTAGCTATTAAAAATAGTCAAAAAAAGGGTGCTCAGTTCTATTTATTTTCTCTTACATTAATATCTATATATATATATATATATATGTCTGTTAGCACGATAGCGGCCGTAAAAATGGTCCAATCTTAATGAAAATTGGTACAGACGTGTTAAGTGGTAATCACTCGGACGAGTTCGTGAACCAGCCCGATCGGACCACCGGAAGGGGGGGTAAAGGGGGATAAACCCCCCCAAAAATAGGTTTTTTGAGTTTTTACACAGAAAAATAAAATTTATTGAATTTTTGTTAGAACCATTGAATTCAGCTCAAAAAAACAAACAATTTAGTATTTTGAATCACTGCTCTATGTCCATCGGTTACCGAAATATTTAATGTGGTAAACACAGTACGTTGTCCCAATGTTAACCTTATGGGAAATAAATAAAATTCTATATCTCGGTTATTTCTAACATATCTTGATAAAAATTTGGTAAATAGCTTCTGCTAGTTCAGTACTACTAAATATTGAATTAAAACCACCCAATTTTAATATACCCGTAGCAGCAAACCTGCATACTCATTCCCCATGTTATTCTTATGGAGCTTACCAAAACATGTCAAATCTCGCTATGTTGGATTGAAATATGTCGTTTTGCATTTGAAATTCGCTGAGTATGCAGGTCTGCTGCAACGGGGGTATTTTTACCTTTGTTTTTAAAGCAAAAGTAAAAGAAGAGATGCACATTATTAACCTGGTAAAGTGTATTTGAAACAAGCCTAATTTGATTTTGTGCCTGTGCACGTGGCTTTTTTGTGGCTTGTGTATATGTAGCAATATTATCTGTTTCTGGTGTATTAATTAGATTTCAAGATGAATCAATGCAATTCCAGCTAAGAGTTATCTATTTATTTGTCATAATTAAATATCAGTTAGCCTACATATCAAATCCAAAACAGCCATCTTAACTAAGCAATTAATTTTATTTATAACATCAACAATAATGTAAAACTTAAGGTAAAAGAAAGTATGCTGATATATATATATATATATATATATATATATATATATATATAATAGAAAATTCGCAACTTAAACAATCTCTAACTATTTCAAAATATGTATTAAAAGTACACTAAACATAAAAACAAATTCTCAAAATTTAGTCAGATAAAATGTAAAAAAATTTGTGTTATAACCGATGGTGTGCCATGGGTCATAACCTAAAAAATGTAAGCCCAAGGTGCGAACAATTGGAAAAGAATTCAGAACATAAATGAAGTGCAAATGTTAAGTATCAAAAGACGTTTGAGAGGTAAACAATCCGAACTCAAAACAGCTTTTTAATCAAATAAAATAAAACTTAATTATTTGTCGTGACTCCTCTTGAATCGTGTGAAATATAGTTCAGGTTACTAAACCTTGATTCGTAAACGATTCTACAGTTCTTTGGGATACTAAAGAATCGTTACAACTGAGGACACGTTATAATCGATAAAAATTTAAATTAAACTTATTTTTTATGGTTTGAATATTGAGAAACATTTCAAAAACATCAAGAACGTGGCTTAGTTTCAATTCTGTTGACCACCACGTAAATCACTGAAAGAGAGACACGTTACGGTAAAATAATTACTGTTATAACTCACAAAACTATAACTTCTCGAAAAGCAGAAGGAGGAAGAAGTTTGTTTTGACAAGTTTGAAAACAACCGCCTTCTGGCAAAGCGATAAACCAAGTGCTAGATACATCACTCGAACGCCTCTGCTAGATATATCTTCGACTCGCCCATGTGTACATGTGTATGGTTACGTCGTTTACGTTTCGTGGGGGTTCGGGTGTGCCCGCCGTCTTCCGGGCCGAAGGTCCGACATGGGAGTAAACATACACGAGTAGGTTTGCCACAAGGTGATACATCAGAGGTGTTTCCTACGCGTCTAGGTCCACGCTTACACAACTGGCCTCGGCGGCCGGGGGATTTCACAAAACTGGGAGGATTTATGAAATACTTCCACATAACATATTTCGTTGAAATTTCTTCTATTTTTTAAGCTAAGAAAGTTTTTTGAAACTAAAATACCAGATATGTCTGAAGCCAGACAATCCATGACGGATTCGTGATCGTCATGTAGAACCATTGACGTACAGAACCTTTTTAACCTGCTTAATCAGAACCTTTTTAACTCGATGATTGGAATATGGGATCAAAGGAACAAAAATGTGTTGTTTGGCAAAAAATTGAATTTTATGATACTTAAGAAGTAAAGATAAATAGAACAAGAACAAGACAAATTTTTCCTCTTTATCTTGTTGAGAAATAATTTTGTTTAGAGATTTGGGTATATGAGATTCCGCCAGTGTTAAACACATTTGCGTACCGTATACGTTCAGATAACGGTTCACTAAAAAAAATTGTTGAATTACATCGAACAAAAAGTATTCAAGTACATCGAACCGCATACATGTATGTATGTCGAGCGAATACACTTCAATATACTGTAAATCTCAAAAGCTCCTGAAAACATTAAGTAAAAATATTACATCCATGGTACTTCGAGTTTTTCCAAATGCACCTAATCGAACTCCCTAAAACTAATCAGACCGAGTACACACGCTCAGGTACCTAATTCGACGAAGAATTTTACTTCCCTGGCTTGAGCGGGAAGTAAAATCGCCTCCCAAAAAGTAGGGTGTTTGTGAATTTTGTATTTGAGACCGTAAAATAAATCCCAATTTCAATTTTAATCTAAATAAATTACATTTTTTGACATATTATTTTATACTGCATTGTATTTCTAAGTAAAAACACATTTTGATCGTTCAGGCACTCGGGAGAACTGAACGGGAACGGTAGCAAAGTCTCACCAAAACCTCACAGCAAAAATACATTTTGATCGTTCAGGAGGCCGTCAGAGCCGAATGGATGACGACACTGCGCCAAATCTCACACGGGCCATTTCACTTTCACGTCGCCCACGACACGACGACCACGACACCGCGAGTTGCGCAACTGTCACGTCTCTTTCACCCCGGGAGGCCGACGTTTGCGCGGCAAAACCGGTCCTTTTACCGCCAAAATGGGCAACACACTTCCGCCGCCGCCGCCGCCGCTGCTTTCTCTCGACGAGAAGTGTGTTTGTTTTTTTAGTCGGGTTTCTGAATTTTGACAATATAATCGAGTGGAGGGGGTAAAAAAAGCTCACATCATATGATAATATTAAAGGTTCGAGTCCTAGCCGAGTTCAAACCTCGGCCAGTTGGCAATTTGTGATTACCGATCACAAATTGCCGATTGGGCCGAAGTTGAACTTGGCTAGGACTCATACCTTCCATCTTATCATACGATGTGAGCTCTTTATACCCTCCGCGATTGGTATGTGAATTAATCATGCTATCAATGATAAAAGATCGCAAGAAGATGTTATTAAGATCCGGGATGATCAAGGAGCGTTCATGATCAGGGCATAAAATTGCCACTGGCGTAAAAACGTAAAACATTATATGAAGTTAGGGGTAAATTTCGGTTGAATCGCCCAGTTATAGAACAAGTCTTAAAAACCAAAATTAAAAAAAAATTATCTTGAGTTACTCTGTAGTTAATGCGTTAAAGGTGCTTGACGTTTGCAATGCAATCTGTATTGTCTTTACTGCAATAACATTATTTGAATTAGCAGTGATTTTCATTCGGAAACTTAATTTGTTTCAGCGAAATTGTTGCATAGTTTTCGAGATTGTACTGCTAATCAGTAAAACAAAATACACACAAAATAATACCTCTCTTGTGCTGCGGTTAGCATAGGTTTATAATAGCAAAACAAAAACTTGTTTACATTAAATATAGCCTTCTCAGGTGTCGTGTAGCATGCTGAACTCAGATGTTGAGAATTTTTTGTTTAATTTCTTTAGGTAATTTATGTAAGCATTTATGTAATCTTTTCATGCTCTCAGTATATATTAAAGGCAGTATTGCTGTTTATACATGTTTCGGTTCACATATATCTTCAAACAAAATTTTTTTAACGCTTTTGGACTCGTATACGTATACACCTCTTTTAGCAAGAAGGCATAGAGAGTTGTTTTTAGCGAAAAATAAAAGGTATTTTTATAAGATCATACGATTCTGAATATTTTTTACAAATACTTTGGCTCTCATCCAATCGATATCTTTGAGTTTTTAGGGTATGACAATACAACGCTCATCTTTGGAATACGCCCATCTTTGGAATGGGCTGGAAAACTTTGAACTCAGAGAGTATCTTTTGCAGTTAATTGGAATTTATAAGAATGTCAAGGCTTGTATAATCTAAACAAACCTGAACATCCTTAAGGTAATGCAGTCCTAAAAACGAATGGTCTTTTACTAAAAAGTAGCACCTTATTAAAGTAGTTTTCTCATAACCATATCACTAAAAGCACTTCCGTATATTTTAAACTTCCGAAATCCCCATCGAATCAAATGAACTGACGGTCGTATGATTAACGAGGCACACTCAGGTTGTTATGTGGGGAATTTAGTCTTTATTAAGAAAGTTATTTAATGAGGAGCCGCCTAATCCTAATGTACCAGCCGAACCGGATTTTTGCACATTAGCCCAAAGTCATTTCGAGTGACAAAAACATCTGGTTGGCCTTGGCTTTGGGATTATCTCTAAATTGAATCAAACTACCACATGCCTTCAGGTGGTATTTTGTCTAGCTAACAACTGGTTGTAAAAATACCCTCGAAGATTACTTTATTATGGGAGGACATTTTATCTCGAGTCGATTTCCAAAATGTTTCATTACAGAGAAGTATACATACTTCTCTGTGGTTTCATGAATCCGTTGTTACAACTTTGGGTTATAAATCCAACTCGAGGCCCCAACTCGAAACCAACCCCAACCCAATCTCAACCCATTCCCAACCCAACCCCACTCCCAGCCCAAACCAACAACCAACCCAACTTCCACTCCCAACCGAAACCCAAACCAAACCCCATTCCAAACTCAAACCCAACCCAAACCCCAACCAAATCCCATAACCCATCTCCAACCTCAACTCGAATCGCTAAATGTAGAAGGGGAACTTGTTAAAGATCTTCAAATTAGTTTTTATTGCAAAATAAAGTCTAAATAGATATTCGCATCGTTCCCTGCAGGCACGCAACTTCTCCATGGTCGATATAACGTCCATATCAAAAGCTGAGATTCACCTTTTACGGCGGATAGGTATCATGACCTAAAAAACTGGACAGACAGACAGACAGAAAGGCAAAAATTAAGTAAACTGGACATGTTCAAAATAAATGGGTTATGAATAAAAATGATTTCACAGGATACATCACACCAGGATAGATCAATCTCCATCCCGACATGACAAGGCGTATAGAGTTAAACCCAAACTATTATGGACGGCTTAACGCATTTCCATATTTTTTCCTCAACATCATTCATTCATTCATTCATTATTTTTGAGACAGGTTCAGGTCCATCAGAGGAGATCAGGTCCATGGAGGACGTTACCCTGAATATGAGTGAAGGATGAGTGTGATGATCGTGATGATAGTGGCGTTAATCCCTGAGAACATTCGGCGACTTGGCAACTCTAGATGCAACCGAATGCTAGCCGATCTAGATGCAACCAAACCGAATGCAAGCAGATTTACATGCAACCGAATGCATCTAAATCTACTCGCATTACCCCATATATTTTATCAATCTCGTTTTAAAACATGCCCTAATTGTATCGGCACAAAACTCCCGGTCGACATTGTGTTTTTTATATCTATTTTAGAATGAATGTAGTTCACACTTTCTACAAATGCACGGACTCCAATACGTTATAAAGAGCAAATTGTTCAATAAAGTACAATTTCTTTTTGCCGGGAGCCCGGAATTCAATCCCGACTGAGACCGACCCTAAATAATCGAGGGTCAAGCAATAAAATAGATCTATTCTCACAATTCCCAAAAAAACCATCCGGATCACTGAGCATCGCCAATTCCCTCCCAAAGACCGACATTTACAGACGATTACGCCGTACGGTACGTCGGCGTCGCCTTCCGTACGGTAATGTCGGTTTCCGTACTGCTCAATGCCCCGCGCAGCAAGCGGCTCTAACAGCGGCTAACCCCGCAATCGCAATGTCTCTAATCACGTCACAGTTTTTCCTTCCGCGCAGGCGAACTTTCTCCTCAATTGATCCCGGGATTTCACGGCCTTCCATTCGACGCGGCGCGGCGCGGGCTGTGACAAAACATGACTCGACATGCGCAGGTCGGACCTGACCCGCGCAAGGAGAAGTGAAAATATTCTAGAGGAAATATTCGGAGAAAACGTCTCATGCCTATGTTGTGTTGGAGATGCTGTAGGGCCAGGGTTACCAGACGTCCGGGTTTTCCCTGGAGAGTTCGGGTTTTGAGAGATTTGTCCGGTGTCCGGTCCAGGGCTGCTACTTGTCCGGGGTTTTCATAATTTTTTGCAAAAATAAACTTTTTCCCAAGATTTGCGTGAAGAACATGCAACATTTCAAGAGGAGTCGTGACAAATTTACAGGTTTCAGAGTTATCAGGAATCGAAGACGTGAATCTAGCATAAAAACTAAAGCTGGCAAGCCTGTATAAGAACAGCAAACCATCTTCATATTTTGTCGTCTTGTCTCCGAATCACTCAATTGACCATAAAAGGTATAAATTTACGTGAGTCTGCCGAAGTGATCCTATGGATTCCTAAAAGGATTACGCGTTTCGAGGATCAGTAGGTCCTCATCTTCAGATCGTAGTGCAAGAGCAGATCTTCAGATCGTTGTACTGATCCTCGAAAAGCGTAATCCTTTTAGGAATCCATAGGATCACTTCGGAAGACTCAGGTAAATTTATACTATTTATACCTTTTATAGCAAACCATCTACTAAGGCCAACCTCTACTATACTGAACTCTGTCGTCTGTCTAGAACGTCAGTGAGAATACAGATTAAGAACATTTTTTTCTTAGACTGTGAAAGTGAAATGATTTAGGTTGGAAATGGCTTATCTGATACAAATTTAAGACAAATAATAAATAAAAAAAAGCTTCATAACACTTTAACAATCTTATTTTAGTATCTTCAGCTGTATTATTGAGGGACGGGGGATGTGTTTGTTCATAACACCTCAAACTGTCCTGGATTGGCCTGAAAAATATCTTAACCCTATGTAGGGCTCGCTAGGACAAGGGTGCGGCGCCTACATGCTTGGTTCTGCAACCTGCAATACAAACGCTGACTCTATATTGCATCAAATGTTGTAAAGGCGCTGATGGTAAAATTGATACTTTTACTTTAACAAAATCACTTTTGACAACAGAGGCAGTATGAAGTATAGAGTGAGTCGAATACGTTGGCTCAGTTCGCCCATTTGGCTTATACACATGGCCTGGGCCACGTGATTTCATTCAGACTATAGATTCGGACTATTAATATTATAATACTACAGTATGAAAAATTACTTTTAAGCGCAGCTTGCTTCAGAAGCATAAATGATATACTGAACAACTAGTTCCAAACGTGCCAATTTATTTTATAATAAGACAAAAAACAAAAATATACAATCAGTCGCACAGCTTGCTTCAGAAGCATAAATGATATACTGAACAACTAGTTCCAAACGGGCCAATTTATTTTATAGTAAAACAAAAAACCAGAATATAAAATAAAACTAGGGAAAGTAGGTGAATGAAACTTGTAGGGCCAAAACATTTCTTACTTGCAAAAATATTTTCGAATGTGTGAAAAAAACACTGTTTTTTATTACTTTTGAAGAAAAGAAATCAATCATAGATCATAGAAACATTAATCAGTAGATAAATACAGTCCCAGCAACAATTCATCCAACGGTTGTACGATGTTTTAGTAGGGCGTAGTGCAGTACGCGGTCTGAGAACAGTACAGTACGTAGGTCACACAACAATCGAAATTGTCAGTGCCCTCACGCTCCCAGCGATCTATGGCGGGCAGCTCGTGTATTCTAGCAGCCTCCGTCCTCTACCACAGAACACTATACAATCTACAGGTGTTTCAGAACTCTGTACTGACAACTCGGCGCCTAAAACTACAGGGAAAATAACTTAAATATTGCACAAACTTAAATCTCGCTACGTTTGATATCCCGGGAACCTCATATAAACCAAAATATGATGTCCCCCCTTAGTTTTAGTAAGTACTTTATTTTGACTAGGTGGTTATTTATGACCGCCCTCTTGGATCCGCCATATTGAATAAAAAGTTGTTCAAGTGTAAAGATGTTATTGCGACCCATAATTTTACAATTTTATTGTAACCATGTTACATTAATAACATTTGATTTACTCAAGTCGTTTAAACATTATTAAAGAATAATAAATAAATAAATAAATACAGATAGTCGCAAAACAAGGCACCGGAAACCCTTGATTATAAAGCAAAATGTCTGTTCCGATATAAGGATCATATGCAAAAAATACCATCAGAGAGTTTGGAAACGCCCTGTATGGAAAGGAATAAAGGAAACAATTAAAAATTATGGAAATTGCAGTGACAACGTTGATATACTTTTTAAATTTAATGCAGAAAACAGTTAAACTTTAAACCAAGGCTGTCTCCGATGGCTATGTTTAAACCCAATGATGTAATCGCAAAAAGGTTCTCGACCCAGGTTTGTAGGCTAAAAATAATCGGAACCCAAGCCCTTTATCTATAGATAATTTCAAATTTCCATCATCCTCACAACACAATGCCGAAAATGCTTTAAACTTTTTACATCCTATCTGTAATCTCGCAATCTTCTAATTTTCTTAGATCAGCTCGAAGGTCTTCCGACTAATTACAAAAATAAAACCGCGGTAATAAGCAATAAACTCCGAAGTTAAGAAGATTAAAGGGTATAACGCTAGTAAATTTCCTTTGTCTGTAGCAGAACGATATTAAAAGCCAGTGGGACAGCGACAGCGCTCGTTACTGTAATAGGGGAAGTGGAGACGCGAGATGGCGCGAGTCTAGCCGGAAATCCGGGCAGGGTTTCCTCCGATCTGGTTACTGCAACTACACCTGGACCTTCGCTCGCATCTCGAGTGTCCAGTGCGACTCGCTGACAGAGCAGATCGACTTGCATTTGGTTGCATCTGGAGTTACAGTGCAACTCGCTGACCGAGCAGATCGTCGTTGCATTCGGTTGCATCTAGAGTGTTTAGTACAACTCGCTGACCGAGCAGATCGACGTTGCATTCGGTTGCATCTAGATCGACTTGCATTCGGTTGCATCTGGAGTTACAGTGCAACTCGCTGACCGAGCAGATCGTCGTTGCATTCGGTTGCATCTAGAGTGTTTAGTACGACTCGCTGACAGAGCAGATCGACGTTGCATTCGGTTGCATCTAGATCGACTTGCATTCGGTTGCATCTGGAGTTACAGTGCAACTCGCTGACCGAGCAGATCGTCGTTGCATTCGGTTGCATCTAGATCGACTTGCATTCGGTTGCATCTAGAGTGTCTAGTACAACTCGCTGACCGAGCAGATCGACGTTGCATTCGGTTGCATCTAGATCGACTTGCATTCGGTTGCATCTAGATCGACTTGTATTTGGTTGAATCTAGCGTGTCCAATACCACTCACTAATCTAGCAGATCGATGTTGTATTTTGTTGCATCTAAATCGACCTGCATTCGGTTGCATCTAGCGTGTCCAATACGACTCACTAATCTAGCAGATCAACGTTGTATTTTGTTGCATCTAGATCGACTTGCATTCGGTTGCATCTAGAGCGTCTAGTCCAACTCGCTGACCGAGCAGATCGACGTTGCATTCGGTTGCATCTAGATCGACTTGCATTCGGTTCCGTCTAGATCGATTTGTATTTGGTTGAATCTAGCGTGTCCAATACCACTCACTAATCTAGCAGATCGATGTTGTATTTTGTTGCATCTAAATCGACTTGCATTCGGTTGCATCTATAGAGTGTCTAGTACATCTCGCTGACCGAGCAGATCGACGTTGCATTCGGTTGCATCTAAATCGGCTTGCATTCGGTTGCATCTAGAGTTTTAATTTCAACTCGCTGATCCAGAAAACCGGTGGACTTAAGGTTTTAAATTCGCCGAGATTTCAATGGATATTAACAAACTGACGTCGAGGAAAAAGAGATGGGAATTCGTTAAACCGTTCATAATAGTTCGGGATTGACCCTGTACGCCTTGACATCTTAGTATGGAGATTGATCTATCCTGGTGTGAAGCCAGCTCACCCAACAACTTCGGAAAACTTTTAAAATTAACAGTTTTGAAGTTTATCAACTTTTTATGTTTCCGATTTAGTCTATTCTAAATAGGTATTCAGTACAATATGTCCTTAAAAACTTTCTCCATGTTTCTTGTAACGCCAATTTTTTCCCTCAAGAAAAGGAAGTCCATCTCTGTAACTCTCGTCACAACAAAAATTTCAACATCGAATGCTGCAGTCTTGCACTGATCAAAAAGAGTTTCCAAGATCGGTTTCAAGTTGTACAATACTTAACCCAAAGACATCTGTAAGCAAGAGCTCGGTGCGGTTTTCCAGGAAAACAAAATATTTGTTGGAATATAAACCACCGTGTTCCACAAGTAAGAGTCTAGATTTGTTTTTAGATCTTGTATGCGGTATTTTAAGTGATTCTCATCTTTAGCATACAATAATTGTTTTCTTGACAGAGGCTAACTGGATATCTCAAGCACTGACGAAGAGTGCATGAAGGATGGATGGATTCAACTCCAAGAGATTTCTAAAATCGGAAAATCACGACTCTTATCTTTCTTCATAAAATCAAACACTCTTTTTGTTGCATTTGGAGATTGCAGTTTACGATCACTGATCTTTGGACGTGGCGCCCATCTCACCGCGTGAATGCGTAGTAAATAGTTTCATTTCAGGCACAAGGAAGGAAATAAGAATTATACAGTTCTACCGGGTTTGTTTTATTGAAGGTATATTTCAAACAACAGCCTCAAACTCACCTCATAATTGAAACATGTTAATCAGATTGGCCACCATCGAGCCAATTCGTTCCGATGTGAAGACACAGAAGTGTACATCTATATTGCTGGGGTTTGTATTAAAACCACTAAACTACCTCACAATCTAAACCTTTTATAATGGGATCGGAAATCAAACTAATTTGTTCCGATGGGAAGACACGAATAGAGGTGTACTCTATATCGCAACCACGCACCAAATTACCTCATAACTGGAACCTTTTAACAACATCGGCTACTAAAACAATTAGTTCCGGTGGAAAGGCACAAACAGTGGTGCACATCTATATCGGCGGGGTTTGTTTAAAACAATCTGTGTCCACGGTCGATCGACTGCAGGCCAGTAGCCCGTGACCGGACTACGCCCTCTTTTGTGGCTCATCCTGCCCCGGGCTCCGCCCCCCTGGGTACCACAGGCGTGGCTGGGCCTCAGAGTTATCCATGTAGAGATCGATTCATGCACATGGAGAAGAAATTTTGTGCTTTTTAGGCACTTGGGAGATTATATAAGGCCGTGCCAGTGCCACAGACTTGCAGGACTCGCAACAAACTAGTACGCTAAAACTAATCAACATTTGTGGGGTGTGGACGCGAGATAAGTAGTTGAATCACGACTACACTTTGCAATTTGGACTTGGTGATCTGATAATTGGAAAAGAAATAAACATAACTAAAACAAAAAATATTTTCAAAGATAGGTTTTATTGATTTTTTACAGATTTTTATTTTTTACCTCTAATTATCATCTCCTACATTAGCTCTCATTGCATTGTTTTTATGATATTAAATGTATTTAAAAATCACAAAGCTTGTTTATCCAAACCTAATAATCACGAATCACTGCATGGGTGGACCGAGTATTGCTCGGTGATTTGAAGCCCATGCTTTGTGTGAAATATTTATTTCGTGCTATTTCTTTTTCCTCCATGTCCCTAAGCTCCTTAATGAAGGCAAAGCCATCTCTAAGGCGGTCATGTCCTTAGTCGTTCAAGTTTTGTTAATAAATCTTCAATTTACACACATTGCTCGTATAAGAGGATAGGAGAGCAGTGTAAAAGAATCATCACCGGTATGAAATTAACATGTCATAAATCAATTAATCTTTATTTAATATTCAGGACAAGTTTAAAGTTTTCACGATAAAAACTAGATTGTTTATTATTCGTCGGGTGACGAGAGGTATATTTATTTGAACAGAGAGGCCGCCAGTTGGTGAAGGGGACTGGTGGCGACACCTGGACTCTTCAGTTGACACGACCGCAGCCATTGCCACTGCCAATCTACACGTCTATTGCCTTTTTTCTGTTAATGTTTCGGAGTTTAAATTATTGATAAATGATAAATTTTGTTAATGCACTTTAATATTTATATTAAAAATGTCGAAAACTAACTATTTAACAAAGGAAATACGCTTTTGAAGGCATCCTGAAACCAAATAAAAATTAATGTAGGGAATGGCTGTATAATAGCCTACGTTGTGCTAAAACTTATTTTTATGGTATCATTCACGTAATCTTAACCACGAATATGGACTATAGAAATATTATATTTGCGTTAATTGATCGACGGATTTATTTGGAGGTTAGCCATTGGTTAATCGGTTGATTGTTAAATAGGTGGACTGATTGGTTGGTTTCTTGATTTATTGAGAGACGATTAAATAATTAGTAGACTGATGGATTGAATTAGCCTATTCAAAAATACTCGAAAAAATTTGTTCCTGCAAATATTATTTTACGGATTTTTTCCGTCATTATCATATTATGTTTTTTTAATAATAGATTTCACTAAAATTAAATTTAACTTACTATGCTGCTGTATTAAACAAAATAAAGCATATTATTAAAATATTTGCAACAGAGATGAACCAGGAAAGAACTAGTTACATAACATGTTTGAACATCCTAAACTCTTGTCCACAACAATGCCACAGACAAGGCAACCACAAACCGCAGACGGCGCGTAACTAGCTGGCCCTTGTGAAGTGGTACAGCGCACGGAGCGGTCGTGGTTGCGGTTATAGGCAAAACCAAGGCCATGTTTGCCAAGGTAATGTCTTGACCAAATAAAGTTTCTACCCGCCCAAAAACTCATTTCGCCGCAAATTACACCCGCCAAAATAGTAACACGTAGCCTATAAGGAACATGTAGCTCCGGCAATCATCAAATCTCAGCCTACATAAGCAATCTTTCTCATTTGAAACTGGAAGGACGTGTTTTTATGTAACGTGCCTCTTCCTGAAATTGGTGTTTATTCTGTCGCGCCTTGTGGTCTGTGGAAACCTTAGTGCGTGCTTGGGTTTCATTGAGTTCGAAAGGACAATTTTGGCAACGTACATAAACTTAAAATAGCCATTTCAGCTAACGTATCTAATGTATCAAACAAGATTAGGAGAGATAGACTACTAGATAGAGGTTCAGGGGCTTTAGATATAGATTCAGTAAGCTAAAAAAAAAACACAGTGTGATTTCTCACAATATTGTCAGTAAGAGAACGGCGTGGAATCAACATAAACCTATTGTCGGTTGATTGCCGACAATAAGAATTAGGTTTATGTAAACAAGTGTAGGAGGGAGACCAAAGTTTCCGAATGAAGCGTGGGAAAAACTAAACTTTCTCTTTACAACTGGCGGCAAATCTTTATCAATAGGGACTAATGTTATCCTATTAATGACTACTCTGCTTCATACTCCATAGTATTATCGCTGCATTATTAGGCTATAAGCTAGATCTCTTTAAGCAGTAAGTAAAAAATATATAGAAAAATATTATTTTCACGATTTTTTTATCTCGGTTGTTCTAATGAAAGTTTTTCTGATTAAGACTACAAAGTTTTTATCATTTAAACTGCGGCTCAAAAGTTATTCTTTCCTTCCCTAAGCCTAAAATAGTTATTTGTGCATCTAGGGAAAAGTACTTCAGGTACCTGATGCACTCAAAATGTTTCCTCCATCTACATACCCCATTAACAATAATTATGACAATCTAACTTTACCTTAATGTGATCCTTTGCTCCATTAGAGTGGACTGGAATCACATATAAATAAATAACATAATGTATTTAGACTATATATACAACAATTTTTTTCACACAATTTTTAACCCTATTTTTTCTACAGTCTATTAATTTTGAAAATACCTCCCAAAATTGTTAGGTTAGAAACAATCATGTTTCAAAAACGTTCGGCATTTTAGCAACAAAAAACTCGAAAACGTGTTTTTATATTCATTGTTGCCAACTTAATTCATAAAAAAATATTACCAGGATATTAAATGCATACGGTTTTGTTTTTATTAAGTTGAAACAGTAAAATTCATAAATTAAATTTATAAGCAAATGAAAATCGACAGTGTTGCCATATTTTCTCACTGTCCATCGCAAAGTTGCCGGATTTCTTTCCATCTATTTCTTATGAGATTACTTATGGTCCCATGGGAAAAATAGATATTATTAGTCCCGAGGGAGAAAAAAATAAGAAGTCCCATGAAGTATAAACTAGTACCTTAGAATGCAATTCCAGGGACTAAAAGACGACTTCGGATAGTAGGTGGAAGAAAAATATAATTTCGATGAATTTAACAAAGAAAAGTTTGTTAGAAAACAGTTTACTTGATTATTGATTTATTTTAGTTTACTAGTTTGTAAAATAATCTATAATATAAGTACCAATATTGTAGCAATTAATTGTAGTATGGTACGTTGGTTGATTACTACATTGCGAATTAACTGGAGTCGATCCACGATCGTTGTCAGATCACACAGTTAATTTCAACAGTAATAGCAACACTTAATTAATGGTAACATTTATACGTTAACATCTAAACAGTCAACAATATCGATATGAAAAATTCCTAGATTGAATTCACGGAACTGGAACTATTCAAGATACTCTAAAGATTGAATCATCATTTGGCTTCTTGAAATTGTAATAATTGCAATATCGCGTGCAATATTATGAGAATAACCTTCACACCTCAGTCAAAAGGGGTTTGCGGCTCTGCTGATCACTTCAAGTTCGAGAGGATACTACAAAACCTCATTTTGGGCTTTAGGTGCGAAATAGTTGTATGAGACTGTATTCTGTATGGCTATGGTAAAGTTGCCATAACACATATTTTACAAACTGTGATCAAAGAGTAAAAAAAATAAGTACCTCCGTTGCAGCAGACCTGCATACTCAGCGAATTTCAATTGCAAAACAATATATTTTAATCCAACATAGCGAGATCTGACATGTTTTTGTAAGCTCCATAAGAATAACATGGGGAATGAGTATGCAGGTTTGCTGCTACAGGTATGTTTAAACTGGTTGGTTTTAATTCAATATTTAGTAGATCTGAACTAGAAGAAGCCATTTACCAAGTTTTATCAAGATATGTTGAGAAATAAGCGAAATATAGAATTTTGCTTATTTCCCATACGGTTAACATTGAGACAACGTACTGTGTTTACCACTTTCAATATCTCGGTAATCTATGGACATAGAGCAGTAATTCAAAATACTAAATTGTTTGTTTTTTTGAGCTGAATTCAATGGTTCTAACAAAAATTTGATAAAAATCTTATTTTTCTATGTGAAAAACTCAAAAAACCTATATTTGAGGGGGTTTACCCCCCTTTACCCCCCCCTTACGGTGGTCCGATTGGGCTGGTTCACGAACTCGTCCGAGTGATTACCACTTTACACGTCTGAACCAAATTTCATTAAGATCGGATCATATTTACAGCCGCTATCGTGTTAACAGACATATATATAGATATATATATAAATTCGAACGAATGGTGTTTTTTGCTTCTGGGGACCCCAAAATGAAAAGTTAACATGGTCTCGGACTTAGGTCTCACCATGAGTACTACCGTAATAGCTTATTCCTTTAAGGAAATTCGCTAAAAAAACACGATAAGTCCTAAGAACTCGGCAACCGCAATTTAGGTATCTCAGTGAAAATTATAAAGAAAATAAATCAGCTTACGTAAAAACTGCGATGTAAAGGAAACCAAGCTTACGCATTTTAGCTTAAAACACGAAAATCGTAAATTTAATGTTTCGTAATTAATTGCTAAAAAGAAATTTAATTTTCTGACAAATCAAATAGGTGATTGAAGATACCTACAGGCGCATGTCTGTTAAAAGAATACTCTTGAGTTACTCCACATTTATTTCATAAGTTGTGATGTCATTTTAGACCAAATAAACTCTAAATTGAAAAACACTTTCAGGATCTTCTATCATTTCATTTCTACTGGTTTATTTTTTTATTTATCATTTCCTTAATTACTTTTTGTTAAGTACCTGGTGGACCGAGCCTTGCTCGGTGTTATTTCATGTTTACCAGTTCATCCAGTTACTATAAAATATTTCAATGTCATAAAATTGATAAATAGAAACCTTTTTTATTGCTCCATGGACTCTTCATCCCACTTGCTGTATTTTCCCTTAATGGCTGTAGATTCCAAACAGCTGTTATGATTACTTCATTTGTTTACACTTTCCTTGTTTATTTTCGTTGCCATCACGGCAACCCATAAGGCCAATGTTAAAATTTTACAACTTTAAAATTCGATTTATTACGATATTAGATTTTCTCTGGCCAAGTAATCTGCATAAAAGACGTTTTTGAGTCATAAATTACTTATTTCCAGACTTTGAAGAAAATCCTCGGAGCCGATTTTGAGATCATTGTGCAAGCAAGCAAGCAAGCAAGCATACATACATACAAGATAACACTGCTCGTATAAGAGTATAGGATACGTCCGATAACACAGTCATTACATTTCACAAGCTCTGCGTCCTATGTGTAGCTTTTAGGGGTATGTCCCACCCCTAAAACTGAGCTTAGGACCGCTACATATGGTCCACATCACGCGGATATGCAGGATTTTACTGGTATTAGCTCTTATTTACATAACATCTTTTACAACTTTACATCACTAAAACATAAGCAGAAGTTTATACCTAAAAAATTATCTTGAGCAATAATTGTAACTCTTTTCGTATTAACGAAACTGTTCTATCCGAAGAACATTTAAAACTTAAAATTTATCTGCCCATCTGTAAACTGTGCCAAAATAACAACAGATATTTTGGTTGGGAATAAAACACCTCCAATACAAAAATTCTTCTATTAAATTCCACAAATGATCCAAAAGTAAATTAGGCTTACCTTTTTTATGCCATCCAAATCCACAGGCTCTCCAGATAATCCACACACACAGGACACAGCACACGCGGCGCGGCGCGGACGGACCGGGATCTGTAGACTCGCGGACGCGCGGACAGGACCGTCACCGCGGACCGACTGGCGGGCGGACCGAGCTCTGCCGCGGGTCACGTGACCACCTGGCTCAAGGTCACATGATAACTGATAACGCGACCGCCAGCCGGGACTGGCGAATCTTCTGGTATCAACGGTTGAAGGTAAGGCTGTGCGAGACGTTGTAAAGTAGGATATGTCTGAAATGTTTACTTCTTTATCTTCTAATGCTACTGAACAGGTTCTAGCAACACACACACAGTCATAACCAAGAGTCAATACGGCAAGACCCTTGTTATATATTAGGACGGACAAGTGAATGAGTTGTTAGCATCCCTGGACACTCGCGAGGAATTGAATTAAATGGATATTGTAAAGCACTGTCCAGTTGTGGCCCAATTTGGGCCGATTCTAGCCCAGTACTCAGTGTTGAATGAATTGCAACCCAGTACCCAACTGTTGACCTTAAATTTCCCTACTCTAGGATCTGAATTTCCCAACTAAAATCATTCAATTTAAACAAACAGTAAATTAATCAGAAACATTATTTTTGATTATACCCCCTTGAAGACCTTAAGAGTTGGGAAATTTAGTATTCCAAAATTACTCTGAGTAATTAATTACTGGATGCTTAATAATGCTTAGTAATTACTAGATGCTTATACATTCATAGTCAATGCTTAAAGTGTCATAAGTAAGATGACCAGACGTCCCGTTTTTTGGCAACGTGTCTCGTTGTCCCAACAAACTCTCTCGGGACGCCCATTTGTCCCGTTTTGACGTTATTGGTAAAAATACTTTAAAAAATACGTTTTAATGTAAACAACTCTTAAATATTTTTTCGGTTCTTTTGAAGTTTTCTATGATCGTGAAATTAATAGTTAAGATTGATGAACTAGAGTCTATCACAGATTTTCAATCTGGAAGTCTAAAAACCCACCAAAATGCTTCTAATTTTGAAAAATTTTCCGGGGGAGGACCTCCGGACCCCCTCTCTTAGTGGGGGGTATGAAAATACATTTTAGTGTAAAAAACTCTCAAATAAATTTTTTTGGTTCTTTTGTAGTTTCCTAGTAACTTAAAATTAAAGGTTAAGATAAACTAGAGTCTAGCACATATTTTCAATCTGAAAGAGTCTAAAAACGCACCAATATGTTCCTAATTTTTAAAAATTTTCTGGGGGAGGGCCCCCGGACCCCCCTCTCATTGTGGGGGGCCACCTCCTCGGTGGTCGGCGTCCCGTTTTGGCTGCTCCAAAATCTGGTCACCTTAGTCATGAGCCATGCATCTGTGTGTGATCGTCATACTTAAGAATTGAACCTTAACCAAAAATTGAATAGCAGAACACAGTGTTACAGAATTTGAATGTCATTTATTTATGCTAAAATTAAATTTATTTTAACCAGTTTTACTGTAGGTTGATTTACCAAAGGGTTAGTTGGGAATTCAAGAGCTAAGTGCACTAACGGTAGAAAGATTTGATCACTGTTAAATTAGGATTATAGTATCACAGGAATTTAAATTTGTTGCAAAGTAAACAATGAAGTTTCAGTTTAACTTCATTATTTGTGCAAATTACATTCGGTTCAATTTTTTCAACTAGCTGTCAGGAAATTCCCAACTTAGGAAATTACTCCCCCCTCACTCCTTCCAAAGTGATGCCCCTGCAGGACTGGGCCAGAACATTTTTTCACATGGGCAGTGGCTGGGACACCAGCTGCATTAAAGCAGGTTGTTTTAATAAAAAGGTTTCCTCAGTTCGTGGATAACATTTGACTGGTTAGGGCAGTGACAAACGGGGTGATTTTTATCGCAGCGGCGAAACTGCCGCTACCGTTGTTTTTGCAGAAGTGTATAGATTTAAGTGGACGCTTACACACAGGGTGGTAGGAATACCGCGCAACAATATTGCCACAGTCCATTTAAATCCATAAACTACTGTGAAAACAACGGCAGCAGCAGTTTCGCCGCCGCGTTAAAAATCACCCCGTGTGTCACCCCCTAACCAATCAAATGTTATCCATGAACTATTGTCGTTGCCGTCGTTTTCACAGTGTATAGATTTAAATGGACGCTTACACACAGGGCGGTAGAAGTACCATGCGACAATATTGTCGAGATCCACTTAAATCTATGCACTAATGTGAAAACAACAGCAGTGGCAGTTTCAACGCCGCTATAAAAATCGCCCTGTTTGTCCCCGCCCTTAGCTCATTAGTTGTGCGTAGTGTTGATATAAACTAAATGGTTGAACATTCTCATGAGATGGACAGGGAGAATAATGGAAAGCAGCGCTATAATAAAGACAATGTACGTGATCCGATAGTTGATGGTTTGTAAAAAAGGAGAAACCCAAAAGAAACAGAATTTGAGCAAAAACACTGCACCTATGAAACTGAAGGAAATCGATTAGAAACCAGACAATTACTCATAAATTAATCAATGAACTAAGAGTAACTTAAAATTAATATTATACACAACCGAATAAATGTGATTTAAAATGTTCTTGTGATAAATTCTTCTTGAAGATATAATTTTGGCAAAAGCAAATTAAGGAGTGTCAGTTTAGTCTTACATGTAAACATTATGCTAACACAAATACGGGCAGTCGATGCAGTGTCCCAGCACAGCGACTACAAAAAGACTAATGTGTCTCTTATTCTTCCGAAATAGATTGTTAATAGATTAATTTAAAGCTGGCATATTACTGAGTATTTTAAGACCAAAATGAACTGCATACCTCAATTAGAACAAAAGAAAAATCATAAAAAAATATTAAAAGGACAAATTGTACATAAGAAATGTATAAGGATGAATTTTCATTTGGGTTTATCTTTAAAACCAAACGAATATTTTCAAAAACGGATGGCAGCATTGTAATCAGCGTAAAAATCTACTTTGAAATGATGTCACAACACTATCTTTACATTATAAAGAATACTTTTATCCAATATGGCTGATTGAAATTTAATTTTTTTTTAATTTTTTTTAAATTGAAATTTTTGGCTGATTGGCTGGTCAAAATTTAGTATTTACCACCCAAAAATTATACAAAACATTATTGATAAATGCTGGTAGAAAATTAGATTTTTCAAAATTCATCCTATTTCAAAAAACCACCATTTTGAAACGTGATTTTAAAGCTGTAAAACAACTTTATTTTTTGGGGACTCATCGGGTCTTTAATTACATTGCTTAAAAGAAGCTCTGGTCAAATTTTTGTGAAAATTCATCAGTTGCTGATCTAAAGGCTCTTTTAAACCTTTTTTACTGTACTAAATATATATATTCTTGATTGCTCTTAAAATACATGTATTTTGCCTTCACTTGTCTCTACAGGACTTTTTGTATTCTATACACCGTACAGAAATTTAACAATAGGCCTAAAGGAATTTTTCTAAATTTTTCCCAATTAAAGGAAATATTGGGGCTTTTGATTAAAACACTAAAATACTTGTAAACATGTTGTATTAAAAATATGTCCATTTACCTTTTAACATATACCACATGAGTAGCTATATAAAAATGTAAGATACATTATAAAATACACAAAGCTTCAGTACTTCCGCACCCATATATGGAAATTTGGCATTCATTAAGTTTGCATTAGAAACACAAAATATCCTACAATTAAATTAAGTAGACTCACTTTTACTGGGCAGTACAAGTTTTAATTACAATTTAATTGAAATATATGAATGGAAAAGCTACATTGACAAATGAATATTATGTCTTAGTAATGTATTATAAACAAAGTTCTTAGTTGATTATCAAATTTTGATTTTTGTTAATCTTTATTACATGTCAAGCAAAAACTTTTATGAAGCAAAAACAAATACTTGAGTCATAAATAACATAAACAACTAAAGTAAATCAACAATTTTTCAAGAAATTAACAAAAATCTGATATAACAATTCAGGTCCCTCAAAAACACAAAACTATAACTTTTATGAACAAATGTACAAATAATCTATTTACAATTTATATCATTATAAATGATTAGTAACTGAAAAATTTACATGTTCATCCAAAATCAAACATAATGAAGAAATTTTTTGATGATTAACAATTCAACATGGATTTTGATTTCAAGCTGCGACTCATCAACTCTTCATAGACAATAATTAATGATTATACCTTAAAGGGAACACAGTAATAATGAATAAATTAACAAAACTACTTAGTTATATTTATGAATGCAGATTGCTTACTATCTGCTAGCAGGCGTACTTGGAAAAACTAACTTCTCAATAAATAAACAACATTTTATGTTTTGGCAGATGAATCGTTATATCTAATTAAAATATACAATTTCAATAATTTAAACCCTCTTAAAAGGATCCGTAACAGTACCACCGGATACAAAAATTATTACCAAAAAGTGTTATAATTACATTTTTTTATAGAAAATATTTTAATATTGAACAGAATACCATTTTAATTCTACTTTGTACATTTTTATTGCAATCTTATTAATCAGTAAAAAGGCAAAAACTGTTGACATCTCGTACTCTTAGTGTTTCAATCACTAAACCTAATTATTACTCAGGGTCATTATATTATGGGATGCTGCCAAATGGTATTGAGTAAAACATAGCAACAAAATTAACCTTTAATAAGGATTTCCTGAGGTCATTAAAACAGTGTTTCTTATAATAATACTTTTTCAAACCTAGTTTAACTGGATATAGTCAGACTTCAATTTTACACATTCACTGCGGTAGAATTGTACCCTGATCTTTATTTCAGTGCATCTTGGTGCCTATTTATAACCTGTGTGTATCACGAGTAACCGGTTACTCTTGGCAAAGCCAACATTTCCCCAGCAATACATCAGCTGAGGGGGAAGCTAGAACACTGTGGTTGCCATCACAGAAACTAAGACGACCTTGTTTAACATACTGCAGTTTAGGATGAGTTTCTGACGTCACCCTAATAACCATATTTGTTTGTACAAGATATAAAAATTGGTAAGTTAAACAGTAAATGATTCGAGGAATGCTAATAACATATTTATAAAATCAAATTATTTAATAAAATATGTATATTTCATTTTAAGGAATAATAACATCAAAAAACTAAATTTTAATGTTACAGTACATAAATAACCACTTTGCGGCACGAGTAATCAGTTACTCGTGAAGACGTGAAGAGTTAAAAATTAAATTGTATTCTCTGAAAAATTACAAATTCGGGGATATAACATTTGTAGCGTTCACATTACAAATAACTAAGATACACAAAACGCACCCAGTGAATGATCGTCGATTTTAGCCACTGCAATGTAGGCAATGGCGGGCATGAGTAACCGGTAACTCGTGAAGCAGTTGAAAGTGTTAAGAATATCTCTTGTACCTGAATCAATGCCAGGGGCATAACCAGAATCAGCGTTGGAGAATCTACCAAAAGATTTTATTGTTATATTTTTTGAAGTGGGGTGCTTGAGCCCTCTGAGGCTTAAGCAAAATGTTGATTGAGTAATTTGTAGATAATATTACAATTACTACCATTACTACAATTGCAGTAGAGTCTCACAAACCTGACACAATGTGCCCGGTTGGGTTTGGGGAGTGTCGAGTTTTCCAGAATATATATTGGAGAATGAAGAAAACCCAAGAAATAGCTTCAAATTACATTCTGGCTCTTACATAAACTTAATAATGGTCTAAATAACGGTAAAAATGAAATAATTTCAAAACATAATCACTGACTTGAAAATGGAGAGATAGCCAACTTTTTGTCCTTAACGCTAAATATTAAAAGCTTATAGTAAAAAGGAAGGTGTTGAGTTATCCATAGTGTCAAATTACCAAGGGTAGAGTTTGTGAGATTCTGTGTCTCGAAAGTCAATTTAGTTTTTCAGTTTAACTAATATTAAAAGCAATTTGAAATATATTGTACCTGAGGATGAGTATTCAGTGAATATCTGATTTGATTGTTACATTTTGTTTGATTGTATTACCTGTAAGTTATCGTACTGAGCAGAATAACAATATAAAAAATCTACCACTAATACTTATGGTTTTAGACTAATCTACATAAAGTTTATGTTAAAAAATCAACGGCCTGTGAAAAAAATTACTTCTACTTTTAAAAGACACATTCTAGGTGAGTTTGAATCCACTGGAATGATCCCAGAGCATTGCTAGTGTTTATGTGTTTTGTTTCTAGGTCTTCTTTGACTGCATTTACGGGCCCCCCCAGCATAACAAGAAAAGTAAAATATATATGATAAATAAATTATTCATCAATTCTTTCACTAAAAGGTGAGAATTTTTGGCTTCAGAATTACCTGGCAGCAAACCAAAAATAACCACTTACAAAAGCTACTGCAACACTGGTAAAGGGGTACAAAGAATACAAAAATATATTTCAAACATACTTGAGGAATGTTGACTTGTTTTTACTGTTGTTTTTTTTTCTTTCAGGAACAACAACCTGGGACGGAGATACTACTTAACTTTTCTACAGAAATATCCGTTGGTGTTTGTTGGCATTTAAATTTAACTATTAATGTGAAAATTAAATTAGGCTTCCATATGAAATTTTTAAATTTTACACTAAAAGTTAATATAAAAACTATTAATCATACGACATTTCTTTGACTGATTTGGTTGATTAGTTTTTATTGAACTCTTATGACAAATTCCATTAGGCCTTCAATCGGCTATAAAACTACATTTAATCATAAAAAAATCGAGGTCATTTTTGAGCTTCTGTTATAATGTTTTAAACTATGGATTAGAAACTCTTGTATTAAATGACGATAATCCAATCAAATTGAATGTTGGGGTCGGATAAAATTAAAATGATTTAATACTAATACTAGTAATAACAAGGTGAGACTAATCACTCATCATCATTCATTCAGCTTATCTAAAAATCAGGGTGGTTGAAATTCCCTATCCCGCCCTATATAGTCTTCCTTAAATAATTATTTTCCTTCCCTCTGAATTCAAAAATAGTCCATTACCATACAGCTGCAATCTATAAAAAGCATCGATTTCCTTCTATGAAAACATTTAGTTGACTTTGCCAGTCCTAAACTAAATTAAACTGGAAAAACATGATCACGATTAATGAAAAAATAACCAAGGCAGAAATAAATGAAGCCAAAGAGGAGGGGGTTATTTACAAAATTACTTTTATAGCTCTTAGGCAACACTCATCAATTCACTTGAAATGTATACATTATTGACTGCAGTGTCTTCGTTTTTTTTTCCCCGGTTTCATTTCCTAATGAATATATAATCTAATTCGTTGCTGTTTTTATATCTCTTTATAACAGTTTGATTTCTTTGAAGAACTCGACAAATATCATTGATTGTCTGCTAGATAGTGGTTAGAAAATTTTTGATTTACTCATGTGTTTTCTGACTTTGTGGGGACCGGACAGGCCTCTTGCTAGAAAAAAAATTAATAATTACCCTCCCTCCCCTGCTTTATAGCTTTATCAATTCTTAAATGGACTATGAAATATCCGCTAGTTTAAAAAAAATTTAGTCATGATCATCATCATGTTGAAAAGAATCTTTCAGTAATCGTCACCGAAGTCCCATTTCGGGGCTAAATAGCATTTTCCTCACTCGGCTATGCCTTGCACATAAAATGTAATTAACCCAAAAAGATCACTCTCTTGACCTGCCGTGAAATGTACATTATTTATCCCCAAAACAGGCAGGAGCATGTTTATTTGGAAGGTTGTTCTTTTACAGGTAAAATAAAACAACAACCCTAAAACTTAAAATGTGAAATCAGAAATTGGATTTTACAGTATTTACAAAAAAAGTTACCGACATAATGTTTTAAGTAATCAGCATAGTATTCAGCACAGGCTTACCACAACTGGTCTTAGTTTCCTGATATCCTTGCAGAATCTGTTCAAATGCTTTTTTCCTCAAAAATAGCATCTAATTTGTTTGTGTCAGTCACTGTCATCTGTAATACGCAGTTTAATGTTAATCGAGGTCATTATAACTATTTTGTGCCAAGTTTAATGGTAGTTTGGAAGAATTAGTGTAGTTTGGTAGTTTGGTATTTTAAATTAGTGTAGTACAGAAGAAAGTAATTCTTGGTTAAACAACTGCTTTAGGAACTTTTTCCATATGTCTGTTGCAACAAATACATTGTTTCTGTTGTTTTACCAAGAGGTTTAAAATGTATGATAACAAAAGGAAAGGAAGCTCACAAATTCCAATGTTTTCAATGGACTTAGCCTATAGTTTATTACAGTAGAACCTTGTTGTTCCGAAGTGGGACAGAACCTAGTTTTTATTTACAGAGTGGGGCATTTTACCAATCATGCGCAATCGTCTTTTTCGGCAAGACTGTGTCTTGATGTTCAATAAGCACGATGGTCTTTTATTGGCAAGGGTAATTTTGACAATCACCACCAACTGTCTTTTAAAATGGTATTTTCTTCTTTTCTACACACTGTATTTGTCAATGTTCCTTTTATCTGGTTTTTACCGACTTATTTGGGTTTATTTTAAACTTTTAGTTTTGGAACTCTAGTTCAAATTACCGCCAATCGAATTGGCAAGAAAGGACTAAAACAAAAAAGGAAACTAAATTAAAACATTAAAAGGTTTTAAATTTTAAGGTTTCATTAAATTTAACAAGTAAAAATTAGCATCTAGTGTAAAGTTTTTAAGCTGGAAATGGAACTTTGAAAGCCCACTGGTCACAGCCCCAGAATATTTGATTAAAATACAGAGCCAGACACACCTCAAAACTTGTCATCTTCAGGAATGTATATTATAGAAAATTTAAATCTTCACTTCGATTAGGCCTAACATTGTATGCTGACATACACACCCACACACACTTTTTCCTGTTTCAATCACTATAAATATTTGTTAAAACCAACAATTATTGATTTACTACTTTATTTTAATAACATTTAATTATGTTTTGCTTCAAAAGAGTATATTTCTTTGGGACCTAAGTCACTGACACAAAACCTACATCAGATTTCTATTTCATCTAGAAATTCACAAACTTTAATATTTTAACAGATATCAGAGAAAACTGACTCGAATGAAAACCAATCATGACTTCATATCAGCGAAATCGGTAGAAAATTTCAAATCAGTTAAAAACCATGCAACAATTTAATTAAGATACTACTGAACACTTTTTCAGTCACGTTTCCACAAGATAATTCTTACTTCTGAACATTTCCGTTAAAAAACCATATCACGTCTCCGTCCCAAGTAATCAATACAGCCGATCTCGAGTCACGGCTAGTGCTGCCGCTCCACGTGTTTCTTACTCATCACCTGATTGGTCGACGTTCTCATCGCCTGATTGGTCGAGGTCCGTCCCCCGCCGCCGATGGTACAGCGCAGCCTCTGTTTCCTCTTCTTCTCATCGCTCGAGTCGCTCGTGTCGAACCCGGAGTCGTCTTGATCCACTCTCGTCTTCTCCTCCTCCTTGTCGCTCGGGAAAGACCTTTCCCTCGTCAACTGCGCCCTGTGTTCCTCGATCCTCTTGAGTATGCAGTTCATCAGCCCTTCGAAAAAGTTCGGGTACCCGTCGTAACCTGGGATACAATGTTAAATTGTGAGAAGAGGTTGACTAAAATAGGAGTAATAAAACTCCAAAAACACTTTGACATTGATTTAAAATCTCAATATAGATCACATGTTTGGCATTTTTTAGCAGATTGATAAAGTGTTTCTACGTTCATTTTGAATTTGAATTTTCAATACCTGCCATCCCAAAACAATCAACTCTCGATAAGTCGACACTCAGTAATTTGAAATCCACAAAAACTCAAATTATTTTCGATCCCCTTGGAGGAACCTGACTACGTCAAAATAAAAACCATGCCTAACTCTAAATGATTTTACTGCCATACTTGTCCTCTTAAGGTCCAACCAATGCAAAAATTACTCTACATCTCAAATTTCAGTAGATCAGTCAAATTATATTTGTCCTTTATCTCTATAATAATTACAGAATAGACGTAAACTTCAATTATTGAATTTTTTGTCTTTTTCTTCAAGTAAACTCAATGGCCCACTGTAAGTAAAAACCCTGACGTACAGGTCATAACGTGTCAATGAGTGATATCTGGCCCGGGGGCCAGGGGGGGAGACTGGGTTACAGAGGTAAACTCGAATTTTTATTTGGTTTACCTCAACATCTCGAATTTACCTCAAATTGCTTTTCTAAGTTGTAAAAATTATCTTTACAACTAAAACTATACATTAATAGAAGAATTTTATTCATATTCCCTTGGTATTTCGAGTTAGCAAGGGTCAAATGTCTTTTTGAAAGGTACTCTTACATCTCAAAAACATTTGAGAATAGAATATATTTTTTAATGTTTACTTTCTACCTCCAGTGTAGAATGATTGAAAGTGGTCAACAGAAAGTCAATGATACAGTAAGTAGTAAAATTTGTTCAAAAAAAGACCAAACTGAAAAAAAATTAGCCCCACCTTGAAACTTGGTATACAGGTCATCTTTAGGCTGTAATTGAAGAATCCGATGAGTCCATAAAAATTCAGGGGGTGGAAGGCCCCTTTTTCGAGGGGTGTAGGGGGGGAAGGTTGTATTTTTTTGTAAATGTAATAACTCCGGCGAAAAAGGTCCGATCCATTTAAAATTTGGTGTGGGCTTTTAAAACAGTATATTTTAACACTACATAAAAAATAAATTCGATCGTGTCATCCTAAGGGGTCCAAAAGGGGGATTTGACACCTCAAAAATGGGTTTTTTAATTTTTTGGTACCCAAAAATTAAAATTATGAAAATTTTGTTTTATTTTTTGAATTTAGCTCAAAAAACCAAACAATTTAGTATTTTTAATTATTACTCTATGACCATTGGTTGCCGAGATATTGAAATTGGTAAACACAGTACGTTGTCCAATATAACCTCAAAATGTACAGAAACTTATAAATCCCGCTTATTTTTTATCATTTATCAACGATATTTCGAATTTGGCTTTCTATAGTTGAGTTTTAATGGATTTTGGCTCATAAGTCCCACTTTTCTTCATCCCCTTGTCAGCAAACCTACATACTCATTTCCTATGTTATTTAAATGGGAAAACATTATGATATGTCAATTTCTCTTATATTTCTGGTTCTAATGACAATAATAAAACAGTTTTAGACTTATTTTACTAGGAAAATCTTTGGCTTTAAGATTAACCATTAACAGATCTATTTGGTTGGGTTTAAGGCTAGTTGAAATGCTATTGAAATGCTAGTTGAAAGCTGTATTTTTTAAAATTATTTTTGTTATTAATTGTTAAAAATAAATATCTCAGCTCTTAAGAAAGAGAATGCATTTATTTTAGTCTTGAATTGCTCCGTAAATTATTTTCTTTCATTTAGCCTATAATTTGATAAAATTGGTTTTGATTTGGATCAGTTATAATGCGTAATTCAATTAAAAAATAAGTTTTTTTTAAGTTTTACTTACAGTGAAAGGGTGATACCTCCAGTTCTAAAGGAGATAAAAAGTTAGTTTTGGACTCAAATTAAACAGGAATGTAGCAGCTTTAATATGAGCTATTATTCAATAAAATTGGTTTTGGTTTGGCTCAGTTGTAATGCGTAATTCAATCAAAAGAAATTTTTTTTTTAAGTTTTACTTACAGTGAAAGGGTGATATCTCCGGTTCTAAAGGAGGTAGAAAGTTAGTTTTGGTCTCAAATTAAACAAGAATGTATCAGCTTTAAAATGAGCTATTATTCGATCAAATTGGTTTTGGTTTGGCTCAGTTATAATGCGTAATTCAATGAAAAAATAAAATTTTTTAAAGTTTTACTTACAGTGATAGGATGATACCTCCGGTTCTAAAGGAGATAAAACGTTTGTTATGGTCTTAAATCATTCAGTGAACCATTGGCTTTCATTGAAGCTATAGATCATTTGAAACCGTTAATTTTAAGAGGAGCTATAAACCTTTAATTAAAATAAAATTTTTGAAAAATTTTGTTTTTATGACGATAAAACATTACAACTCCCTTCAATATCAACCAATCTACATGATTTATAGGTCAAATGAGAGAAAATAATTTACAGAGCAATTTTAGACCAAAACAAATGCATTCTCTTTCTTAAGAGCTGAGATATTCAATATTAACAATCAAAAACAAAAATAATTTAAAAAATACAACATTGATAATAGCATTTCAACTAGCCTTCTTAAACCCAACCAAATGAATCTGTTACTGGTTATTCTTAAAGCCAAAGATTTTCCAAGTAAAATAAGTCTAAAACTGTTCCATTACTGTCGTTAGAACTGGAAATATAAGAGAAATTGACATATCATAATGTTTTCCCACTTAAATAACATAGGAAATGAGTATGTAGGTTTGCTGACAAGGGGATGAAGAAAAGTGGGACTTATGAGACATAATCCATTAAAACTCAACTATAGGAAGCCAAATACAAAATATCGTTGATAAATGATAAAAAATAAGCGGGATTTATAAGTTTCTGTATATTTTGAGGTTATATTGGACAACGTACTGTGTTTACCAATTACAATATCTCGGCAACCAATGGTCATAGAGTAATAATTAAAAATACTAAATTGTTTGGTTTTTTGAGCTGAATTCAAAAAATAAAACAAAATGTTCGGAATTTTAATTTTTGGGTACCAAAAAATTAAAAACCCCATTTTTGAGGTGTTAAATCCCCCCTTAGAACCCCTTAGGATGACACGATCAAATTTATTTTTTATGAAGTGTTAAAATATACTGTTTTAAAAGCCCACACCAAATTTTAAGTGGATCGGACCTTTTTCACCGGAGTTATTGCATTTACAAAAAAATACAACCTTCCCCCCCTTCCCCCCTCGAAAAAGGGGCCTTCCACCCCCTGAATTTTTATGGACTCATCGGATTCTTCAACTAGAGCCTAAAGATGACCTATATACCAAGTTTCAAGGTGGGGCTAATTTTTTTTCAGACAAAGTTAGTTTTTACTGTACTAAAGCGGATTCAATGCACTCTAAGATCTTACTTCAAAAATAGCTCTTTAGATTAAACCACTACAGCCTTTTGAATAACTTGCACAAGTTCATCAAATAAAAAGAACTTTTGACTAACGCTATGACACATTAGCCTGGTCCTTAAATTTAAGTCAAAGATAAAAATTTAGTTTCTCTTTATTTACTTACTTGATCACTATCATTAATTGTCTACACATAAGAGATAAATAATGAATTAAAGCTAACATTAATCATATTTATTTGTTAATTTAAAAAGTGACAATTCCTCAACACAAAGTGAATTTGTTATAAAATCTCACCTTTTTTTGGATCATGTACCAAAATAATTTAAATTTACCTTTAAATTTAAATTGATTCTGAGCTCCCTAATTTAAACTAGTAAAACACAAACTCATATATGCCGTTTTCTTGGTAAAAAATGAAAACCTATGTTTTTTTTACAATTTTAATTGTGTTTCTATTTTTTATGCTATGGATCCATCCATGTATTCCAATACAGAGCAAAAATTAATATTTTTGTGAGTTGTTCCTCATATCCCAAATGCAATACGAGGGCCATCCAAAAAGTATCAGATGTTCTGTTGCAATGTTTATGTTTTTGTTTTTTAAAAAGAGGGTGGCGGCCTCTTTTACCTTGCATTTGCCCCCCCTGTGCGTGGAAGTTAACAAGCAAACCCAAGGAGTGAACCGGTACAGTACAAGGATGAACAGTACTGCTAAAAGTATACGGCATCATCGGGACTCGATCCTGCGACGCTGCCCCCACAGAACCGGGGCCAAGTGCGCTACCAACTGCGCCACCGACTCACACCAATGTCTAGTACTGTTGCAAGTTCAAAAGAGTCAGACATCTTTTCTCTCATTTAAGCATTAATTTAACATAAAGTTAACTCTTATGGTTCCAAAACACTTTTACAACCAGTTCCTTCCCACTCAAAAGGATTTTCAATGTACACTGCCATTTTTAAACATTGTAAAACTGAAATGCATTATCAGTCTGCAGCGAGATTTGTCTGGAAATGACGCCGGGATACGAATTTCCGCACACTTGGTTGCGGCGGTAAGGTAAAAGCACTATACATAGTGGCAGTTACTTCCTGGATAGCCCTCGTACAAGACAAATACCTACATCGGGAAAATCAACAAAACTACAGACCAGGGTAGGCATTGATATCGATGACGGCATGGCGGCCCGTGTGGTTCTCCACCACCACGTCGATCCCCAGCAGATCCATGCCGAGTCTCTCCCTCACCGTGCGGACTATGGCGGCCAGCTTGACCGGGTCTGCCACACTGCGCAAAACACTTGTTAAAGCCTGCAATCCAGCAACTCAGCGGTCAGGAATTGTGGATAGTTGTAACAGGGTGTCTACCAGATTTGACAAATGAAATTTCCGACATGCCGCCTAAAAAGAACTTCAACAAAATCTTTGTAAATTAGTATCTTGTTTGATGGCTGCAATATAAATGAAACAATTGACGGCCACGACAAATCCCTAAGATTTGCTGGTTGCAGTGCGGCCAAGATATTTGACCAAGAAAGACCAAGCGATAAGATATTCCAGCTACAATTTGGCCAAGAGATTCTCTGACTGCGGTGTGAACGACCAAGATTTGATGGCCGTAATGTGACCCAGATATCAGTCGTCTGCAATGGGACCAAGTCTTGTAATAGCCATGAAATGAGTGAGTGATATTTCCTTGACACAATACAGTCACAAGACAATCAGCCACACGACAACCTAAATTGTATAGCTGGGAAAGTGAAAATTTTTGGCCTCAATACGACCAAAATATGTAACGGCCATAAGGAATGTTTGATTTTGTTGTGACAATGCGATTGAGATACAATCAGCCACAAAATGGCCGAGATTTTAAAGCCACACTGCAGGCAGGAGAACAGCCATTAGTATTGTGATGAACGACTTTCCAGCCATGGTAAGACCAAGAGATTTGCCGGCAGCAGCATACGAGTCAACAACTGACTTTCCAGCCGCGATATTACTGAAAAATTTACTGCCACGATTCGATGGAGAAATTTGCCAGCCCACATAATGAAATTACAACATAAAGGCTATTTTGTTTTTTTTTTACAGCTTAATTTTCATTTCCCGATCTAAGGTGGAAATTCACTTCTTTTACCCGACTATTACCAACCTTGCAAAATTTCCGACATTTCCCCAAATTTTCACAAATCCCTAATTGGTAGTCACAATGGCAATGGCAATGGCTTGTGAATGAGGTGTTTTTAGGTCGAGATTAAACATCCACACTAGTGAGTAATACAATGCTAATTTGTTGGAACATGCTCATTATCCTGTGGCTGTCAAGGATTATCTCCAGCACTTGTATCTTCTCCTTCCTCTTGTGATTACAAGAGCCAAAAGCCATCTTGGAGCTAACCACTTTATACAGGGAAGCAGTGACAGAAAACATGATGTTACGAGAGGTTTTTGAAGGGCTGGCTGATCACTAGGAAGAGGAATTTAAAATCTTGATTTTACAATATAAAATATATGTTAAGAAGCAACTTGCTGCATAGGTATACAGAGAAAAGTCTGAAAATTATAACTGTCTGTAAATATCAAGTTTATTTTATTTTAGAAAGAGACTACCCTTACTTAAAAAACAACCCTCATAGTTTTTAAGGAATGAATGGTGCTAAAATAATCAGTGAGTCATCCAATATTCTTTTTCAGTATTGCCACGACTATTACCATGTTGCTAATTTAAGTTACATAACTATAATGACTAACTATGAATAACTTTACCTGGTTTTACTGTCGGCCAAGTCATCTGGATCCAGAATACTCAGACTGGATGTGGAATCAGGTTTCGAAACATCATGGCTATCGAAGAAAATGCTGGGTCGATCTGCACAATATTGTTTTTTTCTTATTCAATGTTGTCATAATCATAAGTAAAAATAAGTTAGCTCTAGTTCAGTCCTATACTTGCTTACCTGTATACAAAATTTGTATTACTAATCCGTGTGAAACAATGGGTGAAACTAGCAATGTGTGAGCCACTAGACCTAACAACCTTCATCAGACCTGGAACCTACACTACCATTAACAGGCAAATAAATGTTTTCGACAATTGGGCTGAAATTTTAAGCATACAGAGACTATAGACATATCCAAGCAAACACATAGGCTTAATGTCTTTAATATCCCCTTAGACCATGCCTTGTGGATGTTGCGATGTTTATATTTTAAGATGATATAACAATTCAAATACTAAAATTAATGTAAACTGGGTCCTACAATTTGACGGTTTAAGGAGCAGAAGCAAGCACAACAGCTTATTCAAGCTAACTAAAATAAAATGGCATTCAGTATTGATTAATACCTCCTTACTCAAGCAAACCACAAGTACGACTACTATCCTTAAATGCATTATATATTTTGCGAACTAAGCCTACATAGAGTTTTATCAACAACCAGTGTTTTTGGTTTCAAAACCTTTTTTATTTGTCAACCCCAGTGTTATAAAAAAAATTTTCTTTTACATTTTTAAGGTTATGGGAGTCGAAGTAATTGAGCTATTAGGTGTGAGGGCATGCAAAATTTTGCTCCCCTCAATCGAAATACCTGTCCCCAAGGCCAGACCCATATATTTCCTCATGAAAAAATCTCCCCTCAGAGAAGTGAGCCCCCCAAAACACTGATCCTAGGTACGCAACTGTTGACAACTAGGGATATGTTCTTCTATACTAAATGTAGAATGGAAAAGAAATAGTATATTACGTTACAAGGCCAAGAAGTACTAATATGCCGAACTCACATGAAAATCATCCTCGTCCGGCAAAACTTCTCGGCTGTGTAACGTAGTACAATATTTTTCATCATACTACTCAGAAAAATCATACTTTCAATCATAACGTATTCCTTGCATAAACCAGTACGTTTCTCAATCCTTCGAACACAACTTATGACAAACAGAACAAAAATTTGCTACTGCTGCTGGTGCTGCCACTACATTCGTCTAAAAAGTAACCAATAAACAAGCATTAAATGTCGGTTTGCTGAAAATCAGCTGATTTATCCGGCCTAGGCCGGATAAAAGTTTTTGCCGGCCTAGGACGGCAATGGGTAACTTTTGAGCCAACAAAAAGGAACTGAAAACATATGTTTCTATGTCAGTATGATGAAAAGGAAATTCTTTCACCTAATCAACACCAACTCTAAACTCATTCCACTTAACTTCTGCACTAAGAGATCCCTACTTGTCTCCAAAACCATTTGAACATTACCGATGTAAATAAGATACCCACCGCAAGGGTAGAAGTTCTTGAGAGACGGTCGCTCTACGACTCTGAAGTCGTCGCCCAGAACATAGATCTTGAAGAGAACCGCGTTGTGGTTGATGAAGGTCTGAGCGACACAGGGAGGCTTGCAGTCCATGAGCCCAGCCTCGTTGAAGATAATCGTCATCTGAAAAATTATCAATGAAATTTATTGATTAGTATGTCCATTGTGGATATGCAAGGGGGAGGGAGGTGCTATTTGGAAAAAAGTAAACAAAATATATTTTCAGTATATTTGATTAATTTTTTTGGCATCGCTCCCTTAATTGGTTAAAGAGTATGTAGAAGAGGTATTGTTCAAAAGTTAACAAACAAACATGTAAGGCATGTGTACCAAGTTTTGGAAACATGTACAACACAAAATAAAAAAAAACCTGTAATTCTAAACTCACTAGCCTACTTAAACCGATGTTTTTCTACAACTACATGTTAACAAGGCATTATCAAGGTTAACCCTTAGTACTTAGTACACATAAGCAGTCAGATCTTCTAACCACAGAGTGATCTTCGAAATGTCGGTTTAAGGAATGTATATAGAACTACCAGTCAATTGTTATTTTGTGTTATTTACATGTATCTGTGATTGTGAAATTTTGGACAAGACCACTGACTATAAACTCTTCCCCGATTGAGTAAGCGATGCTCACAAAAGAATACTCGAAAATGTTTAAAATACCTAGCCGAAAAATAAATCATATCATTTAGAAATAGAATATATTATTGGGCTTGGAATTGTTTCACAATACTGGGATATTGTATTTTTTACGTTTACTTTTAAAGTTAATTAAATATATTTTGAGCCAGTTCAGATTATTTTTCACATTCAATATGATAGTCCCAGTTCATACTTTTTTGTTCCGAGTCTGAGGCATATTTACTGTTTATCAGTCACTGTCGTTCCCTTTGTTCGCTAAATAAGTTTAGGTATTTTTATTGCTAATAAAATAATATACAGTATACCTCAGATTATCCCGATCTCAGATAATTAAAAACTAGGCGGAAAATTAAGGTTTTAAAAATCAAATCAGGCAAGATTTGATCTGATGTGTACTTTGTTTTTTGCAGATCTTAGTTGGCAGACTAATGTTGACATTAGTCTGCCACAATACTGCAGCAAGATCGTCCGAAAGATAAATACTGTATCAAGCTCGGTGTAGTATTGTCAGGGGATGGCAATATTCGTATGCCGCAATTATGACAACAATGACAATGTCGAAGACAATAGTTATGCGATCGCTATATGTATTAATCACTGGTGTTTAGGAAATTCAGATCATCCAAATTTTTTTGCTAATCAAATCAGATCAGATCTGTAATTAATCCAGATAATCCGATGTGTACTGCAATTATATTGGCCTAAAATATAGACTAAATTCCGTATCTTCCCTAATTGCCAAGTCCTTAAGCAAACAATTTTAGAATGATAAACTTGGTTTTCACAAGGAATTCAATGGTAATTCATAATTCTAAATCAATTCATTTATTTATATGGGTTTGGCCGCATATAATTCTTAGTGCGAGCAGTTATGACGTTACAGTTTGTAATCAGAATACAGAATAAAGATAAAGCAAATCTACTTTAAGTAAAGATAATTCTTATCATGTGGTAAACACTGACTAAGTGTATCCAATTATTCCTCATATCTTTTATCTTAAAAATTGGTTTATCACAGAAAAAAACTTTAGCAATTTGTAGTGCATAATCCATTTCCTTATCAAACTTTCATATAAGTGAGTCAGAGGAAATTGTTTTCATAGTTCAGAAATAATTAAGCTAGCTGATATTACAGGTCACCGGTAAAATCCACTTAATTTTCATGAAATTTTCTACAGCATTGAATAAAAAAATTAAATTAAATTACTTCACCTACTTACTTAAAAGAATCATCTATATAAATAAAAAACACATAGTCCCATTTGATTAACATTGAAACTAACTTTTCCCATGTGAGGTTAATTTTGTATAAATTGAATGAATGAATGAATGAAACGTATTTATCCATCAAATTACATAAAACAATGATACAATATATGAATGTACAGTACATGTTATACAAGTTGAGATGACACTTGTTAATAACCACAATATCAAAGTGATGGATAAATCTAGGGACCTCCTAGGCATGAAATGCCAGTTTCGAGGCCTCCTTCACATAGCATCATTTTAATGGCTGAGTGACTAAGACTAAACATATATACTAAACAGTACACTAGGTTAAATTATTCTCTGATCAAGGACTATTGTTTGGAAATCAACATTGACACAGTTATAAAGTAATTAGTAAATGAACAAATAATTACATAATGTGAGTAATTTACAGAATTAGAACTAATAACACAGTTATAATAGACATTAAAACAAAAACTTAAGAAAGAAGCAAGTGACAGTTATATTAAGTATTAAGTTCCAATTTTTCAGTTGTAAACAACCATTTTTTTAAGCAGCTGAGGTACTTAAAAACAGATTCAACACTTGATAAATTTTGCAGGGTGAAAATATTATGTATACGTGGAGCATTGAATTTATAAAAATGTCTATAAAAGGTGAGCTTTGGCCTAGGCACTGGTACAAGATTAACATTTACACCTATTATTTCCGACATTAGTTTGGCAATTTAAATATCTAATATAAAATGTTTTTAAAGTTCTAAAAATATAATAATGTCTAAGCGGAAGAACTTTAAGTTTAAGAAATAGAGGGCAAGCATGTTCAATTCTTTTTTTCCTTAATAAAATTCTAATAAAAGCCTTCTGCAAGTTTAACACTTGATAAATTTTGCAGGGTGAAAATATTATGTATACGTGGAGCATTGAATTTATAAAAATGTCTATAAAAGGTGAGCTTTGGCCTAGGCACTGGTGCAAGATTAACATTTCTAAAATTATACCTATTATTTCCGACATTAGTTTGGCAATTTAAATATCTAATATAAAATGTTTTTAAAGTTCTAAAAATATAATAATGTCTAAGCGGAAGAACTTTAAGTTTAAGAAATAGAGGGCAAGCATGTTCAATTCTTTTTTTCCTTAATACAATTCTAATAAAAGCCTTCTGCAAGTTTACAATAGGTGACAGTGTGGAAAAATAAGTTCCTCCCCAGCAACACAAACCATAATTCACTCTTGAACCAACAAGTGCATGATAAATTATAAGTCAGTTAAACTTAGCAGATATAAGTTGTTTTTGGTTAACGGGTTTTGAAGATGATTTTGTAAGCTGCATGTAACATTCTTTGCAAAATAAAGGCATTTTTGATTTGATTTTATTTGAACGGATCCATGAAGAATGAGCCCTAAAGGATTCAGGGAAAAGTGAGAGTTAGGTTCAGTAGCTGCAACAATAAGGATCTTCCCTTGAAAATTTCTTTGCTTTTAATCCCTTAATCGCGGCGTAAGTTGGTGCGCTGCGGTTTCGACGCGATCAATGGCGCGTAGGTTAATGACACGATCAACACAAACCCGCGATGTTTCCATCTCAACGCGATGAAAACAACTACATTTTATTCTGAAGAACTCGTGGACATAGTTCCAGAAAAAATACACTAGAGTGCAGCACCAAAGGGTCTTCTGCTTCTCAGGGTCAACTGTACAGTCATAGCATGGAAAAAACTAGCAGAACAGTTGTACCAACAAAAAAAATCAGCTGAGCACGTCAAATCTGTCTCAACTCGGGTGTCGCGGTTAATAAAACATGGGTGTTGGGTGTAGCACGTGATATTCCGAGCGTCGCCATAGCGTGTAGAGAATACTACCACGGAATAAAGCATGCGTCGCGGTTAAAGGGGTCAACTCCATGTAGTTTACCCACATGGCAGAAAACACTAAACACAGCCTCTGCATTATTTGTACAAATAGTTGGCAATGCAATACGTTTCATATCAGCTTTGTGAAACTCCTCGGACATGGCTAAATAATATGAGAAAGCATGTAGCTATACTAGACATCATGAAATTGCGATGTTCAAAAGCTGGACTTTTCCAATTTTCTAATATGAAGAGTTGACCAGCTGTTTAAGTTTTGACAGTCACAATTTCAAAACTTAAAAACACCTGGACTTTTCCAATTTTTTAATATAAGAAATTGACCAGCTGTTTAACCCTTTGCGATCAGATTAGATATTTGCCGCTATTCCGTAGCGATCGCGAGGCCAAATCTACTAGCTACCACCATTAGCGCACAGAAGCCGGATATTTTTCCATAGCAGTTGTCATTTGCGATCAGGCGTCCAGCATGGCTGAACAAACACTCAGGTGACCAGCAGGACTGGCTGATAAGTGCCAATAACATATGTTTTTGTTTGTTTTTCTAAATTTTGCTTGATGCCTGTAGAGTGCTGCAACCTAGAGAAGAATTATTCAACTAAATGATCGGCAGGCTTGCAACACTGAATGGTGAAAATACCCTATGATAACAATGCAGGTTTACAATAAAAACAATCCCGAGCTGCCGGGCGTGAAAACAATTAATTCTAAGCTGACGGGAGTGAGCCGCCATGTTGAACGCCAAGCTAATGCGGAGTGGGGCTTGGCCAGTTGAGCTGACCGTCCAACCATTGGTACCAAGCCATGTGGAAATTAATTCTGACTGGCTGCTGACTGTATTGTGGTCACTCCTGCTGGCCTTACGATCGCAAAGGGTTAAGTTTTGACAGTCACAATTTCTAGACACACAGTATAGTTACTATTATGTATATGACGGGTAAAAATATTCAACAAAATGACTATTTGACTGCCAAACTGCACACACAGATTTTACTGAACAATTAAAACAGAATATAGCCTATGAACAACAAAACAGAGTATCCATTAAAGTAAGTAAAGACGTCATAAATTTTATAACAAGGTACAGTGGGAAAAACTAATCTAAAAACTAATTGGTAGCAGGAAAGGGAGTGGAGATGAGTCACCATGTTTGCTTCACGACTGAGTCACTTATTTCTTTGATACCTATGCTACTTTAAAACAGAGGCTTTTCCTACAACAGAAGATGTATTTTTACTTACAAACATAAAAATTATTAAAACTGTCTTTACATGGGCTACATAATTCATTAAAAGTTTCATTACGAGATAAATATTTTGTATTAAAAATATCATTCAGTTACTTTTTGATGTGAAAATAAAAGTATATACATTTTAAATATAGTGATTGTTATTTTACTAGATATATTTCAATATGAAGGGAGGTTTTAGGTGTTTTATTTTGCCTGATGAGTGATGAAGGTCAAAATACTAGGTTAATGGGAGGAAGTTTCAGGTCAACGACACTAGTGAAAGTGGACAGGAATTGCTGCTATTAAACTGCCCAGTATTAAAATGATTTCTTTTCCGAATTCCTAACTGTTTACAACATACGCTGGAACACTGAATAACCGCTAAACACAGTAAAGAAATACCATCATAACTTTGAAACAACCAAAATGTTCTATTTTTACATGAGTAAATTAAAATAACATCAGTGAAATAAATTTATAAGGAAAACTAACAGTTATAGAAAAAATCTAAGTATAAAACCGACTGTGCAAAGACAATTTCTTCAGGAAGCTGATGAAATGTAACAGACGCTTTATGATAATTTAAACCTTTTCACAATCTCAAATTTAGTTGACCCAGTGTTAGCTGGCTATTAATCATATTACAATATATATTTTTACAACGGTATATTTTATCTATACAACGGTATATTGAAATACATTTGATTGGAGACGCCAAATTCCTATACTGTGGAGTGGTTTTATTAGCAAATTTTGATGACTCGAGCGTAGGTAAAAAACCGCCATAACCAGCGGTCATAAAAAAAAAACTAAAAGTGTTGAATTACCCAGCTCGATCATCAAGAAATTAAATTGATTCTCTTGGGGAATATCTGAGACAAATTATTCAACACGTTTGTATGTGAAATATCGTAGGAAAAGTGTTCCACACATTGTTAACTGTGAGTTATTTAAACAATCAGAGTTTATTCTCAAAACCCTTCCAACACTTGAAACACTTTTACCTATTTTCCGCATAGAAAAGTCATAAAATAATTCTCCTGAGTCTCACCCACCTTATGACAGTCGCTCGTCCCGTGGGCCACGGAGGGTTTACACACTGCAACAAAAACAAGCTGTCAACATACAGTTACTTGTCTCATACCTGATCTTCTACCGTTTGTTCTAATAGCGAACAATTCAAAATATGATTTGACAGAAAACAGTATATAATGATCTACCAATAGTCGAACGTCAATGACATTTAATGTCTTGTTATCACGAACCTTAATAAGAAGACTCCCTTGATAACGAGACTCTTTCCAGAATCCCCTTGAGAGTCTTCTTATCAAGGTTCTACTGTATTAATTGTAATCAACGTTTCTTCATTACTGACGGTTGTCAGAACAGTACATCGATTGAGTTAAACACATTAGGACAACAGCTGATATCGTAATACCGAAACCTTAGCGGAGTGCTCTTATGCAAAAACGAAAGTGACCTTTGCCTTTATTAATATTTCGAAAAATTCAGTTACTGCACCTGAGCAAAACATAAAAACAATTATTAGCAAACATAACCTGTAGTAAAGGCAGGTCAGATAAACGCACACCAACACCCGTACAGACGGCTTCACATTCCATACAAGGCTGGGGTCGGGTCAAGGTCACCGGGCGGCGATGCGACCTCAAGGTCACCGAGTGGCAGCGACGCGACCGCGCTATCAACTCGTCACATCTACCTCGTCACAAGCTATCAAGCTGCGATAGTGGCTTCATTCATTAAAAATATACATTGTAAATTTTTTATAATAACTTGTAGGCGATTGATTGGTTCAGTTTCGGTCAATGAGTGAAGTTATGTATCCTAATATTCTATTGGTAATATATCTTGTATTATTTAGCCACAAAACGATGATGTTTCATATTAATAATTTTCCCCTGTGAAGGAAATTGTGAAAGAATGATATAGTGTTACAGTTGTTCAACCCACTTATGTCAAGTTTGCTTCTTGATCTGTTACAACCTGTTATGAATAAAACAACATTAATTACAGGCCTAAAATTATAATTAGGATCAAGAAGAGTTTTCAACGAGTTTGTGCCAAAATTGGAACCTCTGCAGTTTTATTTTGTAAATAAAGTATGTTACATTTAATTTTCATGAGTTCATTTTCATTTTCATGAGTTCATGAATATATAACTTAATGTATATGTGTTGAAGAGAGAAATTCAATGACTAGCTACAGTTTTCCTTCTAGTTATTGCACAAGCACCAGACAAAATAATAAGAAGCGACAGATGTTATAGATGAAGTGTCCATCTTTCTACCCTTGAGAAAGGTCCTACTTGATGGACCGAAATATTGGGACTATTCCTGAGTTTGTGTTTTGTGTTTCTGATGGCCTACTCAACTTCAGGTAAGCCAATGATAGTATATAAATTTGTTTTACCAGCAAATATGATTTAATAGATGAATATTGGAAGCAATAAAGATTTATTAATTGAATCTCTTTTCTAATATTAATAAACCTCTAAAATAGTAGGAAACATAATAAAGTGGAGCAGCCTCTAGACTCTACTTTGCAAAAACGAAGAAGTAAAAGGTATTTTTCAAATGGAATATTTAAATTTAAATTATGCTTATGTGTAGTGCAGCTTTAAGGGGGAAACATTTAAAATTATTATTGTTATCTTGTTTGCCCATTCTACTTTTAAAAATTAAAGATGATAGCCTATATTTCAATGTTATTAATTAAAGTGCCTATACTAGGCCAATCAAGCTGGACATTTTATTGAAAAGTGAGACAGTGGTCTACAAATAAAAATTACCAGATTCAAACTCAAAACAATGCACTGTAGTGAGCTCACGAGTGTTGGAATGAGATTTGAAGGCGCTAAATAGCTGCCATGCTATTGTTACAGGATACTCTGTAGGTTACATCGTTTCTGAGCTTGATTTCAGAGTAAATCAACATTAACTTGTTACAAAACAGATAAAAGACTCCGCCATTCTGCAGGAGGTCGTGGATTGTTTTTCTTATCAATTGCTTTTTATTTTGGCAAGATCAAACTTGACAAGTTAAACTTACCGAAAGGATATTTGACTCCAGCACTCTGTAGCCTGAGGCTGTTTGTCCGAACGTCGTCACTGGTCAACTCTACGAACGCCGGAGTGAACACACCTGCGGAAAAGTCAAAAACATGAAGGAAAAATCGTGGAAGCAGTAACGAGAGGTAAGAAGGGTCTACTAAAAAAATTGTGTTGGGCTAAAATTTCTTCTCTCTTTTTGAAATAGCCTTAGGTTAATTGTTAATGCCTTGAGGAAATATTTTGTTTCTTACCCAATCGGTAATGAAACACTTGATATTAAATTACCATGTAAGTAAGTACTCAAGTATTGTAATACGGTTTTCAGTGATTAGCAGTTCAAATTTTATTATTTTCATCATATTTATTTTAATGACTCAAAAATTTAATTATTGAAAATTTATTCATAATATGACAAAAGATAACAACAAAGTTTTTTTATATTAATCCAAGACAAAATATAGAAACACATCTTGTAATGAGAAAAATGATACTATAAATATTTGAAATAAAAACTCCTTTTAGTTAGCATATGCTCACAATAGGATACCACTAGCATTGCTTTTCAGTTTTCCAAATTTGTTTGCTAGTCATAGAATTAATTTTGCGTTTGTGCGACAGAATGTTTATATGTGCCACAGTATGTTTATATATGTGTTATATGCGCGACAGGATGACATCACTTGCTCCCTCAAAACTAAAACTTAACATTTTGGTACCGTATTCCAAAATATGTTTATTGATATTTTACATAATTTAAAGTTGTCTTAGTGTTCTAAAATTAATGATTATATAGTAAGTATTTAGATTAAACTGACATAAAAATATTGCAGCATTACCTGAATTGTAAGAACAAAAATCAGGCCACCATTTAGTAAATAATATATAATTAAATTTAAAAATATTGAAAAACAAAAATGACTTAGACCCGCTTCTATAAAGGTAGCCATGACACAACCTTCTTCAAGTGATATCTCATTAACATTCTATCTGCCTGTCACACACCCAACAATTAGACCATTTTCACGGTAGTTCAATTCTGTTATTGAAATAAAATTCTTTAGATTTAATTATCACACCAGTGGGGTGGTTTCCAAAAATCTTCGGATGAGTATCATTAATGATTTATATTTCAAATTACAATTATTGTTTTATATGTTGTCTTAATTCCAAAGCAAGAAATTTCAGCATAGTTTTATTGCTTATTCCATAGTTACAATCAAAATGATTTAAGCATACAATTGAAGGGATCCCCCGTAAAACGTTACAAGCGAAAAAAAATTCAAAATCAGAGATATCCAGTGAAAGGGGTTCTCTAGGACACAAGCTACACCATGGTAAATGTTGTTTTGAAGATATTTGAGTTGGCAGCCTTATTTTGTCTGTCACGGACTTTTTGGGGAATAACACTCTATTCGCCAAAAGATGGGCTCCCTGCTGGTCATTGCGTTGTCGCGTAAGTAAAAATAAAACACGTGAAGTAAATATTGGAAAGTGGAAAGATAAGTCCAGGAAGGATTACAGATAAGCTAGATTACCCTATTTTTAAAAAACTAAGAGGCCAAGGCCTAGAAAACAGCCCCCAAAAGAAGTGAGTAGAAAAACGTTTTAAGCACCACATTTGGATATCTTTTAGCAAAATGACGTATAGCGTTATGTCACAACATTACGTTTTTGTATTTTTATATCAATAAAATTGTTTTAAATGCAATTTCATTTTTGGTTATGTTGGTATTCCTACACTCCCTGATGTTTTCTTCCAAAGCAGAAGAGCAGTCCATCAGAGAACGTTTCAAACGCCAGTCATTTAGAATGTTATACCCCCCAAAAAAATCACATAAATTAAAAAAATGCTTAATGGCAAGTAAAAATTTAATATACGGCTGCATTATGACGTAATAAATAGTGAATTAAAACATTATACCTGATTATAAGTTATATATAAGTTATAAGTCTAACCTTGAAAAAAAAACACAAATTTTAGAATTCAACTTTCAATGCAATGATTACTTAAAACTAAGTTTTTGTCGATCAGAAGGGGGAGACCCCTTCAATTATTTTAACAGTGAAAAATTCAATTTACAAGACATGCCAAGCAAGCTCAGTCAGTTCTAAATTTTGTGTTTTTAACAAAACCGCTATCTAAATTTCAACATCTTTATCCAGAGTAAACGGTAGTATTCCAACAACATAGTTGCATATTTACAATAGTGTACAGGAAACAAAACCGTCCATAAACCGCGGTGACGACGATTCGCGAGTAAACAGCAAGTGGTGAGTCACATACTGAGGGGCCATTTGACCTTAACACCCCAACGGCCTTCGGACCACCTCACTGGAGTTGTCAGGCAGCCAACACAACAAATAAAACTCATTAAAAACCACGTGTCCTGCCAGCATGAATCAGAGGCTTTGACATATCAAACAATTCTGGGAAATAAACAACCTCCTAGTTTGCTGGTGAACTTTCCTTATAGAAGGAATCACAACTGGTGAATTCTTGGTTTAAAACATATAAAATGTTTGAGAGTTTTTGAAAATTTTTGAATAATGCATTTTACTGTATTATGTGGTGATAGGTTTATAATGAGTTTTGAACATGTTACAGACTTCCAAACATGTTTTTCTCCAAAACGGTCGTAAAAAATTGGGATATGCTTTGTCTAAATTAATAGTTTTTCACTTTTTTTAGGAAACAAGAGATTTTTTTGTTTTGAACATATTGTGAAGATTGTGGGCTGCTTAAAATTTTTATTACAGGAATGGGATTGACTACTAAGGTGCAGTTTGGTTAGTGACCCTTAAAAAAAATGTACTGGTATTCATCAAGTTATATGAAGAGACATTTAAAATTTACTTTCACCTCAAAGCTATACCTCGGGAGACATTTAATTTTTAATAATCTTTCAACAAAGAAAAATATTTGTTTGGCTTCACATGATTAAGTTTTAGTAAATTTATATCTTGTTTGTGATCGTGGAACTAGTGTCACGGTCTTTACTTTAATGAGGTTGGTTACTAAAAACATTTTTGTAGGCTTTACAGTTCCAATGTAGATTAATGTTCAAAATAAGATTTTCAACTCTATAGCAATAAGTAGATGTTAATTAAGTACATTTTTGCAGACTACTTTCAATGAAGCTTCCATTCAAGTTGCCTGTTTTTTTGTTTTTTTTTTGTTCGCAGCATCTAAGGATGTATTAAAAAATTTAATAACTAAAATCAATTTAATTTTTTTTTATTCTGTAATTCATATTGTCTTTTTTGCCATTTTATAATTAGAATAGATGGTAAGATTCATCCAATTAAAGTTCATTAGTTTAACTGACGTTACAGCACAGGTGTTTTTGGCTAATTACAGTTGTCTAATTGCCTTTACACTTAGTCTTTTGTTAGCAATGGCGGATTTACAGGCACCATGGCCCGAAGCCGATTTCGGTGTGGCCCCCATGAGACCTGACGGCCTCGTCGAAAGTGGTGACCTTTTTTTGGAACAATTACATCCTGGAGGCAAATTTTGACCCTAAATATCTTATTTACTTTACTACAGTGCAGCCCCTTGTAGTGAATCTGGCACTGTTTTTACAAAAAATACCAAAATTCATGGTCATATTATTTTGTTACTGAGCTTAAAACCATTAAAGGATATGAGTAAAAAAATCTTCATAAAGATTAATTGGCGCCTTGGCACCTCCTGAGAAAAAAAATAATAATTTAAAATTATATTTAAAGCCTAAAAAAATAGAGATTATAATTTTTGTTCCAGTTGCTAACTGGAGAAAATATATTGTTAGGTTACCCCTATTAATTATTTTTTTTAAATAAATATCACAAATAAAGGAAAAACTAATAATTGCCAATAATGCCAACGTTTTGCCAACTCATTCCACTTTTCTGTGAGTGTTTTTCCTGAATGGTTTTCAAGTTTTCAGACAGTTTTAACTTCCCATAATGCACTGATGACAGAGTAAACTTCATCTATGTCAAATGTTTAGGTCCTAAATAGCTGGTATTGCCGATACACCTGCTGCTTGTGTTATTATTGTGATCAGAATTGCAAAACGACCAAATGAAACTTAAAACCGCCTGAAATACAGGCATGGAAAAATGCATTACGGAGATAATATGTTACTCAGAGATGTGTTACTTTACATTTTTACAGTCAAAGTTTTGATTTTGTACATTGATTTCATAAATTAAAAAGCTTCATAAAAGTTGTTGAGGAAATTTTAGTGTATATTGCAAACCTTTTAGAAAGAGGATTTTAAATTTATGAAGCCTAAAATATTTGTTGAAGTGTTTTTCTTATCAAACATTTTTCTCTGATACCTTTCCCAAAATTCCCTTGGAGATATTCCATAGGCCTATCCCTAAGTTTCTGTAACCTATTTTCCCCTCAAAAAAATATTGTTATTAAACCAAAAAGTATGAAGCTGAAAGCGAGGCTAAACCAAAAGGTATAAAGCTGAAAGTGAGGCTTTATAAATGGTATTTATTTTTAACATGTATGTAGGCCAACTATTAAGCGGAGCAGTGTTTTCTAAACTTGTAGTGCTAATTTACACTCCCATCTATCACCAGACTGTTTCAGATGTTAGAAATAGATCTAAGACAGGGGATTTTCCAGCCGAAAGAGTTTGGACAAATGCCACACACAAAATCCAATCAATAACATCTGTATTCACACTAGCGAATCAATAAACAATATTTGCCTTGGTTTCCAAACAGTTTCATGGCATGAGGTGATTCTATTTTTAGACCACATCACTGTCACAGAATTTCAATGTATTTCTTGATGCATGACCGTGCACAAAATGTTCCCAAGTGGATTTGTGTGAAGGATGATACATGTTACAACTAAGTCACTAACTTTTTTGGCGACACATTAAAAAAAACTAATTATTCATGTGTTAAAACTTTAATTCAACAAATCAGAATATGAAAGAGAAGTAAAAAATCAAAATTTGAAAGGTTTGTACAGTGGTTGAAACATAAAATTCACAAAGAAAATTCAGTGCCGGACGCTGCAGCTTAGGCCCAGATTTTGGGTTTTTTTCGGCAAAATTATATTCTGGATTATTATTATCCCCTTAATTCAAATTAGTTACATTCCCTTATAATGAACTTTGCGCGGGCCTTAGGCTGGTCATATTAGTCCTAACCGGAAATCCAAAAACTGAGAAAATGTTATCTTATAATAATATAACTTAAGACATTGCTATAAAATGAGGAAGCCTACATGTTTTTAGCCCTAGTATTGTATTCATATATTTTTGTGACCATGGAAGGTAATCATTTTTTTGTGACACTACTCAAGTTTAAAAATTTACAAATAATACATTTTAAATTAAATATTTTATGTTTTACTATGTTGAAGTGAATTAATTTTAACAAACTTTTGTGTCAAACCATATTTTAAGTCTTAATTTACGTTAACATGATTTTACAACTATTGTGAAGTCACCTGTTTTTGTAATATGTTTACCACCTGTGAAGATTCATCATTACATTATTTACTATACAAAAACAATGTTTACGATCTTTTTTGGATTCTTCCGATATGAGCAAACAAATAGTTGTAATTGTTTCATCAGCTGTGAAGCAAAAAGTATTGTTCAAAACACTAGTGAAAGTGGTTTGTATATTCTCAACCACGTGAAGAACTCAATCCCGCACTACAAACATATTTGCCTTGGATACAATGAGCCACTTCCCACATCTATATAACGTAAAAAATTTTGTAATTTCTGTACAGAGCTTTAAATTCAAAAACAAATACAGTGGAACCTGGACAATTCGAACCTCAAGGGACCAGCTAAAAACTTCAAATTATCCATAAATTCAAATTAAATCAGTTCTAAAGAATAAGCCAAAAACACTAAAACTTCACATTGTGAATTTAACGTCTTTATGAAATTGACACTCTAAAAGAATAAATTCATCAACAAACGCTAATTACAAGGGTTCAAAATCAGTAATCATAAAACAGAAATAACTACCTTAAAGTATAAATGTACGACACGACGTACGATAATACAAAGAAACATTTCTGCTAGAAAAAATACAGTACGTTCTGCTAATTCTGAACTTGATACAGGCTACCAACTTAACTTTGTGTAACATTGACAATTGCACGCTCATTGACTTTCCGCTAAAGTGAGTGTTTTACAGGTCCGAGATTTTGTCGACATGGTCACTTCACTTATTTAATGTTACGTAAAAACTTTTTAACACTTAAAAACAAGACACTACAAATAAAAAAAAACACTTTGTTTGAAGAACGATCGAAAACAACGGAATGCTGCACTGGAATTTGGAAGTTAGTTAGGCTGGTGGGGGGAGGGAAGGGGGTCGCAGTGTTGAGTAACCTTTGTGTCGACATAGAAAACTGCGCATCAGGTCTGGCGCATGGCTCGTCTGCCAGGCGCGAAAAGACTAGTGGCGCTGTCACGGCGAGCGCAACCCTTTTCTGGACCCAGTCAGCGTTCTGTACTGTTTAGTTTACATTATTGGTGTCCAGTTAAAAGCGATGTTGGAGCAGGGTGGGAAGCCTGGGAGGTGGAAGGGATGAGTCATTTGACCATAACCTGACACACCATAGGTCTGGCGTTAACTTTTTGATGAACGTCGTAGTAAAACGTGTTTTCCAATGAATTTTTAACTATTTCCAGTCGTGGAATGAAATTGAAGGGGTCCCCTGTAAAACGTTTTAAACGACAAAACCCTAGTTTTGAGTAATCAAGGGTTGAAAGTTGAATTCCAAAATTTACAGTTTTTTAAAGGTTAGAACTTATAATCATGTATAATCTCTTAACACCCTATTTATAACATCATAATGTAGCATTATATTAAATTTGTTTTTTTAGGGGTCATAACGTTCTAAATGACTGGCGCTTGGAACGTTTTCTGATGGACTGCTCTCCTACTTTGGAAGAAAACATGAGGGAGAGTAGGAATACCAACAGAAACAAAAATAAAACTGAATATAAAACAATTTTATTGATGTAAAAGTACAAAAACGTAATGTTGTTAATAAAACATTATACGTCATTTTGCTAAAAGTTATCCACATGTGGTGCTTAAAACATTATTCTACCCACCTCTTTTGGGGGCAATTTCCAGGCCTTGGCTTCTTATTTTTTGAAATATAGGCTAATCCAACTCTTCTATATTCAATCCTGGTCTTATCCTTCCACTTTCCAATATTTACTTCACGTCTTTTATTTTTATTTACGCGATTTTGGTCCTTGGGTGACAGCGCAACGACCGGCGGGGATTCCATCTTTCGGCGAATAGAACGTTATTACCCAGAAAGTCCGTGCAGTCTCGCGAATGACGCAAACTTTGTCAGACAAAATCAGGGCTACCAACTCAAATATCTTAAAAACAAAATATACCACGGTGTAGCTCATGTCCTGGGGAACCTTTTTCACTGAATATCTCCGATTTTGAAATTTTGTCGCTTAGAACATTTTACGGGGGACCCCTTCAATTGATGTACCTTAATTTGGAACTTAAAAATTTGAATTATCCACAATTTTTTAGCATTGTTTAGATACAAAATGCCAGGGACCAAGAAAAATATTCTAATTAAAGAAGATTTCGAACTGTACAAGTTCGAATTATCCAGGTCCCACTGTACTTGCAATGTTTGAAAAAATGGATTATACACAAATTTCCAATGACAGATAAGAGTTATCTTTCGTCTGGAAGGCTACTAGGTTACATAATTTGAAAAAAAAATCTTTTTTTCATTTTTTAAATCCTTTCTTTAGAAAAAGAAGGTGGCAACCTATTGATCTGTGCAAGGACGTTATCAAGTGAAGATAAGGAGTGAGCCGGTACAGTACAAGGATGAATAATACTGCTAAAAGTTTGTGACAAGCTCGAGTCTCGAACCTGCGATGCTTCATGGCTACAGCTCCGAGGCCGAGTGCGCTACCAACTGTACCACCGACTCACTTTTAAACACTGCACTCTTAAACACTGCACTTTTAAACACTGCACTCTTTGCCATGTCATCGAGGTTCACGTATATAATTAATTAATTATATACGTGAACAACCAAGAAAACTACAAACACGTACCAATGTCTTCAAACTGGGTAGGCTATATACCTCTGTCTTTGGTTAAACATTTTTTCGTAACCTCACTGTTACAAAAGAATTTTGGACCAAAGACATAAGTATGTAAGTACCCAGGTTGCTAAATAACGGTTCAAGGGACTAGAAGCATGAATTTTTAAGTTGCCTTCAAGGTTGTTGTCGTGGACAACCAAGAAAACTACACACACTTACCAATATCTTCGAGGTTGCTATCGTGAACGACTAAGAACACTACACAAACTTAGCAAGATCTTCAAGGTTACCTACTACACAAACTTTCTTCAAGGTTGCTGTCGTGAACGACCAAGAAAACTGCACATACTTACCAATATCTTCGAGGTTGCTATCGTGAACGACTAAGAACACTACACAAACTTAGCAAGATCTTCAAGGTTACCTACTACACAAACTTTCTTCAAGGTTGCTGTCGTGAACGACCAAGAAAACTGCACATACTTACTAATATCTTCGAGGTTGCTATCGTGAACGACTAAGAACACTACACAAACTTAGCAAGATCTTCAAGGTTACCTACTACACAAACTTTCTTCAAGGTTGCTGTCGTGAACGACCAAGAAAACTGCACATACTTACCAATATCTTCGAGGTTGCTGTCGTGGATGACCCTGTAGGAAACGTATCTATCCAGCAGCTTCCGAACATTGTCCAACGGGTCAATTACGGCCACTTCAGGATGGTTTTCTATATAAGATTCTACTTGTTCTATCATTCCCATTGCCTGTAAATTTTTTTTTTATAAAAATATGTAGGAAAATTAAAAAAAAAAAATTTGATTTTTAAAATGTGCCATTTTTAGTTTGAATTAAAAACTTTTCTCCTCTATATTTATTTTATGATTACATTTCATTGGCATTTGTTGGAGGCACAGTCTTTGGCAAGCTTGTTTCATAAATTGAAGTTTGTCAGAATAATTCTTCGATCAATAATTTGAGATCATTTATAAATGGTCTTTGAAAGTAGGATTCATACAGGTATTTATAGGAATTATTTTTTGTGTGCTAGTATCCCATTATTCTGAGTAGTGAACTCACATTATTTGACAACAGAGCATTTTTGTGATCATATTCAACTATACTTATTTTTAGTAACTCCTGGCAAAAAAAGTTAACTCTTTAAAATATTGTAAGTAATTCTAGTAAATCACACAAACAATGCTCATAATACAGAGAAATCACTGCTTATACACAGGCCTGAAAATTGAAAACGAGAAGATTAACCTATTATTGATTTGCGTATTAAATCATGTGTTCCTTTTAAATTACGATCCAAATGGTTTCAATTATAAAAGTGTTTAAATGTGTTTTAACTCTGCCTGTAAACATTTGTATGATTTGACACATTGTTTAAGTTTTGAGGTTTAACTGACAACTGGTACTTAGGTCATTGTAAACTCTCAAATTGCAACCACTTGCAAAGTAACCATTTTTATGTTTGCAAAACAAACTGTAAATTTAGATTAATGAGTAAAATAATAACTCTACCATGACCTTTTCAGAAGTTGAGAAACTATCAAGTTGATTAATAATCACAATTATTATTTATTAGCGTTGGCTACTTCTGATAAAGCCGGCCTAGAAACAGATTAAAGTCAATGGAATGCATACTATTTATATTGACTTAAATTTATTAGAAATAACAATTACGAGAAGCTACAATAAAAACAATTGTGTAGCTACTAAACTTAAGGTGTAAATAGAAAATTAATCTTGATTTGACGCCTAGAAAGTTATGTTGGAGGTAAATGTGCTACATAGAGCCTCATTATTACTATACACATACACACCGCTGAACACTTGAGTTTGTTAATAGTTTTAAAAGCCTATGTACTCTTGATACAAGGGCTATTCCTTAAATAAGAGCAAAATTAAAATGTTGTTTATATATTAAAAATAAATAAAAAACCATTAAAAACAACATTAGGTTACCTTCAGATCAGGCTACTTACATTTATCTATTTTCCTTTGAAGGTGCTTTCTTGTATAAGCATTTGTCACAGCATAAAATCATGTCTTACATTGTCTCTTAATCATTGTCCCTCCGCAAATCATTAAAAAACCAAATTTGAATTTTTGCGCCTATTTGCAACACAATCTTTCAATCGCACATTACAATAATACTAAACATATATAATATAAATAAGAATATAATATATTTTGACTTTATTACTAACCTTTGTATTTCCCTGAATTGTTTGAGCAATGATATCAGTCAACTTGTGCAGTATCAATGTGAATGGTCCCTGTAATTCCAATGATTTATCCAAATTTATCTGAAACCAATTCAAAATGCTGTCAGATAATAAATTGGAATATTTAAAATTATATTTCCACTAAACATGAGTTCAATCTAGAAAAAATAAATTATAAATTACTCAAAAACATCTACTAACCAGCTAAGTCAGACATGTTCCTTTGATAGGACTTTTAATTTATAGCCCAACAGCCAATGAAGACTGATTATAACTTACTGGCCGAGTTACATTTTCTACTCATCCAGTTAAGCTTGGCTGCAAAAGGGATACTGAGATTCAGTGTTTTGGAGGAGCTAACTAAGCTGGAGCTAAACAATTTAAACACCCCTATTGCAGCAGACCTCCATACTCAGCGAATTTCAAATGAAAAAACACATTTCAATCTGGATTTTGGAATTTTATTATGATAAGTTTAAAAATAAACGAGATATTGAGTTTTATTTATTTTCCATAAGGTCAACATGGACAACGTACCGCATTAACAACAATCAATATCTCAGCAACATAGAGCAAAGATTCAAAGTACTAAAATATTTGTTTTTTCAAGCTGAATTTGATGGTGCGAACCAAAATTATATTTAAAAAATTTTTCCATTCAAAAAACTCTAAAATCATGTTTTTATTTGGAAATTTTTAAAAAGATTTTTTAATTTACAAAGCATGCAAAAAGCCATATGTTTTGTTGCTGCATCTGTTAGGAAATTTAATGTAGGCCTAGGCCTAGATAAGTTTAAAAAAAAGTTTACTTGATTGTCATTGTGCCTTTAGGAAATATTAATTTTTTTGTAAAACACTGTCATCGGACTAAAAAAAAAACAAAAAAATTGTAAAATTTTTTTTTTCAATTACCTAAATATAGAAAGATATTTATGATTTCTTTTTTCCTGGATTTAGCAAACTTTACTTAAAATTGTTGCAAATTTTCATGACAATTGGATTAAAAATGGCAAAGATACAAATTTTTTCTTAAGCTATGCAAGTTTATCTTGGAGCTCGGGAACAACAGAAACGACAGATTTTTACAAATTTCAAATATCTGTAAGAAAAAAACCGTTGAGATAAGAAGCTAAAATTTGGTATTCTTCCATAGGCATGTGAAAAGATCAAAATCACCAAGTTTCATCAAATTCTTAGATGGTGGGTTACATGGCCTGAGGGATGACTTGATATGGACTGACCCTCCAACATAGGGAGATATGACACGTTTTTGTAATCTCCAAAAGAATACATGGGTAATGAGTATACAGGTTTGCTGCAACAGGTATGTTAAAACTGGGTGATTTTAATTCAATATTTAGTATATCTGAACTAGAAGAAGCCATATACCAAGTTTGATCGAGATATGTTACAAAATAAGGAAGATATAGGCCTAGATTTTTTTATTTTCTGTAAGGATAACATGGAGAATGAGTATGCAGGTTTGCTGTCACAAAATGTAATTATTGGGGATTTGAGACTAATATACATTAGATCTCATCATGATGAAGCCACAAACCAAGTTTTATTAAGATATGTTGAGAAATAGGCGAGATATAGAATGTTACTTATTTCCCATAAGGTTAATATTAGGACACTATACTGTGTTTACCAATCAATATCTCGGTAACCAATGGATATAGAGCAATGATTAAAATTACTAAATTGTTTGTTTTTTGAGCTGAATTCAATGGTACTAACCAAAATTGGATTATTAGTGAATTTCCCCTGTAGGAAAGAAGCTATTACCATAGATAGGTCTCATGATAAGACCTAAGCCCCAGACAATGACAACTTTTCATTTCGCGGCCCCCAGACGCAAAAAACACCATTCGTTAAAACTTTTAGATATATACCCAATAAATATAATCTATGTGTCTGTTAGCACGACCGGCGGTGAGTCCATCTTTCGGTGAATAGAACGTTATTCCCCAGAAAGTCCGTGCAGTCCCGCGAAGCATGCCAACTTTGACAGATGAAATCAGGGCTGCCAACTCTAACATCTTCTAAACAAAATATACCACAGTGTATCTTTAGACCTAGAGAACCTTTTTCACTGAATACTTCCTATTTTAAAATTTTGTCACTTTAAACGTTTTACGGGGGACCCCTTCAATGTTGAGAATCTGAAATAAAAATGTTGGTACGATACTTATTATTAAACAAAAGAATTTATCATGTTAATTTTTTATCAGTCCGGGGAACCTCAACCAAATACAATTAAGTTTAAAAAAACCTTACCATATTAGTTAAAATATTGCTAAGGCTGACTTAAGCTTTAAAGAATTAAGATAAATCCTTACCTTAACTAAAGAAAAGCCATGCCTCCTGAAACAGATCATAATAAGTCAGTATACATATACTCTACAATAATAGAGCGGCAATTAATTTGTTGTTAATAGCGGGAAATAAATTTAATTACAATGAATGTGTATAACCTAAGGCTGCACGTAACTTAGCCCTAGCACCTAACACAAGGTTAAGACTGGAATGCAGCATTAGTTGTGTATTTTAACTGAATTATGAGTAAAGGATGTGTGCGCAAAGCAACAATGGGCTATTTAATCAACTTTTATAGCCGAATATTTCATTATCAATATTTGCAATTTTCAAAGACAAAAATACTGTCATAAAATTTTGATCGAAAAATCGAATGCTCTCTACAGCTAAGTAAGATTTTTTTTAATGCAGGATATTACACTCTGATAAGTAGGCCTATACTATTAAAAATGACAAGTGGTTTTTCACAGGTAATCATGCAAAAATCCAAGAATACAGGAGGTGTTTAATTTGCTAAAAGTTAGGCCTAAAGCTTTATTACAAAAAAATCTTTTCAGTTAGGCCTAAAATAATGTGTTAGAAAACCAAACTGACAATTTCAACACCTCAAGTCCACCTAATTAGGCTAATAATTCAGTAGGGAAAAATCTATGGTGAGCCACAGACAAAAAGTTGCTGACCGAGTACTTTGAAAAGTCAGATTTCCACCAAATGTTCTATAAACGTTCTAATAAGTATTCTACAGAGCCTATACTTTATAAAAATATCATATCATTAAAGGAGATTGTTTACAACAATACATTGTTGACCAACATAAAAACATTTTGACCGGGTTAAAAAAGTCAAACTTCCACCAACTTTGGTATGGATTTTCTAATAAAGTGTTCTATAGATACAACCTGTATGAATTTCATTAAACTATTACATTATTAAGGGGGTTTGTATACAAAAATAACTCGTTGACCAGTATAAAAAACCAGGTCAACTTGGTTTTATCTCTATTAACCCCCAAATGATATATACGGTAGTATTTTAAAGAAATTTATACTGGTTGTGTACAACCTTAATTAGAACATTCATACTAAAATTGGTGGAAGTCTGACTTTTTTTAAGTACCAAGTCAACATGTGTTTTTGCTGAACATTTTAGGTAGACCCATTCAGTAGGCCTAATCATGGTTTTTCACAGATAACGAATTTATTAGATACCGTACATTTTAAAATTATCAGTCTTATATCTTACACTTAAGTATTTTAGGCCTAAACTTACTCACTCTTTCGTATTCTTCGAGGTGTAAGAAAAGTAAGCTTACTTACAAGAAACTAGATAGGCCTATACCGGTAGGTCTAAATAAACTTGAAAGGGAATTAGGTATGTAATGCATTTCCAGTCTATACATCAGCCATTTATTTGGCCTTTACCTCCAGCCAAGGAGGTACAGTTTGCGCAATATATATGACTACCATGCTACAAACAGTATCACATTACAAGTTTGGCTAATTGATTTCAACATAGGCCTATTTGGTAAACACATCGTTTTACATGCAGCGGGGCTAAAGAACAATGTTTTCATAAAAGCACCCCTCTCCACCACCCCCCCCCCCCCATGTGTCTAGCTACTAGCTGATTCAGCAAGATCCAGAGATTTATTGCGACTGTAACTTCAGAGTAAACCTCCAGGGTCAAACTTAAGGTAGTAAGGATTTTCTCTGACTATCAAATGACCTGCCTAACAAGTGAGCACACAACCTATTTTCAAAATATTAATAAGAATGAACATTGCTAAACTATACAGGAATTCATAATAGCCATTTTCACAATTGGGCTAACTTGTATAGCTCACCTGCAAACGCTGGCAAATTCAGTCCAGTTTAATTTCTGGCTCTTTTTCTCTGACATCCAGTAACCAATGATCTTTGAATCGTTGCGTTTTTTCGTTTCCGACATTTTTAAGAAATATTCCAAGAACAAAATCTAAAACTGACCATTCCTGGGAGTCGAATCCTAGGTTTACAAACCCACTTAACAGCAACAGGTTTAAAATTATTTTTCAATGACAGCTAAAAACTGATTTGTAACTTTGAAGAGAGGTTATTTTTTCACGTTGCTTAAATGTAATGAATAACAAAACCTTCCACTTAACTCAAAATGCACATGAAAGAAACAATTAACGAATTCAACTACAGAACGACATCACACAGTCACCTAACAAGAACTGAACTAGTCCTACTGTTATTTACTATTTTTATTTACATTCGGTTTGGCAGTCCGTCTGTTTAACTATTGCAGACAGCCCGAAGGAAACAGTGCAAAATGAAAAAAAACGAGATATATATATCAATGCCCAAGGTTCAGTCGTATTATAAAATAGTCTATTTATTAAAAATGATAATAGTGAAATAGCTGTTATTAATATTATGAACAGTTTGCACAAAAACCCTGATAATTTGATCAAATTAGACTTTAAGATGTTGGGAAAAAGCTATTGTTTAATTATATCTGAACGTTAAAAAAATAGTCAATGAAAGATAGGGTTATACCCTGAAAAATTATTGCTATAAGGGAGATTTCTGTGTTTTTCTGTCGTATTTTATGTGCTGAACAACATACTAAAAGTTTACCAAAATTTGACCACCGGAAGTGCGTCATTTTCAAGATGTCGTGTAAGAGGGTGACAATACCATTCACGCAGTACCTAGAATATCTTTATACGGTAGATATCTTGCGCAGGTGAGAGTAAGAAAATGATGTGACGTCATGGTAGTCTAACACTTGAAAGAAGGTTCAGCAAGTTCACGTGCAAATCTCGTGAAACTAAGCCAAATCTCGTGAGATTTTTCATTACTAAAATGAAAAATAGTCTTCATTTGTTGACAAATAAATACTTAACCTTGAAATAAAAGGTGAGTTTGAAGCTTAAGAAACATGTTATAATAATAAATCAGCTGCCTGTGGTTGATGATAATTTGGCTTGCAGTGAGACTTGCTGGTGCGTCGACTTGCAAAAGAACTTGGCGCAATAATTAGTGTAAAAGTCCTGTCGCTCTGGTGCGCACCACCGACCAGCATAACGCTTTCTGATTGGCTGGTCTACTGCGCATATTTTTATGATACTTACTGTATAGATGTTCAAGTTACTGTGATACCATTAAACATTACTTGACTTGTTGTTTCCGTTCAAGGAGGTTATATTACTATACTGGAGGCAGCACTCCATAGTAAAACAGCGTGCCGGCTGTTTAGAACGAAATATCACAAAAATGGTACATCAGTTAGTACCAACCTTTGCAAAATACCTCAATTTCACCGACTTCCCAAAATGAACGAATCAATCGAGTGATTCAGTCGAGTCACGACTCAATTTTGAGCTTGGTTCATTCCGGAACCGGAAATCAATAACATTTAAACAACGAATTAAACACTCATAATAAACTGCTAACGAGTACTTATTAGGTGATTTTTGTTTGAAAATAACTTCACCAAATTTATTTTTGGGTATATCTTTAATGGTAAAATAAAGTAAAAATAGCAAAACAGATACCTGGGCTAAAAGTAATTGATATAATCAGTCACTATGCAAATACGAGAATTATGGTAGAAACTTGGCAGGTAAGCAACATAAATAGTAGGACAATTTTCTTTTAGTGGTACAATATTGCTGCATAGAGTATTAATGAACTTCGTAAAGAGATGACTCCCATGTTAACTCGGTGGTAAGGGAACAGCAGCGCTATCTGAATAAAGTGCAACGAACTAAAAATATCGATGCGATACATCGATCGTTGTCGATGCGATATATCGATGGTCGTCGTCGTCGTCTGCTTTGTTTATATTGACGTTTTCTTGTTTTGTTTGCTAGACTTTCAATTTAAATGACTTTACCGATTTGTTTTGATTAAGTACGTTTGCCGCTAGTGCAAGTTGTTTCGCGAAATACTGTACTGAGTGATTCTTATTGTGCTTAAAGCGATTGATAGAAATTAAATACGTAGATGTTTACATAAAAGCACTTAGTAAAAATTAACTTACTAAGTTAATTTTTATTAGGTGCTTTTACGTAGGTACGTAAACATCTACGTATTTATTTTCCATTAATAGCTTCAAGCACAATATGAATCACGCAGAACGGTATTTCGCGAAACAACCTACACTAGAACAACTTTCTGCAAACGTACTTTAGGTATTTTCCCACACTCAAATTATTTCCAACTCGTTATGGTTGTGTACACGTCGCGTCATGTCAGATAATCAGAGGAAACGGAATAGGAAGTTAGCAGATCGTTATCGTCGTTCTCATTGGCTGAATCAGTGAAGAAGAAGAAAGTCATGTTTTTACAACACCATCTGAATAAAGTGCATCGAACTAACCCGCTCCAATAAGCTTACCACTTGGCTCCATTAAAGTGTCAGACCGGTGATTGCTGAGCGACAGTAATGTTTGTATAATAACATGGCTGATGGCAAAATTGTACATAAGGAGTGAAGTTGTCATTTACTGGCTGGATACTAACACTTATATATTGAACTTTAAATTAATTATTCTTTATTCATAGGTTTTAAAAAATAACATTCTATTCTATTATTTATATAATATCGTATTTGGCCTTACCTGTTCCAAGGCAAAGAAACCGTTCAATCATAATGAGAATCAGATCAACATGATTCAACTCTCCGAAATGATTACATCAGTTTTTGAATCAGTTGAATCGACTCAAAGAACGGTACATCAGGTAGTATCAACTGCGGCACGCTTTCTAATGCTGTTTGTGAAGGCAGTGCTACCTCCAGTATAAAAATATAACCTCCTTGTTTCCGTTCATAGACTCAGCAGAGCCACCGGTCTGACACTTAAATGGAGCCAAGTGGTAAGCTTATTGGAGCGGGTTAGTTCGATGCACTTTATTCAGATGGCGTTGTAAAACATGACTTTCTTCTTCTTCACTGATTCAGCCAATCAGAACGACGATAACGATCTGCTAACTTCCGTTCCGTTTCCCCTGATTTTCTGTCACGACGCGACGTGTACACAACCATAACGAGTTGGAATTAATTTGAGTGTGGGAAAATACCTAAAGTACGTTTGCAGAAAGTTGTTCTAGTGTAAGTTGTTTCGCGAAATTAACTAAGTTAATTTTAATTAAGTGCTTTTATGTAAACATCTACGTATTTATTTTCCATCAATAGCTTTAAGCACAACATGAATCACGCAGTACAGTATTTCGCGAAACAACTTGGACTAGCGGCAAACGCACTTAATCTAAACAAACCGGTAAAGTCATTAAAATTGAAAGTCTAGCAAACAAAACAAGAAAACGAAAATATAAACAAAGCAGACGACGACGATCGATATGTCGCATCGACGACGATCGATATGTCGCATCGACGACCATCGATATATCGCATCGATCTTTTTAGTTCGTAGCACTTTATTCAGATAGCGCTGCTGTTCGCTTACCACCGAGTTAACATGGGAGTGCCATCTCTTTACGAAGTTCATTATTACTCTATGGCAGAGCTGTGAACAGGTCAACAGGTGCCAACTCTAACATTAGCCGGTACGTGAGTTTGTAGGGTTGCAGTCGGGTCTACAACCCTTCATGTGCTCAATGATACTATCCACGTGGTAAAAATCATGGTTTAGGAGATAGCTCCACCGGTCTGACACTTAAATGGAGCCAAGTGGTAAGCTTATTGGAGCGGGTTAGTTCGATGCACTTTATTCAGATGGCGTTGTAAAAACATGGCTTTCTTTCTTCTTCACTGATTCAGCCAATCAGAACGACGATAACGATCTGCTAACTTCCCGTTCCGTTTCCCCTGATTTTCTGTCACGACACGACGTGTACACAACCATAACGAGTTGGAATTAATTTGAGTGTGGGAAAATACCTAAAGTACGTTTGCAGAAAGTTGTTCTAGTGTAAGTTGTTTCGCGAAATACTGTACTGCGTGATTCATGTTGTGCTTAAAGCTATTGATGGAAAATAAATACGTAGATGTTTACATAAAAGCACTTAATAAAATTAACTAAGTTAATTTTTATTAAGTGCTTTTATGTAAAGATCTACGTATTTAATTTCTATCAATCGCTTTAAGCACAATAAATAATCACTCAGTACAGTATTTCGCGAAACAACTTGCACTAGCGGCAAACGCACTTAATCTAAACAAACCGGTAAAGTAATTAAAATTGAAAGTCTAGCAAACAAAACAAGAAAACGAAAATATAAACAAAGCAGACGACGACGATCGATATGACGTATCGACGACCATCGATATATTGCATCGATCTTTTTAGTTCGTAGCACTTTATCCAGATAGCGTTTCTTTTGTCTAAATGCCTTGAAAGAATCGTTCATCAACAATTTTCTGCTTATCTTGAACAAAATAGTATTTTATTCAACTTTCATGCAATCTGGTTTTCGCCCCAACTTCAGCACTACTACAGCTCTTCTGAAAATAACGGATGATATTCGTTTTGCAATGGATAATAGACAAGCCACAATTCTGACTCTTTTTGATTTTTCAAAGGCATTCGACTGCGTGTACCATCCTCTCTTGCTCCTTAAGATGCGGAAAGCTGGATTTTCTGATGGCTGTGTTGACTGGGTTCAGTCCTACCTATCTGATCGACAGCAGTGTGTTAGGGTTGGAGACAGCTCATCCAGCTGGAGACCAATCACTAGGGGGGTGCCCCAGGGATCTGTACTTGGGCTACTTCTGTTTTCACTTTACATCAATGACATCACAGAACAGATCACTCACTCTCAATTTCATCTTTATGCTGACGATTTACAAATTTACTCCCACTTTTCAGTCAATGACATGGACATCACAGTTCGGCAAATCAACTCTGACATTGACTCAATCACTCGCTGGTCTAACCAAAACGGTCTCAAACTGAACATTAACAAAACTCAAACTATGATTGTCGGATACCCTAGACTCATGACTAAAATAAACTTTGTTTTTGTTTACCTACCATGTTATATATTTATTTTTAGTCGAAGTTAAGTGGTAGAGAGGGCTTGCTAGTCCTAACTTCGCTTCGTTAATAAGGCCATTTTTCATTTCATTTCATTTCATTTCATAGCGCTGCTGTTCCCTTACCACCGAGTTAACATGGGAGTGCCATCTCTATACGAAGTTCATTATTACTCTATGATAGCTCCTCAGGGTGGTTTTAAATTTATTGTTTTCTTGAATTCCCTTAACAAAGGGGGGTAAATATTGAAAAAAACTTTAAACCGGCAAACAGAGTTTTTTTTCTCAAAGAGAAACAGCCTACAGTATACCTATCTCCTAGTGTTATAATGGTGAGATCTTAAACCATAACATGTTAAATTTTGATTCTTAATAAAGATGACAAGCTCTAAGAAGTATAGGCAAGGGACAGAGAGTATGCTGAGTTCCCTAAAAAAAGTCACTACAGTGTTCCCATGGTGGAAGCTTATAAATAGCTGGAATGGCTTTTTTGCCAAACAAAGATCTTATTTAAATGGGTTTTTTGCTATTAAAAATCACTTCTAGAGACATCTCAATTTATACGGGTAAATAATTGTAAACCCATTTCAATATTATTAAAATTTATTACAATTTCAATTTCTTATTACAATATTATCGTAAACTACAAATATTATTTTTTGTCCATACTATTTCTCTTCCCTCACGCTGGGGGTTCCCCTCGCTCACACCTATTTCCCTCGCTCACACCCAATTTTTTGCTCTAAAAATAAAAGAAATGAAAAAATGTTATCCTGATTTCTAGTCTACTGTTAGTACTAGCGATCATTACACATGTTTATTAACTTTTTTATGTAAAATTAGTAAAAATGTAAGTTTTATTATAACAGTTAACTTCTATTTTGGTCTGTTTGGTTAAACAAACGGAAGTTTTTTGGATCAAAAACTATAATTTCTGATTTAATAACCTTTTAACATTTTTAATTGTTAGTTCTAGTTGTTATTTGTCACATAACCATAAATTGTAATGTTTTTAAATTTTTTTACCTTTTTTAAGGGGGAAAAAACGTGAGCGAGGGGAAAAAATTTTGGTACCCTGAAAGAAAAATGTGTAATTTAAGCTGAAAATGTTATGATTAAGCTCAGCCAACATTGTTAACTTATTAACTGATGTATTTCTTTTACTTTTATCAGTAATTATTTGTTTTTGAAATTGTTTTTATTTTATTTTTTCCGATTCCCAAATTGTCCTTCAATTTGAGAACGACCCGTAAATACCTTGTTACAAGGTACCTTGGTACAAGGTATTTACACCATTATTAGTTACTATTCAGTGATTCGGAGGCTAACAACATGTACTTAAATTTGATGACAACTTAAGATTACATAATTACTCCCAACACCCCACAGTACTCTTCTGCTGTTGGGTCAAAGGCATAAATGTTTGCAAAATCTCTCTTCCTTAAGGAAAAACAAATTCATAAAAATTGGAGTAGAACTGACAGAAATAAATTTCTGTTCATTTATTTCTGCCTTATAAGTGTTGGTTTTCACAATTTTCATTCATAGCTTTGGAAGGATCTGCTAGAAGTTTCCTTAGTAAAATTCGCTTCTTTTAGAGAATTTCCCCTATAGGGAAGAAGCTATTACCGTAGGTCTCATGGTAGGTCTCAACTTTTCATTTTGGGGCCACCAGAAGCAAAAAACACCATCCGTTTGAATTTTTAGATATATACCGGGTGTCCCATAATAGCCCCCCCTCACGTTTTTCTACATTTTTTTAAATGTCAATTCCACACCACCCCCAAACGTTATTGGTTAGGTAATACTTCATTTTGAGGGGGTACCCAGTTTTGGCCGCCATCTTGGATCCGCCATATTGGATCCAAAATAATTTTTTCAAATGTAAAGGTGGTGTTGTGACCCATCATTTCGAATTAGCTTTTTTTACTGATTACAATGCCGCAATCCGTTTTTGAATATCTCAATTTGTTCTCAAATATGGGTATTTTTACCAACCGGAAAACATGTTGGATATTTTAATATTACTATATACTTGTTATATTTAATACTTAAATACAACAAAGGCCCAACAATGTTTTACTTTGTTGGGCCAACGAACTTAAAAACCATTGGCCCAACGTTGGCAAATCGTTAAAATTGTCACCCACCATTCCCCAACCATGCCGACCATTCCCCAACGTTGGGCCAACGGTGTGTGCTATTGGGGAGTTTAAATTAATTTATTTTCATCCAATTTAAACATTACAAATTGATAAAAAGTAGGCCCATGACCATAAAATAAAGCTAGATAGTGACGATTAACCACCATCAGTATTTGATGAGTGATTTACACTTAAATTTCCCCAACGTAAATTTTTTGGCCGCCCTCTTGGATCCACCATTTTGAAATGAGGTAAGTTATTTCAAATATGAAGTTGGTATTGTGGCCCATCATTTCAAACTAGTGTTTTACGCTGAATTCAATGCCGCAACCCGTTTTTAGCTGTAAAACTTCGTTTTTGAAAAATTAATATTTTTTGAGATTTTTATTAGAAACAGGTCAATATCTTGAAAACTAAACTCTATAAGTAAAAAAATTGTAATATATATATATATATATCTATATATGTATGTGTTTGTTTGCACGATAGCGGCCGTAAAAATGGTCCGATCTTAATGAAAATTTGCACAAACGTGTAAAGTGGTAATCACTCGGATGAGTTCGTGAACCAGCCTGATCGGACCACCGGAAGGGGGGGTAAAGGGGGATAAACCCCCCAAAATAGGTTTTTTGAGTTTTTCACTAAGAAAAATCAAATTTATCAAATTTTCGTTGGCACCGTTGAATTCAGCTCAAAAAAGCAAACAATTTAGTATTTTGAATCACTGCTCTATGTCCATTGGTTACCGAGATATTGAAAGTGGTAAACACAGTACGTTGTCCCAATGTTAACCTTATAGGAAATAAGTAAAACTCTATATCTCGGTCATTTCTCAACATATCTTGATAAAACTTGGTAAATGGCTTCTTCTAGTTCAGATCTACTTAATATTGAATTAAAACCACCCAGTTTTAATATACCTGTAGCAGCAAACCTGCATACTCATTCGCCATGTTATTCTTCTGGAGCTTACCAAAACATGTCAAATCTCGCTATGTTGGATTGAAAAAAATATGTTGTTTGCATTTGAAATTCGGGTATTTATGCATATGACATTCATTAACTCCTGGTCCAAGGGCACAGTCTTGTTGCTGGGCCAGGATTCTAAAAGTTTAACTTTGCCCTACAGATATTTTTAGTTTAGTTGGGATATTGAAATACAATTTACTAGGGGCCCCATGCGCAAATTGCGCATTTTATAATTATTTTTTTTTGTTTCTTGAGAAACTCGCCTACGGTAAGAAGAAGTAGGAGAAATATTTACTAAACAGGCGAACACTATGATGGATATTAAAACTTAAATACCAAAACTCATTTCAAAGCCTGCAAAAACTCTCCTGTTTAAAGGTCCTTTCATATGTGTTTTTGGTTTTTCAAGTTGTCTGCGCGTTAAAGCTTCGAATTCGCCGTTATTACTCAAGTTGACCTTTCCAAGTGCAATTTAAAGGTCTGACATAAACAAATAAAAGCTTAGCTGAAAAACACAAACACATTGTTCATCACCTTAGCATTAGGTATTTTAATTTGTCTTCTGGCACAACAGTAGTATACTGGAAGTTTTTGTTCGCGTATTCATGCCCTAACATCTTCTTTAAGTTGCTTCAAGTAGATAAGTGGTGCAGTGGCCCTCTGATGTTCTATCAGTCTTTGTCTCTCGGCAGTTCTCTGTTCTTGACGAAGGTTACGTATGTTTTTCGCTAATCTCATCGACTCGGTTTTCTCTTGCCTTCCACTTCTTTCTGCACCATTAAGAATGATTTTCCTACCTCAATTCGTCTACAATTGCCAAAACAGTGTCCCATTTAAGAATTTGTTTTCATCAAATGAATCAAATCTTATAGACTTTCTATTTTTGTTTACAATCTGACTTAGGTTAAAAATCGATCTAAAGGTAATCAGCTGTTAAATTACAATCACATTTTAAAACCATGTTAACGCAAGTTGCTCAGCACTGGAGCGTTGAAAGCGCCCTCTAGAAATAAATCAAAGGCTTGGGAGTCGAAGCCCTAAAAGAAATGCCAATTTTAATTATCAGTCGCCGGTGCGCTACATTATGAGCTTTAAAATGACACCTCAATCGTCAAAATCGGTTAAGTAGGATGGCTGAAAAAGGGATCTAACAGAAAAAACCTTATTGTATTAAGTATATAGATAATCTCTGAGCAATAAAAAAATACAAAAGAACAGAACAGTTTATTTACAGTTCCATATTTCCAGAATGAGCTTATAATTATTTCATTATTGCACTACAAACCGGTCTTTGCTAATTACACACTGATGATCAAACTGACTTGCTAGGTTGAAAACTGTTGTAAGTTGGAATATCCGTGATGTGTTTGGGTATATTTCCTAAACGTGAAAATCCAAATCCCGCTTTGATTATGTGAATTGCAGCATCAACCGTCTTCTTCACATCTTGATCCGTTCCTATGTTTGGATTCACTTCCACAAGATCCAAAACTTTCATTCTTCCGGTTTCATGCACTAGTTCCAATATGTGAACTCCTTCTCTCAAGGTCAAACCTCCACGAACTATAACAATATGTATGGTTTACTACATAAGGATTAGCAGTTAGATTTGTTGTAAATGTTCATGTAGCATTTAAAATTTACTTGTAATATACATATATACATAGCAGAGGTGTCATGGTAAGTTCTCCAGTGCCAGAGTGTCTAGGGGGTTTGGGGAGACCCCCTCAAGCCAGGAGTAACCTTTTTATCAGGGCAATAAAGACATAAAACTGTAATGGAATTAACTGATATTTCATTCAAAGACAATGTTTACTGAATTTCATTCATCAAAGTAGTTTAATAGCTGAGATAACAGTGCTTTAGAAATAAATTAATAACGACGTAAATATTAATTACAAGACTCTCAAATTTATGTAGTGTTTCCAAGAAAGTCGACAAAAGGTTCTCTGTAGGAATTTTTCCCCCGATACTTCTAAGCAGAGTTGTCATAAAACAAACTCAAAGAATTGAGTTTTTTAATTCGTAAATTGTGTTTTTAGTAATATAACTCATAGTATAAACTAAACTATATACGTTAAAAATTATTCGAAAACGGTGCTGATAACATAATTAACTGGTCATAGGAATAAAGTCGACTGCAAATTTTTAACAACGTTTTTTACGTTTCTACAGCATTTTGAATGAGAATGTTTTTACTGCTGCACGCTCGCTTCGCCGTTCACCTTCTTTTGATAATCAGGGTATAACCGCGTCAAACGAATTGCACCGGCCCGTACAGCAATAACTTCAACAAAATCGGTATCCAGCGTTCAAAGTGGGCAACAAGAGGCAAATGTCACGGGCACGGACAACGTGTTACCAATCCAATGCAAATCATTTAATGTTCGACGCTATTTAGACAAACCAGCCTTTACCGTGATGCAATGAAGAGTTCGTGTTTACCGACGCGAGGACGAGTTCTTTACTACGATGCGACAACGATTGATTTCACCATGATGTGACAAAATTATACCATAGAGAAAAGAACCGAGTTCAAACGATGACGCTTTCAATCCTCGTTTTTAGGCTGCGCCGGATGAAGCCTTGGCGGAGTGCCGCTCCAGACCCCTCTGGCCCCACTACACCAATGGTCTTGACCTGGTAGCAAAATGCATAAGCTAATGCACAAGCTGAAAGGTAAGGAATGAACCGCAGCCGCGATCGCCCTCACCTTTACCTGCACAGCCAGTGGAGGGCGCCTCCAGTGTGTCGAGGGAGTCGACGTCGAAGCTGACGTGTAACGCTCGGTCGCCGCCGGGATCCACGCGGTCCAGCACCATCTCCGCCACCTTGTCGATCCCGTACTTCTCTACCTCCGCCATCCCGTACGCCGAGATTGAATACTTGTCCAGAATCAACCTGAGACAGTCGGATCTGGTTTTAACGGCATTTTTGCTAGCTTTGGGGTAATATTAAATATTTTAAATAAAACACTTATATTATGTCTGAACAACACTTAATTTTTACAAAACGTTGAACCTACGTCATCCGCTATCTTGCGAGCCAGTCTAGTCACTTTGGCCTGTAGATCGAAACATGGAATGCTGAATATGTCACGTTTGAGAATTAATTTAAAATACGTTTTGTGAAAATTAAAGTGCTGTTTAGATATACAGTATTGTATTTGGTTTATTTAAAATAGCCAAGAGCAACAGACCACAAGTAATCTACTATGATTATCTATAAATTAGTAGTATTCATTGAGCTGAGATTTTTTTTATATCTTCAACAACTTTTTTGCCTCAAACTAATTTATAGTTCGGTCTTTTTCCTTTCATAAATGTCTGTGGGCTAAGCACAATTATTGTGATTGTGTATTTTATATTTGTACTTAAATCTGATTTTTCAAAATTAATACTGCTTGAAGGCAGCAAATATGTAGCACTTCTGGGTTATAACTCGCAATGCTGTGATAAAGTCCTCTGCTGTGGCCTGCAGGGCCGCCGAGAGCCAAGCAGGGCCCCAAGTCTGCACACCACACGGGCCCTCTGGGAGGTATGGAGGACCCCCTAGTGAAATTTTCGAAAATAAGATCTCTCAACTCGCGTTTTTAGGCTGTCTAAATGTGGAACAACATACAAATAGGAACCACATAAATACTGACCAATTAAGGCTGAATGGTCGGTCGAATTTAGAAAATAGTCTACTCTGATTAAAAATTAATGCTATCAGTGATGCCGCACTATTGGATTTTCAAGACACTCGTCTCTTTCCCATAGCTTCCACGTTTGTTCCACTCACGAACTTCACGATCAATGCGCACGATTGTTTTACGCCATTTGTTAATTGTACAAACCTTGAATTAACTTAAATATGTTGTACTCTTGTTGTTTACCATCGTGGATAATTTCATCATAACGTATTTAAGTTGTTGTCAGTATACGTGAGTTAGGTATGAGTCAGTCACGCTCACTATTCGCTGACCGCCACCGCCGTAGTGTACAATCAGTCGCAAATACAATAGTATAACTGTCACCAAATATTAATATGTTAATCAATAAGATAAACATTAATCTTATGGACGGCGTGGGCCTTAAGATTTGGCACCAGTAATAATACAGACAGTCAAAACAATAGTTTCTGCCTTAAGTAAATACTGTACAGTATTATCAAAGTAATTTTCGTGATAAACCTGGACATTTTTTTTAACATGTGGGCCTAAATTTATTTTCAAGAAGTCGATACCAATATTTCCTCAATCTGAAAAGTTCCGCTCATCCCGGGCCCCTCCGGAACCCGGGCCCCAAGTTTCAGACTTGGCTGACATGGCCTCTCGGCGGCCCTGGTGGCCTGTTATGGATTAAACCAAGAGACAAATCAAACAGTATGTGGCAGGTTCTGTACTTCTATGAAAGTATTAAGCCTCTACAATATGCCAGTGTTTCACATCTCCATCTGACCATTTGATCACAGTGAAACCACTGGCTCACATCCGAACAATGGGGATATTTTAACATAACAGCCGACTTGTATGTAAGCCCTCCAGGATATGTTGGGAGGGCATTAATCAATGTGTACTAAATGCAACATTGTTAAAGGAGTTATTTTAGTTGAACTTTAAGTACTGTATTAAACTTCAAGAAAGGCTCATCTTCTATAGAGATTTAAATTATTTTAGCCATAAGTATGCGTTACTATACCATCACCAACTAAAAAAATTGAGAAGGAAACAAATATTTATTTATATATTGCACCTTAGCGTACCACAGTCATAAAAAATATATTATTTTATAATGAGGGAAATCCTACTTACCTTTCGTACTTGTCTACCGATCGAAGCCCAATGTAAGCAATGTTCTTTACAGGCAGTCTAAAAATGATTGGACAAGTTAAGGTGATAAGGTTACAAATTCATCAAGCCTTTAAAAATCACATTTGATAACAAAATATTGAGGAGTATATACAGGCCAACATATTGGAAGCAGGAGTATAAAGAAAATACTGAAAAACAAGACAGCTCAGGAACCTGTACAGAGCTTTCTAACCAGATGTTGTGGCTGTGATAAAAATTAGGTGACTTTTGCACGCAAGAAGAAGGGAGGAGTATGCAATGATAAGTGTATGTAGAGGTCAATCTGGAGGGAGAACAAAATGGACAAGAATAAAGTGGAATAACCAAGAGAGTGAACATGGTAGAAGATTTAAGGGGGAGTTGATATGGTGGCAGAGGCAGAAGGCAACTTGTTGGCAAGGCTAAAAATTGACTTGGGTTTGAGTGGCTCCAGGAGTACGTAAGCAAGTAAGTTTAAAAGTAATTGTATTGAAGATTTCATAAATTATTTCTTTTTCTATGCTTGAATACAAAATAATTCAACTCCCGCGAATGTGAGGAATAGATTATGATTCGTTGAACTTGTCAGACATTTCTGATCACACTAAACATAATTTGTTAATACATTTATAATTTTAAAAAGTTCTGACATCATTAAAATAAATATGAGTTACAGTGAACAGACAAAATATAATTACTAGTATGTTAAAATTTTATTGAATGAAATTCCAAAATCCAAACCATATTAAAAAAAATTATATACTTTATTTGAAAAAAAAACAACCATACAAAATTATGGTGTAAAAATTGTGCAATTAAATGAAAAACAATATTTGTTAAAACCAAAATCATTCTACTCACACCGGTGTTTGCCAATCCATTCCAGGCAGGTAAGGCCAATAATCGTACAACTCTTTTACCAGCAGAGCTACCTAAAAAGAAATGAAATGCTTTAAAAAGTTAGAGACGAAAATGAGTCTTGACTTTTTGTCAATAACATCCCCTAAAGCTAAAACCCTCTCACAACTCGTCTCAGGCTTGCACAGGAAATATCATGCTAGGATAGTAAAGCAGCAGGTACCAATTAAGTGTGCGAGCATGATAGTTCACATATTATTATTAACGTAATACTGCAAACTGATTATTTTACTGAGGAGCAAGTGAAAAAGTGATTTTCACTCGTCAGCTGATTAAATTTTTTATACCCACCATCATATTGATTATTCACTGGCTGATAACTGATTACCCGCTGGTAAATGAATTGATTAATGATTAACCGTAGTTCACTAAAGAACTGTTAGTCAACCAAATTGATTTCAATTGAGAAAGATAAGTCCAGCTTTTCAGTACACTTTTTTATGTTTATATGCCTGTGGCACTTATTTACGTTTTGTATGGAACGGTCCAAACCTGGGTCTTGTTACTATTCTTTTGTTAGATAGCCTAATGACACATGGCAACAGGACCCAGTTTAAATCCTGGTCAGGATTCAAACCCGACGACCAAAGCCGTAGCCAAGAAAATTTTGTTTGGGGGGGGTTGGGCTCTTCGGTTACAGGAAGTGAAAAAAATTACTTTCTAACATTACATTTAAACGCAATTCCAACATTTTCGGGGGGGGGGGGGTTTGACCCCCTGACCCCCCCATTGCCTACGGCCCTTAGTTTCTGAGGTGTTTCTTGACGCTATTCTATGTATTGTGAATACTGTCTGCATAAATAAAGATTATTTGAATTGAATTGAGCATTTTATCCATTCGCCTACCCAACCAATTTAGAACCAGTCCATACCGTCATGCCGTGGACATTGCCCGAAGGTGAGGTGTCCGCAGTGTTGAGGTCTGCGTGCGCGTCCACGTAGATGAGCCCCGTCCCGTCCGGTCCGAACTTGCGGATGAGTCCGTCCGCTGAGCCGATGACCACACTATGGTCGCCGCCCAGGACCAGCACGCGACTGTCCATGTCCAGAATCTCCTTCACCTTCCGGCTGACCTAAAGGATGTGAGAGAGTGAGAATTGGGATTGTTTTATAGCCACGATGCTTAAATAGCTAGCAGGGATAGTATAGGACATAAATTGTCTAATTTTTGTCATAAAAATAAAAAATATCAAAACTAAAACATTCTGATAACTAAAATATTTTTTTAGAGAAATTGAAATAAAAATAACCTAACTAAACAAGCCCTTGCACATAACGAACGAAAAAAAAAATTAAATGAAAAATTTGTCATTAAACCAAGCATAGTTAAAGGGTAGGCCCTTTCTCACACTTAACATTTAACTGAACTTGAAAAAGCAATACATTGAATATAAAATTTATCATCGGAATAAAAATTCTATCTTGTGATTAAAACAGTTTTTCATTTTTCTCATAAACTTATTTCCTTTAATTATAGATTTTAACCTTGGTGAACAGCTTAAAGGTTTTCTTCCAAATATACATAATATACATATAAAAGTTCCAGGCTTCTCCTTATGGAATTATTTTTTTTATCAGCAGTATAGAAGAGTATAAATAGCTTCTCATTGTTCTTGCAAAGTTTTTAGAGATTGTATAAATTTTGTATAGGAAGAGGGCAAGAGCTTAAGCCCCATAACTCCCTGACCAGTAGAAGAGAAAGATTTACTTAGGTGCTACCTTCTCCTGGTGGATGTAGATTTTCCTTGGTGTGATCCTTTCTCTTTCTGACTAAAAAGATGTGTAGTAATTTTAATCAAATTTTTCAATATGTATGGGTTATAGGTATTTCTGAGTGTTCTATTTGGTTGACTTGATGGTATAAACAGAGGAGAGCTGTTGAGGTCGAGAAAATTTGTAACTTTTCCTATTATGACTCTTCCTATGGACTAAAGTAAATACTTAGCATTTGTTAAGAAAAATAACAATCCTTACTTCCTTGTTACACGCTGCCACATCAGACAAATCCTTCATATTTTTTATGTAATTATCATTAGTGGTCGAGTTACTGGTGTTACACTCTGCCTCGTTGTTGGTGCATTCAATTGTGTTTTCAGAGGAAGGGCTATTTTGTTGTGTATCGCAGGCATAAGTTATGTCCCCATAGTCCTTAACGTTGTGGCCTAGCAAAAACAAGAAAAAACTTATTATTATATAGTATTGGGAATTTAAAAACAAGTTTTGTATTTTGAAACTGTGACAACTAACATATTCAATAATAATTACAAAACTAAAAATCTTAAGTAAATTTTATCATGATCAAGATTTTACTATTCAAAAACATGATTTGACACTGAATTTCTTTAATAAGAAAAATAATTAGACTGTTTTTTCAAGGGCAATGACTTGATTTTAATAGTTGCCCAATAAAGGCAGTCTATAGGAGAATTTTTGTCAAAATAATTGTAAGTACACAAGTTTGCTTAGAACCAATGGTTTTGCTAAGAACGTTAACTACAATAACTAAAATGAGAATTAAACACTCATTGAAAAGTACAATATAGCTTAAGTAGTGAAACAATTCTCAACACAAACATTTGTCCTAGACTAAATATTTATCATAAAAATATATCCTGTTCAATCAACTGAAACGTTTACATTACAATCACAAACATTCTCTCTTGAATAATTATAGTATATCCATCAAAAATTATAAACAGCCGCATAGGTAATACCACAAATTACTAACCATAACAATTAATGTATTGTGGCCAAGCCATTAACCTCAATATTTTATGTTAACACACATATATGTTTACGTTCAATAAGTAAAGCATGGTTGTTTGGAAAAATGTGACTATTATACCCAGACTTCTTTATGTAAAGCTCGATTTCTTTAATGGGAGAGTAAACAATCAACAATCATTAATTTTGACTTGTTTAAAATTGTTTAACCTGAAGTAATAATTATTGCTCCCTTCCACTGTTTCAGTTCATTAATTCAGTCTTACAAAATGTTTCCTCATCCATTTTTTTCTTTTTAGGAAATACTGTAAGATTGATCTTCACCTAAGGAAATTAGTTCTTTCAAAATTCCCCCTTCTCTTATAAATTGAGGACCTTTCCCGACACCTTCATTCCTCTGAAACAAATTTTTTGTGCATAAATATTTTGTGCTTGGAGAAAATTGAACCAAAACCCTATAGAGTTTGGTTGATTGCAAGTTAACATTGCATTAAATGATCTTAAATTACTTTTGGGTTCAAGGTTGATCAGCGGTATATAAAATTAAAAGACAGTTCTTTGGTTCACAGCTCAATATTATAATTATTATATTAATGACTAGATATTTTCAATATAAAATTCAAATTGTTAGTCCGGATAGTGCAATTAAATTGACTCTATATATTTCAAATACTTTACACCAAGTCAATGTCAGTGCCTTATTTAAATCAATTACATGTGCCATTGCTGATTAGAGTTACTCATGCTACCATGTAGAGATTTTGGTTAAAAGTTAACGAGAGCGTTTTAGAATCAGTTTACAATTTTCTATCCTTCATCCTCTTATTAGAGCTTTTTTTGTAATACAAAAAAAATTTTCTTTGCAATTCTAAAAATTATTGTTTATTGTGGTCCAGGCAACAAATGCTAAACAAAGGTACAGAGGGAATTGCATGGAACACAATTTTTTATTTTGCAGCTTTGTTTGGACTAGTTAGGAGGTGAACATATCTAAAGTCCCCGACCGTAGCCCTTGAGCAGAGAGAGGGAGGGGGGTCTGAAGGTACGATTTTTTGGTTTTTTGCTAAGTATAATGAAAACTATCAATGTTAAGTATTACCTATTAAATTTGAAAATTAAAGAAATTTTAATTCCCTATTAGAAAAGTATATAATATTTCTATTTTGGTCCAACCACTTACAAGGTAAGCACTAATTCTATTAATATTCAAACAAATATCAATAGAAAATTCTTCATTTCTTTGAGTGAGTCGGTGGCGTAGTTGGTAGCGCATTCGGCCTCGGAACTGTGGCCACATAGCGTCGCAGGTTCGAGACCGAGCTTGTGGCGAACTTTTAGTAGTACTGCTCATCCTTGTACTGTACCGGCTCACTCCTTGTCATTGCTTGGTAACGTCCACGCACAGATCAGTAGTCTACGTGGGCGGGGCAAAGGCAAGGTTAAAAAGAGGCCGCAACTCTCTTAAAAAAAAAAATCCTTCCATAAGAAATACATGCAAATTTGTGGGTAACATACATGCCCAATAGTGCAACGCTATGAAAGGGATATTTGTTTGAATATTAATAAAATTAGTGCTTAACTTATAAGTGGTTGGACCAAAATAGACGTATTATATACTTTTCTTACAGCAAATTTAATTTTCTTTAATTTTTTCAAATTCAATAGGTACTAAAAGTAAATACCCACGTTGCAGCAGACCTGCATACTCAGCGAATTTCAAATGCAACACAACAAACGGTATTTCAATCAAACTTAGCCTATAACTGAAGACCTGTGTTGAGATTTTACATGTTTTTTAATCTCCATAAGAATAACATGGGGAATGATTATGCAGGTTTGCTGCAAAAGGTATGTTAAATGGTTGGTTTTAATTCATTATTTAGTAGATCTTAATTAGAAGAAGCCATATACCAAGTTTTGTCAAGAAATGTTAAAAAATAAGCAAGATATAGAATTTTTTTATTTCCCATAAGGATAACATGGGGAATGATTATGCAGGTTTGCTGCCACAAAAATTGAAATTTCGGGGATTTTAGACAAAAATACATTAGATCTCATCTAGATGAAGCCACAAACCAAGTTTTATCCAGATATGTTGAGAAATAAGCGAGATATAGAATTTTACTTATTCCCCATAAGGTTAACATTGGGACAACGTACTGTGTTTACCACTTTCAATATCTCGGTAACCAATGGACATAGAGCAATGATTCAAAACACTAAATTGTTTGTTTTTTTGAGCTGAATTCAACTGTGCCAACAAAGATTCGATAAACTTTATTTTTATATTTAAAAAACTCAAAAACCCCATTATTGGGGGTGTTTATCCCCCTTTACCCCCCCTTCCGGTGGTCCGATCGGGCTGGTTCACGAACTCGTCCATTCGATTACCACTTTACATGTCTGTTCCAAATTTCATTAAGATCGGACCATATTTACGGCCGCTATCGTGCTGACAGACACATATATATATATATATATATATATATATATATATATATAGATAGATAGATAGATAGATAGATAGATAGATATATAAAAATTCCAACGAACGGTGTTTTTTGCTTCTGGTGGCCCTAAAACGAAAATTTATCATGGTCTTGGGCTTAGGTCTTACCATGAGACCTACGGTAATAGCTTCTTCCCTATAGGGGAAATTCGCTAAAAAATACTAAAAGTTGATAGTTCCAAGATTTTTAGGAAAAACCAAAGTTGTTCCTTCAGACCCCCCTCCCTTCCCCCTCAAGGGCTACAGACAGGGACTTTTAATATGTTCACCTCCTAACTAGTCCAAACAAAACTGTGAAGTCAAAAATTGTGTTCCAAAAAATTCCCTCTGTACCTTTTTGTTGCCTGGACTATGTTTTAGTTCTACACCATTGTTTCGGCCAACATACTATTAATTGATAATCATGACTTACAACCGAAAATAATAAAAATATAACATGAAATGTCATAAATTTTGATCTCATAAACATGTATGACAACCTAATTCATTCATTTTTGCTTCCAAATATTCCTAGTCTGTCAATAAACTACTTTAATTTATTTTGAGGTAACTTTCTTTAGCTTTAAATGCTAAAACTGCCAATGGCGTAGAGAGACTCAAAATGAAAAAAAAAATTAAATGTATATTTTTTAGATTTTGAAAGTAATTTATCCTCTGTATAACTGACAGATTTTTACAAAAATAGTTGATTATCACAATAAATTTACCTGTCCTTTGAAGAATGGCACTCCTAACACCCCTATCTTGAAACCGGTTATTTCATCTTGAACTAACCGACCTTTGTTACTAATAGAACTGAATCTTCTCAGCAATATTCTTGATATAGTCTTCATTTTCTTTCTCCTAATAACACATGAAACTCCACATTTTCGTTTTATATCACCTTTCAAAACTAATGTTAAGATAAAATAGCATAATCATTTTCGATAGACGTCAGATGAGAGCAATGACATCACTTTGTCAATATGTCATTGTGTGTATTATAGCTTTAGGTTATCTTTAATGGACTTGGATTTGTAAATAAAAAGCAGCTGGTTTAAAACCAAAATTTGTTTACATTCAAAAACTTATAAGTGGCTAAGTTGTTTTGTTTTGCTGAATAACAATAACAATTAATTATACTAGGCAGACTATGCGCATATCACGTATTAGAAAAGTATACTAGGTAGACTGGGCTATTTGCGCATAGTCTGCCTAGTATAATTAATTGTTATTGTTATTCAGCAAAACAAAACAACTTAGCCACTTATAAATTTTTGAATGTAAAAAAATCTTGTTTTAGGAGTGAGAACCTATATTAGTGAGAAATTCATCTACTGGCTTTAAACTCACCTTCATTAATCAAACTAATATTTTCAATTGAAATTTTAAAGGTCTCACCTAAATAAACAAGACACACACACACACACACACACACACATACAGATTATTCATGACCCAAGTACTATGCATTTGAATTTGTTGTCTTCTCGCACACAGTAGGATAACGGAAGTTTTTCTAGGGGCCCATGAGCAAATTGCACATTTTAATATTTTTTTCTGATTTTCAATTAGTCTTTGTCTCTCAGCAGTTCTCTGTTCTTGCCGAAGGTTACACATAATCTTGTTGACTCCTTTTTCTCTAAGCCTTCTTGTTCTTCTTTCTGTTTCAGGGTTCAATTTGCAAAATACTTTAATCTGTCAGTAGTGAGTTTTTATCATAAAGAATGATTTACCTGCCTAAATTAAGCTACAATTACCAATCAAAGTAGCCCAGATTCATTTTCACAACTGCATTGGATCTTGTTTACAGTTGCGGAAAATTTTGTTTTGTTTACAATGTGACTGGTTAAAAATTTGTCTCAAGGTAATCAGCTGTGAAATTAAAATCACATTGTAAAGCCGTTATAACGCAAGTTGGTCAGCACTGGAGCGTTGAAAGGGCTCTCTGGAAATAATTCAAAGGCTTGGGGGTCAGAGCCATAAAAGAAATGCCCATTTTAATTATCACTCGCCGGTGCGCTACATTATAAGCTTTAAGAAGACAACTCAATCGTAGAAATCGGTTAAGTAGGACGGCAGAAAAAGGGATGTAACAGAGAAAACCTTTATTGTATTAAAAAATTTAAAATGTAAATATAATATACCGAATATTATTATTTTAGTTATTCACAACTTTAATTTTGAATCGATTGCTGAAATTCTTGGGCTATTGCTCACAATATCCCTCTGAGCAATACAAGTCACAACCAAATAAAAACCGTAATGGTGGAACTGTAGAGGAAAACAAGGCTCTAAGAAGTATTTGGGGAAGTTACTGCACTTGAGGATAACGGATCAGTAAGGGGAATTTACATCATATTACTGTAATTAAAAGAGGAAATGACAAAGCTACAGATGACTATGGGATTTTACATTAATTGGAGCATTAAAAATTCTGAATCTATAAGTATAAAAGAGGATGTTGGTATATATAGCATTGATAAACTCAGACACCGCTGGACCGATGGCCACATAACTTGGTAGATTCATGTAGAATGTCATGGAGTACGTTTAAACACCATCAATTTCGTGATAACTTTCAGGGCTTAGCCCTGGGACCGTCTTAAAGGTAACCATGTCAGGGATTTTGAAAGAATTTGAGTTAGATTTGTTTACTAACAAAACATATGAAAGTAAAATTTAAAACAGGTGGTGTAAATTAATATTTCTTTCTGCTATATAATTGTATTTGTTTACATGAAGATTTGTTACTTGGTGTCAGGTGGTTAATGAATTAGACAATTGCATTTTTTCAAAGTGCAATACACTATATAAAATGCTGGTATGTAGTATAACATAAAATAAATAACTGATTACTGAAGGACTCCAGTGTTCAATGATCATCTATACTTGAAGGAATTCTTTTTTATGGCAACTAAATGCTATTTAACCCTAGATTGGTAAGGCGTCGTCTCACAGACTACGCAAAACACATTTTTGAATTTCGCGCGCAAACCGTCCATTTGTTTTACTTCTCCGCTCTTGCCAACTCAGTTCGCCCCCACCCGGCGGTCCACGAGGAGGGGTTACGCGCTACGGCTCATATTACAGTCTGTGCGTGGGCGAGTAGTCTGAGAGACGAAGCGTTACCGTTTACGTTATTTTTACGTTTGCACGGCGTAGTCTGACAGTCGAAGCGTTACCGTTACCGTTATTTTTTTGATTCTGTTGTGTGTAGTGTTAGTGTAATAAACCATTGCTTTTTATAATATTTTTTACAATAAGTTTTCGTGTTTATCGTTACAGTTTCAAATACTAATAAGTAGTTTTTTTTAATTAAAAATGGATCCTAATGAAATGAAGAGGCAAAAAGACATTGAGCGATATCTCGAAGAGGATTTTTCAGATGCCGAAAGTGTTCTTTCTGAAGATGCTAATGATAAACCATATTTTTCGGGAATGGAAGATTCAGCTGATGACACCGATGCTGACCCGACCTATGAACCTGATAGTGATGAAGATTCTGATGATGCAGAAGACCTAAAACGTCCGAATATTCGTCTTGGAAGTAATGAATTAATCAACAAAACTATTGACCATGTTATTGAAAGTCATTGTTCCAGTTCCTTTACATCTAATATCGTTACCCAGAACGGTGCGACTACAAGTGCTACTCAGTTTTCACCTTCATCTGACATTGCCAACCAGGATAAAGGGACCGTGGCACCTGTTATAAATGATAATGGTGCGACTACAAGTGCTACTCATTTTTTACCTTCATCTGATACTGCCAACCAGGATAAAGGGACCGTGCCACCTGTTATAAATGAGGTATTGCTAAATCCAGTCGAAAATATGGAAGAGGTTGACGAAGACACAGTTTCAGCAACTATTGAACATGTGATAAATTTCGTATGCTAGGGAACTTCCAACTCCTCAAGCTGTGAATGATAGTCGCCCAATGTACCTTGCTGAATCAACTCATCCAAATCATGTTATCTGTGCCACTGAAGTAATGAAAGGGAAAAATGGTAAAACTTGGAGGAATAAACCACCTCAACACCGTACCAGAACAGCAGCTAGAAACATTGTCCACATTCGTCAAGGGCCTCAAGGTGATGCCAAAAATAAGGTAACTCCTTTAGAATGTTTTTCTTTATTTTTTAATGAAGCGATGAAGAATGTTGTTATCAAACATACCAATGAATCCATCCTAAGACAGGAAAAAAACTACTCAGGAATAACTTCAACAGTTTCACAAACAGTCCATGAGGAATTTGATGCATTTCTCGGCATACTTATTTTGACAGCTGCCCAAAAGGACAATCACTTGAACACTGAAGAGCTGTTCAATAGTGAATTTTGTGGAGAAAGGTACAAGGCAGTAATGAGTGCCAAGCGATTTTTATTTCTGTTGAATAGCCTTCGTTTTGATGCGGTGGAAACAAGAGGAGAAAGGACAAAAGAAGACCGGTTCGCGCCAATTAGGCAAATATGGGACCTTTTTATACAATCCTGTAAAGACAACTACAAGCTGGGTTCTAATACTACGATCGACGAACAGCTTCTCGCGTTCAGAGGGCGATGTAAATTCAGAATGTACATGCCAAATAAGCCCTCAAAATATGGCTTAAAAATAGTCATGCTTTGTGATACAGGAACCAAGTATATGTACAATGCTCTCCCTTACCTAGGGAAGGGTACAACTCCAAGAGATGTTCCTCAAGCAATGTTTTTTGTCAAGGAACTGACTGCACCGATATATGGATCAAATCGCAATGTAACTCTCGATAATTGGTTTACATCAGTACCTTTGGCCGAAGAAATGTTAGCAAGTCCAATGAATTTGACTTTAGTTGGAACACTGCGCCGTGACAAGCCAGAGATTCCTCCGGAGATGAAGGATCCAGGAACCAGACCGATAGGTTCGTCAATGTTTTGTTTCGACGGTCACAAGACAATGGTTTCGTACAAAACTAAAAGCAAGAGGGTTGTCCTTTTACTCTCCACAACACACAGTGACCCAACAATCAATGATCAGAGCAACAAACCCGATATTATTGAATGTTATAACACTACAAAGGGAGCTGTAGATTCACTCGATCAGATGTGTGGTCAGATGTCGGCCAGCAGAAAGACAAGGCGATGGCCACTCTGCGTGTTTTACGGAATGATAAATATTATGTTGGTCAACTCCTACATTATCTACGTCCACAACAAGCTCTCTAAAGGAGAAAAACCACTGTCAAGAAGGCAATTTGCAAAAGCAATACACTGTGAACTGGTCAAACCGTGGTTGGAACACCGTTTACAGTTAACAAACTTGAACAGGCCCCTCAGACAAACAATTGCCAGTATTCTTAAGGTTGAAGTTCCTGTGACTCCAAACACCCCAAATCAAAATAGAGGACGCAAGATTTGCGGATTTTGTCCTTCAAAAAAGCGACGGATGACAGCATACTTCTGTGACCGATGTTCCCGGGCGATGTGTGGAGAACACCAGGGAAAAGTTTGCCGAGAATGTGCTGAATGACTCTAATACGTTAAAAATTGTAAGTTCAACACCTTCTTTAAGTATTGTGAGCAATAAAATAATTCTTTGTAAAAAAACTTTTGTGTAATACCATTTTTTTTTAGAAAGTAGTCTCCCAGACGAAGCTTTACCATTTACGTTTTTTTTTGGGGCGTTACCAATCTAGGGTTAAAGAGGAATAATGTGCTACTGTAAAGAATTAATTTTATCTACAGCACTTTAAAAATTGCCAGGACGGCTCATTCAATCTTTTTGTTCAATATAGAGTCTAAAAACGTAAGACAGCACTTTTTAATAATTGCTGGAGTGGCATTGTAATTTTTTGTTCAAGGTACGCCCTAAAACCTTAAGAAAATGATCTTTTACAGTGAATAAAATTTCAAGCCATGTTCTATGGTTCCTCTAACACGTATACCTTCATAAGAAATAGGATTTCTAATACGCAGGTCTGCTGCGACGGGGGTGCATAATAAAGTTCTAATTAAGGGTAACATATGCGAGCAGATTCAAAGTGCCATCGAAAAAGCCAAGGGTGCCGTTGTGCCGTTCCTTATATTGTGTCCCATGATCATCATCAGGACAAGCTCAGGTCCTGAGCTCAGGTTCAGCAGAAACGACCATAAATGCTTCTCGGCGTTCGTCTCTGTAAATTGGCCTCTTGAGTGTGTGAGCACAATCCTCTTCACCTGATAGCAAGATCGACTGGACAGCCGATACAAGCAAAAAGCATTTGCAAGAGGAAGAACCGCCGATATTGGGCATGAGCCTACCCAGGGCAGCAACACCATTTGAGGCTTTGTTGGTGGGGCGTTAGATATGGTCACATTTTTTATATAGACAAGCAGTTTATGCAGGAATAGAATACCCCCGTCGTAGCAGACCTGCGTACTAAGAGCAAATTTCTAAAAACTTTTTTTTGCTTTATGGAAGTACATTTGATATGTTCAAAGATGTAGATTTCACAACAAGAAAAATAAATGGGAAAGCAAAACTATATAATTGATGGGTGATAGGGTATGTTTAATTTTAATCGTGAGCGAAGCCACGGGTTCTTCTAGTATAAATATATATCTCATAAATTTATTAACACAAACCAAAACCATTGTGCAGCTGATTTACCAACTTTTATTATAATATAGGTCACGATAAATATCACTGAAAGAAATATTTGGTAGTCTTTGAATGTTCGTTGAGCCTCAGCAGGAGCCGAACTATACAGACTGTCGAACTATCGAGTGTCGAACAATCAAGAGTCTACTGTACCCCTTAAGATTCTATGAATCTGATTTTTGAATGAATGTTTTTTATTCATGTTCAGCAGTGAACTTAGCACTCACTCATCACTAATTCTCCAACTTCCCAACAACCCAGAAGGCTGAAATTTGGTACACTGATTCTTCAGACATTAAATAGGAAAACTAAATGGTTTTCATCCTGATCTGACTATCGGACTCCGCCAAAGACCCTCTCAAAGATCCCATATTATCCTTATGGCAGAATACAAATTGATGAAATGTTTATATTTAAACAGATGTAAAAAGCAAGAAATTTATTAGAATGTCAAACCAGCTGTCAGGAACAGAACATAAAATAAATCACTGACTAGAGATACTTATAAGACCTTTCTTCCCTGTAACAGCTGTTATTGAAAGAGCTAATTTAAACTATTCATTTTATCTACAACATTAGAAAAAATACTTTGCCTTTGTCTTTTAGAAAATTTCATTGATGGAATTATTACCATAGGTCTCATGGCAAGACATAAGCCCGAGACCATGACAACTTTTCATTTTGGAGCTCCCAGAAGCAAAAAACACTATTCAAACTATATTTAAATCTGAAAACACAATACATTGTCCCTATAGAAAAATTCTATATCTGGGTTATTACTCAACATATCTTAATAAAACTTGGTAGCCTATTCAAACATTTTTTTTTGTTCAGATTCACCTGATATTGTTTTAAATCACCAAAAATTTGCATGAATGTTGCAGTAGACCTGCATACTAATTCCCCGTGTTCTTCTCATGGAAGAAATAAAATAAGGTCATGCACATGGTCTGGAGGTCTGCTGCAACGGGGGTATTTTTATGTTCAAGATAGACCCTAAAAACCTTAGAATTTTTTTGACATTAAATCAAGGCAATTTCTAAGTTTAACGTACATATACTTTCATGAAACAAAAAACTGCTTTAAGATTCTCTGAGTACGCAATGTCTGCTGCGACGGAGATATTTATATTCCTGCTTAAAGTCCACTATATACCATGCATGCAAGCAGATTCAACGATATTGGGCACAAGCCTTCCCAGGGCAGTGGCACCCTTGAGGCCTTATCGGCGGGGCGCTGAATCTACTCACGTGTATGTATAGTATAGGGAGGAGGGAGGCCAGATAGAAATACCTCCTGCGGGGGGCAGCAATAGAATAACTCAAGTTGTAGCAGACCTGCGGACTTTGAGGATTCCTGAAAACATCTTTCTGGTTAATGAAAGTCCATCTTCTTTATATTTGTCCAATACCACTGACCTATCACTGCACAGCCCAAACTACTTGACTTAGAACCTTGGACGTTTGCATGGACGATCTTAAGGGCGTAAGCATCCGCTAAGAATGGGTTTATTAATTCGCAGTCTTAAGGGGTTTTGGCGGGAACGAAGTTCATAAATTTTCCTACGGAAGTGGAATGGATGATCTTTTGTTTAATTTTCAATATTCATTCAAAAGCAGGTGGTTCAGCTTCACATATGGATACGATTTTACAGCTGATTTATAATTTGGTTGCTTTCATAATGCTTTTATGGTTTATTTGTTGATTTTTTAGGTGATATGTACTATACAAAAGTTAAAATTAGTTTAGTTGGTTAGTTAAATTAAAGTCGTCATTCGTTTTTGTACCTTATCTGTTTAATCATAAGCTCAGTATGTGGCCCTATCTTCATTTAGGCAGCGGGAGTTACAGTTTTTATCGTGAGCAAAGCCATGGGCAACTGTTAGTGAGAATGAGAATCTATAAGTATAAAAGAGGATGTTGGTATATATATATATATATATATATATACTAGCTGACCCGGCGAACTTCGTATCGCCTAAGTTATAGGTTTCCCCTAAGACAGACCGATGGAAAGAACAACATGTTGTATGTGTATTGAATTTATTAAACATTAGTCGTTGTTAATTTAGTTGTAGTGAATATTTTGGTAGTCAAAAAGATAGAGTAAGTGTTTGGGGATGTTGATTTATGATTGAAAGGTAATTTAGCAAATTAAATCATGCCGAACTGTACAAAATAATAAAATATCAAAATATAATTTTAAAATAATAATTGCAATTCAAATAATTATCAAAATTTAATATATACAACAAATTAAGACAATGAAAAATAAACATTATCAGTTTCTTAGTGCAATGGAGTGTACGATATTTTTAGTGAGTCCATCTTTAGCAAAAACAAACAAACTGGATGGTTTGCCCACTCGAGAACACGCCACGTATAATTGGCCGTGTGAAAAACACGGTGTGGCCAAATCTAATCCACAAACCGACAATGTTTGCCCTTGGGACTTATTGATTGTCATTGAAAATGCCAATTTGATTGGAAATTGAACCCGTTTGAATTCAATTGGCACATCTGTAGGAATAATAGGGATTCGTGGCAGTAATACATCTTCCCCTTGGAACTTGCCATTCAAAATGGTGGCTTCGACAACATTTTTCATTAATGTTTTAATAACTAATCTTGTGCCATTATACAGCTTTGGTGGGTTCAAATTACGAAGCAAAATAACTGGAGATCCAACCTTTAGTTGTAAAAGGTGCTGTGGCACAAAAAATGATAACAAGATTTTGCTTAGAAATACTTTAAATAAATTTTAAAAAATATTGGCAATTCACATGAACTTGAACTATATATATGTAACCTGAGCTTTGGATGTTGCATTTCGCCTTGATACTATACTTGACTTGCAGTGGCCCAGTCCAACATTTAAATATAAGGAAAAAAACATTTAACAATTAATATTCTTTTTTATTAAAAATAATATTTTGGTGAAAATGAACCTCAATTACACAATCAACTCTCACCAAATCGGTGCTTGAATTATTTTATGATCGGTTTAGGTTTATAGAGTAGAAGTATTAGAAGGAAGGCAAGTTAGTACACAACAGTCAATTTTCCCAGAGTAACAGATAAACAAGTCGAATGGTGCACGATTTGACTGTTCTCAACAATTGGGAATCAGCTCGTCCTAACTCAGGAGCGGCCTGGCGTAGAAGTAGAACATGGGACTTCGGCTCCCGAGATCTGTGTTCAAAACCCGCCAGTCACCAATGGCAATTTGCTATGTGATAATGCCGTAACCTCGAGGGTGCATAGCTATTTAAGCTGCAGTGCATATCCATGAAAACTTGAAAGCCTGGCTCTCGTCTAGAAAAAAAATCTTGACAACTCACATTGACTAGAGAGCTGAGTGGACAAACTGTTCACTGCTCACCTCATAGCCTGAAGGTTGCTGGTTCAAGCGTATGATGTAGTTGGGCTCGAGAAACTAGCGGATCTCGCGGTTTGACTGCAGAACTAAGACCATACAAAATATTTTGATTGAGTTGTATTAACTGGTTTGTTTTGTAATCATCCCAAGCGCTAGTAACGAGCGCACCGAATTGCACCGAGCCCTAGTAATCGGCCGAACTAGGTGAGGCTTATACATCCATTTCCCTCAGGTAATGATTTATATCAAATAGGAATCTAAATTACTTTAATGAAAACTATCTAATTTAAATTCGTTTAATGTAGGCCTAATCCTAAATTATCATCCGATTATACATTATCTCAGAAACTTAACAACCCTAAAATTACCTCTATCACACGAGATCAGTTTATAGGCTAAATCGAATCAAATTTGTATTAGGCCCTACCTTCACATGTCAAAGTTTACCCAATGGACCTCTGCAATTCGATATCCAAGCGTACAGGTTACAATGTTTCGGTGAATCATTAGGTTTAGGCAAGGCCTCACTAAAAGAACAGGCCTTGCTGAAGGACACACTACAAATGCAGGCCATGCTGCATGATTTATTACGTCAAACAAGTAGGCGGTCTGAAAGTCTGGCTCAGGACTCACAGCTGTGCTGATCATCAATTCCTTTGAAATCAAAACAAGAAAATGTAAACAAACAAGTAATTTTGACGTTTAGTGATGAAATGTAAACAGAAAATACGTAAACAAACAAGAGATATTTGACATTTAGCAATAAAATGTAAACATAGGATGTTAGTTCCCTGCCTACTTGTGTGACGTGGTGCAGCGCTGGGATCGCTGCAGCATGGCCTGTATTTTTAGTGGGGCCTTGGATCGCTGCAGCATGGCCTGTCTTTTCAGTGGGGCCTTGCCTTGCTTCAGAATTCTTGATGTCAAAACAGGAGGCCAGCTGAGAGTCTTGCTCAGAAATCACAGCTGTGCAGCTCATCAGTTTCTCTCAAAACAAAACATGAAAATTTAAATAAACAAATAGTATTTGACAGTCAGTGATAAAATGTATACAAAGGAAGTACGTTAATTAAACAAGGAATATTAATTTAACATTTAGTGATATGAATAAACATAGGTTGTTAGTTCCCAGCATACTGATGTGAGATGTCGCAGCGCTGGGACTGCTGTAGCATGGACTGTTTTTTAGTGCAGCCTTGGGCTAGATCACTATTCTTTATCTATAGGCCTAAAGGTTAACTCAAATATTTCAATTAAGTTATCGGTAGACTAGGCCTATATAGATATAGAACTATGATCTTGAATTTAGCACAAATCACCTCTGTTTGACGAATTAATTCAAGAATGTCCTAAATGACTTGAGCTGTTTTAGTTTTAATCAAACTACATGCAACTCGGAGAAAAATTGTAGTCTCCATGATTTTTAAGTTTGCAATAGTATACTGCATCTCCATTCGTTTAAAATGACAGTCATTTTTTTCATATTATCGCCAATGGATTATAGCCTACTGGGTTTATTAAAACCTATTCTACCTACTAGTTTCAACGACTAGACTAGCAGATGTTTTAGCGGTGACCAATCGAATTGTTCGAAGACAATACAAGTTCTTGTTTAAACTGATCAGCTAGGCCTAAATTAGTCAATGTGGTATTTGTTGATGTATTCGTGGCCATCTCAAGTAGAGTTCGCGCATTATATCTCTGGCTATGACCAGTACGCTACTAACCGTATCATATGATATTTTAAACATAGGATTTTGGTAAACACTGCAGGGCTGTAGAACAATGTTTTCAGAAAAGTTCCCCCTCTCCCCCCACGCCTTGCAACCAGCTGACTCTGTCATAGCCGGAGATATAATGTGCGAACTGTAATAAGGCCACACTCATAAAACTGGGAAACTGTTTTAGGTAAATAAAGTCATCTGATTTAAAGTAAAGAAAATGCATGATGTAAAGAAAAAATTAAAGTGTGTGATAGTTAGCTGGTATGACATAGTTGGGCTCACAAAATTAGCGGGCCTAACAGTATTACAACAGAAATAGCGCTGCCAGGCCTAATGCAAGTCATCGGGACACCAGAGCTGTCAATTTAAGACTATTTGCAAATTAATGATGTGAGAGTTAGCTGAAATTTGTTTATACATTGTTTATTGCCCCATATTATTTACAATAAACAATACCTTACAGCTCCCCCAATAGAGTAGGCCTAGGCCATGGCTCAAGACATAATGCACCAAGCGCATAGGCCTGACGGCATAACAGTTGATTTCTATCCTTCCATGAAATGGGAGTGAGAATCTGATTAGAACCAAAATAGCTTATTTATTTTTAATAATTATGTGAAAGATTCAACATTTTCCAATATCTAATTAGTTCTTTTGAAACATTGTGAGGCCTAAGCCATGCCCACTACATGAAATTACTATGTTGGCTTTATTACTATGTTGGCTTAGTTAAATAAAGTAATATAAACCAACCTTCATGCGCATTATGTCACTGATGATACCAAAATACTACTAAGTAAATAAAAATTGCATTCTTCTACAAACAGACAGAATGTATTAACTTATACCACAAACATCCACCAATGCTAAATTATTACACTATTTAAAGTTTCAACAGAAATAGAACACAAATAATAACCAAAAATAGATAAAGATTTTTGTTAACATGGGCATTTATTTCGTTAAATAGTCATAATTAGTAGGTACTTTGCATTTTAGAGGTTAAGTTATGTTTTACAAATTGACAGACAGTAGGAATGCAGGCTGCCAAAGGACAAGGGCAAGGAATAGGCTGAAAATATACCTTGTGAAACTTAAAAAAACTAAATTCCCATCACTTAATGACAGCACAATTTATTAATATTAAAGTAATTTATCATACTTTAAAAATATTTTACCAGACTTTAACTTTACAACTCGAAAGTCTTTTTTATCCTTTAATACGAAGAATGTTAGGATTTTACACTTTAAGCCATCCTAAAAATGGATAGAAGCTTTGTACTGTAAGTCAAAAATGAATTAGCATATCATAGGCTAAATATACTTTAAATATTACACATTATACATTTGCTTGAAATGGCGACCTACCCAGGTAGGTATTGCCAAGTATGAATAAAAAGATGAATGAAGGATGATTTTGGCGCGATCTTTTAGTCTTGTTACTGACCAAGCCCGACATGTTCCTTATACAGGACTTTTAAATAGCCCAACAGGGCAACAGCCAATTTCAACTAAGGGGCCTCCATTTTAACGTGGGATCGGAGCCACAGTTTTGCCTGGTTTACAATTCATGAACTAGTCTAATTATGAGGACGTTCCTATGACTTATTGTACGAGAACAATGCTGAAGTTTATAACTCGAACAATCGTTGCTATGCTTAAGGCATAATAATTAAATTTTGTTTTATGGAAATTCGCTGGAGATGCAGGTCTGCTGCAACGGGTGTATTTTATGTCTTTTAAAGTTCTGTTTAACGCCTCAAGTGAGTGTTTATGTGCCATAGTGCACTCATCCCAGATAATAATTTTACAATGTTTTAATACTGTGGACATTGATGATTGTTTTTTTATGTTGCACACTGCGTCTGGATTGTTTTGAATATTTAATGGCAGCTTAAATGCTGAATGAGCTGTTCTGCCTCCATCCAATAACGTAGCTGCAATGCCAGATGAAGCTACGGCCAATGCAATACTATTAGTTGATCGTACTTTGGAGAGAATTAGTGAAATTAAGAATGTTTTTCCAGTCCCACCTGGAGCATCCAAAAAAAAGAATCCACCTTGTTCTGCCGAAACTGCTGTCATAATACGGTCGTAAATGCTTCTTTGTTCTTGATTAAGTAGTGGGACATTGAGATTAACAATCGCTTCCATCTCTCTAGTATTGTATTGTAGTTCACGATTCATCTCATTGTTCATTAAATCATGTGCACATCGATTTGGCGAATGCATACCGAAATGGCTGAGTGGTAAATTGGAAATCACAAAGCAAAGATCCTCGATAGCAATAAGTGCTTCATTGTACATAGCGTCACTGAATTGTATTGTTAGATCGTTGTACCGTGTACGATACCGATGCAATATATCTTCAGTCATTGAATCTTTGTGATAATCCCACAACGTTTCAGCTCGGGCTGGGAAACATGTAGTCAACACTATAGCAAATAGTAGCCGAATTTGTATTGCTGTACAGTTCAATGCTGCTTCCGTAAGCATATAGTCCCACTGGTTGTCATCTTCCAGCAAGCCTAGCGCAAGACATGCATCTTTATAAGTTGCACACTGTTGTCCATTAATTGTACGTATATCTTGAAATGATAATGGGCCGGTTACATTAACCAACAATAGTCGCAAATAAAAACACTCAGTCTGCCTTGGATTGACTGTAAATACTCGCCCCAAGGTGTTTGATTTGAATAAACCGGGGTATCCATCAACTGGGGTGCCTTGCTTGCGGGGTATCCATGTTTTTGTTTGATTCCATGTTAAATAGTGTGGTACTTCTGAATAGAGTAGTGTTCTTGCAAAAGCACCAATAGCATCAGCACGATTACACAATAGAAAAAACTCTGTGAGAGTAGTTTTCGGTGGATTCATTGCACGATCGATCGCTGTTTCGTTTGTGAAAAATACACGCTGGCCGTTTTCAAGATGGACGGCTAAATGAATGACTGCTGGATCCCTTTCATGAATTTGGAAACCAAAGATATGCCAAACAGCTTCATTAGAGCTGATATACCGGCCAATTTGGTAGAGAGTTATTTCATCATTGTTATTTACTGGAGGAGCAGTCGCATTGGTATTTTCAATACTAAACACAGCCATATCACTTCCTTTATTTACATACTTGCAAATGTATTTTATGCTCTTTACTGCAGAACTCAACATTAATATGAGCATTGTATGTTTTACACAGCAGAGGTGAATATGGGACCACCCAACGATTGTCAATGTCAATTTCTGCTCTGTTCACATATTTTGAAAATGATTGCCCTCCATTTTCAGTATTTCTTCGACGATATAATGGATATCCGTCGACATTTGTAATTGTCTCGTTATTGAAATTTTTTGGAAAACTCTTTATACATTTTCCATCAGCCATGCAAGGCGAAGAACGATTCAGGTCACCGCATGGGCCATGAATCATGTTAGTTGTCACAATATCAAACAGTAATTGATCTGTTGACCGATCTGGAATTTCTGCAGAAATTATACTATCTATTTCTTCAGGACGTATTTTGTCGATTAGCCAAACCAAAATGTGGGCATGAGGTAATCCTCGTTTCTGCCATTCTACCGAATACATCCAGCAACGTGTAGGGCCGAATACGTGTAACTTTGTAATGAAACTCATTAAAGACTTTAACTTTTGTTTAAAGACACGGGCTGTAATGTTATGACGATGTATTGCATTTTGTCCTGGCAATAATAAATTTGTAATCTCAGGCCATTTCGGATTACATGTAAAAGTTATAAATAAACATGGTCGTCCGTATTCGCGGACGAAAGTCATAGCATCCTGGATATATTCTTGCATGTGACGTGGACTTCCTATATACGTTGATGGTAGAATGACGGAGTTACCAATTTCGGCTGTGTCGGCGTTGTTCACAATAGCGTCTCTCAAGTGAATATATTCTTCAGCACGCAGCTTCTTTTGATTAAATCGTAAGTATCGTAGTCGTTCGTTTTATATTTTCACGTACATGTTGACCATGAATTGTTGGCAAAGTTCACGGCACCGTAGAATGACGTTGTCATGATCGCGTCTAATCATCAGATGATACGCATAAAAATCCTTTGAGCTAACTTTCTTGTTTGTTTCGGCTCCTGTAGCGGGATCTTTTTGTTTAATATCTATGTAATATCCGTCTTGTCCCTTATAAAACATTAGTGGATATTGTAGAGCGTCGTATGAACGGTGTGTATCAGCAATGAACTCAAGATTGTTATTTCTTTTGCGAATAACAATTTCACGCTTAGCTGTACGGTCGCCAACCATAATTCCAGCAACGTCGTCAACAACAGGTGCATTGAATCTACGAATGTGCTCTCCAGATGGTGTTTTATCAGGATTGATGATAATTGCGTGATTGTCGCTTTGCAATTTGTGCATGTGTGATTTGAACAATTTCAACAATTCATTGTGCTCATTCAATAAATCGTCCAGCTCGCCGAGAATACGTCTGGCAAATTGTGAATTAAGGTTATTGTATTTTAAACGTGCATCCACGCGATTGGCTAGCGCGCTTTCGGTGTCCTCGCCACCCATAAAGTAAATTTGTAAAAATTTATGTGGTTCATTTGGCATAGGAAGCAATGAGCCTACTTTGTGGTAAATTTGGCCTTTGATTTTGAACGTTGTATTAAATTGTTGACCATTTGCAGCATTATTGTTAACTATTTCTGTTGCTCCGAACGATGTCATTTGAAAACATGAATTGAATGTTCTAATTGATTTCAGGAACATGTTAGAATCAGGATGCGTACCATTAAGTAAACCTTTCAATGGTTCAGGTGGTGATTCAATTACTGGTAGTTGCACTTTACCTGTGGCGCAACACATCCCGGCTGGCTCATTTTTGAATTTAAGCGCCTTACAATTCGCACATTCATTGTCCATATCACCAATCGCCACTTTGGAATGATCAAAATATTTAACGTCGGGTTCATACTCAAATGCTAGACGACGGAATGTATGCGATATAAAAGCTCGATGCACTTGTTGTCGTCGTATGTCATTTTCTCTGCGTGCTTCAACTACGTATCGACGCGCTTGTCTTTGTTGTAGTCGTCTTTCTTCATTTCTTTCAGCGCGATCATCTTGTGACTGTGATGCGCGCAATTGCGACATGTTCACGCGCACAACTTCATTTTCCTGTTGAATTTGGACGTCTGTCCTTTGGGCTCTTAGATTTCGCCTTTGTATAGCTCCAGCCGTTCGACGGCCCAAATTTGACCCTTTTCGCCTTGCTGGCATTGTTCACTGTAAAAACACAGATTAAACTAAAATACTTAACCATACATTTCAAAATTAGTGAACCTCTAACTACATTACAAAACCTGAATAATAACTTCTTAGCAATATAATAACAGCTGTCTTTGTTTTGTTTATAAATATTAAATTACAAATAATAAAAACATGTGATTTAACTTGACATCCAAATGCTCTGTAGAGCCCAAACTCCGAGAATATAGTATTATATGCAGTGTGTTCGGAATTCGTCCTCCATATTGAAACGGATAAGAATTTCGAAACGGGAAATAGTTTACGTCCGATTCGCATACCTACAGAATTTACACACCAAATTTCATAACGATCGGTGAAGTCGTTCCGGAGGAGTTTGCAGACAAACACTGTGACACGAGAATTTTATATATATAGAAGATATATATATATATATATATATATATATATATATATATATATATAGCATTGATAAACTGAGACACCGCTGGACCGATGGCCACATAACTTGGTAGATTCATGTAGAATGTCATGGAGTACGTTTAAACACCATCAATTTCGTGATAACTTTCAGGGCTTAGCCCTGGGACCGTCTTAAAGGTAACCATGTCAGGGATTTTGAAAGAATTTGAGTTAGATTTGTTTACTAACAAAACATATGAAAGTAAAATTTAAAACAGGTGGTGTAAATTAATATTTCTTTCTGCTATATAATTGTATTTGTTTACATGAAGATTTGTTACTTGGTGTCAGGTGGTTAATGAATTAGACAATTGCATTTTTTCAAAGTGCAATGCTGGTATGTAGTATAACATAAAATAAATAACTGATTACTGAAGGACTCCAGTGTTCAATGATCATCTATACTTGAAGGAATTCTTTTTTATGGCAACTAAATGCTATTTAAAGAGGAAGAATGTGCTACTGTAAAGAATTAATTTTATCTACAGCACTTTAAAAATTGCCAGGACGGCTCATTCAATCTTTTTGTTCAATATAGAGTCTAAAAACGTAAGACAGCACTTTTTAATAATTGCTGGAGTGGCATTGTAATTTTTTGTTCAAGGTACGCCCTAAAACCTTAAGAAAATGATCTTTTACAGTGAATAAAATTTCAAGCCATGTTCTATGGTTCCTCTAACACGTATACCTTCATAAGAAATAGGATTTCTAATACGCAGGTCTGCTGTGACGGGGTGCATAATAAAGTTCTAATTAAGGGTAACATATGCGAGCAGATTCAAAGTGCCGTCGAAAAAGCCAAGGGTGCCGTTGTGCCGTTCCTTATATTGTGTCCCATGATCATCATCAGGACAAGCTCAGGTCCTGAGCTCAGGTTAAGCAGAAACGACCATAAATGCTTCTCGGCGTTCGTCCCTGTAAATTGGCCTCTTGAGTGTGTGAGCACAATCCTCTTCACCTGATAGCAAGATCGACTGGACAGCCGATACAAGCAAAAAGCATTTGCAAGAGGAAGAACCGCCGATATTGGGCATGAGCCTACCCAGGGCAGCAACACCATTTGAGGCTTTGTTGGTGGGGCGTTAGATATGGTCACATTTTTTATATAGACAAGCAGTTTATGCAGGAATAGAATACCCCCGTCGTAGCAGACCTGCGTACTAAGAGCGAATTTCTAAAAACTTTTTTTTGCTTTATGGAAGTACATTTGATATGTTCAAAGATGTAGATTTCACAACAAGAAAAATAAATGGGAAAGCAAAACTATATAATTGATGGGTGATAGGGTATGTTTAATTTTAATCGTGAGCGAAGCCACGGGTTCTTCTAGTATATAAGTAAACCAATTTGTTTTTTCTTGATACCAATGGGACCTGATGAAAGTGTGATGGTACATTGAAATAAAAGGCAATTGGTCCATATAGGAACTGTTTTTATTTAAAATTACTTTCAACAATTTCAAAAATAAATATTACTTTAATCCAATATTAGAAAAAAGCAACAAAATATACTCAATTTCACATTCTGCACACTTTGGAAAGTTCAAAGGCCATGTCGTATTTCTAAAAAGAATTCAATAAGTACTTGCAACATCATATGATAATTTTAGAAGTTCAATATTATCTCAAAATCTGCCAATATGTGTAGATATTGAAACCTCGATTTAACTGTACGAATTGGAAATTGAGTAAATTATGTTCATCAACAGGTACACCCAAAAAATAAATAACTTACATATAATAAATAAAACAACCTGGATTTTACAAGGACAGATTGAAAAAAATGTCGGTTGAAAATATCACAAGAATCTTTGATCGAAGGATTACAAATAATTAACATATATTGACTAAGACAAAGATCATAACAATACTGCTTGGAATTAGACAAAACTATAGTCATATTTGGTTTCCTTTAACTCAATAAGAATACTTTAAAAAAATGAAATAAATAAATAAGAATACTTTATTAAGTACAAAATAAATAAATAAGATGTTCAGGTATTGATGATGATTAAAAAAGTAGATTGCAAAAAAGATGTTATGTTAATATCCAAATTATAATAACAACAATAAACTAGCTTTAATCTTAGAAAGTTTATACTATTTTTCTTTTTTTAGTTAATGATAATACTCCTATTATTACTAGATGTAATGTTATAAAGTGACAGTTGAACTGTAGGCGGATGTAATGAGAAATTTATATTCAGGGCTATCAATTATGATGAACTTGCATTGGACATTGAACTATTTGAAATTAAATAAAAATCATTTCTCAATAATCATTAAACCATTAAAATATCCTATCATATTCCGGTTCCAAAAGTGAATGATTATTAGACAACCGACATAATATTTGTTCAGAGACTACTTGAAAAAAATAAAATACTGGTCATGGTGTTGATTAAAATAAAATATTTATATACAATTTTATTCTATTGGTAACTGCTTCCCTAAAATTAGGGCACCAATAAAGGTGTCAGTGTTGAGCTAAGCACATTACTAAAAATAAGGCACTTGTTCTAAACCTTATAAAAGTTAAGTATTGATGCCGACTCAAACATAAACATTAGCTTATCTCAGTTTGTCCCATTGGTGCCAGTATTCCTCCGTCTGCATTTCAGAAAGACGAGAAACCGTTCGATCAAACGCGAAAATCTCTTCATCTCCAGTAAATATTGTAGCTGTGGCATTTTCCTACAACATAAATCAATAAAAAATCTGAGGCCCAATTACATTTTTGAGGAACGAGTTTCATATCCGATCTTCTGGCTTTACAGGTTATATTTATACTGATTATTGTTTATTTGTTTTGCTCATGTTTAGTAACTGAACTTTTCAATATAATTTAACATGAGCAAAGATCAGTTTAGTTTTTGCGTAAGTGAGTATTGTTTAAGATTAGGTAATCCGATATCAACTGTGAACCTTTTGTATTAATCTTAATCGATGTACTTTTCCAACAACCGACAGCAATGAAGAATATCGATAACGAACTATAGGCTAACCGGAACCATTGCCAATTATTTGATTTGATTCTCTCACAAACAATAAATGATACCTAAACTTAATATAATAAAAAAAAATTAAACATAATAAAGCTAGCTAAAAACTAAATTAAAACATTGCTTTCATTAACTAACTATACAACTTACCTAATTTATCATCAAGCGTCATCTTAAGATACTATCGATACAGTTATTTTCATCGAGTAACTAAACAATCGATAATAAATACAATGGAATCGGATGTCAAGTTCAGTCAGGCAAAAAATAAATCGAGCTTCAACTATCGGTAGGTCATTTGATATTGTTTTCTTAGAAACCATATGTTGAATCGTCTGCTATAGAAACGAACGACAGAAGATCAGATATGAAACTCGTCCCCATTTCTTAAGGGTGGTAAAAAAGAAATAATTTTGTGCTGCAGCCTTGGTAAGGCTAATTAAGTTTAAGTTTAAGATTAGGTTAATTTGATAAGGGTTTATTTATGTATTATGAGAGTAAAGTTCAACATTGTATGCCTACGTATCTTTACAACTTAGGCATTAAGAATGATGATCGATAAATTCTCGTACAGTAAGAACCTGGTTATGAAGGCTCTGAAGGGGGTTCTAGAAACAGCCTTGTTATCAAGGAACTCTTCTTATTAAGGTTGTTCCTGATTAAAGGACTTGATTGCAATTTTAAGGGGATTTGAAAAGTACACTTGTTATTGAGTGCCTTCTTATCGAGGTTCTACTGTATTACTGAATTTTGGAATCAATTGAGAAACCATGTTTACATTTTTTTTGTATTTTGTAGGCCTTAGTAACTCAAGTCAGTTTGACTGAAACTCAAGCCTTAGGCATCCTTTATCAGTGGTACTGGATTGATAGAGTGAAATGCATTAAAAGTTAATACAGATATTATTTTCCAGAGTTGAAAAGTTCATGACTTTCATTGATTTTTGTGTTGCATTATTTTTTTATGGTGTCCAGTTGAGGTTCCAATACTTACAGATCCCGGAGCGATATTGAGATCGTCCATGAGCATTCTTTTCTCATCAGTCTCATCACTGTCTCCGTGAGCGATAAACAGCTTTGTATGAGGAGCGTCGGCTGATATCACTACCCTCACCTGAAAACAAAAGGAAGACTGTCATTTACTGCGAAAGAAGTAGAATTTCCCATGAAACATACCAAATATGTAGCTTCTTGAGTTGAATAAAATATGAACTATTTAGAAAATTGTGACTGTACATTGGAAGGTTTATTTTCAGTTTTTACTAAACACATATGTGTAAGGTCAACTGGTGTACATATGTTTAGGGTCAACTGGTGTACAATCTCATAAGCAGTTTTGTTTCTGAGAAAAACAGGATTGAGATAAAACTAGGAACTTTTCTCAAGTTTTTTTTCTTAACACCATTTTAAATCTAAATTTTCAAAATTTACTTGTTATTAAAGAGGTTGGTGGCCTCTTTAATGTCTTGCCTTAGATCCACCCACTAAGACTATTAATCTGTGCGTGGATGTTTACAGGCAAAGCAAGGAGTGAGCCGAAACAGTACAAGAATGAGCAGTACTGTTAAAGAAACTGGCGGCAGACGGGACTCGAAATCACAACTCTGCTGCCAAGATTTCGAGGTCCAGTGAGCTATCGACTGCGCTACCAACTCTTGATGACTCACTAGGATGGTAGCACCACCTGTAATCCAGCTCCTTGGAAGTCAAGAATTGTGGATAGTTAAAGAATTGTGGACTGGTTGGGATCAAAGTCCGCACTATAGCATGCTATAAGTTCATTCATATATAAGCTCATCCTCACAATTAAACCAGTTTGTAATTGATTGGCATGATTGTGGTTTGGACCCAACGTAAAACTGTAGGTCCGTTAATGCCATTGGCTGTTGAGCTATTAATTGCCGATCCTGTCTTCAGGAACATATCGACCTTAGCCAGGAACAAGACAATAAGTTAATTTTTGTTCCTTTTAGCTCAGATCACAATTCTGAATCAGACCTATATAAGAAAGGTATCTTGATTCCTTTGATTACTTACTTCACAAGATGGAATCAAGGTAAATTAACCTTTCTTGTATAAGACTTTAAGGTCGTTAAACAATCATCCTACACTCATCTCTCATTCATACTCCGCTTCAATTAACTACAGTAACTGGTTAGGTTGTCATTTCAAAGAAGTATTAAGTACACTTGCCACAACATTTTTTTGCTCAAACCCTTTTGCTTGAAATAAAGTTATTGTATGTGAACACAGTATCTTTTACCTTATTATCATAGAGGGTGTCTATGAGTGTGATGAACCGTCGAACCTGAGAGCGATACTTCAAACTCAGTATGGGCACATCTCTGATTATGATGGTGTGAAACACATGAGCTAACTGGATATAGTCATGTGCTCCCAAAGGCTGCGAAATAAAAACAAGTTATTAATATTATTATATTTGTCATATTTTTGGTAACCCTCACTGCCCATCCCTGTTGGCAATAGGCCTTCGCAGTGATCTAAAAAGTCAGTGAGGTACAATCGCTGCAATAGTAATATGATTTGCTAGAGGTGATTGCTCATGTTAGAACATACGTTGTGGTGTTGTTCAACCTAGGGGAGAGGGGGGCACTTATGGACAGGGGCAGAAGTGGACAGTTTGAATTTCCCGCTCTGTGAATGTAGGATTTAGTTGGCAATTTTACCGCAGGAAGGCCTCTACTCAGAAAGTTTGGAGCTCCTGCCAACACTTTGAGACAGGGGAGAATTTTTTCATTTTTTTCATAGTCAAAAGTAAAATTTTAACGCTATGTTTGAAAGCATAACTTGTTTTATGACTTTATTTTTCCTAAACAGAAGTACATTACCCTGAATTAGCATTTTCTTAATTACAATTTGATGTATGTATTGTGTACTTTGACCTAACCTAAAACTACAAATTGGAGGGAAATGTCACCTGGGGCACTTGTGGACAGTAAAAGTGGGGTACATGTGGACGTGTCCACATGTGCCCCAGCCTAACCCTTTTATGCATTTTTAGCGAATTTCCCCTATAGGGAAGAAGCTATTACCGTAGGTCTCATGGTAAGACCTAAGCCCGAGACCATGATAACTTTTCGTTTTAGGGCCACCAGAAGCAAAAAACACCATTCGTTCGAATTTTTATATATCTATCTATCTATCTATCTATATATATATATATATATATATATATATATATATATATATGTGTCTGTCAGCACGATAGCGGCCGTAAATATAGTCCGATCTTAATGAAATTTGGAACAGACATGTAAAGTGGTAATCGAATGGACGAGTTCGTGAACCAGCCCGATCGGACCACCGGAAGGGGGGGTAAAGGGGGATAAACCCCCCCAAAAATGGGTTTTTTGAGTTTTTCACATATAAAAATAAAATTTATCGAATCTTTGTTGGCATTATTGAATTCAGCTCAAAAAAACAAACAATTTAGTGTTTTGAATCATTGCTCTATGTCCATTGGTTACCGAGATATTGAAAGTGGTAAACACAGTACGTTGTCCCAATGTTAACCTTATGGGGAATAAGTAAAATTCTATATCTCGCTTATTTCTCAACATATCTGGATAAAACTTGGTTTGTGGCTTCATCTAGATGAGATCTAATGTATTTTTGTCTAAAATCCCCGAAATTTCAATTTTTGTGGCAGCAAACCTGCATAATCATTCCCCATGTTATCCTTATGGGAAATAAAAAAATTCTATATCTTGCTTATTTTTTAACATTTCTTGACAAAACTTGGTATATGGCTTCTTCTAATTAAGATCTACTAAATAATGAATTAAAACCAACCATTTAACATACCTTTTGCAGCAAACCTGCATAATCATTCCCCATGTTATTCTTATGGAGATTAAAAAACATGTAAAATCTCAACACAGGTCTTCAGTTATAGGCTAAGTTTGATTGAAATACCGTTTGTTGTGTTGCATCTGAAATTCGCTGAGTATGCAGGTCTGCTGCAACGGGGGTATTTTAATTATTCTGCCTTAAACAGAGTTTAAACTTTGTATAACTTTATATTATACTCAGAATAAACATGTAGGCCTAAATCATAAGTCTCAACCGAGGAAGGAAAGTTGCAGATAAAGAAAGAAGGGTAAAACATGTGTTTTGACAGACACACCGGAAAAAAATCAAATTGAGGAGGAATTCAAACTCAGGAAGGAGAAGAAAGAAGCAAAATTGCTGAACAAACAGAAGATCTGCAAGAGGAAGTTAGTTTAGGCCTAACTATCAAGAGAGAGAATTTTAAGAAAATGAAAAATCAACAGACTGGAGAGATTGAGGAAGATGGAGGAGTAAGCCCTCTGATTTCAAGTGAAGAGAGTGAGAGCGAAGATGAATATGAAGAAGTGAATGAAGATGGGAGCAACATCAATGTTAAAGATTTTGTTTTAGTTAAGTTATGTTCGAGAAAAACTGTTCGACATTTCGTCACCCAAATCTGTAAAAACATGGTTGTTTTGAATTCACTGTAATATTTTTTAGAAAAAAAGATTTGTTGGGTTCTTTTAAATTTGTGAAGCCTGATGTACCTGATGAAAGCACCTTGGACATTAGTGACTTAATTATCAAACTTGGTCGGCCTTAAGTTGTAGGAGGGACCGGAAGAGCCGTTAGCTATTTTACATTTAAATTTAATTTTAATGAATATAACATGGGCTAGGTCTTCAGTTATAGGCTACTAATGATTTAATTGACATCCTTAGATAAAGGAGGAACAGAAAAATCTCTTAATAGGCCTATTTTTAACGAGTTCTACCAGGGGCAAGTATTGAATTAGCAAGGCCTTGATTGTACGGTAGTATAATTTCTTAAATGTATTTAAACAAGTTTAAATATTAGTTTTATGAACAAAACTGTTAAATTTCAAAGATTGCACATTAGTGTTATAAAAATAAACACATTTAAAAATTACCTGAGTGTTTTTTGAAACATTTTTCCTTATGTCCACATGTGCCCCATGAAAATATTGCTTTGTCCTCATCTGCCCTGCAGCGGGGCAGTTGTGGACAGGGTGCGGAGTTTTTGTAAAAATTTTATAAAACAAAAACAAGGTGGTTTTTAGACTTGACAAGCAGTTTCTTTAATGTGTAATAAGATAAGCTATCTAAAAATATAATAGTACTAATAAATAACCTAAAGAAAAAAATACAAAAAATAAAATGTCAAAATTGTCCACAAGTGCCCCCCTCTCCCCTACATACATTTTTAAACATTCAGACTCATTTTGTAGGCCTATACATAGTCAGTCAATTCATCAATTCATTTTGTTATTTACAGCTTTCCATTTCTATTTTTTACTCTCAACAAAAGAAATGTATTAATTAAATTCAGTGACTTTTAATACAAGCATTGAATTTGTAAAGAAAATATGAAATGCTTCTAACCTGATTAAGATAGCCTACTTTAAAAAACTGAAATTAGAGGCTGTCGAAAATTCCACAAGGGCCTTAAGAAAAGTGAGGGGGGTTTTGGCAACATGGCGGCGTTAAGTATTGTTACAGAGAAGGGTGGGGAGTTTAACACAGCGTTGTATAGCTATTAAACCTCAATGATCAATTCAATCATTAATAATCACCTGCTAATCAGAATCACAGTTGTCCGAACACCTGATTAATCTGAAGGTTAAAGACAACTTGAAGAAATGTTAACAAAGAAGTCGCGGAGAAAAAGCCATTATAAAAGATCCCTCGTTTATATTTTGTTATGATAAAATTAATGATGAATTGGCCCTAACGATCAAAGTGAAACCAACAAAATGATTTCATGTCTTACCCGGTCACAGAGCTCTGAGAAAGTGCTGTCCAGAACTTGGCCGCAGGTTTTGTTGAATGTCACATTTCGTCCATGGATGTTCAGTACCCTGGGTCGGATTATGTCGTTTTCATGTGCACACAACATCTTAAATATTTTATTGACACCTCGTTCAGCATCCGTATTTTTGTCTGACTTTCTGAAACAATTAAAGATAATAATAATAAATAAGTTAACTATGTAGCGATGGTTTACAAAACATAACAAAGCTTTTGAGACAATATAAAATGAATACATCCTGAAATTTAGATACAAATTTGAGGATATAAAACATTATTATGATTCTTGGTTTGAAATTCATTGTTGGTGATGGTGAGTTCATGTTTTGTTTTTAATTGATGTGGACAATGAGACGGCCAGTGTCCACAAAAATCAAAATTAAAACCTTTATGCTTGTTAGTAGATAGCCTAAATCCACTTCATAAATTGGTTTTAAATAAACAAACAAAATTAAAGTGCCAATTTAAAAAAACTGCAGCAGTAACTAAATACTAATACATACACAAAATAAGTAGCTTCGCTCGCTGGATTTGCTTTTGTTCTGTAATCGATACCGGAATCAAGACAAGTGATTTCACAGTGGTCCTTCAGTATTTGAATGAAAGGCACAAAGTTGGACCTCTGCAGTCCGTTCTTGTACAGGTCGTCTGGCGGTCGATTGCTGGTCGCGACGACTATCACTCCGCGGTTGAACAGCTCCGTGAACAAACGCTTCAGGATCATAGCATCTGCGATATCTGTCACCTGAAGGTCAAAATAATATAGGATTAATGACCGTACAAAGTTTTCATTCTTCACTAAGTTTAGGTGAAAATGTGTAGTAGGGGCATATCTATAAATTTTTACTATAAAAACCATAATTGAAGGGGTCCCCCGTAAAACGTTCTAAGCGACAAAATTTCAAAATTGGAGATATTCAGTGAAAAAGGTTCTCCAGGACATGAGCTACACCTTGGTATATTTTGTTTTGAAGATATTTGAGTTGGTAGCCTTGATTTCGTCTGTCAAAGTTTGCGTGCTTCGCGAGACTGCACGGACTTTCTGGGTAATAACGTTCTATTCGCCAAAAGATGGAATCCCCGTCGGTCGTTGCGCTGTCACCCAAGGACCAAAATCGCGTAAATAAAAATAAAAGACGTGAAGTAAATATTGGAAAGTGGAAGGATAAGACCAAGATTGAATATAGAAAAGTTGGATTAACATATATTTCAAAAAATAAGAAGCCAAGGCCTGGAAATTGCCCCCAAAAGAGGTAGGTAGAATAACGTTTTAAGCACCACATGTGGATAACTTTTAGCAAAATGACAAAACATGTTTTATTAACAACATTACGTTTTTGTACTTTTGCATCAATAAAATTGTTTTATATTCAGTTTTATTTTTGTTTCTGTTGGTATTCCTACTCTCCCTCATGTTTTCTTCCAAATTAGAAGAGCAGTCCGTCAGAAAACGTTCCAAGCGCCAGTCATTTAGATCGTTATAACCCCTAAAAAAACACGTAAAATGTTTTAAAATGCTTGATGGTAAGTACAAATTCAATATAATGCTACATTATGAATAAATAAATCATAAATGGGGTGTTAAAAGATTATACATTATTATAAGTTCTAACCTTAAAAAAACCGTAAATTTTAGAACTCAACTTTCAACCCTTGATTACTCAAAACTAGGTTTTTGTCGTTTAGAACGTTTTACGGGGGACCCCTTCAATTAAGGGATCATAACTGTCTCTAAAGAAGAGATAAGGTATCCTGAATAATTTTATTCCCACAAAAACTTTAGGGACAGCAGCCACATTGGACTTAGGCACTATCCTCCTTTGTATAAATTAAATTTAAACATCAAATATTAAATTACCTGACACTGAATGTTGAACATACTATTTAGGTTCACGTATAAAAAGTTAAACGTTAGGCTATCCAAAACTAAGTAAAATAATATTGTATTGGTGTGTTTTCCAACCGAACCTGCATAGCCAACTTTCTTAAAAAATACAACTTTTACATTGTCCTATTTAAGATTCTATGATAAAAATGAAATTAGTTTACATACAGGCCTACCTATACATGAACTCTGGTAACTTCATCAACAAACTTAACTTACTTGGAACTCATCAAAACACAATAACCAAGCCTGGTCACTAAGTGCTTCTGCCACTGGAGGGATTGGATCAAATGGGTGAGGTTTTGTGCTTGTCGGGTCTCGAACAATGTATTTTCGAACTTCATGAATACGTGCATGAACATCCATCATGAAGGAATGAAAGTGCACCCTCCTCTTTTTGCTTTTCTAGAAGAATAGATCATATATTAGCACATTTTGATATTTTATAAAAAACTGACGACCAATTAATGGACACAGTAGAGACCAGCAAACTCGGTGTGAAATAGATGAGGGAGGTCTGTAAATTGCCAGATTACCTATTGGAAATACAGGGGTGAAAGTAAAAAAATACACATTTAAGATTGAAAATATTTTAACTAAGCTAGGCCTGTTAGCTATTTTATCTTGTATTGAATCTAACTGCCTGTCTGCAACCTAAAAAAATAACTGGAAAATAAATTAAAAGAACTGGCCAACATGATGGTTCACTTTTTAATAGCCTATTGATTTAATGTGTGTGTGTTAGCAATAAAAATTTTAATAAAGTCTTTTCCTCAAGAATAGAGCATATAACCCATTACAATATAGACAGATTTCTAAAAAAAAAAACAGTTTCCAGTGTTACCTTTCCAGCCATCAGGAAGTTAAAAGTTTTATTTTTGGACTAGTTTACTGGGGTACAAGTTTCATATCTGATCTTCTCTCGTTTGTTTCTAAAGCAGACAATTCGACATCTGAGTTCTAAGAAAACAGAATCGGACCATCTTCCGAAAGTCAATTTCGATATAAAGTTTGCTGGGCAGAACTTGACGCCCGATTCCATTGTGTTTATTATCGATTGTTTTGTTACCCTATGAAAGTATATTTATCAATAGAACCATTTAGTATAGTATTAGATGGCGGATGAGAAATAAGGTGAGTTGTTTGGTTAGTTGATGTTGGTAACGTTTTCTTTAGTTTTTGGTTAGCTTTATTATGTTTAATTTAGTTTTATTCATTTTTATTATATTAGCCTAGGTTAGCTATGTTGCAGTGTTCGTGAGAGAATCGAATAATAATACATATGACAATGATTTCGGTTATTGGTTGTGATCGATGTTTCTTCATTACTGATGGTTGTCAGAACAGTACATCGATTAAGTTGAACACTATACCGCCAGGTTGGGTAGTTGATATCGAATTACCGAATCCTAAGCAGAGTACACTCACACAAAAAAGAAAGTGATCTTCTCCCATGTTAAATCATATTGAGAAATTCAGTTATCGAACCTGAGCATTAAAGGTAAACAATCAACAGTAAACATAACATAGAACATCAGATTTGAAACTCGTACCTTTACTGGCGCAGCTTCACATTGACATTTACAGTTCCAACAATTACACTCACTTTTGTAGAAAAACTTAGCTTAAGAAATAGTTCAATCAACTGTTCACAAACATTCCAGCATTTCCAGCTTTAAAACAATCAATGAAACTCAACTGTTGGAGACACTAGCCGCTCTACCCTCCAAAAGATCCTCTGGACATGACAGTATCAGTATGGAAATGCTCAAACAGTGCCGCCTAGAAGTCATCAAGCCGCTTTTACACTTGGTCAACTCATCGATGCTTGGGGGAGTCTTCCCAGACGCGGGGAAAATCTCAGTAATTAGGCCAATCCACAAAAAATCTGAAAAAAATCTTGTGCAAAATTATCGTCCAATCTCGCTCTTGCCGTCGGTGGCCAAGCTGCTAGAAAAAGTCGCCTGTAATCAAATTATTGATTACCTGGAACGACACAACCTTCTTTGCCCACGGCAATTCGGGTTTCGGACAAACAAATCCACCAAATTGGCCTTAACAGAATTTGTAAACCAGTGTATCGACTCTCTTGAGGCCGGAGAGACAGTAATTGGATGCTTTGCTGATCTCTCCAAGGCCTTTGATTGTGTCGATCACCAACTCCTGGCAGAGAAACTGGTTTCCCTAGGAATCCGAGACTCTGCCAGCAAGTGGCTGACCTCCTACATGACAGACAGACTACAGACAACTCAAATCAGTCACAAATCAAAATTCAAAATTAAAACATTCAAATCTGAACCAAAACCGATCCGCAGCGGTGTTCCGCAAGGTTCGATTCTTGGACCGATCCTATTCCTCATCTATATTAACAATATTGACAAAGCAATCCCCGTTGAAAACTTGTTCATCTACGCAGATGACACAATGTTGTTCACCAAAAACAAAAAAGTCGAGGAGCTTGAAATTGACACTTACATTAACGTCAACAAGCTCACTCAATTTTTCACTGAAAACAATCTTGCAATCAACACGACCAAAACAAATTTTATGTGCATCCAAACAAATCAAAAGAAGCAAAAATCGAACAGGGCACCGCCCCAAGTTATCATAGATGAGGATCAGCTTGTAGAGGTTGACTCTGTCAGCTTCTTGGGAGTGAAATTGGACGATGGGCTAAATTGGGGTAGTCAAATTGACGCTCTTGAAAAAAAGATGGCTCAGGGTGTTTTTATGTTAAAAAAATTCAATAGGTTAAGTAACATCCCACTCCTCAAGACAGTTTACCATAGTCACTTTCAATCACATATAGCCTACTCTATTTTGCTGTGGGGGGCAGGTAAGTGCCATCTTCATAAAATCTTTGTTTGGCAAAAGAAGGCCATCCGTGCCATGCTCAAACTGCCTCCTGACGCCAGCTGTAGAGAGGCTTTCATTCGACTTGGAATTCTCACTGTTCCCTGTTTGTACATTTTTGAAGCAGTCATTTACATAAAAAAACATAATTTACACATAGTCACCTCCTGCCATAACTATAACACTAGACACAACAACCGTTTTTCTCAGCAACATAGACTAACACTTTTTGAAAGTAAACCGAATTACAGTGGAATCAAGCTCTTTCAATTCCTACCACATTACCTTAGAAACATTGAACGATTTTCAAAATTTAAAAAAGCAGTTAAAACATTCTTAATAAATGCGTGCTTCTATAACCTAGAAGACTACCGCAATTACCAGAATCCAAATAGCCTAACCTACAATAACCTAGATTAACCTAACCTAACCTGACCCCTGCACAAACATTTGGCCTTATTTAGCCTGGCCCTGCACCCAACCTAACCCACCCTAACGTGGACCCGTCACACCGGCGGGACATTATTGACGCCTCCAGTACCTCTTGAGGACACGGAGAAGACATCTGTATGTATGTATGTATGTATTCTGAGTGTGCGACTAAAGACATGCAAGCCACAGATCCACCCCCCCGACCCCCCTTACTCTCTTTTCTGTAGGGATTCAACCTCTGTAAGTTAATTTAAGCAGTAAACCATAACTCGTTGATAAAATGGATTAAAATATCATCATGTGCTTGTTAAAAGTCTGCATTTTCAAGAAGGCAGGAAGGGAATGAGACTGAGAATGAGACTGAAGGGGATGAGAATGAGTGAAAATTTCTGTGAAACATGTTATTAAACTGCTGTTTTTGGGATGAAAAGCCTACAATTCTGAGTCAACGATCATGAGCTCACTGCAGTAAAAAGGCTAAGTTTGGCCAACATAATTTCGGGTCAGCCCCATAGCTGTTTGTCGTTTGTTTTAATATGCTTCAACAAAAAAAAAACACTAGGTATTTATTGTTTGCTTTCATGTTTCATGTATTTAGACAATATACACTTAGTAAAGTTAAGCAGAGGCCTAAGTTTAAATTTGATGCATTGAAAATACCACCTACCTCAACACATTCATAGAACAAGTCCATTAGCATGGTTTTACCTCCACCCACTGAACCATAAATGTAGAGTCCTTTAGTAATCTTCTTCTTTACCTTTTTAGTAAACCATTTGGTAAGTAAACTATCAACGGGTGGTGAATATTCTTTAATGTTAACATATACTTTTTGTAAGGATTCTGCGACTCGTGCTTGGTGCTCATCAGGTAGAAGTTCTCCTGATTCAATCTTCTTTTTCAATACATCAGCTGGACCCAAACTAGCTCCAAAACTGTGGTCCTTTGCAGTTTGGGAACAATGTCTTATCAGTCTACAGCTTGATGGCTTTTCTTTATAACACATTTTTGAGTAGGATATAAAGTAAAGCCTAAAGGGCTGACAGTAAGTCTTTGCAAGTTTATAAATTTTAAAATTAATATGCGATGTAAGTAATATATTTACCATATTTTTCAAATAGGCTCTACCCAGTACTTAGAAACAAATTAACCTCAAATTCACATAATAACTAATTAATAACTCATAAAGTAACATTTATGTTGGAGAGTGATAAATTCCACTATTAATTTAGATCCAAAAACTTGTTTTTTGAACAAAAATTACATTAGAAAATTTAAAGAACTAAACAAACATATCGCTACAAGTTTACATGAATTTAAAACTATCTCTTCTCCACTTCCAACCCAATTGCTTGTGTCGTCTGCTTGAAGGAAGGCCTCTATTTTGAAAATAACATAACCTTCATATTTTTTAACCTTGTGTTTTTGGAGCAAGGATAAAAGGAATGATGCAATCAACAACGCCATCACTATTACATGATATTATCAAGACACTAATATTAGTTTAATATCATTATTACTAAACTTTGTTATCATATTATTATTTTTTCTAATTCCATATAAACAAAAATAGTACTTAATTATAATTATATCTGAAGCTGTAAAGTACATTGATTAATTTACATATAACTTTGACATCGTTTTAACTATGCAAAATGACTATGATGAATAGTTCTATGGTGAAACTGTGATAAAAAGGACTATTGATAAGTGCGAAAAACCCATGGCATCCTCGTGGCTGCAACATTAACACTCAGCAACATTTTGCATCGGTGATTGGCGGGATTTGAACATTTGACAATGAGAGCCGAAGCACAGACTCCTTTGTCTGTGGCCGAAGTCTCATGCTCTACCACACCGATCCCTCTAGACCTGGTCATCCTTAATTGGATGTACATCCTAAAAAATATTCTTTCTATTCTGGAAGCGAAAATAAATCAGATGAGAAACGTAGTTTCGTTCGAAAACGTCTCCGCCAAAAATTTCGGGGGGGGGGTATCCCCATATATCTCCCACGGTATTCCCGCCTGAGCAGAGCATATTTTAAAGGATTTCCACTGGGCGACATAGGTGCACTCAGTATTTTACTTTGGGCATAGATAAAGGGATACAAAGGGATACTTTGTATCCCTTTATCTATGCTTTGGGGGAGATGAAACTACCGAGGGGTCTTGGGGGAGTATGGAATACCCCCCTGGGAATAGGGGGGGTCCGGGGGTCCTCCCTCGGAAAAAATTTTACAAAAATTGAAGTGAAAATCACATATTTCTACGTATTTTTAAGTGAATTTTCCCATTATATTAGCTTGGAAATAGCCTATAGAGTCCCACGTCCCACTAAATTACGTATTCTAGGCCAAGGCTGCCTTTACAACCTCTTAGGCCCAAATCATAGCTCAATTTCAAAAGTGTATCACAAACCTTTAACAATTTACGAACACAAACATATTGAAGTATTTTACGTAAATTTGAAACCTCAATATACATTCCTGCTTTTTATTTAGGGATGTTAAAAATCACATTCTGTCATTATTATTGATACTGATGATTTTAATGGTTTTATGTCTCCTAATTATTTTGAGATAAGTACATAAATTTTAAGTAAATTAGATCCTGGCGCCGGAAACTAATGTAAAAACCCAAAGGGCTATTGCAATATTTACATTTAAGAGACCATTGAACTGTAATCACTGTTCATTTATAAGATTGTAAAAATGTCGTTTTTTTATAAATTTTTTATTGTATACGAAAAACAACAAAATATTAAATAATAATTAAATTACTAAGGTATCAGCAAGTCTGTTGATAAACACTTACAAACTCCCTAATCGTAGAAAAGGGAAAAAACTGTAGAAAAGGGAAACCTTGAATTTAAAGGTAGAGTAGGATTCACGTAAGTTGGCCAAAGCATGTACTAATCATCTCATCAAAAATTTTTATACAAGTCACATTGAAAACATTGTTGGTTACACATGGTGTCTGTTTACATTTTCTCAGAACTGTCAAATCGCCACTTTGCGTTTGTTTACAAGTTGTTGTAGGTTATAGAATGTTTACAATATCGCCTATTTTTAGAAGTTTTTATTTCCATTCAACCTTTTTACATAGCTGCCAAAGTTTTAATTTGATTCTATTTCTTGATTTACAAATATTTTAGTTTGTTTAACTGCTTGTTTATTTTACCTGGGCCAATTTTAATAAGTTTTGACCGCAATATGAAACAATCTCTCTTTTCAGATACTGACTTGCAGCAAGTAACACTGGTTATTCAAAAAATCGCCTATATTTCTTTGTAAATATTATTTCATTACAAAATCTTAGACTATTAACCATGCCGCATCCATGACATATCATCTTCCTGTTTAATACATAATTTATTTGGAAAAGCCCCTTAGTAATATTTTAAGCCGCGCAAGTGAACTTCCAGTTGCAAATTGCATCAGAACTTTCCCTTTATTGCAAGTGCTATACTAAACAGATGTTCGTTGACAATGTTTTCAGCACAGCTGGATTTTATGGTTAAGTTCGTAAGAAGATAATAGTTTGTTTACTTTCGTTTTGGCCAACTTAGGTGAATCCTACTCTACATAAAGGTCCTTCCCAAAAAACTTTTTACGAAATCTTGGTCTTGATACAGTTCTGCATCAGGCAGTTTCCTTCTTCTTTCTTTCTTCTCAAAGAACTTTTCCACTGATTCCAAAAAACTGTCCCAACTCCGTTGAGAGCGATGCGCATTCTGGAGTTGAGAGCTTCCCGTGACAGGCCAGATTGTTTGATTAACTTTTAAGTCGTATGTACTGTCACTGCCCTTTCTGACACTGTGGGTTGTCAGAGAAATATGCGACTGCACCAACTTTCTTAAGACTAAATGATTTTTAGGTAACTTCAAAAAGTGATACAACTTTACAGTAGATGATGTCATACTAGACGAAGCAGGGAGTTTTTGAGTTGCTGAAAATAATCTAAAAGATATATGCCCAAGGATATAGGGGCTCTAGGATTAAGTTATTTTTAAAGTAGTTTGTAAATTCCGATATATTAAAAATTTTAATCATTAAAAAAACGCCGGGACTACCCATAGCCACTGGGCGACAACATCTCAGCACTGGGCGACATTTGTGTCGCCTGGTTAACATGTTATTTTATGCCCTGCGCCTGAGCCAATAACGAGCCATTCTAGGTTTCATTCAAAGGAATCATAAAAATCCAGCGACTCTTCACACACTTTACTGCTCTCTCGTAAGATGAGTCATTGAATATGCCAATGTTAGCCAAATAAGGCTTCTTTATACATTGTGATAAAAATTTAAAAAGCCATTCAACTGATTAGAGTCCGTTTTAAGTTCTGGGAAGGGGTCTAGAATGGATCGAAATGACGATAGGTGATATATGTGCATGGGGGGGAGTCAACGCTGATAGGACGTCATTTTCCAAATTAAGTTTTAAAGCTGCATTTGAGATGGGAAAATTAAAAGCATTGTATGTAAATTCATCAAGTTAGAGTTACATAGCTTAACAAAATTCAATTGGAAATCTGTACTTGATTTATACAACATCCGTTAAAATGATCATTTTAGCTTCGTGTCAAAACAAAGCTAAAGTAACTTTAGATCATAATGATAAATGTTATAGATTTGCAGTCAGAGTCAGCGTCCATCACTTCAGTAAATGTAGTTCAAAAAAGTTAAAAAACTCTGGTATTAATCGTTGATTAACATCAAATTAATCCAAATTGGGTGTAAAATTTTAATTTGACGGTTTTAAGATCCCAGTATAAGAAACATTTTATGGGGCTTTCCCAAAAACTGGCGTTATTTAAGGAGTTCGTACTTACCCTATATGACGTCATTTTTCCATGATGGAGGGTCAGGCGAGTTAGTACGATAAGATGATTGTAGGAAGGGGGTCCAGTGGGGCCTTGGTCCAATATGGCTATAAAGCGATGACGTATTTTTGGACGGCTCCTTTTAGCACTAAATGCGCCCTTTTACCATAGATAAAAACCTATGCTACCTATGCTTGTATGCACTCTATATAGGCATATTTTTATGACTATATCAGAATCTTAACGAAATAGCCTCTTCCTTGCCGTTTGGAATAAAATAATAAATAAATATCAAAACACATATCCTATGAACTATAAAACCATTGATTATGAGTAAGCATGAGCAGTCTCCTTTTAGGTATAAAGTCAATGATAAAACCCCTTGTATTGTCCCTAGTCTAAAATAAAACGGATGTAATGTTCCAAAAAATGTGCTGTTGGCAGCAATGGTTCCTGAAGTCTGTTTGTTTACATCTTTGACATTTCCCCCCATTCGTACTTCGGCAGTGCTGTGAGATAGTTCAAAATTTTGTGGTTGTGCCTTTCTAATTTTCCCGTTACTACTTCAACACAGTTTTGGGTAATTTTACTATGTAAATACTTTTACTACTGTCCTTTTCTATCAAGTAGCACACCTTATTATTTATATCTTCCTTCCATTAACATACTTAAAACACACTTCTGGCCCATTTATCCGTACAAGACACGGCTGGTCCTGACATGTCGTCAGGTCTAGCCGACCACATGAATAACCTACAAATGGAAACCGAAATAGCTATTAATTCAATTTTGCCGACAAATAATGAATCAAACCATTCTGACAATGAAAAGAATATTAAGCGTAAACATGATGATCAACTAAATGATGAAAATAAAAGTAATGAAAACCTAAATCCACCAAAACCCAAAAAATCAAACCAGATAAGATTATATAAAAAAGATAATAAAGGTCCATTTGAAATAATAATCCAAGACAAAAATAAAGCAAAACTCAATCATTTCCAGATAGGAAAAATCATTAAAAGTCATCATACTGACATTGATTACATCCAAAGATCTGGCCGCAACGTGTCTGTGTTCTGCAAGTCTTATCAATCTGCAAATGACCTAATCTTATCACAACATCTTATTCACTACAATGTTTTCATTCCATCTATTAGAGTGTACACATATGGTGTCGCAAATATTGATCCTCTAATCCCTGAATCTGAGATACTTACTGATTCTGTTTGCAACAGTCCCATTCTTGAAGTTAGCCGTATTAAGCGGAGAGTCAATCAACAATTACAGGACACCCATTTTGTAAAAATTACCTTTGATTCTGACACCTTGCCTGAATACATCTCCTTAAACTATGTTCGTGTCCAAATTGAGCCCTACATGATTCCTGTCAAACAATGTTTCCGTTGCTTTGCCTATGGGCATGTAGCCAATTCCCCTTGCCAAAACACCAGAATCTGTAGAGACTGCGGTGACAAGTTTCATTCTTCACCGTGTGAACTTCCACGTAAATGTGTTCATTGTCTAGGCCCCCATAGTAGCAATTCTAAATTCTGTCCTGAGTACATCAGGCAAAAGAAAATAAAAGAAAGGATGAGCCTAATGAGGGAAGACTACTTTACAGCCAGTAAATTCTTCCCTATCACGTATAAGACTGTCAAAGGCGTCTCAAAAAGACCACAATCATTTGCAGAAGCAACCAGATCTTTGGAACTAACAAATCTTACTGAATATCCAGCCCTACCAGAAATTTCATTAAATACTAGTCAAACTCCTCTCTCAAACAGGTATTTACCACTAGTTACTGTACCTGAAACTCCATCGGCTAATGCTGCTCCACATACGCCACTCCAATTCCGAAAGCCATTATCTAATACAGCTAATAGATCAAAAAATACAACTCCTCGATCTAGCCCCACGAGTTCACGACAAAATATAAGTAACATCACTAAACCCAATGTAACAACTAAACCTAATCCCCCAGAAATTACTCAAGAGAGAAGTGAGTTTCTAAAATCGCTTCTTAACGCTCGAGTCGCTGAAATTAGAAACAAATTTAAAAACAGTAATATCACAACAAAAAAACAAATGGATGATTTACTTGCTACTTTTATTAATAGCCCTATTCCTGACATTAAAACTAACATTTTATCTAATAAAAGCAACTCGACAAACAATTTAACGCTAAATAAAAACACCAGTGCTGCTGTCCCACCAGACAAAAAACAACACGGCACTTCATAAACTAAATATATTACAGTGGAATTGCAGATCTCTGAAACCCAAATGGCCAGAGATCTGTCAATATTTCAATAACAATCAGATTCATATTGGATTATTTCAAGAAACCTGGCTTTATGACAACTTTAAATTATCAGATTGCAATTACCATATAATACAAGTTAACAGATATGATGGTTATGGTGGAATTGCCACCATAATCCATAAATCAATCCCTTTTGATAAAATTATAGAATTTAATAATAACAAGGTTCAAATGATGGCGATCAAAATTAATGGTTTCAATAAACCATTTACTATCTACAACATTTATTGCACAGATGGTAAAATTGATTCAAACTTCTGGAAAAACAACTTATTTAATAAGGATAATGACTATGCTTTAATCTGTGGTGATATGAATGCGCATCATCCATATTGGTTTTGCCATGATGCGAATTCTCGTGGTAACGATATTTTTAGAGAATACTCTACGAGTCAATTTATTATGGTTAATGACAATTCATACACAATCATTCCAAGTATGTTTCATAGACAATCTGTGATAGATTTAACTTTTGCTACACCGGACTTATACGCACACCTCACAAAATGGGAAGTTTTAAGTGACCCCATGGGTAGTAACCATTTTCCTATTTATATGCAATTCGAATTTGTATATAACATTTCAACAATGAATCAGTTTCATTATAAGAAAAATATTAAAAAAGCTAACTGGAATTTGTATGCACAATTAATAAAGGAAGAAATAGATAAGTTCAATAACATATCTGCAGACATGCATTATAATTATCTTGTAGAGGTAATTAAAAAGTCATCAGATAAGGCTATTCCAGACATTATTATGAATTCTTCCAAGGCAGGTTTTAAACCTAAACCTTGGTGGAATGTACAATGTAAGCAAGCCATTGCATATAGACGCTTAGCTTTTAAAAATTTTAAATTAAATATGACACCAATGAATTACCGCCTTTATCAATTAGCTCAATTCAAGGCTAAAGAAATAATAAAGGCGGCTAAAAATAAGGGCTGGGAGGAATTGTGTCAAAGAATTGGTGGCAAATCTTCGACCCTATATGCATGGAAAATAGTTAAGAAGCTTAAAAATTTGAATATAACACCAGAAAAATCTCAAATAGTAAATAACAACGAATTGTGTAACCTATTCATGCAATTTATCATACCAGACCACGTACCTCAAAAAATTGAAATCATAGCCCCAACCATCAACAGTAATGTTCACCCATTAGAATCTGATTTCAATATGCAAGAATTAATGAAAGCTTTGAAATCAAAGAAAAACGATACATCTCCTGGGATGGATGGTATAACATATTCCATGATAAAAAATTTACCTTTGAATGCCTTAAATATATTATTAAAAATTTATAATAATATCTGGAATGATAAGATGGGACTACCTATGGAATGGAAACAAATTAAAATTGTTGCACTTTTGAAACCAGGAAAAGATAAGGACAAAGAAAATTCTTATAGGCCTATTTCTTTGATATCATGTTTTATTAAAATTATGAATACAATGATTAAAAACAGATTAAGTTGGTTGGTAGATAAACTTGAGATTATTCCTGATACCCAATTTGCCTTTAGGAAGAATTTAGGCTGTGCTGATTACATGATACAGTTTATATCTAATTTACAAATAGCTCTCACCCATAATGAAACTGCAATACTGGCAGCCTTAGATATATCCAGTGCTTATGATCATGTTTACTTGCCGAAGTTATGGTCAAAAATGTATGTCAAAGGCATTCCAGCTAAATTTATTAGACACTGTCATAAATGGCTGGTGGATCGGAAATTGACTATTAAACTGCCGACTCATGAAATCACAAGGACCTCATGTAGAGGAATTCCGCAGGGCAGTGTATTGAGCCCGATTCTCTTCGCCATCTATATCTCAGATATAAATCATTGTCTGCCTCAAAATGTACATTCTCTACAATATGCTGATGATATAACTCTGTTTGTGTCAAGTAAGAACCATGATACATTACATCATGATATGCAAAATGCACTGAATAATATAAATAAAGAATTTAAATTGCTAAACCTAGATATTAATCCGAGCAAGAGTGTAATTACAATATTCACAAGAAAACGGTCTTTACCAGACTTGAATACCAACTATTATTTAGACAGACAATTAATCAAGGTTGATGACAAAGTAAGACTCCTAGGTATATTAATAGATAATAAACTTACCTTTAAACAACATATTGACCAATTACATATTCAATGTTTTAGAGACTTAAACATATTAAAGATGTTAGCCTGCAACAGAAATGGGGCCAACCCTGATTTTATCCTTAAGATATATACGAGCCTAATAAGGGCCAAAATGGAATATTGTTCTTTTCTGTATGGACATGCTCCGAGAAATGTCCTCAACAAACTAGAGGTGGTTCAAAACCAGGCATTAAGAATTGCTACAGGAGCATTTAAAACAACTCCTATTATAGCACTCCAAACAGAATGTGCTATTGTACCTCTGGAGTTGAGAAGGTTAACACTTGCTGAACGAATTATCTATAAAATCATGACTCACCCACAACATCCCAGTTATGAAAATATATTATATTTGAGACTACTCATTGACAATAACCCTTTTTGGGGTAAAAAGAGAACACCCTTGTATGTTAAACCAATAACTATTGCTCAAACGATCAATCCACCTAACAACCTATACAATGAATTCTCAACTCCAAATGACTTCCCACTTCCTCTGGAACTAATCAAATTGAATTTACAATGCAATGTACTTGTTAATAACAAACTAATTGACAAGAGTTTTAATAATTCAATCATACAACAGGAATGGTATGAAATGCTTAACCTAACCTATAAGCACCAATTCATTATTTATACAGATGGGTCAAAGTCATCCGAATGCACAGGTGCCGCTATATATATACCAAGTAATAATACCATTTTGCAATATAAACTAGATAAAAATGTATCTAGCTATTCTGCAGAAATGTTTGCTATTTACAAAGCCCTAGAATACACTCGGAGTCTTAGTAATAAGGACATAGTCATTTGTACTGATTGTCAATCAATTATTAAAAATATTGAATGTGTCATCCAAGGTATCTCAAATTTCAAAGATATGATAATAAATATAATATATGAGATATATAATAATTCTACGAACAGGTACACATTACAGTGGATACCTGGTCATGTTGGGATAAGAGCTAATGAGGTGGTCGATGAACTAGCTAAAACCTCGATCCATAATGAACATATCTCTCGTGAATTCTACATTACAACCGATGACTTTAAATCTTTTCAAAAAAAAAAAGAAACTTAAACGCAATGACAAACAATTTAACAACAACAAATAAAGCTCAATGGTATAGAAGCATAAATAAATCATTTACTCAGTATCCATGGTTTAAATCCTCAAATATGTCTAGAAATGAAATCGTCAATATATGTAGAATTAGATTTGGTCATGCAAATGTGAATGTTTGTCTATATAAAATGAAATGTTATTTTACAGCCTTATGTCTTAAATGTTCACTTGGTACGAATGAAACAATTGAACACATTATTATGCATTGTCCTCATTATAACTATGAGAGAGAAAAATATCTAAAGAAGACAAAAGAATTAAGTAATCATTTTACAGAGAACTTAAACAGAATTATAAGCTTACAGGATACTGACATTTACTTAGAAATAAACCGATTTCTCCAATCTATTAAAAGAAGGATATGAGTGCAAGCACATAACATTACATAACACAACATAATTGTTTACATATGTGTAATCTCAATCCATTGGTGCTTCTTTCCGTGGCCAACCTTTTTCGGGTTAGGACATTGCTTGAGCGGCCCCAAGCAGAGAAGAAATTCCTACACCTTCCCTCCTCTAAATCCTTTCACTTATTAGATTCCTGATCTTTTATTACTAACAAATTACATACAAACATATACAACATAGTTGTTCCTTACTAACAAAATTAAAAAAAATCAACAGGGTATTTTCATGATAATTGTTTAAATGTTCAGTCCAATTAATTGTAATTATTAAATAACAATTTCAATTACAGCTAACAAACTAGAAAGAAAGGCACAACCAAATGTGTACATCGAGGCCTCATGAATTTAATTTCAGGCCGCCAATTGGCAAAAGAAAAAAAAAAAAAAAAAAGACATTTCCCCCGTTTCCACTTCCAGTGACTCATCCATCCCAGTCGTTCGTGTTTAACCGTCATTCAAATGTCAATTAATTTTATTCTCTTAATCTGTTGTTATCGATGTTACCTATGAAATTAGAAATAGCAGTTTTTGTAAGTTTTGTTTAGATTGCGTCGTTTATAAAAGAAAACTAAATCAACTGTTCAATGTTTGGTTAGATACCTCATATATTTTACTAAGTCCCAACAGAGAGTTAGGATTTAACTTACAGAGAAACAATCAGATTAATATATTTTGAAGTAACTTTTAAATTAAAATGACTTTATTTAACTAGGCCTGGACGTATTTTGTTTCAATTATAGAAAGGGCTTAATTTTGCTCTTTTCCTTAGTGAAAACCTGGTAGGCTTATGCAAAATGACAGAAGAGGAAAAGGAAATTCCAGGTGAGCTTAGAAATAAATTGTGTTAATTAGTCTTAATTAATATTGACTTATGTGTTACCAAACAACTCAATTGTGGCTGCATACCTTTTTCATCTAATTTTATTAGTGATTTTTACATAAACTAAATACACCACAAATTAAGCCTAGGCTTGATAGGCTACACTCATAAGCGTAGAGTTGCCTTTAGTAGAGACGGTCAAGCTGCAGGCTGGAGATAGATTTGTAGACCTATCTTCCGGAGATTAGGTGTGCTGACCTTTTACAGACAATATGTTCTGCGCAACCTTATGTACTTTATGTGCATGGCAACACTAAACTTTCCACTCAAAGATAGGAAGTCCACTCCTACAGCACACTCTAAAGGATAACTTTGATATCAAATACACCAGACTTGGGCTAGTTTTCCGAAGATCGGCCTCAAGGTTACAACACCTTGCCCAAAGACACCCACAACTTAAAGTTTGGTGCGTTCTAAAAGAAAATAAAAGACAGGTCTAGTTGTTACTGCTGGCACCATATTCTATAAGTGAAGTTTTCGACTTACTTATGGACAACAAGGACGTAACCCTGTCTGTGGGTGTAACTTGCCATCATCTTGTATGTAATAGTGTTAATGTTTTTTATTTATTTATATATATTTATTACATGAACATTAAGAACAGTAATTTGTCAAATCACAATAATTAATCTCAAGGAGTGATATTGTTCATAGCTTCCAGGAATTCTCCTATGGTGTATACAGGATTCTTCAGCATTAATTCTTGAAGTGAGCTCTTCAGTTTGTTGCCAGTCAGGTTCCGTAGGTGGTCAGGAAGGAGGTTTTTCAGCTTTTGGCCTATGTATGATGGTTTTTTCTCGTAGAGGGCTGTTCTATGTTGAGGTAGGATGAATCTGGAGGCATGGCGTATGGGGTAGTTATGAAGGTCCATGTGAGTTTGCAGGTTTAGTTTGTCAACATATAAAATTGCTTCGTAGATGTACAGTGCAGGTACTGTGAGTATGCCCAAGGTCTGATAGGCTTGTCGACAACTTTCCCGTGGCTTCAGGTTTGCAATGGTCCTTATAGCCTTCTTTTGCAGTACAAGTATTCTCTTGAGATTTCCCGCGGAGCTTCCCCAGATTGTAAGGCCGTATCTAATATGAGATTCTATTAGCGCATAGTAGGCCATTTTTGCTGCTTCCAGCGTGCCAACCCATGTGATGCGTCTAACAACATAGACACCAGTGCTAATTTTACTGCAGATGTTATTTACATGATCTGTCCATGTAAGATCTTTGTCTAGAGTTAGTCCTAGAAATTTAATCTGGTTGGCTACTGTTATGTTGGGGATACTAGTGGGCAGATCTCTTTTCCTGCTAAAAAGTACTTGTGTTGTCTTGTCAGGGTTTATTGCCAAGTCATTTTGTTTACTGTAGTCTATGGCTTTTTGTAGAGATGCAGCAGAGTTGTCATACAATTCTTGAGTTGAGTCATTTGTTAGAAGGAGAGTTGTATCGTCTGCATACATTATGCAGCTGGTATTGTAATTTTGAATTAGAGCTGGGAAGTCGTGAGTAAACAAAATGAACAGAACAGGTCCCATCACGGATCCCTGAGGGACTCCCCTTGTGATTGGTTTAGGATCTGATCTGAACGTAGTAGTGAGGCCTAATGTAGTATGTTGGATATCCACAACTTGGGATCCCCCTTTTAGGTAGCTGACAAACCATTTGTTTTCTAAGCCTCTTACTCCCAAGGTTGTTAGTTTTCTAGAGATCAGGTCATGTCCTAAACAATCGAAAGCCTTGCTGTAGTCTAAGAATAAGGCTGTTTTTAATTGTTTCTCAAGTGTGACACAGCCTATCTGGATATCTCTAGACAGTGAGAAGAGCTAGGTATTAAGGTAAAGGAGTAACCTCTGTTAAGTTGGTAATTGTTTGACTGGGGCCTAACTGAAAAAGTTGGCTAAGTTATTTGTCAGGCTGTCAAAACTAATTTCGCAATGGGCAGACCTCAAACTTATTTATTATTTGATGAGGATTGTTCAGATTACCTTATGTTTAGTGGGGTTGATAATCATTAAGGTATCAGGCCAAAAGTAAGATTTTTACCGAAGAAGTGGAATAAGTACGACCTAGACCTCAGTGATATCAAGTTTGGTTCCTGTAATTGTTGTGATTTTGTAAGTTAGGCTAAATTTGTAGGCTATACCTATTCATTATCTATTAAGTCATAAATTTTGCAACTTAACCAGACTAGTATAATAGAGGGTAACAATAGAACACATATCATCAGCAGTGTTACCGAAGGCCTAATATCAAACAAGTTTGATCAATAGAAACAAATACGGTATTTACTTTTTAAACCGAGTCGAGATGTGTTTGTATGTTCTCTAAAATTGATCTAGCTGAGACTAAAATTGCCTAGATTTTCATTGTATTTAAATAGTTTAATCATAGATGTAAAAAGATTTTTTTGGTAATTTCGTTTGAATACCGGTATTAAACTTAAAAAATACCACATGTATCTTTTCTCATTGTCGGGATTGGGAGGGGAGACTGTTAAATCATATATTTAATTTCGTAAGGCGATTCTTTGCAGCATCAAAATTGTGGGCGTCTGGCAAGTCGTAGAAAGATGGAAGAGGGCTCAATCAAATTGAAGGTCTCTATTCCGTGATGGCGGGAAAAATAGTGAAATTGCTTTAAATTCACCAGAAAACGAGAAATAACGTAAAATATCTGCCATTTAAAAAGCATTGGGATCTAATAACGTCTGCTGTGTTCACATTACATGTGGTGCTGACGCTTGTTGATTTCAAGCCATATGCTAGATGTTGTCACAGATGGTTTTTTTCAAAAGGAAGCTCCGAACCACCAAAACAAGTCCAATGTAGCTACTATAACAAATACATATTTTAACTTTAAGATTTTCAGACTTTATAATTACAGGGTTGAGTATATATTTATGATTTAAAATAATAAAGAGTTAAGTGCGTTTGTTTAGTTTATGTTATAACGATGCCGATTTAATGCCAAATGATCGATATAAATATATATGTAAGCAACATTTCTTTGCCGACATTGAGGGCATTTGGCAAGTCGCAGGATAATGGGAGAGGGCTCAAATAGAATGTCTCGATGCCAGGGTCTCAGGAAAAATAATGAAATTGCTTAAAGTTTATCAGAAAATAAGATATTAATAACGTTAAATATCTGTCATTTAAAAATTATTGTAATCTATAAATGTCTGCTTTGTTTACATTAAAACATGTGTTGCTTATACTTGATTTAAAACCACATGCTAGATGTTGATATATGGTTTATTTAAATTTTAAAATCCAGCAAAATAGGTTGAACGTACTATAACACATGACAGTTTTTTACTTTTAAATTTTCCGTTTTTACAATTTTGGAACTTTAACCTTAAAAAGCAAGAGGAATTAAATACGACTGTAACTTTTACATTGTATCATGTTGTAGTAGCTGATGCTGATTTAAAGCCAAGTGATTCGTAACATTTACGAAATCGAATAAGCGCAGGCTATGGGTGCAGAGAACCCACATGGGCCACAAAAAAAACCTATGGCCTATGGCCTATGGGCTATGGGTGCATTCATCATTTTTAAGGCCCAGCTCTACCAGTTTTGATGTTTGGTGGGAAATGGTCATAGTTTTGACCGAGGAACAACAGAGTGTGCTGCACTAACAGCTATTGAGTGCAACATCAGCTTTAAATTTGATCCTGACAAAAAGGTTCACCTTTAAATTTGGCCAATCAAAAGTATATATTTAATCTTGAATCTACCAAGACATAGCCATAAAAAAGTGTTGAACGTAGGGTAGAATCAGAAATATTAACTATTTACCATGCTCGTGATCTCCAAACCTAACTTCCTCATGAACTGGAGCCAGAGGCTCCAACGCGAGCGTGAAGTCATCAACGGGAGACCATTTTCTGATTTCACCGTTATTTATTTGCCTATTGGGTAAATGTTCACTTTCCAATGGTTGTCTAGAAATTGAACAATTTTTTTTCAAAATGTAGGAAATTTTGCGCTGATTCCGGAAATGATAGTTTTTTCCCGCGGAAAACATCGGAAAATGCCGGAAAATCGGAAAAACGATAAAATAATTTTTGGCTCCGAAATAGGTCATGTGGGTACTCAAATTAATCGGGAGATTGAGATAAAGAAGAATATGCAAGAATTTCCAAGATTAGACGCGGATTAACGGAGTTATAGCCGGAAACGTGCTGGAAAAGTCATGGATTTGCACAAAATGGGTTAGTTTTAGGTGAGTTACGCTAAACTGTGGGATCTAAGGTTAGGTTAGGTTAGTTTAGGTTAGGTTAGACTATGTTAGGTCTAGTTAGGTTATGTTAGATTATGTTAGGTTTGGTTTGACTAGGTTAAATTAAGTTTGGTTAGGTTATATTGAATTTGGATAGGTTATATATTGAATTTGGTTAGGCCCTCCCTAGATTATACCTATTAGGTTTGGTTATGTTAAATTAGTTTTGGTATTGTTAGATTAGGATTATAATATCACATTCTTTTTACCAACCTTATCCTTGCCTAACTTAACGTTTTAAACCAATCCTAATATAACCTAAAATAATGCAACTTTTATCACAATCTAACATAACCTAACCTAACCAAACCAAATACAACCTAAACTAACATAACAAATCCCCATCTAATGTATTCCAGCCAAATCCATCTTCACATAACTTAAACAAAAGTTGATTTAAAATTTTTTATGTTTTTTGGCTTTATCTCGACTTTTGTACGTCAGATTGTGAAAATTACTGCAGATTGTTGTTCAGCGTGCAGTTTCCTTTAATTTGAGTACCCACATGATATGTTTTCGACAAAGTTTGTTTTTGGCTTTTCCGACGCTTTTCCGGCCGTATCTCCGTTAATATCCGTCGGATCTTGAAAATTCTTACATATTCTTGTTCAGCTCGTTCTCCCGATTAATTTGAGTACCCACATGACCTATTTCCATAAAAAAATGTTTTTTCCGGTTTTTCTGATTTTCCGGCATTTTCTGACGTTTTCCGCGGAAAACGACTATCATTTCCGGAATCAGCGCAAAATTTCCTATATTATGGAAAAACAATTGTTCAATTTCTAGACAACCATTGGAAAGTGAACAATTACCGCTTATTGGGTAAAATGTAGCCTCAATCGGAGATTTCCATAATAAGTACCCTTTAACTGTCCAATATGTTCTTTTGAACCAGGAGGAGGCTACACACGACCTTTGTTTACATTTTTGTGTTAAATGTGACTTTCTTTGTTAAATAAATTAGTGCTGCAGTTTTTGGTTATTCTTAAGGATTTCTTCAAACCATGTCCATATGTTTAATTGAAAAAATTAACTGAGTTTGTTCTGAGAATGACGGATAGTGACACTGTTCCAAAAAATTCAGCCCTTTACTATACTGAAGTAATGCCCTTTCTTAAAATGCTGGTAAGTACTAGCAAATGTCAAAAGATCTTTAACATTACACTTGAAACGTTTAATTTTGTTAAACTAATACCGAGTTGTGAGTGTAGAGGAAACAATAAATATCCAGCATTTGTATTTTATTTTTAGGGGCTTTTGCCCCTACAAGCCATTAGTGGGGGTTTAAAATCCTGGGAAAGAAGTGTCCCGAATCCACCCAACAAAATTATGGTAACCCTAATCAGGGATCTCTAGCATCTTTGTGTCATAAGATAGCTGCGAGTCATACGGAGACCCCACTTCGAGGGGTTGAGGGGGAGGCACCTTTGTGCTTCCACGAGCATACTGAAGTTATAACTTAACGAGTTTATTGGCTATTCCAAGCTTTTCAAAGCTATTCCAACATATAAATAGGTTAAATCAAAATTTAAAAAATAAATATTTTTTGAAGTTTGTTAAAAGTTTTTTGCCTTGAAGATTTTAATGTTGCCATTAATCTATAATAAACTAAGTTAACTAGGGAACAAAAATGCTCTATACAAATTATGTAAAACGCTATTTTATATTTCCAAAGTTCTGCTTTGAAACAGTCAAAGAATCATTTAGTTTAAGGATAGCAGTGAAGGTTTTGAATAAATATTTTAAGTTCTTGATTCCGGTAGGTCCTGTGATGGAAATTAAATTCCTTAAACTTTGTTGAGGCTTATTACTTACTGCTGAACATGGTTAAGTTTTCATGCAAGGGCTACTGGTATCTAAAAAACCTTTGGTGTTTTTCAGTTTATAAATATTCTTAACAAATATAATTTAGTCTTAAACCCATACAAAAACAAAATTTTATTTGTAATGATATTTCTGTAATTTAATGTATTATTGTTTTAGCAAGCGGTGCTGTGTTCACTTTTGGCAGAAGCCGATTTGCGGACAATATTCCTAGTCATTTTTTCATTAAGAATGACCCAGTTATCGATGTGGACTGCGGTGATGAACATACGGCTGTTGTTTGTCGTAAGTGAAAGCTTTAATTCTGGAATTACTAAAACTGCCTGTTGATTCTGGATTCTTTAGAATCAGTCATTAAAAAGAATCTAAAACCTTTCAAATATTCTCTATTTTTTACCAATGTTGGGAAGTAAAATAACAAAGTATTTTAGCCTAATTACTTGATAAGCTTATTTACCCTGCTCAAAGTGGGTAAGTCGAGTTATTAAAAAATACAAATACCTATACAGTCTAAAGAGTTGTTAAAGAGACAAGATTGGAACTTCAGTATGAAACTGTATACATTTTATACCAATCAAATTCTTGGTTACATTGCTAAATTATTATTAATTTACACTTCACACCATTATTTTTAAATAAAATAAAAAAAAATTATTTTCATCATTTTGAAATTTGGTATTGTATATGTATAGTGTACAGTTTTTTAATTTTTTTTTTCACCAACAACACTCTGATGATTGTGACTCCAGAATTTGTAAAATCAACAGGAAATGGTTGAGAGGTGGCTGGTTATGGCTGTGTATTAGGCCCCACTTTAAACTGCATTTGAAATTAAGTTCACAAGTTCTAATTAATTCATTTAGTAAATATAATTTCCTTTTCACAGAAGATGAATATATGCTTGTTTAAAAATAGCTTTCTTCCGAAATTAACATTGTAGTACCTTAAGTTTGAGTAAAACTTAATTTTTTTTCTTTTTTGTACCGTAGAGTGTAAAGTAAATGCCGTTGGCATTTTGTTAGACAGATGACTTTTTGAGTTAAAATGAAAGCTATTTTAGAGAGTGATTGAAACTCTTAAAAATTAACTTTTCAGTACAGTACATAATAACAACGTGTATCAATCGGTTTATTTTTTGGTATATTTTGTAGAATTAGGAGGAAGTAAGTAAATTATTCACTTTTTAAACTGACTGTCACATTGCCACTTTTAAAGCACAGAGAAAAACCGACCACTACAAATGAGGGTCATCTACAGTAATTTACAGTTTATTTTGAAAATATTATTTTTGGTCAAATTTTATATTTCTGATTTGATAAACACTACACTTTATTTGTGAAGAAATAATAGAGTTGATACAGTTTGTGATAATTTATCACTTTATATGACTCATAAATAAACCAATTGAAACAATCAATATAACAAACTAGTAAGAATTGGTATCTAAACATTTCAGGTTGGACTGAATAAAATATTAAGGGAACTAAATTTAGCAAGAAAATCTTTCATAGGCTGTAAAAAATGTAAGGAGTTTTTATGGATGTTTTTCTTCTTTTGAGGAAAAAACAATTGTCTGAAAATAATAACAATCTAATAGGAAGTGCAATAAATATGAGAGTACGCATGTAGTGGGCAAGGTAAAGTAGAAGAATAGCATGCGATGGTTGGTCGAGTGTTGACATTGACAGCAGTAACGCCTCAGGCTACGGTGGGTTATGAAAACATCAATCATTGATGGTTACGACGTCAATCGATATCGGTGTATTTGCTGGACACGCCTTCTTGACCAATCAATAATGTCCACAGCTACATTCCATCAAACACCCGTTACACTTACTTCATGAAATAGTAATTTAAGATTTTTCCTTACCTGGTAACGGATTTGTGCTCCAGATTTTGCAGAAAAGGGCCATGTTTTTTTTAATTTTCAGTAGGAATAAAAAAATTACTAGCCTATATTTTTACACTTTTTATCAGTTTTATTCACATTTTAAAAACAAATACACAGTTGCTGTACATATTCATTTTCATAATTGAACCGCCTCTTCTATTCATAGATTGATTTGAGGAAAGCTTAATTTATAAGTTAAGTCAAAATGATTGCCTTCGATAAAAAATGCCAATCAGAAGTAAACACGTTGAAGAATTATAACTACTGTATAATCTAAATTACTTTCAATTATCTCTTTAAACACTTCTCTTCTTCGGTTGACTTGATGATGGACTAAAGGAGGAATCAAACTTAAAAATTAAAGAAAGAAATAATATTTTAATGAGTTTTTTACTAAAGTTAATATAAATATGTACAATAATGTAGTATTTTTGTAGCAATATTGTAAAACCAATGAAAATAACTTAGTCCTGTATACATTTGCATGACTAAGGCTAGTATTGATTTAGATTGTTCGATGATAACAGAATTGCATAGTTGTACTTCCCTTATACCACTCAGACACACAAATATAGGAAGTTTTTCTTGTATGATTCAAATTCACGTTTTGTCTGCTATATCTTTACTATTATTATACCTATATTGCAATTTCATTTATAAATAAAACACCTTGAATCAAGTTTATTCAGAGAATGGTGCAAGGGGTGGTGAAAGGTTTTATAGTTGGTGAAGCATTATTTTCATTCTAAAATACTAATCTAAATAAACATTCTATATAATTTTACTTGAATCTATAGAATAACAATTCGTAACATGTTAAATATTATAACTTACTGATATATTATATCAGTGAGCTTGTAATCAGTGCTTGAGTAACTGTTATTGTAGTCTACAGTACTTGCTTTTTCTTTCATCACAAAAATACTGTAGACCAATAATCATATTGTTAAAAAAAGACTAATGGTGTTTCAGTCATATCGGGATTTTTTTGGAACCAAAGATTTAGATACCATAAGTTTGGTAAACAGTTCCATTGAAAATTGTAAAAATGAATTGAGGATCAGAAAATTAAAAACAAATACCTAAAGATTAAGAACTGAGTACAAAAACTATTTTCTTAAATTGGTTACTGAACATAATAATATTTTGGTCCAAGTTAAATAAAATTAGCCTATAATAAATTACTTGGGTGTTTAATTTTGGGATCTCTACAACTTATCTATGATTATTTAATTATTTGGACTTTTCCATTTGCTTCTAGTGTTTAAACTACACTGGTACATTTTAATTAACATTAACATAGTTAATATAATAGCCATTAGAATAGTTGAACCTTTTTTTGGGTGTGGTTTAAACGTCAGAAGCATTGGCCATGGTAAGTAACTAGATTGTGTTATTGCAAGTTTATAGGAAACAAGTATTTATAAGGTACATTGAAACACATTTATTAACTTTATTGCCAAAAGGAAAGAAAAGGCCAAATAATTAAATAATAATAAAAAATCCTTTGCTGTCATGACATTTTAAAATAAAGTTATCTACGTGCCAACTAACTGCTTATTTTCAGTTGGCATACTGCCTAAAGTAAAATTATTCCCCTGTAATAAATTTACACCACTTTCCGATGTTGCAGCATGGAAAACCACCACAAATCAAGAGTTGCAGGATTGATCTCAAAGCAGAGTAAATAATTCACCGCTTATTGCAGTGATTTGCACGATTCTCGGCGGTGGTGTTTCATGTTTTGTCTGTTGTTATGTATAATTCATCAGTCCACACTTAGAGTCGAGGGAGGTGCATTTGCATACTATTGCATATTGTTGCAGAGAACGGGCGGGTGTTTGTGTTCGGCAGCAATGAGTGGGGCCAACTCGGGCTAGGGCATAAGTCTGTCGTTGCGAAACCCAGCTGTATCAAAAGTGAGTATGTTTTACATTAACACATATGTACTATTTGCATTTACATTAAGATTATTCAGTTGTTTAGCTACCAAAACAAATAATAAAAGCCAGTTTTACTAGCAGCTCACCCACCTCTTTTGGTGTTCTCGATAATAATTTTTATTTGTCATTAGTTTTTTTTAGTTAATTAACACTTATTGTTTAAAATGAACGTAAATGAAGAATATTTATTGTCTGTTGCGTGTTATTGAAGTTCTAAAAATTTATTTAGCTTACATATTGGAGGTTTTGAAATTCCTTATGGAGTGACTGTGTCTTGCTTAACACAAAACAGTGATCAGCCGGGAAAAAAATCATTATTCATGTGAGATTAAAACTATCACATAATCATAACTACATCTATGTGGTTGCTAAGTGGTTAGGGCCTAATGTTTTGGTTGTTTAGTATTTACGTATTTAATCTGTTTCTGTATCATCCAGGTTTGAAACCTGAACAGGCGACTCACGTTGCATGTGGAAGAGCTCACACTATCATCAGCACTGGTAAATTATACCTTTTTACTCTTAATTAATTCAGTAAATACATAAATACAATAATATTTAAAGGGTTAAGGTTATTATTTTAAAGCTATTTATTTTCCTTAACAAAAAAATATATTTCTAAAAGGATTTTAAATATATTTTACTCCTGCTAACAGTATAAGCAAATCTAGTTAATTTTCACAATTGTGTTAATTTGATTACTAACTTAACTACATTAATATACATCTTCTTTATTTGTCAGTGGTAGAAGTCTTGAATTTCTTTGTGAAGTTGAGCAAGGAGTCTAATCAAAGGAGTGGGGACTTTTTGACAGTTGAATCATACAATTGATCACCTGCAATTTCCTCTTCTCAACCCGAACATTGTGTTTCCAACTGCTTATTTCTCACATCCATGCTTCAAGGTGAAACTCACAATCTCTCGTATGATACTTGCCTAACCCCGAGTTGTGTCGGTCGACAGCGTCGGGCAAGGTGTTTGTATGTGGCAGCAACAGTGACGGCCAGCTGGGGGTGGGGGACACGGTGGACAGAGACGTGCCGACGGCGGTGGAGGGGGTGGAAGGGACTGTCGAGCAACTGTCTGCCGGCTGTCTACACTCCGCCGCACTCAACAGTAAGTTCATTGGATCTTGTCCGTTATACGTATACCTACCATTCCAAATTTACCCTTCAAGCTTGATTTTTGACCGAGCACCATAAACTAAGCGAAATAATTGTTTATTAATTGTTTTAAAATGGAAATTACTTGTAAGAATATTTTACCTGCGGTTTCGTTATCTCTGTCTAGAAGCGATAAGCCAGCATCTGGCCGTCTAGCGGTCCCACTTCCGGTTGTTTAGGTTAGGTTACCTAACCTGTTACCTAACCTAACCTAACCTATCCTAACTTACCAAAATCAAGCTTGAAAAACAAACCTGAACCAACCCAAACCTAACCAAACCTGTTACCTAACCTAACCTAACCTATCCTAACTTACCAAAATCAAGCTTGAAAAACAAACCTGAAACAGTGGTATATGTATAATGGAAAAAATCCAGTTCATTTCTCCCAAACCTGCTATGTTTAGACGCTTTTTTACTCATTGTAATGAGTGAGTAAAATAATATTTTGTCTCTAGCAGAAATAAAGTGATTACTTTGCCTCCTGGTGGAAAAAGCAAACCATAAGATTAATATTTAAATCTATGATTAAAAATCAACACCTTCAAATTTCCACACAGACATGCAAATATGTTGAAGCTCACCGGATTACAGCATCACTTACAGCTGATTATAGGGGCAAAAATAATAGAATTAGAATAAGATTGAAGACAATTAGCTGATTATTAAATTTGTAAGAATGGCTGCTATATTTCGCAAACATATATCCCGACCAGTGCGAGAATTTTGATGCATTGGGGTGTGGGGAAGGGGGGGAAGTCACTCCCCTACTCAAGCACCGCCCCTTTACTTCTGCTACGAGCTGTAAATAAGTGAACCAATATTCAAAAGAAAAGTAAAATTCTTAATTGTCAAAATATACTTAAGGTTATGAATGGAGATTTTATTTGAGAATCACAGGTGCTGATAGCAGAACAAAACAAATAAAATTTGTTTTTTTAAATGTATGGTAAAAAAGTGGATGTTTATTGATGTTTATTGTTTTTCTACTTGTTTATTATTGTAGGTGGAAAAAATAAAAGAGGAAAACATGTTGTGTTGGGTGAGTAAAGTATAAAAAAAGTGCCGACAATTTGAGACAATGTTTTGTTCTTTATTCACCCAACAGACACGTGACTACTATTACCTTTACTTTTTTATACTTTTTGAAATTAACCTCAGCCAATTTGTAGCCTGACTCCAATGTGTTTTATAGCCTGTCTCCATGGGCCTATAAGGAACTAAAGACAGCAAGTAGTTTAATAACAGGCATTCTAGAAGTTGCTTTTCATGATTGAGCAGGAGGGGGCTGCCGTTGGGCTTGAACCAGCTATTACTAAGCCAGCTCATTACTGAGCTGCTTTCGTGAGGTTAATTGGTTTTACCTTCATTGTCATTCCACCGAGCTCGCAGCAGTATTGTGTCCGTATTAAAAGTAATTATTAATTTTAAGAGAAGTGTAAGGTTAGGTTCAGGTAAGGATTCCTCTATCACATAAAAACATTGTGGTTTAAGGATTTGCATAAAACCAAGAGTATAAAGTAGTTGATGGATTTTTAAATCGTTTTGGTAGGCTTTAAAATCCATAACGAAAGAGAATACAATGAAATATTAGAAATGTATAGTGGGATTTGAATAAATGAAATAATTATCCCCTAACTCAAAAAGATTTATTTCTGTTATATACAACCTTTTTTTTATTCTGTGAATTATATCAAATATATGCCGAGTTACTTTGTAAATTTAATGCCCACAAACAAATGTTTATTGTAATATCTCGGTACATTGTTATTATTCGGAGGCCACTATTTTTTAAGAGATTTTGTTCACTGGGTACCAAAAAGATCTGTATATTTGGAAAGAACGTACTTTAATTGACTTTCTGTCCAATTTTGACCTAAGTGTGATGAGTGGTCTTTATGTTTTGCCTCCTTGAAGACAGCGATGTTGGCGAGGGTTGAGTTGAACGCGTCGCCTTTGCTAGCGGCACACCCTGTCCCCACACGTACGGCAAGCTTTATACAGCGCGCTGCGGCGGTTATGTTGGGTTAAATTATCATAAATATGTTAATAGGACTTTCCTCGTTTTGTTACGAATTGAACGATACCAGATGAGTCATACTTTCGGTGGTGACAGATGATGCGTGTGCTCCGGTCAACGACCTGATCATGGCCTACTTGGATGGGACTTTGCGGGCAAAAGTATCATCTGGTATTGATAGATTCTTAATGAAACGAGGAAAGTCCCACTAATGTATTTATGATAACCCAACCTAAGATAACTGCCGCAGTACGCTGTATAAGGGTGGCCTCTGTTTAATACCAAAGTACCAATATCTCTATTTTCCCTTATCATTAGGGTCAGGTCAGCATGTCACATAAATTCTTAATAGCTACCTGACCTCGTCTTGCATCTTGAGTTGTCTAGTGTATCAGCATTGGACTGTATTATCGAATCATCTTTACCGGTACCTTATACATAAGTTTTCTTATTCTGATCACCAAAGTATTTTACTAATAATTTATAGAAAATCTAAAAATTCAAAAGTAAAACAACAGTATGCTTTCATGGTAAAACCGTTTTGGGTATAGCCAGTCTAATAAGTACAAATCAAATAGTAAAAACACTGAACAGTTAAAATTTCATATCAACACACATTTTCAAATCAGATTTTACATGTCATCCTATATTAGCCTTCTATAGCTAGCCTTGTTATTTAAGATAGTTGTTAAATGCTATAAAGTGCAACATTTCTCTCGTAATAACTCCTAAATCTATCACTAGGGTGTCCCTGAGAAATAGTGTTTACCAATGAATTGTGTGTTGTACAACAGTTTTTATCGAAATAATGATAGTTAATTGTTCTTTCCGAGTATGAACCTAACCTAGGCCTAAGATTGCCCTAACCCCGTCAAGCAATTTGACTAGTTCTACGTCTATAGTCAACGGAGCCTCAGGATATTTGATATTTGTTCCGCAGGCAAGGGAGAGGTGTTTGTGTGGGGGAGCAATGCGGACGGCCAGCTAGGCCTAGGGGAGGACTTCAAGTCGGTTCTCACTCCGACCAAGCTCCCGCTGAGAGACAGCATCGCTAAAATAGCCTGCGGGTATTACCACACCGTACTGTTGACAGGTCAGTGTTATCTGCAACCGTTGAGGGTTGTAGAAAATTGATTTTGGGTTATTATGCTATTAGGGATGTAAATGTGTATTTGTATAATGATTTATGAGGGTTCACATTTAAAATTTTATATCTTTTAGGAGCCAGGAGCTATAAATTTATATCTTTTAGGGGGATGACAATTTTAAAGTAAGAAAGTAATAATTTTTGGTGGGAAGCATTTTGAGACATATTACTGATTATGATATTTTAAGTTTTTTAAATTTAAACATTATTATATTAAAGTCGACTCTTGCCAACTCAAACCTCAATAACTCGGGATCTTTGATTTTGATGTCTATTCCAAGACGAAGAAACACAAAAAACTGAACTCAAACTAATTTTAAAGTATATAAGTTAAAACTAATTCAGTTTGCTTTGCAGTTTAGACAAATGGTGTTTGGCAATATAATAAAGGATACACTGTGATTTTAAGTAAAAAATACTAAGTTCAGAATTTTACCAAAAATAAATTGTTATGCACGTCAGAATATTAGGTTGTAATAGTAAATGCAAAAATTACAAATTACTACTAGTGTTGTACACACAGATTCACATCTTTTTACACATTTTTTTAAAAGTCTACAGTCTGGTTTAGATAGACAGATAATACAGGACGGTAAATAAAAATTATTTTGTTCTCTTTTGTTTTAAAGTGTTACTTTCCACTGCACTGGTCGTCGTTAAACCAGGCTTCACTCTCATTTGAAAATATTCTTAAACAAGTAATAAATCTGCACCGTACTCGGTGATATACAATTGTGAGCTTCGAAATTAGTCAAACAGCTGATCACTTATATTTTCTCCCCACATCGGGTTCTTGCTGTTAAAGTAATTCTGGAGTAATTCTGTATGACACAGAGTAAATCTAGAGTAGGTCCTCACTGATCATAACTTCAATAATTCGAAACCCTCTACTGATATTCTATTTTGTCTGTTCCTTTTAAAAAACTCTAATATTCAAAATACCCCCGTTGTAGCAGACCTGCATACTCAGCGAATTTCAAATGCAAAACAACATATTTCAATCCAACATAGCGAGATTTGACATGTTTTTGTAAGCTCCATAAGAATAACATGGGGAAAGAGTATGCAGGTTTGCTGCTACTGGTATATTAAAACTGGGTGGTTTTAATTCAATATTTAGTAGATCTGAACTAGAAGAAGCCATTTACCAAGTTTTATCAAGATATGTTGAGAATTAAGCGAGATATAGAATTTTACTTATTTCCCATAAGGTTAACATTGGAACAACGTACTGTGTTTACCACTTTCAATATCTCGGTAACCAATGGACATAGAGCTATGATTAAATATACTAAATTGTTTGTTTTTTCAAGCTGAATTCAATGGTGAAATCCAAAATCGGATTACTTTAATTTTTCCATATGAAAAACGCAAAAAACCCATTTTTGGGGGGGTTTATCCCCCTTTACCCCCCCTTCCGGTGGTCCGATCCGGCTGGTTTACGAACTCGTCCAATTGATTACCACTTTACACGTCTGTACCAAATTTCATAAAGATCGGACCATTTTTACGGCCGCTATCGTGCTAACAGACACATATATAGATATATATATAGATATATAGATATATAGAGATATATATATATATATATATATATCTAAAACTCCAAACGAATGGGGTTTTTTGCTTCTGGGGGCCTCAAAACGAAAAGTTATCATGGTCTCGAGCTTAGGTCTTACCATGAGACCTACGGTAATAGCTTCTTCCCTATAGGGGAAATTCGCTAAAACGATATACAAGGATAATTTAAAACGATTTTAATGATAATGTAGCCTCTGAAATTAAAATATCTGTCTACTCGAGCCTCTAGAATTTTGTTGTGATGTAATTTGAAACTTTACTTCTTAAATTCAAAGTTAACTTCTACAGTACAAACTGAGACCACTGTAACCCTCTGAAATTACAGTTAACACTTTGTCCGCGTAGGACGTCTTTAGACGTCTTCGATTCATTGATGAATAGCTGAGGACGTCCTAAGACGTCCTTATGCAAGGTTTATCAAACAGACTTACTGGCGACTCCGTTTTGGTAGTAGGGGATTGAAACTCTGTCAGCCACTGGGGGACATACTATAGTTTAACGTCATCACCGTCGCTTGCAGTTTCCGCTCTCCAGTTAGTGACGCTCCTAGCGGCACATGTGGGATTCTTCCCATGTAATCAAAGCAGTTTGGCACGTGCTACCATCCTATTTTAACGTATTCCTGTGAGGATTTTTGTAGTTTGCGAGTGTTTTGTTTATCCTATAGATAGTGCGTAAATAAGATGACTAAATTTTGAGATTTTGAGTTTTTGTGTGTGCTGTAAACCGTAGGACGTCTAAAGACGTCTTCTTTTTTGTTTTTTTTTTCACGATTTTATGTGGTATATGGTGACATAGTCGAACTTACAACTGACTAGAAAAACTGAACAAACCAATATTTGTATAGTATATACATATAAACCACGTGAAAAACTTTTTTTATATTTTTAATCCAACCAGTGAGGCTGAAGACGTCTAAAGACGACCAAATCTTTGACGTCATCCTACAAACCGGAAGTGGCCCGAAAAAACATTTATTCGGCATGACTGACCTTCCATAACCATAAACTTTGTGAATTAGCAATAAACCTTTACAGCTATGTGGCGGTACATTAAAAAAAATGTTAGCAGTCAATGTGTTAAGCACAACAAAAACTGTTGGAACATGAGCTAGTGCAATATTGTACTCTGAATCCATTGAAGAGTTTTCTTTGAAACGTTGAACATGCTTGTAAACAGACAGACCTCTTTAATTTGAATTTCATTTACAATAACTTCTATAATTCATATCCTCGATATTTCAAAGTTCCTGTGATTCGAAATACAGAATGTTTTTTTTACAACACCACCCCATTTTAAGATTGAATGATGCACATATAAATATGAAATGAGTATTGTTTTGTTAATCTTTACATTTTATACAACCTATTATTTAAGTTTGATTACATTTTGCTTAAATTATCAATTCAAATAATCCGCCTTTGATATTTAAACAAAGTTGTGTTCTCTCTCTCTCCATTAAATTCCCATCACGTTTTGAAAAGTATGTCTTTGAATCAATTGCATTAAATTTGTTATGTTCAATCAATCAATCAATCAATCAATCAATCAAATATCTTTATTCACAAAATGTACATTGTACAAGAATAGTGTCAGAGGATTAACTAAATCTAAATTAACAAAATTCCAAATTACATCTGTTTCCTTTCTTAAGTAAAAAAAATCAATATACATTAAAATAAAATTTACATAAATATACATGAAAATAAAATATAGGTACAATTCTTTTAAAGTGGTGAATCAGCTGTGCTTGATTTCAAAAAACTCTTCAAAGGAGTAGAGAGGAATTCTTAACAAGTAGTCTCTTAGCTGCTTTTTAAAATTTATTTCATCGACCGCATCGATGAATTTCCGAGGGAGGAGATGAAGAAATTTAGATCCCATATAAACAGTTTTCTTTTTGAAAAACTCTAAATTGTGCTTTTCTACTTTACGATTTAGACGAATATTATAAGAATGAGTGTTATTTTGTAGCCGGGGATTAAAAAAATGTTTAACGTAACTAACTGTTTCAAGTATGATTAATCCGTAAACTGTTAAAATGCCTAGCTCTGCAAACAATTTTTTTACAGAAACTGTAGTTTTTAATTTAAGCATGGTTCTGATTGCTCTTTTTTGCTGAATAAGTAATTGATCTAAATTCTTTTTTGATGTTGAACCATAAATGCTGATCCCGTAAGATAAATGAGAATGAATCATAGAAAAATATATAGTTTTTAAAGTCTCCAAACCGCAAAATCTTGACATTTGTTTGAGAGCAAAGATGCCAGAGGAAAGTCTACCAACAACATGAGTGACATGATTATCCCAACTTAAATTTTCATCAACTATTAGACCTAAAAATTTGGTGTTTTGAACTTGACCGAGAGAATCTTCATCCATGAAAATGTTAGGTGAAAGCTGATTTGTTGATTTTCTAGCAGAGAAAGAGATAAATTTAGACTTTTCAGAATTTAGAAGAAGATTTTTACTATTGAAAAAGTCCTTAACCACAGTCAAACCCTCAAAAGCTGACACTTCAACTTTTTCAATTGACTGCCCTGAAAAAAGAATATTAGAGTCATCAGCATATAAACATACACTGCTGCTTCCCTCTTCCAAGGAAGGAAGAATCATTGGAAGACCCTTTATATAACACAGAAAAAGTAAGGGGCCCAAAATAGATCCTTGTGGGACACCATGTTTTATTATTTGTAATTTTGAACAAATTTTATTTATATATTTATTATTAGATTTGGAAGTAAAATTATCTGTGATGTGCTCTAATTCAACATATTGCTGCCTATTTGTCAAGTACGATTTAAACCATGCAAGTTCTTTACTTCTCACCCCAAGCTTATTCAAAGTTGTTGTTAATTTACTGTGGGATACACTGTCGAAAGCCCGAGACAGGTCAAGGAACACACCAATAACTTTTTCTTTTTTGTCTATGGCATCAATAATTGATTGAATAAAATCTATCCCAGCTGTCACTGTAGACCTTCCTCCCCTAAAACCATGTTGCTGTTTTTCCAATAAGTTATTTGATTCCAAATAATTAGAAAATTGGTTATAGACTACTCTCTCAAATATTTTAGAAAAGGCAGGAAGCAAAGAAATTGGCCGGTAGCATGATGGATCGGTACGGTCTCCTTTTTTGAATAACGGAATTACTTTTGCAATTTTTAATTTGTTTGGAAAAATCCCGGAAATGAGAGAGGAGTTGATTAAATGAGTAATGGGTTCTAAAATAAATGGAATTGATTTCTTAATTACAATCATTGGAATTTCATCACAGCCAAAAGAAAACTTGTTATTCATTGAAAGAATTACCTCCTTCATTTCAAGTTGAGACATTTGTTCAAATCGGAAAACCAAACTATTCAAAGGAAATTGATCATCAAATGAATTACTACTATTTAAAATATTTGGCAAAATCAACTGATCCACCGCTGTTACAAAAAAATCATTTAATATGTTATTTACATCTTTAGGATTACTAATAATATTACCACTCTTTTTTACAGTAATGTTACCTTTTACACGTGATTGGTCATTAATTTCAGATCTAATTACATCCCAAGTTGTTTTAGTTTTATTTGCAGAAGACTTGTTTTTTTTTTCAAAAAATGATCTTTTATTATTATAAATAACTTTTTTTAATTCTTTCTTCTTATCTTTTATTTTCAACCTTATTTTATTATCTTTTGATTCCCTACAATATTTCTCAAGGAAAACTATTTCTGTCTTAATTGAATGAATATTTTCTGCCCAGCCATTGTTGAATCCACTATTGCAAGAAACATACGTTTTAGGAAAAGTCGAATTAAAATAGTACAAAAAAGTTGTAATAAAAACGTCATACTTAAGCTCAACAGAAGTGTTAAATAGTTCAGTCCAAGACTCATTTGCTAAATCCCTTAAAAACAAATTAATATTTTCATCATTGAACTTTCTACTGTATTTTCTAAAATTTACTTTAGAGTGGTCCACAACATTTGGGATTTCTAAAATTTGGCCATCATGATCAGAGACCATTGTTATTAGACCTGTAACTGTTAATTTCTTTTTTGTAATATTTGTTACAAAGTTATCTATGGCTGATTCTGTTGTGTCAGTGACCCTTGTGGGAAAATTTACTAAATATTTCAAATTGAACAATTTTAGAATACTTGTAAACTTAAAGAAACTGGAATCTTTATCAAGCACATTAATATTAAAATCACCAGTAATGATTACATTTTCATACTTTTTTGTTAAAATGCTACACAAAATTTCAAATTTATTGAAAAATGAATTCAATAAACTAGTTTTTGGAGATCTGTACAGGCAAACTAATATGAATGAAAATTTCTTCACAGTAATAAGAGAGGCACAACACTCAAATTCTTTTTCAGTTAGAAGATTGTCAATGGCTGGAATAGAAATTTTTTTACTGCTGATATTATTTCGAACCATAATTAATACTCCTCCACCAATATGTTTCGAACGAGTAAAATAAGAACATTTTTTGAAATTTGGTATATGAACAAAATCTATATCGCGCTCTCTTAACTTGTGTTCAGAAATTGCTAAAATATCCGGATTAATGTCATCTAAATGTATTTTTAATAAGTCTAATCGAGATGGTAAGTGTTGTATATTTTGGTGTAGAATTACTAGCTTATTCTGAGGGTAATCTATTTGTTCACTAAAATTGTTTAATCTATTGCTATTAAAATTACAATTTTTTACCCCTATCCTACTGCAAGGAGTTGTACTATCTGAAGTAACAGGCATGTTATAAATTTCAGTATTTTGAAAATCAAATTTACAGGCGGAACAATCTTCCTTGTCATCAACACTCAGTTTAAATCTAAGAGGGAGGGAGAAACACTTTGGTCAACAACACAGAATTGCCCATGATTCACCTCACACACACTGGACACTACTGCTGGCTGCACCATCCCACCATCCACTGGAGTGTGCTGTGCCGATGCTCGTAGGTTGTAGTGGCCGATTGAGTTCCCTTTGTCTGATGCATGTTGGTCTTTATCGTTGCTCAGAGGCTTGGTTGTAGACAAATTCAAATTGGCTTCTGTCTTCTGGCATTTAAAAATCTCTTCTTGTAGCTGTTTTTTGAACTCCTCATAGCTCAGTCCATTTCGTAATGTTCTCACAGATATTTCATCACAAACAATTACTGTGACTGGCTTCCCAGTGGTGCGATGAAACTTGACAATATTTTTGGCAAAATTTTGAAGTGTAATTGAGTCTCTGACACATCCCATTGGTGAACATACAAGTCTCTTGTAATTTCTTTGTTTAAAATCCAAAATTAATTTACCAAATGCAAGGTCATAGTCAGTCGTGTTTGGCTTACTGTTGTAAGTTGGCTTTGTTACAACACCATAGACTGCTGCTCCATTTTTATTTTCTTGTAGCGTTATGTAGTCATTAAGCAGGTTTGCAGTCTGTGGCCTACCGAAAGCCCTTCTGAAAGCAACAGCAACGCCCGCCGTCATATTTCTGGGATTGTTTAGGTCGCCAGAAATACAGTGGGAGAAGGCAATATCGCCATTACTCTTAAGACCTTCAATAATGTCGCCCATATTTGATTCCATTATTTCTATTTTGTCCTGATTACTAAAAGAATATTACTATTGTTCTTAACAGCCAACCACCAAGAAAGAACACTCAATATTTTATGTGCTACAACGTTTTTTCCTTGGTTGTTTAAGTGCAGTCCATGCGATGTAAAATGTTCCCTCTTCATGAAATTTAAATCAATTAAATACACATTACTTATTCTTTGTACCACCTCAATGATATAATTATTAACAAGTGCTAGTTCTTGATTGACAGGATGAATTAATGCTAAGTCATGTCTAACAGGTATAGTGGATAAAAAAATAGGTCTATTTGCACTGAGAATGGTAAGTTTCTTTTCTAACTTTTGGTAAATGTCACTGAAATTGCAATTAAGACTATCATTGCTGCCTCCGAGGATGATTACTGGACTTGAATCATTAATGATTGAAGTCGAATCAACAACCTGAGCGAGTGTGGTATTTGCTCTGATGTATCCAAAAACATTTATTTTATGATCACTTAAAGTTTCCAGCTTGATTGGTAAGTTTGCTCCTTGGCTATCTGAGCAAAAGGTAACATTTAGGGCCGAGGCTACCTTTTTGTTTGCTCTTTTATTGTCTCTTCTCCAACCGCAGGAACATTCTTTTCTGTACGATTTTTTAGACACACTAACAGATTTATCCTTCTCCCTCAAGGGAGCTACAATGAAAGATTCCTCATTGTCAGGCAAGCTGTTCAAAACTGAATACTTGTTCGTGAGAGTAACATTAAAGTCTGTCACCGCCTGTGCTTTTTTATTATTATATTTGCCACTGTTTGATTTATTTTTTGACTGAACTGTTGCCCATGCATTACAGCTAGATGTTGGGGGGAAAGTCAAACCACCTCCAAATTTTCCTACACTGTTGTGTTGTTGTGATGATGTGGTTTGTACATCTTTGTCACAAACCTTATTGACAGTACTATTGTAGTTATGTATTTTTTGTTGGATTTTTTCACTCTTAGAAGATCTGTTTAACATTGATTTCAAAACGTCACATTTGATTTTTTTATGCTGTTGATTATAACTGAGATAGGCCAACAATGAACGTTTGGCTATGGTATCCTTTTCTGTAAACTCAAGGTTTGATAAGCAATTCTTGATGCATTCCTCTATTTCATCCTGCTCAATAGCTGCGATGAGGCAATCAACCATTAAAAGAACGTATACCCCACAATCAACACCATTCGGTTGCTGAGGGCTCTTAACAACTTCAAAAGTTGGCGGGTTGTCAGAGCTAGTGCACTTTGCAAGTTTTTGATACAGTTTTTTGGCATTTTGCAAATTTTTTTGGCCTAGGGAATCAAAGTAATAAAATATATTACTTTTTTTTGCAAAAAACAAAAGATTCCAGTGTGTACCTGCAACATTTAGTTCAGGGCTTGCGTCACTAACAGCAGCAAATATGTACGCTTTGTCCTGTAATTTTAGAGGATACAAGTAAGCATCATGACTTTCAAGACACTTAATTCCCTGAGACACAGATGGGCTAATTAGGCAGATGTTAGGGCCAACCAATTTTTTATCAAGGAGGGTACTGAAATACATTTGTATAGCTTCATCTCCTAGCCAGTCATGGCTTAGTGTGTTATGTATTATCTCAAAATCAGTTTGTGTAGTTGAAGTAGATTTATTTATCATTATAGGAGTGCATTGAGTTTCAGCATGCACTGTTTCTGTTCCAAGATAACCTATTTTTTCACTTTTCTTAGTTTCGGTATTTTTACCTTGGTCTTTCAGCTTGTTAATCTTGCTAATGAAATCTTCTCTTTCCTGTTCCGCTTGAGAAGAAACAGATTCAAAAAACCTATCGTTGACCCTTAATTTTTCTTCCAAATATTTAATTTTTTTTGTTAGTTCTTCCTCTACTTTCTCAGATCGATGTATTATATCCTTTAACTGCTCTTCTTTGGTCAAAAGCTTGTCCTGTAATTCAAGTTCCACACTCGATTTTTTTTTGTCGGGTTTCGTGGAGTTCTTGTTTCAAATCCTCATTTTCCAACAAAAGTGATCTGCTCAGTTCTTCACCTAGTGAGGCAGAACTTTCAAATTCAGTATCACAGTCTGTCTCATGGCATTGAGAAATTTGAAGATCACATTGGTCTAACAAAGGCTTAAAATTAAAATCATCAGTACTAAACGGTAGATTATGTGCTTCAATATATTCCTGTATCTGTTTTTTTGAGCGAAACAGCTTTCCTTTAGGTGAGTAAAAATATACATCATATTTCCCTTTGCTTGCTCCCTTTTTTCTCATGACTTCTTTTCTTGTCCATCCGCTAGGAGCAAGATTATCTGTATTACCTGCCATTATTAATGTTGAAATAAAAATATATATATATTTATAAATAAAATAAAATATAAAAACCCAGTAATCTTATTGAAGTAATGTTTACAAGAGGCTGGACTCAATAATAAAAACCAGGAAGTAAACAAACTCTAAGGTGTGATGACAGATAAGAAGTTAAGAAGTTATGCAGTTCAAGGTCACTGATAGCAGGCGGCAGTAGAATGTCCAAAGTTCACTAGACTTTCCTTATCTATCTGATAAGGGACCCTTGCCTTGCCTGATCTTTTGAAATTTACAGGTAATTTTAACAGTTTTTCTCACCCATTTGACAGCACCTTTTGCACTTCAAAAAAAGTAAACACAGATTTTAAATCCCCAACTTTAACTGAACAACCACTACTAAAAAGTTTTTTAAAAGAAACACTTTTATTGCATAAAACTTTGAAATAATCAGGAGCACCATCCAACATAGAACTTGTCATGTGGGTCTACCCCCACCACCATGTTTGTTGTGGGGTGTTGGATGCCCTGTTGAATTCTTTATTAATTTAGAATTCTTTATTTAACTGTGAATTGTTTTAGTAGGCCTTACTTTTTATGTATCCCCAAAGAAAATAATATAGTGAGGTCAAATCCGGTAATCATGGGGGGATATAATCCTTAGTGATAAAATGAAGTTTTTGGTTGCATGAATAAAATCCTGTATATTGACCGCCTCTGAATTTGAATAAGTGAGGCCCTACTGTATATGTAATGTTGTACTTTGTTGGTCACAGAGGAAGGCCAAGTGCTGGTGTGCGGGGAGGGGGAGGGAGGCAAGCTGGGTCTGGGCAGTGCGGAGAGTGTCTACATCCCGACGTCGGTCGCCCTCGCTGCTTGGCCTGTAGCAATCGCCGCCGGCGGGAACCACACGTTGGTTGTCGCAGGTAATTCCCATCTTTGTCTTGGGCAGACCTGTCAACCTGGGAGGAATTTCAGGTGGGAGTGACCCCCCCGGGGGGTCTGGGGACCCTCCCCCAAAAATATTTTGAAAATTCAAGCCTGAAAAATGAGTTTTTAAGCATTTTTATCAGCATATAAAGGGTTTTATATCAATTATTTTTTTCTATTTCATATCATCCAAAAACGTACACAAATAGTTGAAAATTGCAAATTTGTAAGCACATCAGGAAAGTTGCATTAAACTACATTTGTTTTCATGTAGTTACAGACTCCCAGTTGCCGACCATCATAATGTAAACGCGATAAAATATTCCCGATTTCCCAAAAAAAAAAATTCCCTAATGTGTATGCACAAATAGTGCGATATCAGATATTCGGGAGTTTTTCTACTGAAAGCGGAAGAGCAAGAGTGGACGTCAGATTGCGGGAGACTCCCGCATAATGCGGGAGAGTTGGAAGGTCTGTCTTGGGTTGATAAAATATAAACAATCGGTTTGACTTTGTTTAGTGAGATTCAGTTTTAGTGAGTAAACCTATTTCAGTTTTACTCGCCTTCTTTAACACCTATGCCGAAACCCTCACTGTGGGACGTTAACTGAAACCCTCGGGTCTGTGAGACTCCCATATAAAATAATGGACGGCAAATAAATAATGAGTAACCGAAACCCTCGGTCTGTGATACTTCCGTATAAGAAATAATGGACTACAGACTAACGGGAACCAAAACCCACGGTCTCTGAGACCGGCACGTAATTGAAAATCAGGATGTCGAGTATGGAAGAACCACTCAGTCTGAACAAAAACTGTGCGAAGGTCAAGGGAAAGGGGAGGAAGGTATTAGGAGGGGTAGCGCCAGTGCTCCAGCAATGTTGCTAATATCAACGAGTGAAAATTCCCTGTGGTTTGTAAGACTGGGGGTTTTGGTACAGGTGGATGTGGATCCTCAGCCTAATGTGTCTTAATTATGGGAGCATAAATCACTGGGTATGAAGGGCTGGGTATCTGGGTATACTTGGAGGCATGGTTTCACTTGTCTACTGCCTCATGGTTCCACATGAGAGGCATACTGCGGCTCTTGTAGAACTAACTATGGAAAAAGAGAGTTCTGAGCATTGACTATGAATGTAGAAGGAGACGTTTCACCGCCATTGTAAAACCTGTGGGTGGCAGTTTTGTAAGCACACTAGCGACTCAAGCGGAATTTTACTTGAACTACACCGAGAAAACCGCTATGGAGTGGCGCTCCAAGCGGCGAGGCTCGGAAGCTGTTCTGAACGAGTGGTCGTCAGCTCGCAGCGGCCTGGCAGCGGCGCCGCGCGGCACGGGAGGGGGGGAGGCGTAGTAGCCAACCGCTCCCCCCGCTCTCCCGCACCGCTCTCATCCACGACCAACGATATAGAACCTCTGGATTGCGCCCTGCTGTGTTCGCCCGGCGGTCCGTCGCTCCCCCCACCACCGCATGGCAAAAGCCGCCGTTGCCCTGCACTCGCCATTATAAAACGCGTCACTTTAAGGGCGCCCTGTTCGGTTAATATTGGGTTTAAATATTGTTATTGCATTTCAAACTGTTGTTCTTACTTTACTCTCCATGTTTAAGTTTTGTTTATGAAATAATAATTCATTTAAACCCTCTAAAAGTGAATTTATAAATAGCACTTTTTCAACCATTGTGGTGTTATTATTGGTTTGAAATTCACACAGTAAGGTTGTTTTATGGTATGTAAGGGTTAAAAAAACAACTACAGTCTTTTTAATACCTAATTTATTTCCTCAATACTTTGAACCCGTTATTTTCTATACATTTTTGAACAATATTAGTTTGGTAAGTTTGTGCCTTACCAAAATTATCATGGATCTAAACAGCTTAAAAATAAAGGCATCATTTGAAAAATCATTATTAAGTCAAAGAATAAAAAATACCATAGTATGCTCATATTAATAAAACTATAATGGGAAAAAGCAAGGTAATTCCAGACAGTGGTCTCAAAAGAACAATGCCAAAACGGGATTAACACTGTCAATGGGAATAACAAGATTAAAAAGAAAGTACTTTTATACCAAACAAATTCTATATGACAAGTTACTTTATAATATAGCTCTTAATAATATATTTTTTAATATTATTTGTAAACCAGATTGATTAGTTTGCTTGTTGTAGACTTAAAATAAGTCAGTAATTAGTATTGATAATTGATATTACTACATTAATTACAGCAATTTTTGCGAAAATAATGCAAGACCCAGCAAAACAACAGTTCTTTTTTTGCAAAATATTATTTACTTCTTCATTATTTATTTAAAAACAACCTATTTAAAAACATTTGTGTGGTATAAAAAAATTTGGAGTTAATGTTCAAATAACTGTTTGTAGAGCAGGATTTTTCAACAGGCCAATCGTCCCGGGCCTATGGGTGCAAGCAGCCAGGGGACGCAGCCAGGAAAGATTTTGGATAAAACTAAATTTATGCTTAGGAGTTTGGTTTTTATTTTCAAACACAGGGCCGGTGCAATGTCCATGCGGAATATGACGCCGTTTAAGGAGAGGGCGAGGGCAAAGCTGGTGCGGAGTATCGTCCGTAGCGGCGCCCTTGAAGCCCTTTCAAATGGTTCACTGCGCTAAAAATGTGTTATGATGGTACTTACCGGCTCCCGTAAAACCTTTTTAAATTGTTCAAAGCGCAAAATGTTTGTCGGCGTTCAGGGAGTCTTTTAAAATTAATTGTTTAACGTGCAAAATAGTTCGTTTTGTTGGTGTTTGTGCCGGCGTCCATGAAAATTGTTAAAGTTGTTCTAAGTTCTAAACGTATGTTTTGGTGGAAAATTGCCGACTACAAGGTAGTCTTTGACAATTGTTCGAAAATTTGAAGAAATTTGATCTGCTGGCAAGTAACATAACATTATTCTTAGAACGGAAGGGAGGATTTAGGAGCGGGAAAAAATATTGAGCCTACGGGCATAAAAAAATGTTCAATCCAACCCAGCTGTTTGCTTTCTCATATTATTTTGCCTGAAATGATTATTTAAACTGATAATTTAAGTATGACAAAGGCACCTTAGTGAACTCGATTGAGCGTACAATTTTCTTGGAGTTTATGGTGAAAGTCAATGTGAAGATTGTTTGAGTAATCATCAAAAAATGAAAATGTAGTAGCAGTGTTAATGTGATTGATCAAGTTGATGAAAAATAACAATTTGTAAGGTTTTCATATAACTGTTTTAATTTTGTTCAACTGTCATATGTTAGTTATAATTGTGTAAAAAATCTATTTCATTAAAAGAATATAATTTTAACAATTATTTTGGTACTAAGTAATGATTTGTGGTTGTAATAAGGACGTTCCGTAAACTTGAACTTTAGGTCTATAATTTGACCTAAACCAAATAATCTCCAGATAGATGATAGTGCTTTCACAAACAATACTGTTTATAAAGAAATTTTGTAAATAATGACAGTATTACCGGAAGTGACTTCGAAGTTTAACTGTTTCATTAATAAAATAGTTCTAGAGTGCTGTACTATAATTATTTTTATTTAGAAATCAATACATGACATGAATTGCTCGATTCCGAGCAACGGGTTTACTAGTTAATTGTTTATTACACGATTGTTTTAGAATTTTAGAAAAAATAATATGTTGGCCTATTCCTATATTAACAGTGTAAAAACCATTCTTATAATTTTAAAACTGCCATGCATTACTTGTATTAGTTGTATTGTCCAACGGTGATAAAGAAGGTTACATTACACTACATTACATTATTGCATTTTGTCGTTTTTCCAATATTTTTGTATGTGCTGAATACCTCTACCTTTTTTACAAAAACGTGGTTACTGGAGACTTCGTATCGTCCCTATGGAAACGGATAGTCTACAGTCTGTTCATTCTGTTTCTGAAATATTGTTCCTAGATAAAGAATTTACTCTTAGGTCCTTTTCTAATAAAAAACCCTATTGTTCATATATGCGTTTTCCCATAGACTCAAGTAGGCCTAAACTACCTAAAATTATGTTTTGGTTCTCAATTTGACAAAACTGGTGGATATATCTTGATTCCAATATACTTTATGCAACCAAAGCTTCGTTACCGAGGTCGTCCTCGATCAAGCAGAGGGGTGGGAGGCGGCGACTAGGCTCTTTGATGGATATGCCGCCAGTGGAGGGGGTACACCGCTAGCAGTCAGAGGTGTCAGTGACGTTCTTTTGCTATTCTAGCCTTTTGTTGTTTGTTGGCATATCGGCCTAAGATCGCAATTTACCGCCGTGTAATTGTCTCTGGCCTCATCAAGCTGAACTTGTTAGAAAACAGTTTCACTTCTCATTAGTTTAATGTGAAATACTATCAAACCTGCACTTACTGCTTCGTATAAATAAGGTAAGTGTTTTATAATGTGCCTAAAACAATATCAGTTTTAGATGTAAGTTTAATATTCATATAACAATATGTAGTATGCCGCAATATGCTACATATTGTTATATGAATATGTAGCAAATTTCTCGGGGCCCTCCCCCGAGAAATTTTCATAAATTACAACTGTAAATTCGTGTTTTAGGCAACCTAGAGGCATAGCAACAAGCCGAATAACTCCCGAAATTTGAACTAATTTGAGGCTGCTCATAGATTAAATTCTGAAAATTTTAGATCACATTGAAATTTTTGCAGAATGTTTTTCGTGGCTTTAACTAACTAGACTATCTTGGTATATTTATAGGTAAATTTAGTTTTAAGGCATTTTATAAATAGTTCAAAGGATAGCCTTTTAAATACCAAACGCTTTTAAATATTTAGTATCAAAAAGTAAACACAACCTAATTGGAAAAGCTTTCCATGATTACTATTATTACTTCCACCAAAATGGAAGAAGAAGAAGCTTGTTTCCTGTCAACTCACCCGTTTTTACTCAACAGCCTATTGCTTGGTGAGTAAAAACGGTTGGATTGGTGAAATACTCAATGTATATTATGTCTGTATTACAATAATGAAATTTTAAGAGTAAGTGCCTATTGAAATGATATTCACAGATATTGTGAGGCTGAATTCATAAAGTTGGGTAGGAATATTTTTATTTATATATGTGAATTAACTTTATAATTAGAAACAAATAACTTGAGGGATGAGTGACTCACTCAACCGCCAACTCACCCATTTCAAAAATAAGGCCCCTGTTTTCAAGTGAGTCAAATAATAGTCGTTTTTTTTTTATTATTTTGGGTATATTACAGTGGGTACTGTGGTGAAAAATAGCGTTCGCATCTCGGATTTAAGAATGCCACAATTATCTACATGCCAATCAACTATATTTGAATTTTTAAATTGTATTATTGCCTCCTCAATTTAATTAATTGAGTTTTCTACTGCGATTTTCTATCGATAATTAATAGCAGAATTTAGTCTTATTAATCCCAAATGGTGTATCCGAGAACACAAAATAAATTCATCAGCACATTGCAAAATGTTCATAATTTCCCCAAAAAAATGTAAAACTATGGTTTGCAGCAATCATCAAATCAGGTCATTAAAAATACCGTACTGGGATGATAAAAATTATATATAAATTACAATACAGATATATTAGATATAATTAAGAAAATGTATACTATGTATGTATCAATCTATAGCATGTTTGTTAAAAAATAAATAAGATTGCCAAGCTCTTGCGTTGCCTCATCGAGAACGACGTCGCGCCAATCCGCTCTCAGGTTTGCCGCATCTTGCGGCTTTCCACTCGCTGTGAATGGCCGTTGCGTGGGAGAAGTAGAGATGAGTGAGAGACGTACGACGCACACGGCAGGGGGCCAAGGGGCAAGGTAGAGGGAGTGAGAGAGAGCGCAGAGCGCGCGGGCAGCGCATTCTAACGGCGGCGATGGCAACTACGTGGAGCTGCCAAGACGAGCCGGCACAAGGCGGCCATATGGATGGTTTGTCTCCTCATACATTCAAAGTCAATGGTTCTGAGTTTACAGTAGTGAGTACTTTTAAAACAAATTAAGTTCTTTTTATAGGAGTAATGAAGCCTGTTTTCATTGTTAATAATAATAATAATAAGTTTATCTCACAAATATAATACATTTTTACATACATAATTCAGACAGGGAAGGTTCCTACATAGGCAAGCCTGTGCCGGGGTCTCAAACAAACTCAACTAATATGTGGAGGAATAATGTTGAAGTTTACACTTGGCACCAATTTTAATATTGCACTTGTGGCAATAATTAAGTATTCTACTGTTAACTATTAACTATTTTTTTACATTAAAGATACAAAAATAATTTAATTATATGGTATGGAAAAAGGGATCAAATATATTTTATGAATATATGTATATTTTCAATTTAGGAGAACTTTGACATTCCTATACAATTACTCACATATGCATGATTGAGAAAGCTCGCACACGGACACCCTGTCACATAGTCACACATGCATGTACGTAGGGGTCTGCAGGCCAGACTTTTTAAGTTCGGGTCGGGTCGGGTCGGGCCTTTAATTTTGGCTTTCGGGTCTCGGGCCAAAATCGGGTCGGGCCAAAAATATTTAAATAATTACTTTCGTATGAATTAACTAGAGAAGCTAAATCAAGAAATTAAATACAAAATTAATAGATGAAAATTACTACTATATATTGAGGCCTAATAGTTTTTAGTAGGTTAAAATTATATCATAATTCAATGTTAACATACTACAAGAAATTAAGATAAAAACTAATACATGAACAAATTAAGCCAGAAACTATGAGAGCCATAACAATCAATGATTATTATCATTACAAAGCCACACTTTATCACAATGACCATAACGCCAATAAACAATATCAACTATGAATATAAATTTGATGTTGAAAAGTGCAAGGTCAGAGCTAAATATAGGTGTAAGTTTTCAATTTCCGAATTCTGAGAGGTGGTATTTCTAGGTAACTGTCGAAATCCATTCTTCTATGAGTTAATGAAATATTTTTGAGGTTATTTTTATGAAAAACTCGTGAACGGCTGCGAAAAACGAAAGAGCGTATCTTTCGGTCGCAGATGAACGGCAGATGTAGCTTTTCGAAACTCACGATCTGCTACGAAATACGATCGCGCGTATTTTCCGATCGCCGATAATCAGCAAATGTAGCCTTGCTAAAGTTGCGGTCGGCCGCGAAAAACGATCGTGTGTATTTGCCGATCGTAAATAAACGAAATGCAGCTTAGTGTAACTCGCGATCGACTGTAAAATTCGATCGCACACACGTAAGTCGCACGTAAATTCGATCGCCGGATAAACGGCGGGAGTAATGTATCAGGTGCGGCCCGACCCGATTTTGGCCCGAACTATTTTTTGACCCGACCCCATGTCTCGGGCCGGCCTTTGACCCGACCCGACCCGAAAAACTCGGGGACCCGCAGACCCCTACATGTACGCCATACCACAAGCAAAGCGAAGTGCTACTACGAAGTGTTAGCGTTTGTTTAATCACTCTGATTAAAGCTAAAACTATCACTACATAATAGTGTCTACTATGTAGACACGACGGTTTAATCACTTCACTCAATCAAATTAATTCATGTTGTGATTTTTCAATACCCAACCCCTCCCCACTAGGGGCACACCATTGAGGGCCTGGCGGCGGAGCCCCCAGCGAGCCGTAAGGCGAGTATATGTATATTTTCTAGGGGTGTGCTAGTAGTGATTTTTGAAGTCGAGTCGAGCCGAGCCGAGTTTTGAAAAATACCCGCGAGTTTCGAGCTTTTTTTGAGTCGAGTTTTTTTTATTTATAATATAATAGTCATCATGTTTCTACATAATGGTAAACAATTATTATTATTACTCAAATACAAATTACAATTTCGAAGTAATTAAACTTAAAAAAGTTATTGAACTAAGAGCAGATATGCAAATAAATGATACCAAAACAAAAGAAAGAAAACCTTTACTTAAACTTACAATAATTCTTGATTTGATATATTTTTCAAGTGTAATTTGTGTTTAATGCTTACCTGGGGTTTGAAATGAAATGAAAACACTAATTATAAGCCGTGACCAATTACATGACTCAATTCATGATTAAAATATATCCTTTGAGTTATTCACACAGGTACATTTTTATTGATGTAACTGTCAACAAAAAAACTATGTTTTTATTTATTTGGAATGGTTTCTAAAATATAACAAAAATAATTTTTTTACAAGATGTAATAATAACTAACCTCAAACTAGAAAAGATAGAGTGATATCAAAATTTATGTGTCTTTAATAACTAAAAAGAACTTTTTACTTCAAGTTTATAACAAACGAGGTTTCAGTTATATTCGTTAAAGATGGATTGACATTGTGAAAATAGCCCTAATATTCTTTCGCACGTGCCGATCTCGGGTAAACGGCGGGAGTAACTACTCGACTCGAACTTTCGAGTAATTTGCAATAAGTCGAGTCGAGCCGAGTAGTGTATACTCGGCTCGAAAAAAGCTCGATTCTCGAGTACTCGCACACCCCTAATATTTTCAATTTAGGAGAACTTTGACATTCCTATACAATTACTCACACACGTGTGATTGAGCAAGCTCGCACACGGACACCCTATCACATAGTCACACATGCATGTACGCCATACCACAAGCAAGCTCACACACGGACACCCTCCGTTGTCCTGGAGCAGGACCTATTAAATAAGTAATAGGTATATTTAATCAGTCTAATTGCACTTTTCACTAGCTGTACTCAGTAACTGTTACACATTTTATTTTTCAGTTGACGGCAAGGTGTTTGGATGGGGCAGCAACCTCAGCGGTCAGCTGGGACTGTCGACCAATCAGAGTGAGGTCCCCACCCCCACCCTCATCGACTCTCTCGGTGATAAGGTTATCAAAGAAGTCGCCTGCGGGGAGAGCCACACTGCCTTCATTACTGGTAATGATGAAGTCTGACTTTTCCTTTGTAAGTTAGGATTGTTTTTCTTTAAGTCGTGAGCTTAGGGAATACGAGATCAGCCTAAATATGAGTGTTTGGTTTAATTAGTTTTTTATTTTTTTACTCTAGGAGATATTAGTGTACAATAATGTACAACTGCCTTTTGCAATTAAAGGGTGTGATGAGTTTAAATATTTGTTTGAAGAGGTGTGCTAGTGTTATAAAATAAAACTTACTTTAGGGGTAATTAGATGCAGCTAAGAAGCTGGGTAACATAGAGATAAAGTGCTTAGTGAAAGCTGTCAGGTTGATCCCAAGTCCTTAGATTTTGTGAAGGTTTAGAGTCTTTACTCAATTGCCATTGATCATTGGACTCATTAATTAATAATCCTACAAAATGAATGGGCTGGTCTTTTTAAGAACCTAACAAAACTTTAAGAATCTCAATCTCATTCACCCTTTACTAACATTCCTGTTAAATTAACAGTAAAAATACCAGGTATTAAATTCACAAGTATTCATGGAATAGCTTGCTGATCAACCCGGTTTCACCCATGGAAAAACAAAAAAACTTCCTTGGGTTCATATTTCATTTAATTTGTCATTAGATTGCCATGACAACATCATAAGCTTCCCTGTAGTTTAAACATTTATAGTCAAAGGTTTAACATTGAAATTTCAAACTACCATATGGCCTATCTCTGAGGAAATTAAAAAAAATCTGATCTTAGCGGATGCCTATGCCCTAAGACGAACGTCCATGCAAAGTTTCAAGGTTGTAGATCAAGTAGTTTGGGCTGTGCAATGATAGATATACTGTATCTACTGTATTTGACAAATATATAGTACATGTGACAGTGGTATTTGACAAATAGTATGTGATTATGCTCTTAAATTTCATGAGTTTAATTACATATATTTTTGAAGTCTGAAACAATATGAAAAGCCCTTTTTTTTGCTGCCGTTTTGCCTGTATTTAAAATTTGCTAAATAGTTCAGATTGGTTTTGAATACAAGCAGTGCTATTTTTTATGGTATTTTGACTGAAACTTAACTAAAAGCATTAAAAATAGGATTTATCTACGACCATTGCAATAAGCACCAATTATGGTATTACAATAAACATTATAATGACATACATTAAAACACCAAAAACCAAGCAGTACTCTAATGACGACTTTAGAGTACTGGAGTCACTTTAGAGTACTGGTTCTAGACCAATGAGAGCTCGGCATTTGACGGAAGTAGTGTCATAATAACAATTACGCAATTCGCGCATCAGCTGATTGTTGCATTACGATTCATGTTTGAGTTTACTTATCCCATCAGCTGATTGTTCCACAACGATTCATGGTTCAGTCTGCTTATTTACCTAACCTCAAATTTTAGTTGACCTATTCCATCATTATTAAGAGTCATGAGTTTTGTTTAACTTCGGGGGAAATTTTGTCGTATATTGTTGGTCGTAGATAAAATAGTGTATGCAACGATTGTATTATGCCTTTAAGCCACTCGTGAGATATTTAGAACACTCGCTTCGCTCGTGTTCTAACTTACATCTCACTCGTGGCTTAAAGGCATTCATTATACAATCGTTGCATAAACTACTATTATCATTTTGGTGAAGTATGGGCTCTTTGGCTGAATTGTAAGAAATCAGAGTTGGATAGGGAATATCCTACTCTTATTTCTTAATATAAAAATAGGGTATATTAAATGTCCAGTTTTTAACTTTTACATGTTTGGTCTGTAAGTTGGAGACATTGTTATTTTTTTAAGTTACAGAAATAATTTTGTGTACACCTTTGAACACCTTGCTGGAATTCAGTTTTTAATACTCTACTTGAAACTATTCAAAATCGTTTTCAAGTTTCACTTCCACCTCTCAAGTCACTCTACAGCTTACAATTTTGTATCCATTTCAATTTTATCTCGGACCCGTTGTTCGCAGAGCTCGGTGAGCTGTTGACCTGTGGCGAGACGAGGCACGGGAAGCTCGGCTGCGAGAACTCAGGGTCGGAACCCAACTGTGTCAGTGAGCCGACCAGGGTCTCTCGCTTCAAACCCTTCGCCGTCACCAAGGTCGGTTATGGTACGAGTCAAATGACTCGGCCCAGGAAGTCTACAAGACTAATGTTTATTTAAGCATTACTAGGGGCCCCATGCGCAAATTGCACATTTTAATATTATTTCCGTTTGTGAGAAACTCACCTACGATTTGAAGAAATTTTATAACACTTAACTCGCCGTTATTAATCAAGTAAACATTTCGAGTGAAATTTAAAGGTCTCACCTAAATAAATAAAAGCTTAGCTGAACAAAACACACACTATGTACTTTAATTTGTCTTCTGGCACAACAGTAGTTTACTGGTAGTTTTTCTTCGCGTATTCATACCCTAACATCATCGCAAGTCGCTGCAAGTAGATAGGTGATGCAGTGCCCCTCGTCTCTCGGCAGTTCTCAGTTCTCGTCGAAGGTATATGTTTTTCCTTAATCTAATTGACTCGGTTTTCTCTTTGCCTCTCTCTCCTCACTTAGATAAAAACTAACGTTGATTTAAGAATTATTTTTCATCAAATGTATCAAATCTTGTTAAAAGTTAGTTGCAGACTATTTATTTTTTGTTTACAATCTGACTTATATAGGTTGAAAATCCATCTGAAGGTTATCAGCTGTTAAATTAAAATCACATTTTAAAACCGTTTTAACGCAAGTTGTTAAGCGCTTGAGCGTTGAAAGCGCCCTCTACAAATAAATCAAAGGCTTGGGGGTTGAAGTTGAAAAAGAAATGCCTATTTTAACTATCTGTCGCAGGTGCGCTACATTATAAGCTTTAAAATGACACCTCAGTCGTGAAAATCGGTTCAGTAGGACGCCTGAAAAAGGGATCTAACAGAAAAAAACCTTATTGTATTAAGTATGTAGATGCTTATGGACGGCCTGGGCCATGCCATTTAACTTCAAGTATACATAAATGGTTTTTACCTCAGATTGATTCCATGAAAAACCGAGCTAGTTTTTTTTTTTTTTTTGAGTTAAGTATGTGGCTCATTCTCTACAGACTGAATCAAGGTTGGCTAAATTTAAATGTTAATTAAGTTTTCAGGTTTTATGTTTTTTCTCAAATGGTTATTTGAACAGAGAACCCTCTAATTATCACTAGTTTATTGGTAGTTAAGTACAACAGCTTCACACATACAAGTAGGTATAACCAAATAGGAGGATAAGGCTGTCATATTGGTTGTTGATTTATTTTCACAAGAAATCAACCATAGTATTTATGTTTACCTACAACTGCAACAGAACCAAAAATAACCTGGAAGCTCTGAAAGAGGATTGAAAAAAAAATTCATAAAGGTTTTTTTCATCTTTCAGTCATGAATAATTGATTTTTGACTGACTTGAGAGACCAGGATATGAGAAAAAGTGTCAAATCCATAGCCAATATGGAATTTTCATAAAGATATCTGATTTGCCACTTTACATTTTGGTGTCGCTTATTGCCAAAAAGTTAGCAAAAATAATCAAAAAAAATAGTTTTAGTAAATAGTTTGATTTGACACTGTAAGAATAAACTGTTGCTTTTAAGAACTTGCTTCTTATTTAAATTGAAAAATGTACCCACAAGCCTATTAAACTTATCCTTACAATCATTTGTAATTTGCAATCCTTGCTTATTTTCTCATGCACATTTCACTATCTTCCTTGTGTACACAACCGCTAAACAATCAAGACAATGGCGTTGGTGACGGTTGACAGGTGCGCTGCGGCGGCTGTCACACCATGGTGCTGGCCGCTCCCAGGTCGGACGACACCGACGACCACCTCAGCAACGGACACGTCGGCAGCATGCTGCAACCTCCTCAGGTCAGGTTATGAAACACTGTTGAACAATAGTGCAAGGTGTCTATAAAAGAACTTTGGGATTTTTAAAATTAATTTTTTAATAACTGTAGAAGATAGTAAAATGTAGGTAATTTTTCTGTAACGAGTGGCTCGTCAAGTTTACTTATAAAAATTGGGAATGGTTTCGTCAAGAGGTGGCAGTGCTGCGGAGCGTTGACCTTGAAACAACGTAGTGCGACTGTCGGTTCTGTCTGGGTTGCTGCGATGTGACACCATAGCAAAAGGCTCAATGCGTTATTTGGCCGATAGAAACTAAATCTAATTTTACGACACAAAGAAGCTTTAGAAAATTCGTGATGTTGACCATCTCAGGCAACAAATAATCAATTCTCTGGCAACTGTTCCCCCAGATATGCTGGCTAGGACATAAGAAGAGGTGGAATACCGTTATGATGTGTGCTGTGCCACTCTGGGGGCTTATATTGAAGCTTATTCAATTTCTAAAAATACATGAAAATATTGAAAATGCAACCTTTCCAATCATGTATTGAACATTTATATAAGTTTTAGCGTATTTCCCCTATAGGGAAGAAGCTATTACCGTAGGTCTCATGGTAAGACCTAAGCGCGGGACCATCATAACTTTTTGTTTTGGTGCCCCCAGATACCAAAAACACCATTCGTTCAAATTTGTATGTATATATATGTGTCTGTAAGCACGATAGCACTCGCAAAAATGGTCCGATCGGAATGAAATTTGGCAAAGGTGTGTAAAGTAGCAATTATTCGGATGAGTTCGAAAACCAGCCCGATCGGACCACTGGAAGGGGGGGTAAAGGGGGATAAACCCCCCCAAAAATGGGTTTTTTGGGATTTTCACATATAAAAATCAAAATAATCCAATTTTAATTAGCACCATTGAATTCAGCGCGAAAAAACAAACAATTTAGTATTTTGAATCATTTCTCTATGTCCATTGGTTACCGAGATATTGTAAGCGGTAAACACAGTACGTTGTCCCAATGTTAACCTTATGGGAAATAAGTAAAATTCTATATCTCGCTTATTTCTCAAAATATCTTAATAAAACTTGGTTTGTGGCTTCATCTAGATAAGATCTAATGTATTTTAGTCTAAAACCCCCGAAATTTCCATTTTTGTGGCAGCAAACCTGCATACTCATTCCCCATGTTATCCTTATAGGAAATAAAAAATTCTGTATCTTCCTTATTTTTTGACAAATCTTGATTAAAGTTGCTATATGGTTTCTCCTAGTTCAGATCTACGAAATATTGAATTAAAACCACCCAGTTTTAACGGACCTGTTGCAGCAAACCTGCACTCTCATTCTCCATGTTATTCTAATGGAGCTTAGAAAACATGTTAAACCTCACTATCTTGGATTGAAATATGTTCATTTGCCTTTGAAATTCGCTGAGTATGCAGGTCTGCTGCAACGGGGGTATTTTCTTCATTAAAATATTTAGCCTCAAAACCCCGGAGTTCTTTCACAGACCCCTTGTATATTACGTTACTCGACTGTGTAACGTAATATACAAGGTGTGTTTGTGTCTTTTTTTACTAGACACAAACAATAATCATATAATTGGAAAGAACATAGTTGTCTTGCTGCCCAAAGTTTACATAATTATGATGAGCAGTCTTTATGTTCTGCCTCTCAGAAGGCAACGATGTCTGTGAAGATTGAGTTGAATGTTTAGCTGCCCCTGCTAGCGGGCACACCGCATATACTTCTGCCTGCAACTTCCCCTCAAGGTAGGTCAAGGTCAGGTCGTTGACCGGAGCGTGCGCATCATCTGTCAATGGGATTTGGCGGGAGGGGGGGGGGGGGGTGAAGTTATGACTCACCATGCGTCATTTGATTCGTAACAAAATGAGGAAAGGCCTACTAACGTAAATGACTATGATACCCTAATGTAACATAAAAATCGCAGCACACTGTATAAGGGTGGCCTCCATCTGATACTAAAGTATTGGAAGTTTTAAAGGCTTGGTTTCCAAAGCCATGCTCACATGACTCCTCTTAATTAATTATTATTTAATTTGTTGGACTTTTCCTTTCGCTTTATTGTTTAAACTACACTGAGTTTCGAGAGTATAGAAATTCCTCTCGTTTTCAAGTGACTCTACTTAAAGTTAAATTAACCTTCTTATTTTTATCTAACCTACTTTTTTTGTTTTTTTTTACATACAATTTACATTCATCCAACATTCAACAACACAGAAATCTCACCACACAAAAAAATCATACAAAACATATTAAACATAATGTGAAAGTTAACATACAAACAGAAAGTTAAAAAAAAAACATATTGAATGTATACAGAATGAAAATTAAAACAAAAACATATACCTTACTGCCGGCAATGCCTCCGAGCTGCTGATAATTTTAAAATTCAATGACTCCTCTTGCAGGTGGACATAGTCTCTCCCCCAGTGGTGCCGAGGGGACCGCTGCCTCCCCTACAGAGGGTCCCCCACCTCAACTCCACCTCCACAGAAGACAAGACCTCCAGGCAGAACTCTGCCGGGTCCGACCCCGCGGGGGCCCCCGAGGGACATCCCCCGGACCAGGTGCCCCCGGAGGTATCCGTGGACCCGGCCAGCTCAGAGGATGGGGAGGTGGTGGACAGTGACTGTCGGAAGGAGGTGATAAAGTCGACTCCAGAAACTGTCTCTTTAGGCGAGGTACTAGTTCTATAGTTGTGTACTACTAAAGTTCTATAGTTCTAGTTGTTGTGCTATAGTTCTGGAGTTGTAAAGGCGAGTGACAAAAATTGGAATTTCTTCAAATTGTTTGTTAGCACTCATTGTGTGGAGCTGTCTAAACTTTGTTTGTTTTAAAGGCTTATTAACAGTACGAAATTTGTTCTGCAATACTGTTCCTAAAGTTGTCTTGGGCAATAAGAAAGGTAATGTTGAGTATTACCTCCACTAATGAGAGAACCTCTTCTTAGATTTGCAGTAAGCTCTGTGGGAGCTATTACCGACATATTTTGTGTAAATTTACTTAGATTGAAATGTGACCTTGTTTAGAGTTCTTTTTCATTGCATATGAGCTTGCAGCATAAACTTTCATTTTCTAAATATGTCTAAACTTAAACATGCAATTACATGATTGATTGCCTACTACACAACACAGATGCTTAACGCTTATCCCGAAAACAGCACACTCACTCACTCACCAATACAACTAACCAGACATTAATGTGCTGATTTTCAAGTTATTAATAGGTACATAAAATGACTCTAAAGTCATGTGGTATGTTTATTACTTTATATGTGTTGGCTACTGTTATTTAAATATTCTTTTTGTAACCTTCATTTAGTCGATGTAGAAACTTTAGGCAATCAAAATATTTATTTTTACAATTGACTCTTATTATGTTAATTGTTAGGATTATTTTTTTATGGAGAGGCCTGTATGTGTTTACTTAAATGTTTACAGGTATGTAGGTGTATTTATTGTGCCCTTGAACAAAAGTTTCCCATTCAAAAACATTCTCATAAGGACCTAATTGATCAGTCAAAGAAAGCCATAAAACCGAAAATAAGTTTTAGCTAATCAAAATGTTAAACAGTCGCAATCTGGTATTTTTACGATACAAATAATCTCGTTATAAACAAACCCACACGTTTAATAAGCTAATAGCTATTGTATTTTGTTTAAGAAAGCATCAGATGTAATCGAAGAAGATAACAATTCGATTGTAACGCTGAAGCAGCAGCAAGCATTTGATGAGCTGAAGACTCAAGCGGCCGAAGCAATTTCTGAAACTTGTGAGAAAGGAGTTTCTAGTGAGTACATATACCACAAATATTTATTGTAACTGTATTTTTTCATAAAACACCGGCCGCAGCTAAAAAACTTATTTGATTCAGAGAGTATGTAGCTGCTTTAAAATGGTGCCAACCATTGAAATCCTCAAACCAATCGTAAAATTTGTTCTAAATTAAAATAAATTAACAACAAAATTTTGCTAAATAACACTATACAGACAACGTCACTTTTTTATACCGTGTACAATAATATGTCATGGTACCAGATTAATATATAATAGGCTTAATAACAAGTGTTAGGCCTACAAACAAAAGATAAATTTAGTGTAAAAACAAAATTTTTATCATAAGAAAATTGAATTTTTGGCCAAAAGAGGCAAAACAGAAACTGTTACTGACCATGCATACATGGTTTACCATTTTGACACAGTGTAAAGTACATATATTTGTGTATAAGTCTTGAATTATAATTGTTTTTCTAACCACGTATGCCTGTTCAAAGTTTTAACTTTTCATTGAAAATTAAGATTTACCTAAAAAAATGTTGGTGCCCATACAAATGTTTCTTAGAATGTATACTGAGTTTTTGATGATCTTGAAAACAATTTATCTGCAGACTTTGGAATTTTGAATTTCTTCCGAAAAGATAAATTTTTTGTTAGGGAATTCCACTAGTTCCAGACAGTAATCCAATAACTTCTAAAATTTGTATGTTATACTTTTTTTAAGGAATGGCATTGTCAGCTCATATTCTTTCTTGTCTAAATTGAAAAATTCTGAGTCAGAAAATTCTCTTTAATTATTATAAAGAGGACCTGAAATAAACAGTTTATAAAATTTGCGGAGTCAGAATAAAAAAGACTTTAAATAGACAGATTATAAAACTTGGTTTGAAATGAACTAATAGGGACATTTTATGTTTGATTAGTTAATTTAGGCTATTAAAAATTCCACAGTGAGAACTTAGATCATATGCTAACCAACAGAGATGATTTTCAGTGTAATGCTTTGATGTGAAAGATACATTAAAAAAGAAAATTAATCTTCATTAGTTCAGTTGCCACTCAAAATGAAGTATTCACCATCTAGCAACTATCGCCGGTAGTTTCAAATCAATATCTTGGGAAATATTCGTTTGCATATCATAAAAAAGTTTTCAATATCTGTTTCTGTATTTTTGGCTCTGTGAACTTTGACCTTCGATATTCGAAGTTGGCCAAGAATACCACTCTGGCATCCCCCCTATTCTTGTTCAGTACATCAAATTGTACTAGAATCAATCATAAAATTTTAGTTGGACCCTTCAAGGTAACATAGCTGAAATTTCTTTAACTTTCTTTACATAAAATTACTGGTAAGTCTCATGTATAAGTATTATGACTTTAATTTACAATACAAACCTTTTACCTTTTTCAGAAACAAAATCTGCCATTGATAATAATATCACTGGAGAAAATGGATTAGCTAAAAAACTAGCCAGTTCCCACAAAAAGGTAAGCCATAAAGTTAAGTCATGCGTCCATTATTACAAAAACTGGAAATTTATCACCTGGAACTTTTTACATATTCCAAGAGTTTATTTTTATTTAGTTTGTACTAGTTTAGTAATTTTGTGAAAGATAATGTCAGAGAGCCATATCAAACGTGCTTGCAGACATCAATAATTTAATCTCTTAATCCACTAGATCTTAATGATTCAATTATCTTATTTTGAGCAAAAGAACCACTGAAAAAGGTTTGCATTTATATTGTTGATTTTTTGGTTAACTTAATTTCAGTTCAGTTAATTATATAGACAACTGAATAATTGACAATTTGTTAACAAGTAAGTTTACTAAATAAATTTTTAAATTGTTTATTTGATTGATTGTCAAAGGAACTATGATGTGCGAGAGGGAGACAAATTTCACTTATCCTTCGCCAGCACCAGGAACCTCAGAAAACAAAGAAAACCAACGAGTATTATTCACAAGATCCCGCTAAGTATATCATTGACTGAAGCATTTTGTTTTCTTTTTGTCACAACATTGTTTCTTATTGGATGAATCATTTGGTTTGTTGTTGTTTGCATCTTGCCCTAAAAGTTTATTGATTGTCTGCTAGATTGTAACGCTTAAACTTTGGAATTATCGGATAATTTCGGAAATCCAAAATATGTGTTACTCCTCGTGTTTTTGTCTGCCTTCGAGGGGTTGGCCTGTCACTGGCAAATGATGAGTATATAATTTTCTCTCCCTCTCACACCTCATAGATGTATTAATTCAAGTATAATAGAATATTTTGCACTTATGGTTGAAAATAAGGTTTTACAGGCTTGAGATCGTGTTGAGAAATCAGATCGATCAAGAGCTGTCTTCGATCAAACCTTGCAGCCAAGGAGTGCAATTTTTTTACCATTATACACAATGAAACTCCCACACCACTTGAAACTTGCCACCACGCCTTTTTGTGACTAGCTAACCAGCAGTGGCGGCTCGTGCATAGGAGCACAAGAGCGTCATGAACCTCTATGAAAAATCATAAATAATGTAATATGATGCTCTTATACCATCACAAAATCAAATAGATTTTGCCAAATAATTTAAAACGACAATAACAAGAGAAAAAGCGTGAATTGCTTACGAGACACTCGCTAGTGCTAGAGGGGTCCGACTGATCTCAGAGCACTGCCGCAGGCAGCTCCGAGATCAGTTGTTTACATGTCCAAGTTGTATCAGTCCATTACTTGTTGTTTCAAGAAAATAACCAATCAGCTAACTTCACGGCTCAAGGATCTCGAAAATGTTCAAAGATAGGTGATTACGTCGGCGTGTAGTTAAAAATAAATATAGACAATAGACAACAGACAATAGACAAACTCTTTATTCAAGGAAATACATATTAAACATTTCAATTTTCCTAGAGCTCCGAGACTTATGTTGAATTACAATATTTGTATACAAAAATAAATTTCAAACAAAAAAATTTTTGCAGGCAATCTATTTTTTCAAAATTTTGATGAAATATTTCCAGTGCAGACCTTAATCAGTACAGTTACAACACTTAATGAAACAGTTAAATATATAATGAATACATAGATAGATTAAATTTGGAGATATATGCTCAATCGTAAAACTCGTGTTGAATTTTTTGTTTTACTCTCCATTCCTGATTTTATTATGTAATGTTTTAATTCATAATTGTAGTGTCACGAGTGGAAACACAAGCAATTTACGGGGAATTGAATGGTGAAAAATGACAACTACAATTTCGAATTAAAATACAGACTGGCAGAGCGTGAATGTTCAGTAAGGAATCTGGTGGTGGATTGCTGAGATTTTGTTTGAGGATACATGTTTGGAGATTGCTATGCCATTGAGAATCTTTTATTTATAAATTGTACGATATCCAACCATCGGCTCATCACCTGACTTTAACCGCTGTCGACATAATAAATATAAAATTATGCTAAAACATGGTACCATACTTTCAAACTCAATCAATACATTACAATAAATAGATAACAAAGACAGTACTAAACATTTTTAACCTAAAATTATGGCTCTTTTGTATTCAAAAAAATTTCAAACTGTTGTTTCAGTCCAAAATGTGCACTATCCTGTGAGTCGGAGGCGCTTCAACGGCGAACCACCCACGATCTCTGTGATGGCTAGGATAGTATTATAGAAGTATTCAACACTAATCGAGTGCCTTGCACAAACATATCTAGTCATTTAAGAGTCCTAACAGCGTGTCTGTATGAAATCAAAATATTTTGTACCAGAAGTTGCTTAGCTATACATGGCTATCTTATACATGTAGGCGCTTTGTCTTGGTATTGATCTCAGTGTTCAGTATGGTCAATTATTTTCTTCCCAAAGAGTTTGCATTAGTATTTTTTTATTTTTTAGCTCCAGATATTTTATAGTTAGGTTCAGTGCCGGCCTTAGAGCAGGGCGACGGGGGCGGCCGCCCAGGGCCTCGCGCTTGGGAAGGCCTTGCACTTCTGATAGTGGTTTTCCTTGGGGTTAAAAAAGATCACTAGGTACCGAGAGAAAGTATCAGTGAATTTAAGTTAATTTTGTTTCATCCATTCTAGGTGGAAATGTTATTGCCGGTGAATTACAATGTGTTTCACAATAGTACCATTGGCGTCGCACGACAGAATATCCCTACTGTAGGGAGAGGAGACCAGCTAAAAATTCTCAACTTCAAACTGTGAATTTTCCAACACTCTTACTAGTATTTAATAGTTTTCAACAGTTAATATTGGCAGATTTGTCAGAAAATTAGTTAGAAATATAAATATAAAGTCTAAAGAGTTAAAAATTTTACCCCTGAACTTAGTCACGGATACACTGAAGCAGGCAATGCAATGATGTTCACTCTTGGAATTTTAATTGGGTATCTTTTTAGTCCCTACTATTGCATAGTATTTACTCTATGACGTAGTGTCCTTTGAGAATTTTCACAAAGGCCTTTTGGCAGAATTATCAAACTCCGATAGTTTTCATAATTGGGCGCTCTTATACATAATTTGCACGTAATTATATTTGTGCCTCATGGTACTTTCAAATAGTTATAGAAATTTAGATTATAGAAACCATGCCATATGTAATGTAGGAATGGATAAAGTAATTTATGAAAACCTAAATTTACTAGTTAAAATTTGCGTAATTGTTTAGAACATAAAGTCACCACACTAGTGTAAAAATTATGAATATAGAGTAAGACTACTCTGGTGGGTGGGGGGGGGGGGGGGTTATTTGGGATGGGAGGGCCTCGAAAACGTTTTCTTGCCCCGGGCCTCACACCCACCAAGGCCGGCACTGGTTAGGTTAGATATAGTTTTGTAAAAGCACTGATTTTTGTTAGCGTAACATTAGTGTAATTAGTTATGAGGCTGTCTATACAAAACATTAGCACATGGTTGTTTTATATAAGCTTGTTACTCTGAAACAATGTTAAGATTTACAAGAGTTTTTAGGCAATGACACAATTTCCATTCAAAATGGGTAGAGAAAACAAAAGTCAATTGCTAAAGAAAGACTGTAAACTGATGATTCTGTTAGGGGGTTTTTGTAATTGTGACTTTATTTTAATTTTACATTGGTTTGGTTAGATTTCTGATTTATAGCCATAGGTCGCAATAGAGTTTAAATTGATTGTAGGGAATTAATCTTTCAGTATTTTTTCAACTTCTATTTTGTTTATGGAATACTTTTCTTGCGTAATCAATTGAAGGGTTTGGTAACCTTTTAAGAAGCACTAGTTTCAATAATGTTGATCTATAACCTAAATGTAAATTTTTAACCTGCTGGAATAAATATGAAATTTTTTATACTCTTGAAATTATAAATCTTGTCTTTTGAAATTATAAATTTTGCATATTGTTTGGATGCTATGCAGCACCTACAGTAAACAAATAATTTTATCTAGTTTCAATATATAAACTTTTTTACTCTTTTTGTAAAACTTTCTATTTCCAATTCCCTAGCATTGTATAATGACAAAGTAGGGTTTTTGATATTCAGTAGAACCTTGATTAACCGTCACTCTTTTATCCGTCACTCTCTGTTATCCGTCACTGCCTTCGGGCTCGCAATATGTTGTAAATTGGCGTCGCGCAAAGCACATAAGTAAGTGCAAGCACCATTGTGATTGAACCTGACCGCCCGCAGCTAATGACCTTGAGTTTCCGCTGAAAATCTCCACTCCCACGCTAGGAATGGTATGAGGGTCAGCAAGATATTTATTACTCGTTGTTGGCATGTTGATTTTTTTGGCTATGCGGCACGACTCGTATTTCAGCGTTAGATAGTGTTTGCTGTTACACAGTGTGTAGCTAGATACGTACTGTTAATCAACTGCAGTACAGTAACTGTTGATTGTTAATGGTGGCTGAAAAACAAAAACGAGTCGTTCTAGCGCTTGACCAAAACATGGAAATTATTAATCGTTTGAGGAAGGGTGAAACAGCTACAAGTATCGCGCTCATGTATGGTGTTGGCGGACTTAGTTAAAAGATGACGGATTATCTTGTAATTTGAGGTTATGTAATTCACTTACGAACACTGAATGAGCACAACTTACAGTTTAGAAGGTCTCATTAGGTGGGAAATTATGATAATTTCCCACCTAATTAGGCAAAAAGCCCTTTCCAAACAAGTTTAGAAGGTCTGTAATTACCATTGTGTGAATGTACTTTAGATATAAATTTGTATTATCCAATAATAAACAGATTTACATACCTTGATGTCACAATTCTATATAAGAACAACTTATACTGTTGACTATAGTTTCGACTTCTTCAAAGTCATTATCAAAATATATGAATAAATTGTACTATCCACTTTTACAGGGTTTAATTTCTTCCAAAATACTTGAAATCTACATATTGAACAGGGGTATAGCTAAGTTTCTGTTATCCGTCTATTCTCTTAATGTCACACTCCCAGTCCCGAGAGTGACGGTTAATCGAGGTTCTACTGTAGTTAGAAGTCAGAGGCATTTTTATGTATTGCATTTAAATTTTAATATCTTATGCTAAGATGCCATATAAAAGCTTGCTCTTATGAAGGATACCTTTAGCCTAGCTGTTGGAGGGTTAATGGCTATGAAGTGTCTATGCTAGACTGGATGTTTTTTTCCATGTACAACATTTTTTTCATAATAAGTACTGTGGGTATTGCCTATATTTTTCAGTAATAGCATGATTGTACTTACTTTTAAACTTATTATGTGAATCCTAGTTGGCAATTAATTTTTAATGTCTTACTTAAGTGAAATTTTGAATTCTGAATCAAAGAGGTTAATTATGGATTGCCATATTTTAAAATATATAACAATTCAGTGTAATTTTAAGGGGGTCAAACAAATCATAATTCTCATTACAATCCCATTTTGTAAGAAAACAGCAACACTCTCTTTTATAAGCTACATTTTAAGAGAAAAACTGGTGATAATCACTTGTTATAAATTCTTATCTGCCTACTTCAAATGATAAACTCACAAAACTCAAGTCCAGTGAGCCTAACCATACGTAACAAATTTTCTATTTTCAAATTTGATAATTAAAAACTTTTATCACATCTTATGTTTAAAAAACCACCTTAATACAGTGTTTTCAAGACAGATTTTAAACAAAATAAAACCTACAAAATTTGATGTGTCATGTGAATTCAACTATCCATTTACAAAATAACTGTATTTGTCTTATCAGACTTTATTACTTTCTCAATGTAAAAAATGTAATTAATGTGATGTTCAATGTTCATTAATGTAAAAATAACTAGGAGAGCTAAAAATATTTTCAATATTTATGTTTTGTTTGTGTGTAATGTATTTACATAAGAAAGGAAGCTGCATAAAGTTACAACTTGTGTGATCCCCTCATCACGGAGTCATTCCATATTTTAAACTTTTTAACCTAAAAATAGTGAGAAGAAAATAACAATTACTCAGACTCTAAAAAGTATTATTGTAAATGCAATTCTTAGTAACTTTAGGTTTTAGTGCCTTATGCTTTACATACATTACGTAAAAGTTTTGTAACAGTATAAACTATTTTGTGTTTACATGTCTATTGTTATTTTTCATCCCGAATACATTTGTCTACTACATCCTACTGTGACAGAAAGAAATGTGTGCTTGGATTGAGCAGTTCCACTTGAGTAAACCAGATAATTACCGAAGTATTTTGTTGTGTGTGTACTTTACTACTCCTTGAAACCATATGCCTTGTATAACGTAATACATAGCTGATTTTCTTTGTTAATTTTTTTGATTTTTCATAACGAAATTGAAATAAGTTTTATGTTAGGTTTTTTCAATTCGGTAAAAGTAGAGCTTTTATTACAATCATTTGCATAATAATAATAATATAATCTATATGTCAGACAATATCTATATGCCTACATTGTATGAAATGTGTCAATAAAAATATTGGTTATTACATGTGTCAAGAAGCCAGCAGAAAACTTTGAGTAGTTTTAAATTGTAGACTATTCCAACAACATTACTTAACTGAAATTGTTTGACATAGAACAATGAATTCATTGCATAGGATAAATAAAATAAAATAAAACAAAGAATAACCAAAAATTGCCAAAACATTAACAATGAGTGTAGGTGAGTGTTGGGAATCCAGTCCCGGGATTGCGTGTGATTTTAGAGCTTATTTAATCATGGGATTTTTTGGCTCAATCCCGGGATTTTCGGGATTGTAAAATTACGTGTAAAATCGACATTTACTAGGATCTTATCAGTTAAAACAATGTTAAAACTAAAAAAAAACAGTTATATGTTGTTTTTGATTAAACAATCATGGTTTGATGAGTTAGTATGTATAAAAGTAGTTTCCAGTTAATATTTTCAAGCTTCTGAAAAAAATATGTAGAAGTTTTAACTTGATTCTGATACAATGTGATGCAATTGCAATTAAGTTTCATTACGATGCTCTAATGATCATTTTTATCGTACTTCTAGTTTTTATAATTACATCTTTCCTAGTCTTGATATTGTTTGGTCAAGTAACTATATTCATGTTTAGTATAAGACTTTTTTTAAAGTATGTTTGAATAAATATTTTATTGTTAGTTCACGGTTATACAGAACCATCCTGATTAACGTGTTCCATTTTCACACTGATGTCTAAAACTCTATTCAGGGTTTCATGATTAGGCTATGTCGTCAATTTTTTAAGCTCTAAGTTTTTATATATAAAATCAAGTTAACAACTCAAAACTAAACGGAAAATTGCTTACTTAGTTGTAAGCAATTGTATCACATTGTATTAGAATACCGTGTATACATGCGAATCAATTATAAATATTTGTTTTTGTATCGGCAATACTATGCTGGGTCAATCCCAGGATCAGCCTCGGGATCCCAGGATTAAAGTTTTTCAATCCCGAAATCCGGGGATTGAAAATATCATCCGGGATTGGATTCCCTAATGAGTAGTCACTATGCTTTATTTATTAACCATTAACATATTCAATTGGACTGGAGAAAAACAACTGAATGCAAGTAGTCTCACTAACCTTAGGATGTTTAAATGATCACTCGATATATAAAAATCACAAATTTTGCAATTTTCAAATCAAAGAAAATTTATGTTGATAGTGGTTGGAATTGCTTGGATAAGTAGAAGAAACAAATCAGTATGTAGCGGCAGATAAAAATACTGGTAACATGTAAGTGTAAAAATCTAATGTATCACTGTGAACATCACATTTGCCCAAAACATACTGAGGCTTAAAGTATATAGCCGAATAATTTATCGCCATTCCAAATAAAACCAAACAGAAGCATTAATGTTTATGAGCAAATTTCATTTAGCATCCATAAAACATTAAGCTGCCGCATGTGTTTATTTTTCATAAGCTACAGTTTATGTTTCTACATCCGCTGCATGAAACATTCTTGTGTTGGCTATTGACCATACGTATGGAAGATGATTTGTAAATCTTGTTAAATATTTATAAATCAAAATTGCCAAATAGTTAATTTTATTTTATTTCATTTTTTTGTTTATGTGATACAACTTTAGTTAATTAATATTATTGGAACAGTCTACAATTTAAAACAAGCCAATTTTTTCTGCTGGCTTCTCAGCATGTAAAAAAAGTTTGTCTCTCGTGAGAAGCTTCATTTGTGTAGTCCTTGTGGAATTTTGGTATGGGCACTTTCTAAATAATATAGGTTTTATTTTAATGATTCATTAGGAAACCAATATAGACCAAGAGATAGACCACTTTTATCTACCCCAAATTTACCATCAAATTTGTTGTTAATTTAGGGTTAGTCATAACATATAGTCTTCAGAATTGCAATTCTTAAGGTTGGTGAGTGGTGGGTGTCCGAGTAATGACGTCATCAATATGGCTGCCGCGCAAAAGTGTAAAACTTTACAAAAACGAACGTAACTTTGCAACAGAGTAACGTAGAGCAATGATCTTTTTTTTAAATTGTTGGTAATAAAATTGCCTTTATTTTATGTCATTTCAATATACATCGTAAGTCTAACGGTTTTCCTGATATTTAACCTAAACTTTACTTTTTGTGAATTTTTAGTACAAAAGTAAATGTTTAAGGCTCAATAACTCCTTAACTGTGACGAAATAGACAAAATATATAAGAATAAAAAAGGTAGATAATGTTATAAGGGTTTTGAAAATACCATTTATGTGGGCTTTTGATGGTGGCTTGTACGATAAATGTGTTAATGTTTAACATTCAACAAATTTATTTTGCCCTGCAACTTCTGTATACATTGTGCAGTAAAATTAAGTGTGTGTAGGGAGAGGTAGAAATAATTGAAACAAAAATTATTCTTGTTGTAAATGGTAGGTAATATGCTCCTAATCGGCATACATCCGTAATGTCGCGGGAAACCCCTCAAAATCACGTTTAAAAATGGCGGCTTTTCCCGCCATAAAAAAATCTTGAAAATAGTCAGTTGACTGCATTTTTTGTCAATTTTTTTCAAGATATTGACTTTGGACTTCCACCATCTATTGTTGGGGGATTGGTTCTTAATTTTGACAGGGTACTCATTTTTGGCCGCCATCTTGGATCCGCCATATTGGATATAAATTATTTTTTCTCATCTAAAGATGGTGTTGTGACACATCATTATAGACTAGATTTTTACCCTGAACTCAATGCTGATATCTGTTTAAAAAAATCTTGATTCGTTAAAAAGGTGTGCTCAAAAAACGGCACATAATATACATATACAACCCTATTCAAAAAAAAAATCAGCCCTATACATTTCTTATGGACATTCCGTGCTTTGAATATTATTTTTGATTATTAATCTCATATCTCCAGTTCTAAATAATATATGCTGCATGATTTGGTCTTAAAATACTCAGTGATTTAACAGCTTTTATGTGAGGTACTGATCATTAAAATTGGACGAATGTTGGATGAGCTATAAAGCAAAAAGCAGCTTGAAAATGATTTTTTTTTCAAAATTTATTTTTGGTTTAAGATTTATACTTTATCCTAATTTTATCTGATTTTCATTATTTATAGCTTAAATGAAAGCTGATAGTTCACCAGTTGTCTTAAAACCATTCTGACCTGCAGGTCCATGGTTGGGGCTGGGGATATAAATCTTTAAATAATTATGAAATTTTTGAAAATTGAATTTTTAGATTAGTTGGAGTTCCATACCTCACGTCAATCTAAACCGATCTAAATAAATAAAAGCTTAAATGAAAGCCAATAATATACTGAGTTAATTAAGACCTAAAACCTTCATGAGTCTCTGTTAGATTTCTATGTATGAGTCATTAATTATTTTCAGTTTAAGAAAGTAAACAGATTTTATTAGGAATGAAGGTTCATAACTCAAATTAAGTAAGTCCGATTTTGATGAGTGATATCTTATATGAAAGCCTATAATTTACTGAGTAATTTGAGACCAGAACGAATGTTGTGACCCATTTACAACCTGCACTAAAAATCTTCAACAAAAAACCAATTTTGAAAATATTAATTGTCTAGTTGCTTTAAGCATTAATATAGCTCGTCCAACACTTGTCCGATTTTATTGATCAATAACTCATATGAAAGCCATCAAATCACTGAGTATTTTAAGACTAACATGCGGCATATATTATTTAGAACTGGAGATATGAGATAAATAATCAAAAATAATATTCAAAGCACGGAATGTCCATAAGAAATGCATAGGGCTGATTTTTTTAAATAGGGTTGTATATTATGTGCCGTTTTTTGAGCACACCTTTTTAAAGAATCAAGATTTTTTTAAACGGATTTGAGTTCAGGGTAAAAATCTAGTCTATAATGATGTGTCACAACACCATCTTTAGATGAGAAAAAATAATTTATATCCAATATGGCGGATCCAAGATGGCGGCTAAAAATGAGTACCCTGTCAAAATTAAGAACCAATCACCCAACAATAGTTGGTGTAGTCCAAAGTCAATATCTTGAAAAAAATTGACAAAAAATGCAGTCGACAGACTATTTTCAAGATTTTTTTATGGCGGGAAAAGCCGCCATTTTTAAACGTGATTTTGAGGGGTTTCCCGCGACATTACGGATGTATGCCGATTAGGAGCATATTACCTACCATTTACAACAAGAATAATTTTTGTTTCAATTATTTCTACCTCTCCCTACACACACTTAATTTTACTGCACAATGTATACAGAAGTTGCAGGGCAAAATAAATTTGTTGAATGTTAAACATTAACACATTTATCGTACAAGCCACCATCAAAAGCCCACATAAATGGTATTTTCAAAACCCTTATAACATTATCTACCTTTTTTATTCTTATATATTTTGTCTATTTCGTCAAAGTTAAGGAGTTATTGAGCCTTAAACATTTACTTTTATACTAAAAATTCACAAAAAGTAAAGTTTAGGTTAAATATCAGGAAAACCGTTAGACTTACGATATATATTGACATAACATAAAATAAAGGCAATTTTATTACCAACAATTTAAAAAAAAGATCATTGCTCTACGTTACTTTGTTGCAAAGTTACGTTCGTTTTTGTAAAGTGTTACACTTTTGTGCGGCAGCCATATTGATGACGTCATTACTCGGACACCCACCACTCACCAACCTTAAGAATTGCCTTTTTGGAGTCTCAAGATTATGGGTTTACTTAAGAACATAACAAAGATCATGGTAAACTCGGGTAAATAAAATGTGTCCTAGCTCTTGATCTAATAAATCCATTTGGCTTCCAAAACACAAAAAAGTGTTTCAAAACTTCATTTAATTCATCAACTTACAAGTGGTACTGTACGTAATTAATTCTAGTCCTCAGGATAATTAATACTCAAGCCATCCCAAGTTTTCAATCTGTTATATTACAGGTAAAAACACTTAAATCCTCTTAACAAAAGTGTAAGCTGTTCATTCAATCCTAACTCAATTAGATTCCACCCCAGAGGCCCAAAAGGGTTCTCATATCAACCTTATGCAAAGATATTGTTTGCATAAAAGTTAGTGACATGATTACTTGAACAAGTGATCTTAGGTCAAGGCATGACATCTGCCGGGTTCAGCTCGTAGCACTATATAAGTATACAGATATGTAGTAGAGGTACCTCAACAGGTACAGTGTAGAGGTTTCCTATAAATTAAATTTTAATTTGTACATACTTGATTGATATCTGACCTCACTTTTCAACAAATAAGACGGGAGTTATTTGTGAAACAGTTTAGTAGCCTCATGCTGGGAGTCGTGATGTTGCTGTCAGTTAAAAGTGACCTCAAGTCACAATCTCGGTGGGATGTCTTCACATCAGCTAGCTGAACTACTCCAGTCCAAAAGAGGTGAAAATTCTAAAGTGTGTTTCCATTGGCTGTTGGGCCTATTAATTAACAGTCCTCTCTAAAGAACATGTCAGCAATAGTCAGTAAAAAGACTACAAGATCGCGCCACAGTCATCTTACACTCATCTCCCATTCATATTTGGCTTAAAATACCTACCATGGTAGGTCACCATTTCAAGTAAAAGTATATTTAGTAATTTCCAAAATACTTTATCTTCATTTCTTTCTAGAATTTTTTTTTGTTTATATCAGTTATTTGAACTGTAGATTGAATAATTTTTTTAATGTTCAATATGTGACTTTCTTGCTTAAAGTCAATCGGCTACCAATAATTGATTGTTGGAAAAAAAATTCTTGTAAATTTTCACTACTCAGACTTAAATTACTATTATTTAATATTTAATTTTACCTTACGATCCTAAAACATAATTTTGTAAGACTATTATGTTATTTTGCTAATAGCAAGAAAATACAAATCAAGTTATTATAATACATTCTCATTTTGAGCTGTCACTCAAATTTCAAGAATAAAATAATTGGCATTCTATAACGTCTGTGTTATTTTACCACTTAATTATAATAACAAATATATAAATTCCTTTGAACTATCAGTTGAAATAACATTAATTAAAATTTATTAACTGGTAAAGTAAATCATATTGGAAGTACAAGCCTGGTTAGAGAAAGAGGGGAGTAGTTCGCTCTTCTTTCATAGTTATAATGACCTGGCGTTCAGCACGTGGCTTCCTCCTGAAGTTATTTAAAAATCAGTCCTGCAGGAGATTTGCCTGAAATGAAGGGGTGTTTTAGTATATAGGGCTTTGGCAAGACCCACAATAAGCCCATAAATTGGGTTGTGTACCGGTCCTTCCTCCAAAAGTCCTCCTTTTGATTTGAAGGATCAACAAATTTTCCAGTCCATTAAAAAATTGTGATCAAAACAATTCTAATAGACTTTTGCTTTGTTACAAATTTACAGTGTAAAAAATCAATAATGGTGCCACAATGTGTTGTTAACTTTTTGAGTTTCCAGAAAATCTTGAGAGATATTCATTCGTAAATTAGATTAATTAAGATTAGATTAATCTCAAGTAATTAACTAAATTACTTGAGATTTTTTTTATTAAATAAAAGTGGTAGTTTTCCTAAATACACCAAGAATTGTTGCCGCTCTCCAAGAATATTTTGTAGGGCTCTCCAAAGGTCCTCCGAAAGTCCTCAATTTTACTGCATTGATGTGCTAGACACCCTTGCAAATGGATTACATCTGCTTTCCACTAAAAAAATAAAAGAGAAGGAAATACATTTGGTATCTTGAAGACCATTGAAATTACAGACTAAAATAAAAAAATAATAACCTGTAAGCTTAATTTTTTAGGTGAAAATGTGAGAAAATTTTTTCAAAACAATACAAGTTAATCCAAGAAAATATTTTCCCCCTGTTACGTGAATGGAGCATGTATAGCACAGTATAAATCAGTGTAACAGTCGTTAAGCAATGTAAAGTCACGAGTGATGCATATCTGTAATCAGCTGATTGATTTGCATCATCTGATTCATCTGATATTCAATGTGAAGAGTAAAACGATAATTCCTCCAGTCAAAACATTCTATAACTACCATGTATAACTATCAATATAAACATTTCAATCAGTTTTATTACCGACATTGATCAAAGAATTCAATTTCTCTTATATGAATAGAAATGTATCTTTTTATTTCAAGAGTAGGTTGTCAGTTTTAACATTGCACAATTAAACTTTTTTAAAAATAATTTTAGGTTGAATAAAATCAGAGAACAACGTTTAATCAGTTTAACTAGGTTTCTTTAATCAGTTACCCGATCTTGATGCAGACTAGTCTCAATCTTAACACAGAAAATAATTTGTTGAGTAGTAGGGGTGGAAAACATACATGGTTTCTTTTACAAAAATGAGTAAGTAGTATTTGAATATGCCAAAATTGTAAGTAAAAAGATATCTGGAATGTTGAGTTTTCGTTACAAAAAATTCGAAAATAAAGGTTTTGGTTGTGTCAAGAGGGTGCCGGTTATACCTTTAACGGGAGGGCGCAGGGGTACATGTCCCCCTGTCCCCCGGGCCAGCACGGGCCTGCTATTAGTGAAAAGTGTAAAGAAGTATTTTTTGTCCAAATTAATAATTAAATTGATTATAAAAATAAGTGATGATTTAAAAAAATATTTCATAAAGCTTCAATAAACTAAAAATGTTGACATAAAAATTATAATAATAGTAAAACACATAAGTGAAAATATATTCTTCATTCAATGTATTAAGAGATTGATATAAAAATAAATATATCCCACAATCAAGCACTAATAACGAAATAACGATTGAACAAGAAAACTAACTGTTAAGGTTATTTTATGGTTTTGATCGGCATACATTTGTAATAAATACCGGTGTCGCAACCAGTGAAAACAAGAATACCACAAATTTCAACGAAAGTATAAAAATGACATCAGCTCGGTGTCGAAACGCGAAAAACTAATTTATAGAAAGACCAACTGTTTTGAATTCAGTGATTTGCAGTCTTTGCAAATTGGTGCCATATAAATATGTATAGCAGCTGAAATACGATATCGACCAATTCCGCGCGTTTTCAGTATCATTTCCAGATGTTAAATTTTATCTTTCGCGCCCTGTGACATTGGAATCGCTGGTCTTTTGACTTACGAGTCATACTTTTCCATTCCCTGTTATAATCAAAATTTATTATAACTATGTTTATAATTTTATTAATCCCGAACAATCATATTTTTTGTTCGATAAATTTGTTTGCTCACAGATGTATAATATGAATAATATACACTATAATAACATGAAGGAATTTTGATTTCACTTGGATGACGGTTCTTTTGGACTTAAAGTTCTGTAAACGATTTACATTTGTTTATATGTTAACAGGTGATTAAAAAGAACATGTTCGTACTGTACTGTCAACTAACAATGTAACATTGCAATTGAAAGAAAACAATCATTAAGTGCAAAAACAGTATTTTAATTAGATTTTTCTCCGAATATATAAACATGTTATTATTAATACATATCGTGTCGTTGACTAATGTGCTGCTACATGTCGTAACAACTGAAACTGTTATCGAATTTGATCTTAGAAGACGAGAAGATGCGTTTAAGAAGACTAACCCCAAGGAATACCCTTACGCCGTGGGACTTATAACCGTGTTTGGAGACCACGTTACTTATTGTTCGGGTTCTTTGTTAACCGAGGAATGGGTGCTCTCAGCGGCGCACTGTGTAAATTATGGAGTAGGAGAAGGTAGAATAGTAGTGTATGCCGGAGGAAACAATCTTAAGGAAGCCCTCAATGTTTTGGAGGGCTTGAGCAAGGACAAAATGGAGCGCTTGAACAAGGAAAAGATACCAGTTCCCGTTACTGAACAGTACCAGAAGTCAACTGAATTCTAAGTGAGCAATCTCGGCTACGACATCGCACTGATCAAGTTGCCGGAAAAGTTCAATCTAACAGATACCGTCAACACCATCAAACTGTCCACCACGCCGTGGAGTTATCGTGGCTACCGTAAATGCGTTACGACCGCCTTCGGTGCAGTGAGGGCGTCCGAGGACTCCCCTGATGATAACGCGAGGAAAACCCAAGACCTGGAAGTGAAGACGCCTTGTTTGTGTCCTCACACATTCACTATGTCCGACTCGTGGTTAAATTTGAATACTTCGTACGACGACGTGTTGTGTTCCAAGCCGAAGCAGGACTACGGCGTGTGCGCCGGCGACTCGGGCGGCGGGCTGGTGTGCGACGGGCAGGTCGTCGCGGTCACCATCCAGCACCAAGGTATTGGCAACGTCCGATACTGTGAACTTGAGATCCTGAAGAATTTGTTCGATAAATTTGTGGTAAACTTGTTCACGTTTAGCGGCGCGGAATGCGGCGATAAGAATACATTGAGCGTTTTTCAAACCATTTGTCGTTCGTTGCCTTGGATCAACAGTCATGTAAAATTGTTCTCCGAAGCGGAATTGGCGCCGTGTAGAGAAAAACTTCTGAAATCGAACAAAACAATTGTTGCTGCTCATTGGTGGCTGGTCGCCGCTATTACGTCGATAAGTTGTTTAGGATTGTAAAGTCTGTTGTACCAATAAAACATAGCTTTTGATAATTAAAATTCGTTTTCTTAAAAAAAGTTAATAGTAATTAAAAAAGTAACCTCAACAAGCAGATCTGAAAAGATACACAGTGGCATAATCTGTGACGTTCTAGTCTATTGTTGATCCCAGCTGGATAACTAACGATTCTCCTTTCCTCTCGAGTCAGCACTGAATAGCTTAGACGTATTACAAACGAAACATCTGTGAGTAGGGCTTGCGTGCAAGCTGTAAAAAAGTTCAGAATTCAATAATAACTTGATATTCAAATCGATAGTGTAATTTTAACTAGTGTCGCGAGCACGAAATACGGCGGGTGAGTGAGGGCGCTGCTGGCGAAAGCAGCGTTATTTTGGTTGTCAATTAGTCATATGATTGTAAGTTTACAAACACACGTTTACATATGAAAGTTTTGCTGCAAGCTCTTATGCAAGATTCTTCTATTTTCGTGCAAGATTCAGACTAGCAGGAATCAATAATAACTGTCAGCTGTAGACAAAAATAAATACACCCGTTGCAGCAGACCTGCATACTCAGCGAATTTCAAATGCAAAAGAACATAATTCAATGCAACATAGCGAAATTTGACATGTTTTTGTAATCTCCATAAGAATAACATGGGGAATGAGTATGCAGGTTTGCTGCAACAGGTATGTTAAAATTGGTTGGTTTTAATTCATTATTTAATAGATCTTGACTAGAAGAAGCCATATACCAAGTTTTATCAAGAAATGTTAAAAAATAAGGAAGATATAGAATTTTTTTATTTCCCATAAGGATAACATGGGGAATGATTATGCAGGTTTGCTGCCACAAAAATGGAAATTTCGGGGGTTTTAGACTAAAATACATCAGACCTCATCTAGATGAAGCCACAAACCAAGTTTTATTAAGATTTGTTGAGAAATAAGCAAGATATAGAATTTTACTTATTCCCCATAAAGTTAACATAGGGACAACGTACTGTGTTTACCACTTTCAATATCTTGGTAACCAATGGAGATAGAGCAATGATTCAAGATACTAAATTGTTTGTTTTTTTGAGCTGAATTCAATGGTGCCAACAAAAATTTGATTAATTTTATTTTTCTATGTAAAAAACTCAAAAAACCCATTTTTGGGGGGGTTTATCCCCCTTTACCCCCCCTTCCGTTGGTCCGATCGGGCTGGTTTACGAACTCGTCCAATTCATTACCACTTTACATGTCTGTACCAAATTTCATTAAGATTGGACCATATTTACGGCCGCTATCGTGCTTACAGAAACACATATATATATAGATAGATAGATAGATAGATAGATATATAATACCCCCGTTGCAGCAGACCTGCATACTCAGCGAATATCAAATGCAAAACAACGTATTTCAATCCAACATAGCGAGATTTGACATGTTTTGGTTAGCTCCATAAGAATAACATGGGGAATGAGTATGCAGGTCTGCTGCTACAGGTATATTAAAACTGGATGGTTTTGATTCAATAATTAGTAGATCTGAACTAGAAGAAGCTATTTACCAAGTTTTATCAAGATATGTTGAGAAATAACCAAGATATAGAATTTTACTTCTTTCCCATAAGGTTAACATTGGGACAACGTACTGTGTTTACCACTTTCAATATCTCGGTAACCAATGGACATAGAGCAGTGATTCAATATACTAAATTGTTTGTTTTTTTGAGCTGAATTCAATGGTGCCAACAAAAATTCGATAAATTTTATTTTTCTATGTAAAAAACTCAAAAAACCTATTTTTGAGGGGGTTTATCCCCCTTCACCCCCCCTTCCGATGGTCCGATCGGGCTGGTTCACGAACTCATCCGAATAATTACTACTTTACACGCCTGTGCCAAATTTCATTCCGATTGGACCATTTTTGCGAGCGCTATCGTGCTTACAGACACATATATATATATATATATATATATATATATATCTAGAAATTTGAACGAATGGTGTTTTTTGCTTCTGGGGGCCCCAAAACGAAAAGTTATCATGGTCTCGGGCTTAGGTCTTACCATGAGACCTACGGTAATAGCCTCTTCCCTATAGGGGAAATTCGCTAAAAATTCGAACGAATGGTGTTTTTTGCTTCTGGTGGCCCCAAAACGAAAAGTTATCACGGTCTCGAGCTTAGGTCTTACCATGAGACCTACGGTAATAGCTTCTTCCCTATAGGGGAAATTCGCTAAAATGTAATGATACGTAATCTTTTGTTTTGTTTGTGTTTGTTTTCGGAGATTTCATAAATTAATTCATTGAATTACGAAATTATATTATATATTTTGGTGATAAATTCTTTAACACTTAATTTACATAATCAGTCAATTTGAACATATAACGGTTTTTGTTTAATCAGTGTGCAATCTGTGAACATTATGCCTATTTTTTGCATTCTCTCTTATTTTACCGGGTTTGTTTTGTTTTCATCATGGAGCCAGGGGAAATCCAGTTTGAGCCGCCCAAGAAACGACGGTTACAGGACATTTTTCAAAGTGACCTTAAATAACAAATCAAAAATGTGGTTGCAAACGTTCTTAGTTTTGCAAAAAAGTTCAGCCGACGAAAATATTCGTGAAGCTACTGACTTCAATAAAAGCCAAGCACTGACATAAAAAATGTGTGGAATTAGTCTCCGGCCTGTTCAAAGGTGTGCCAAAGAAGTAAAAAGAGGAAGTAGTGTACCTCCTAGAAAACTCTACTCCCCAGTCCCAAGAGAAGCAATTCGCACATTGTTAAATGACTGATTGTGGCGTAGTGAGGTGGGCAGTTTGGGATTTTATGACAGGGGAGATTAACAAACTGCTCAAAATGACCGCAAGGAACTTCAAGCTAGAGATAATTAATTGGCTACGCTGGTAGTGTCTGCTCCGATCGACGGCTTTTACGTGCCCTAGGATTCAGTTACAAAAAAGCCAACGATGGGCGCAAATTTCTGATGGAGAGTATACTGTTAGTACACTGTTTAGTACACTGTTAGTACACTGTTAGTACATTGTTAGTACACTGTTCAGTACACTGTTGACAAAACACAGTTGCTTTTAAAAAAATAATTCTTCATTATTTTTGTTTTAACTTTGAGATATGATTTCCATTCCTTCGTATGTTTTCTTTAAATTCTCAGCTCAATAATTATTAACAAAACTACTTAGCATGATAACGGCATTCTCTCACGCACCGGCAATAATGCCTACGTGAGAGGAATTTCTTATGTACTATAGCCTAAGTCAATTCATTTTGTAAATATTTAAATGTAAAAATGGGCGCTATGACTGATACTTGTATTATTACAGTATAAATATTTTCTGAAATAAAACTGATTTTGATTTGATTTGATTTGAACTGCTAATGGGCTTGGTTCCAAACCGAAGGATATCGCCCATATCGCTTCAGTTGTTTTTGTAAAATTTCGATGTATAACTGAACGAAATAAATAAACCATTCATTCATTCATTCGTTCTTATAGACCTGTAATAATTCTATAAATTTTAATACAATATTCAATTAATTGCATATTTTTCGGCACGTAAATGGGGAAGGGGTTGAAGGCAGTTCGGTGTAGCCCTCGCGGGAGAAATGCACACTAACATTACCACGCGATCATAATGGAAAAAAGTATTGTTAAGAAGTAAATAGCCAGTTTAAAAAATAATTATGGTCTGAACTAGCATAATATACATAAAATAACACTACAAGTGGAAAAAGAGTTCTTTATATAAACTTTATTTTTGCTCGGTATTGTGAAGTACTCTTTTTCCACTTGCAATGTTCAAAATATAACTTCAGAGGCTGATATAATGTCGTCACTCATTCATATAAGTGTTCAAACAGCGATGAAAGTACTGTAGTAAATATTTCTCCGCGGGGTCGGCAATTGGCGCATGTACATGTGGTAGCTAATTACACAATATATTTTAATTTCGAAATAATTATTTTATTGCATCATAAAAAAATTAGTCTCGTGAAGTACATTTTTCATTTTCTTTTTACATTCCGAGTTATTTTAGCTCAATATATCAACTAGCTAAAACCAATATCAAACTCGTATGCCAATTACTCTTGTATTTTATATATTAGTAGGCAGTCTCATGATTTTCATTCAATTTCAACATTAAAATCATTGTACGTGTCACTTGTTAGGTCTAATTTGGGATTTGCTACTATATTATGGAATCCTTATTTTGTTCATATCAATTCAATTGAGGAAGTTTAGAAGAAGTTTTTGCGCTATTTATATTTTAAGGAAACTGGTCACTATCCTTTTGATATTTCATATAATCAGCTTTTAAGTATTTTTGAAATGGAAAGTCTTGAGGAAAGAAGAAAATTGGCACATATACTATTTCTTTTTAAATTGTTAAGAGGTGAAATAATTGATTCATTTTGTTTGTCTAAAATTAATTTTTATGCTCCAACATTTTACAATAGGTCACAAAATTTGTTCAATATTAATTTTTCGCGCACAAGGGTACAGTTTTCATCACCTTTAAACACAATGATGATATTATATAACTCCTTATCGGGAGAAGTTGATATATTTGCAAATAATATTTACCAGTACAAAAAATATTTTCAAAGGGGTTTAAATTGATAGCTTGAATTTCTAGTCAGCCTGCTGAAGAAGGGGGAGGGGAAGTATCTGTATTTATTTCATTTATTTTTTTATATATTTATTTTCTCTCGCTACTCTGGAGCCTGCTTTGTGTATCAGCTGTGGTCTCCAGATGAATTTCACTCCACTCCGATTGCTTCAAGTGTAAAGGGTTCCCAAGTGTCAAGATATAATGCGCCAAGTATATTGTTAAGTCTTAGCAGAGTTTATTGTTGTTGATTATTGTTAATATGTATTATTGTTTATTGTTACTGTTACTGTTACTGTTACGCTATTTATTATTTATTTTGTTTTTTTTGTTACTTGCATTAATAGTGATAATTATGTTCGTTGAACTGGACTAGACTGAAATATTGTGGACTTTATGATAACTGCATGTCTTCTTCTGCAACATGCACAATGTAATTGGGTATATAACCTGTATTGTTGCATGTAAAATAAATAAATAAATAAATAAATAAATATCGGAAAAATAAAATGACATACTGTGAGGGATTTATTTATTTTCAATGTGATACGTGGCTCATTGTCGTATGGTTCCGCGCGATGTTGTAACCGCGGATGAAGTTCCGAGGTTGTAACCCGTGAAAATCACGACAACAACCTTGTGTGCGGGAGCGAATTCCGACCATAATTATTTTACCGGACAATCTTGAAGTACTCTAATTGAAAATATTAATTTATTTCGCCTTAGATTAAAACAGCTGAGAGTTGGCCCCCAAGGAAGTCGGGGGCAAAACTGTCTTCTCTGATCTGAACTAGTAACTAAGCCCTGTCGAAAGAATTACCCACCAGAATCAGCATAATAACTAACTGTTGAGTGTCATCAAATAACGGAAATTTAATCGTCTTGGGTAATTGGACTATGTACCAATTACCCAACACCTGATAAGGGAATTGTGAAACTTCTATAACAGATCTCAATCCCTAATAAACTAATAATTTAGGCAACAAATTTTGGAAAAGATCACTATTCGTCACAATCTGGTAAGCCTATACAATTTTATTTGAATTGTTTGTCTTGTTTATTCACGTTTATCATCATTCCGCCATTAAATGTCAGCTCAGCTCCACATAAAGAACTGCACAACTCTCTGATCCGCTTTCTTGAACTAATTCCAAATATGTTTTGATGATAATCTTGAGGATAATGCGTCGTAAGTAAGAGTTAAAGGCTGTACAAAGGAAACACAAAATACGGCCCCAATCCGGAGCGTGTGTCGGCTGAGCCGGGAATTTAGTGGTCAGTTAAAAGACGGCTTCGTCCCTTCTCACGTAAAGTTGCCAGTTTTATTCACAGTTCAGTTCCAAAAGCCAATAATGCTTTCGTGTATACATTGCAGAGCAAAATAAATATTAAAAATAGTAAGACTTTTGTAAGTTTTCTGAATGATCGTTTAAAACATGTTATGAATAAAGCTATGTTCAATTATCAATTTTAGATCAAAGCACGAAATGTATAATCTACTCTTATAATAATAGTCTAGCCCAATCTTCGTTGGAAAGCTCCCTCCCTATGGGATTTGTAAATAATTATGAAAGTTTGTTTTTGTTGAGATTTATGGTGAAAAAGTAAAAACAATGTTTTCTATAAGAAATACATTTTTCCGGGGTTTTTCACATTTTTTATTTCGAAGCAAATTTGGCTGCCTTAATTGAGTATTTTCAAGAAATGCATAGTAGACCATTTATAGGATATTTTATTCTCTTTCAGATTATCATCTTCCACTTCAACCGATTTCCTCACCATTTAAAACTATAAAACTAAACCAAATGCAACTTTGATATAGTACGAATAAGCTAACAAAGTAATCAAAACAACCATCAAACCGTGTGAAAGGATTCAAATCATAAATCAGCTGTAACAACGTATCCGTTTGTAAAGCTAATTACCATCTGCTTGATTGAATAAAATTGGAAATTTAAACAAACGGTCATCCATTACATTAGCATGGCTTCCAAAGCTTCAACCGCTCCAAAATCCTCTTAAAACCTCGAAATTTGAAAAATCCGTTCTTGGTGAATGCCAACAATCTGTAAGGAACGTCCATGCACATTTTCATGGTTCTACGTCATGTAGTTTGGGCTGTACAATGATAGGTCAGTGGTATTTAACAGTCCTGTCTAAGGAATATGTCGGCCTTAGTCAGTAACAAGACTACAAGATCGCGCCACAATCATCCTTCACTCATCTGTCATTCATACTTGACTTAAAATACCTACCTGGGTAGGTCGCCATTACAACTATCAATGTATCAAATACATTAGATACAACTAATGTATCTAATGTATTTGACAAAAAATAGTAGGTAAGATAGTATAATTAAAAACTTACAATCAGGGATTTGTATAATTTATAAATTTTTACATAAATAGATCAAAGAATCATATCGTACAGCACATTCTGTTTGTGATTAAAAAACCACTGTACTTTTCTCTTTCAATCTTGCCGGGATTTAGTCTCAAGACTCAGCCACAAAAGGCAGTACGATCATCACGTTTAAAACTATGTACGTACAATTATATGAAACGCCAAGTCATCGGACAGGCATAGATGTAATTAAAAAATTATTAGGAACGCCTCCGGGAAAAACGATAACTCCCGCTACCGAAATAAAGATGGTGCCACTTAACTAATTAATGATGGATTTTATCTAAACAAAATGTAACTTTTATATAGTACATAATTATGTCCTTGAAATAAATGAACAAAAAACAATGAAGCCATCGAGAAAGAAATCAATTTATTATCATCTGCATCCGAAGTTAACAACCAGCTGATTGTTTCATGAACATTAAAAATGTAAACAAAAATCACACACTTGTATACAAGGCCACACTGTATAGTGTGGCCTTCTTTTGTATGGGAAAATTTGAAAACTTCGGCCTCGCCAAAAACCCCTTTATACTACGAATTTGTAAAATCCGTTCTTAGCGGATGCCTACGCCCTAAAAGGAGCATTCATGCAAATTTTCAAGGTTCTAGGTCAAATAGTTTGGGCTGTGCGATGATTATATGTGAGTAGTATTTGACAAATATATGGTAGAAGATTAAAAAAACCCGAAACTGCCGAATGACGAATATGCATAGCTCAATAATGTATTGTTTTTACCCAATATTTTCCAGTCATAATAGTTACATTTTACTTCCAAAGTCCGTAGATTACTTGGAGAATTTCGGGGCATTCTTTAAAAACGTGAGCTCTCAATTATATAGTATAGAATATCAGGTCAGAACGGTTTAGGCCTGGGCCTACATTTCGCAAAATCAAAAGGTCTAAGTTTTGTAGGTGAGTAGAACTTTAAAATAAAAATTTTCATTGTGAAAAAAATACTTGAAAAAAAAAATAAAATAAAAATGAAAATATAAATTTATTTTTATTTATATTTTGTAATAAGAGCGTTTGCATTTTAAAAACAACGGGTACTTTGAATTCTATATCAATCTGTAATTTGAATTTCAATATTGACCTAGCTTAATATACTTAAATATCTTCATGTCCCCCCTTCAACTTCTCCTCCCCTTTGATAATTCCCCTTTCAACTCCTCATCTCTTCCCTTTTACGCTCCCCCCAACCCCCACATCACCCTCGGTTGTGTCACTGCAACCATAAATAATTATTAGTTTCGTCAGAAACACATAAACACATTACAAACAGCTAACTACACTGCAGCTGGCCGGTTTATCAAGTGGAGCGATCACGTCCTGAACGTATGAATTACATCGATTACAATGAGGCACATTTGTCAGTGTATTAAAGTGCAATTTTATTTCTCTGTCATGAACATGTAAGACAAGTTAATAGGAGATTGCGTACTATTATAATACCGTGTCATCAATTATACTTCGAAGAAACATCACTTATTACATTTAATCTAATTTAATTTTAATCTAGCCACCGAAAGGCGCGCAGTAGACTATTATTTACTTGTTTATATGTACATCAGTTTCTATTTTTTGTAATTAATGTTTAATAGTTTGAGAAGTTTGAGGTAATTTGTAATTGTTAATAGCCATAAATCCTTCTTATTCTTATTTATCAAAAGAATGACGGTTTGTATATTCTCTTGAAGTTTATGGACATGGACAGTTTGGTTTGTTTTTTTAGTTTATTTGGGCTCCGTTGGACCGGTTTTTCATGAAACTATATACGTATAGGCTAAAATTTTAAGGAGAAGATTTTAAAGCTATCCGTCACGTCCTAATCGACCGGGTTCCTCCCCAGAGGCCCAATTTGGTTCCCATACTAACATTATGCAAAGATACTGTATACACAAAAGCTAATGATGTTTACTTGTACAGGCGATCCTTGGTAAATAGTCAAAGGCATGACAGGGTCGCCGAGATCAGCTACTCCATAAATTTTATTCAAATCAAAGTTCCTTTATTTACTCATTCAGTACATTAACTCACTCAGTTTTATCAACCACTCAATTACATTACCCACTCACTAGTAATTTTAGAGAATTTAATTCGATTGTCAACAGCATTCATTTCTGTAATAGCACCATACCGATCTTCAGGCATGTTAAGGTTGGATGCCCTTGCCAATCCACTTAATGGGCTCCCATGTAAAAACTTAGGAGTGATATGAGAACCTAAGTCTATATTACTTTTTTTTTAATTTCCCAAACTCCTAAATTAACTCAGAATGATTTTGAAATCGATTGTGCACCTGTCGGTGTTACGCGCAATGTAGATATTTTTTCACAAATTGAGTCCACGTATGCACTAGTAAATTAGCTGACACTTCTACGAGATTTTTGTCAAAATTTGGATATATCGCATTATTCAAGATAGTTTCTGCATTACTTTTAATATATATCCCTGTATAACCTATTATTCGCCCATATTGCTCCGTGAATGTACAACCCTCCATTGTAGATAATTCGTGTAAAAAGTCTCTGTCCGCTTTTTGAACAAATTTAAACGCTAACGGTTCGTTTCTCGTAAGTTCGAAGAGTTGTTGAGCTTCTCCATACCTTAAGTCGTGTCTCCTCGCGACCTCGTCCACTCGATTCTTCGATGATCCGTGATCCATTGAATTGAAGGGTCCTAGGTATCTAAATCCAGGTATGGTTAATGATTTTCCAGCTGTAATTTTTTTTATAAACGGTAAAACAGGTTTTGATACGGCATCCACAACAGCACCACCTTCCTTTACACAGTTCGTTTCTAATTTACTAATCTCTTCCTCAAACGTCTTGCGCATACAATCTACGAAGTTTTCCAATAACTTAGGTACTGGAGATGCCCGGGTAAGCATAGGATGTTGTCCACTACCATGACATAATCTGTTAACCATATCTTCCTTAGCTGCAGCCAATTGTTCTTCTTCTTCAAAATATGTCTTTTTAGGATGTAATATATAGTCCTCGAAAAAGTCCGAAAGCTTTTTTTTTAATTTTGGGTCCATGTTTACATCTAGTAGTTTATAACTAAGTTTTTCTATGATAGGTGAAATAGTTGGTTTCAGTGTGTCTACCACAATGTTCTCAAAAACCAATTCACAGGTAGTACCTTCCTCGATACTCTTCGTTTTTCTTAATCTCTTAATCTGTTCCTGATATACTTGAGGCCTAGCGTTTTTGAATTGTTCCATTAACTTAGGTATTTGTGCGTCAGAAGGAACCTCAAAGCCATCTATCACTAACGGAGCTGATGATCGCGTCGGCCTGGGGCTGTGTCCGCTGTCGTAATCGCTGCTACTAGTAGGCGGAGATCGGCTATGGTGAGCCATTTGGAATGTGTTTATAGTTTTTAAATTTAGAACTTTGTCTAAAAATTTAGTTTTATAGGCTTGGAAACAAAAATTTAAATTCTTGAAACATGTTACATTACTTGGAAATTTAGGTTATCATGATAAATTAAGTAAACACAAAAAAATGTCAACAGTGATAATGACATAACGTTGCAAAACATCTGGAGGGCGGCGTCACAGACCACCAGGCAAGGATTACCTGAGACTGTTTGTTATATATTTTTTTTCTTTAATACGACCTCAGGATACAATCCATGTTTGGACTACTACTAACACTTCAAATATTAGTAAATATACGAATTATATATATAAATAATTAATCCAAAAATTAAGTCCAAAATGTTTTTGTTCATTGAATCTAAACTTAACACATTCGTCGGATAAAGCACTTAAAATTTTGACGGGTTCCGATCCCTGTATTCTCTTGAACACAAAGGAATTCAAACAATATGTGATTAGGCCTAAGACTTGCTGTTTCTATTCCGCTTCAACCAGATTAATTTTATACGAGTGACTTTTTGCGTATGTATGTCCAATTATCATTCTAGAAAATGCAGAAATAAATTTTCTTCTCTTGAAAAATTAAAGATACCACGGAGGGAGAACGCACAACTATTTAACCTAAACCGCCTGTTTCCTTTAATCATAGACGAAGACAACCAAAATTCTTGCAACTTGATTGTGCTTGGCTCTGAATTTTAACATTTGTTGAAACAAAGAAAGATGGAGTCGGAGTGTAATTGTTGTTCATAACCATAGGCGTCGCGTGAACCAAACTTTTTTGGGGAGGGGGCACAACTGACCAGAGGTCTGGGGGTTGTGGAATACCCCCAAAGTCTAGCGGGGAACCCAGAAAGAAAAGGAAATCCACACAAAGCAATATTTGCAATATTAAAACAACATGTTCCGGGGGTCCTCCCCCGGAAAATGTTTGTTTTTCGCACTCAAAACTGGGGTTTGAAGCCTAAAAAACTGTGAAATATACAGCTCTAAAAAGCTAAGTTTATTTACGATTTTCAAAGTAAATTTGAAGAAAAAGTTCCATTACATAATTACTTAGATTTTTAACACGTGATTGTTGAATAATGTTTTCCTAAAAACTATTGCAGTTATTGTTTTCTATTTTAACAAAATAGGCGGTCGAAAGACAACTCGGTAATTATTTGATGTCTCCCCCCACGTTCTAAAAATTTCGATATCCTACAGTTTAACTTAAAAAAGGTTTATAATTGTTGCAAAAAAAATTATGATCAATAGTAGTAGTAGTAATTAGGTAAGTTAAGTTTAGGATGAAATCACAGTGACAATACAAGGCAAGCCAAAGAAAATAATGCAATATTAGAATAAGTGGCAGTATGCATATTTAAGATTATGATCATTTTATGTTTCATCAGTTTTATCATTTGTTTTAGTTTATTTAAATTGTTGAAATAAGACACAACCAACCCTAGACCAATGTCAAGTTTTAACCTAGCTCTATTATGTTGAATTAAACCTTACTTTTGAGATAAAATCTCTTATCGGACCATTACGGCCACTATCGTGTTTAACAGTCATATTATGTATATAAATTCGAACGAATTTTTTTATTTTATTTTTTGCTTCTGGGGGTCCAAAAACGAAAAGTTATGATGGTCTCGGGCAGAGTTCTTACCATGAGTACTACGGTAATGTCTTATTCCTATGGGGGAAATTCGTTAATAGAAATGTTCATCGTAAAAAAATACTTGAAAAAGTAAAAGAAGAAAAAAACTTTGAAGCATTAGAAATTAATTTGTATTTGTATATTTTATCAATAGGAGCGTTTGTATTTTATAACAATGGGTGTTTTTTATTCTATATTGTCTGTAATTTGAATGTCAATAATGACTTCTTAATATTTTAAAACCAAGGCTTTACCATATTTCGAAACTAACAAATCCCTTTCGCCCTTTAAAACTTAACCAAAACGCCCCTAGTTTTTAGCCTGTGGCTTGCAGATATTATGGAATAGGAAGATCCTCGTCAATATAAATCAATTGTAATTTCCCAAATGAAACGATTAAAGTCGAAAACGACATAAGACTAACTAGGAGCACACCGCGGCCGCGATGTGGCTATCTTCCGAGTGTTTGTGGCCAATACATATTGATGAGAGCGGCGGGCGCAGGCACTCCATGGGTAATTGAGTTGTCTTCATGTCCCCCCTTCAACTCCTCCCCATTTTGTCACTCTTCCTTCAACTCCTCATCTCCGCCCACTTTACACTCCCCCTCACCCCCCACATCACTCCCCATTGTGTCCGAAGGTAATTTGTGGTTGTTTTCAGTAATAAATTTCTTTTATTCTTATTTATAAAAAAGCATGACGGTTTGTATATTTTTTTAAGTTTATGGACTTGGACAGCTTGGTGTGTGTGTTTTTTTTTGGAGTTTTTAGGGCACCGTTGGACTGTTTTATCATGAAACTATTTACATGTAAGCAACAATTTTAGGGAGAAAAATTTTAAAACCATTACATCCTAACCAACTGGGTTCCTCCCCAGAGGCCCAGCAGAGTTCCCATATTAACATTATGCAAAGACACTGTATACACAAAAGCTAATGACTATTTTTTATAGTTTACTTAAACAGGCGATCCTTGGTAAATAGTCAAAGGCATGACAGGGTCTCCGAGATCAGCTACTCCATACACTTTATTCAAATCAAAATTCCTTTATTTACTCATTCAGTACATTAACTCACTCAATTACATCAACCAATCAATTACATTACCCACTCAATAGTAATTTTAGAGAATGTAATACGATTGTTAACAGCTTTCATTTCTGCAATAACACCATACCGATCTTCAGGCATGTTAAGGTTGGATGCTCTTGCCAATTAACTTCCCACATAAATGTAAGGGGTGATATGAGAACCTAACTTTATATTATATGACAATTTTTATCAAATTCTCCCCAATTTCCTAAATCGACCCAGAATTATTTTGAAACCGATAGAACAAATGCCGATGTTACACCCAATTTAGATATCTTTTCACATATTGAGTCCACATATGTACTAGTAAATTAGCCAACATTCCTATGATATTTTTGTCAAAATTAGGATATAACGCATTACTCAAGATACTTTCTACACTACTTTTAATATATATCCCTGTATGGCCTACAAATCGCCCTAAATGCTCCATGTTTGAAACAGGCTCTAATGTAGATAATGCGTGTAAAAAGTCTTTGTCCGCTTCTTGAATCAGTTTAAACGCTAATTTTTCGTTTTTCGTAAGTTCAAAAAGTTGTTCAGCTTTTTTATACCTTACATCGTGTCTCTTTGCGACTTCGTCCACTCGATTCCTTGCTGGTCCGTTGTCCACTGCATTTCCAGGTCCTAAGTAGTTAAATCCAGGTAAGGTCAATCCACTTTTACCTGTAATTTTCTTTAAAATCGGCAAAACAGGTTTCGAAACGGCACCCACAACTTTACAATAAACCGATTTACAGCTACTTTCCTTTTCACGGTTCGCTTCTAAACTCGCAATCCCTTCCTGAAACGCTTGACGCATAGACTCTTTGAAGTGTTCCAATAACTGAGGTACTGGAGGCATGTGGGCGTGTAAGGGATGGAATACCGGAGCCGCTGATCGCGTCGGCCTGGGACTGTGTCCGCTATCATGATGACCACTAGCGCAATGGCCAGGTGGGGATCGGGTCTGGGAGTGTCCCGTATTATATGCTCGGGTAGGAATAGGATATTTTCCACTATAACCATGACATAATCTGGCTGTCATATCTTCCTTAGCTGCTGCCAATAGTTCTTCTTCTTCTTTATATGCCGTTTTAAGATATATATAGTCCACAAAAAAATCTGAAAGCTTTCTTTCTAATTTTGGGTCCATATTTTCATCTAGTAGTTTATAGCCAATTTTTTCCACAATCGGTGAAACAGTCGGTTTCATTGTGTCTGACACAATTTTCCCATAAAGCGATTCACAGGTAGTACCTTCCTCGATACTGTTTACTTCTCGTAGTCTCCTAATCTGTTCCTGATATGCTTGAGCCATTGCGTGTTTGAATTGTACCATTAATTCAGGTACTTGTGCGTCAGAGGGAATCTCAACGCCATCTTTTACTAACGGATCCGGTGATCGCGTCGGGGCGGGACTGTGTCCGCTATCATAATCGCTATTAGCGCAATAATGGCCAGGCGGAGACCGGGTATGATGAGCCATTTCGAATGTGTTTTAAATTTAGAATACTGTCAGAAAATATAGTTTTTTTTAGCCTTGGAAACTAAAAATTTAAATTCTTGAAACCTGTTACATTACTTGAAAATTTAGGTTATCATGACAAATTAAGTAAACACAAAGTACACTGTGTCAACACAACGTTGCAAAACATCTGGAGAGCAGGGTCACAGACCACCGGTAAGGATTAACTCAGACTGTCTTATTATTTTATGTATCGTAAAAAATTGGGTAATTAAACTATGAAGAGGGACTGGGGGGGAAATTATTCGTAAAAGTTCGACGAACAAACTAAAAATGTTCCTCAGAGAAACGAAAACTCATGAGAATGGTTCGTCGGGTCTTTCGAAGGGCAAGCGTTGTGTCATGGCCGTCTGTGTTGTGTACGTGTATTCTGGGTGATGGCGGGGGGGGGGAGGAGTTGAGTATGTACACAGATAAACGAATACACATGTATTCGTTTATCTATGGTATGAATAGGACGGTTCACCTAATACCATATAAAATAACCTAGCAGGACCCGTGGCCTCGCCTACGATAAGAATCAAACATACGGTATCACCCTTCAATAATATAGTTTTGCTTTTTTATATAATCTTCTTGTTCTAAAAACCTATTTCTTTATTACTATACATGTAAAATGTTCTTTCATAAAACATAAAAATATTTCTAGAAATTCTAATTTCTAGAAATTAGGTCTGCTGCGACGGGAGTATTCTATTCCTGTCTAAAGGGCCAGTCCATACTAAAAATATGATCATATCCAGCCGCCCACCGACAAAGGTCCCAAGGGTATCGCTGCCCTGGGTAGGCTCCCTATATAGATATACATGTATATCTATGAGCCTCATGCCCAATATCGGTGGTCCTCACTCTCGCAAGTGATGTTTGCTTGTGTCAGCTGCCCAGTCGATCTTGCTATGAGGTGGAGAGGATTGCGCTCACACACTTGAGAGGCGAGTTTACCGAGACTGGCTTACCCGAGTCAAGCGCCGAGAAGCATTTGTGACCGTTTCATTACCGCACGGTACCTGAGCCTGCCCTGAGCATGGGGCACGACTTATTGAGGACCGGCACCCTCGGCTCATTTGGCGGCGCGTTGAATCTGCTCGCACATATAATAAAGAGTGACCCTAGACTGCGACTACACTATGTATCCCCATCGCAGCAGACGTGCGCACTCAGCGAATTCTAAAAAATGTTTTCTACTTCATGAAGGCAACAACCTTGGGTTTGTGTGGGGTTAAATGTAGGTTAACCGGGCTGTAGAACATGTAGAACATGGCTGAAAATTGTATTCATTGTCAAATATAATTTTCATGTTTCATGTTTTTAGGAGCTTCCTTGGATGGATAAAAATTACAAATGCCGTCCCAGCAATTTTTGAAAATGCTGTATATAAAATAAATAGTTTACAGTTACACACTCTCAAGGCCACGCTAGAAAAACTTAGTGCGGCCTCGACACTCTATACAAGGCCACACTACAAATACAGGCCATGCTGCAGGATTTATGACGTCAAACTAGTAGGCGGTCTGAAAGACTGGCTCAGGACTCACAGCTGTGCTGCTCATCGGTTACTTCAGTGTCGCCTTGGTTACTTTTAAATAAAAACAAGAAAACGTAAATAAACAAGTAATATTTGACGTTTATTGATGAATTGTAAACAGAAAAAACGAAAACAAACAAGGGATATTTGACGTTTAGCAATAAAATGTAAATATAGGATGTTAGTTCCTTGCGTGGCGTAGAGCTGGGATCGCTGCAGCATGGCCTGTATTTTCAGTGGGGCTTTGCTCTATACCTCTTGAAATAACAGCTGATTTAAAGAGGACAAGTTCTTCAAATATTTCTAGTCAATCTATATTTTGTGACAGCTGGTTTGATATTCTGATTTTTACATATTCTTTTCACTTATGCTTCAATCTTTAGGAAAGAAGTCAAACTAAAACCAATTTCACACAAAGATCACCTGTTCAAGGCCAAGGTTAGTATCCTTGGTTCAAGGAAAGGCAGTTTCGAAGACAACTCGATTAACGGCTGGCCAGGTTTTACCGTTTGAGGTTTCAATTTGTATGTGTTGCTTATACACTATATATTTGTAAACACGTCTCAGAATTTTAAATCCCGCCGTTACAGCAGACCTACATACTCGGCGAATTTTAAATGCAAAAGAACATATTTCAATCCAACATAGCGAGATATGACATGTTTTTGTAAGCCCCTTAAGAATAAAATGGGGAATGAAGATGCAGTTTTGCTAAAACCATTATTTTCATCGATGGCTACAACAGGTATGTAAAAACTGGGTGGTTTGATGCAGTATTTAGTAGATCTGAAGTAGAAGTAGCCTTATACTGTACCAAATTTTATCAAGATGTGTCAAGAAATAAGGAAGAAATATTTTTTTTTTATTTCTCATAAGGATAACATGGGGAATGAGTATGCAGGTTTGCCATGAAAATGGAAATATCAGGTTTTTAGGCTAATATACATTAAATCCTATCTAGATGAAACCACAAACCAAGTTCTATCAAGATATGTTGAGAATAAGCGAGATATAGAATTTTACTTATTTCCCATAAAGTTAACATTGGAACAACAACTGTTTTTACAACTCTCAATATCTCGGTAAACAATAGACATAGAGCAGTGATTCAAAATACTTAATAATTAAGTTATTATTAAGGTATAATTATTATGGTCCGATCTTAATGAAATTTGGCATGGACGTGTAAGGTGGTAATTGTTCTGACGGGTTCGTAAACCAGCCCGATTGGACTATCGGAAGGGTGGATAAAGGGAGGTAAACCCCTTCAATAATGTTTTTTTAAATTTTTTTTAAAGTATAAAAATAAAAACAATCCAATTTTTGTTAGCACCATTGAATTCAGCTGAACAAACAAACAATTTAGTTCTTTGTTTGAAATTCATTGTTGGTGATGGTGATTTTATATTTTGATTAGGATTTTTGCGGACATTTGCCATCACTGATTAGTAAAAAACAAGTTTCACGACGTTTCGGGATCTGGAATCTGATCCCGTCTTCAGGTGGAAGAAAACCTAGAACATAACAAGATTAGTAACACATAGCCAGGAAAACCTGGACAAAAACACAGCTAAAACAGAGGATTGGGTGTGGACGTGCTCTCTCCTGTCTGGTGATTCTTGATACTTGTGATTCCTATGTTATTTTCTGTTATTGTTTTTCTTTTCAGCTTAGTGTTTTCGTGACTGCTTTTACAGTTCTCTGTTTTAGCTGTGTCTTTGTCCAGGTTTTCCTGGCTATGTGTTACTAATCTTGTTATGTTCTAGGTTTTCTTCCACCTAAAGACGGGATCAGATTCCAGATCCCGAAACGTCGTGAAACTTGTTTTTTACTAATCAGTGATGGGAAATGTCCGCAAAAATCCTAATCAAAATAAAAAATAAACAATTTAGTATATTCAGTCACTGCTCTATGTCCATTGGTTACCGAGATGTTAAAAGCGGTAAACGCAGTATGTTATCCCAATGTTATCCTTATGGGAATAATTAAAATTCTATATCGCGCTAAATTTCCCAACATATATATCTAAAAAAAACCTGGTATTTGGCTTCTTCTAGTTCAGATCTACTTTATATTGAATTAAAACCACCCAGTTTTAACATACCTGTTGCAGCAAACTTGCATAGTCCTTCCCCATATTATTCTTATGGAGCTTACAAAATACATGTCAAGTCTCGCTATGTTGGATTGAAATATGCTCTCTTGCATTTGAAATTCGCTGAGTACGCAGGTCTGCTGCAACGGGGGTATTTCTTTATACATTTTTCCCTCAGGGAAAAATTTATTTAAAAACTTATATTCTTCCTGGGTTTATCTGACCTAAGCCTTTCATTAAAGTTTTGGGTTAATGTGTGTCAGACTTGTGGTTTTCTCAAAAGTTATGTGTAATTTGGGTTTTGTATATCGATAAATGTTATCTAATTATACAACAGTTCATTTAATGTAATTACTTAACATCACGGAGTAAAAGAAACCAGAGAGCATTTGCTCTTTACAAGTCGGTGCATTGAATATATATTTTTATAAAGAGTAATAGGACAAATAGGTGCGGGTCCTTCTATCTTCAAGTTCTGTTCGTTCCTCGGTTTCAGAGAGAATTTCCCCACCCGACACTAACAGCAATACAAGCCTTTTGCTTGGACATTTTGTTAAAGCTAAATATGATGCAAATTGCATTTGTAAGAATTGTTGAAATTCATATTATTTGTTAACGACTCGAAATCCTTACAGAAACTTAATAAATCGCCATCTCCGAAACTTGTCTCAATTCCAAAGTGGTTATCGAGTGGCAGACATTATCATAGCGAGCAGAAGTAAATTAGTTAATTATTTCCCAGACAAATGGCACATGAAGATTTCACGACGGGCTATTTAAAGCTGTTTAACAAGAGGCGGCGGAGTAAATGAGTTGTAACGACAGATGCGATTGGACAACCACTATTTGTCAGAGTCCGGACAGCCAATGAGGACGAAGCTTATGATTAATGTTGCCACCTCTGCCTCCGCCGCCCACCGAGGCCGACGCATTTTCGGATTAACTCGGTTAAAAATAGCCAGAGGAATGTGGGTAATTTTTTTATGGTGGATGGACAAGTTTACGTTTTTCTTTGCGAACATTATTTATGTTGTGACTTATGACAACCGAAAGTGTTGGGGTGAACTGTTTACCTTGATGAGAAGGGAGGCACTTGACTTATTCTTTTTCTTTGTTTGGAATTCGTTATGTATGGTGGAACAGTTTATGTTTATCTTTGCGAACATTAGCTATTATTGTTTAATAAAAACAAGTTTATTTATTTATTGCTTTTTGGCGAATTTACCCCTATAGGGAAGTAGATATAACGGTAGGTGGCATGGTGAGACTTAAGCCCGGGACCATGATGTTTAAGCGAATTTCCCCTATATAGAGAAGAAACGGTTACCGTAGTACTCATGGTATGACCTAAGCCCTAGACCATGATAAATTTTTGTTTTGGGGCCCCCAGAAGCAAAATACCCCCGTCGCAGCAGACCTGCGTACTCAGCGAATTTCCATAGGATTTATTTTGTATATGTGAACAACTTAATCATTCATGAGCTTTAAACATGAGGAACATTAACAAGGAGACCACATTGGTTTTCATTTGTACCGGCAACGCATACACTTTTGTATTTTATATAATTCTTAGTCTTTTAATTAAAAAAAAGTAATCTTGTTATAGTATATAAATGTCAACAAACACATAATCAATAAATTTAAAACACTCAAAACAAACAAATAACTTAATCTCATGAAAAAAATAAATTCAATCATATGGTCAGTTTTATAATTACAGTAAACACCCCTGTTATAGCAGACCTGGATCTCCAGCCAATTTCAATAAAACATATCATCAATCCTCATCATTGTAAACATAACATAATATTATGCTACATTTTCAGGCAGTTTAGACCAAGACACATCCCCACTCCAAATGCTCATACTTTCTTTATTAAATTTAAAAATAATTTATATATTTTTTGATATAGTATATATTTTCTAAAAAATCTTGATCAAGGAACTCTAACTATTCAAAATAAACACAAATAAAATATTCATCACCTGAAAATTTGATCATATGTTCAGAATTGTATTTTTTTTAATCTGTCAAATCAGGGTAATTATACTTTTCGAAGGGTAAAATTAAAATAATATTGGACAACGTACTGTGTTTAGCACTTTCAATATCTCAGCAACGGATTGACGTAGAATAATAATTCAAAATGCTAAATTGTTCATTTTTTTTAAGCTGAATCCAATTTTTAATAATAATAATAATAAATTCTTTATTTCCCAAATATAGTAAAGTACAGTACATTCATTCCATGTAAAACAAGAAATACATTTAATTTACAAATTGCAATAACGTAGCCAGACTGACCCTGAAATACATGAAATGTCTATACAAGTTCCATTTTTTTCATTCGGAAAATAAATTTAGTCTCCAAGGCTATGCCTGATTGGAGACTTCCACAGATTTAAATTTTTTATTTCACAGTGACAAGACATATATTATATTCATTATTAATCTTTATAAAATCAAACTTAAAATTTTATTTCAAAACTTGTTAAAATACAAATAACATACATCTTATGCATAAAATCATTGTAGCCTAATATAATAAGTAAGTCTTAAGCTATATTCTAATCCTAAGTATAAAAACACTAAACATATACCTCAATGCCTACACAATGTAATAGGACATTATATAAACTTATAAAAGGCACTTAAAATGTTCCCAAAAATAGAAAAAAAAACATTATAATAACTAAAATTAAAAAAGAGAAAGAAAAAATCTGCTCACCAATAACAATTAACACATGATACTAAAAAAGGTTTCTTCTACATCTTCTACCATAAATAACCAGTTTCTCAACTTTTTAACAAATTTATTAAAAACATATTCTTTTTGTAAATCAGCCGGAAGATAATTAAACATTTTTGGTGCAAGAAAAGTACAGGTTTTTGTGAAAAATGTGTTTTTAGGCCTTGGAACACTGAAATCAGCCATTGTTCTCAATTTTGTTTTGTAAAAATTCTCATCACGGCACCCCCTACTCCTAATATAAAAAAGTTTTAAAACCTTGTATACAAATATATATCTTAAAGGCAGTACTCTTAAGGAAGTAAACAATGGCCTGGACGGTTCATTACGAGCTTTCTTTGTTATTATTCTAATAAACTGTTTTTGAAGAGTGATCAATGGTTTTAAATTTGTTAAGTAAATTCCACCCCAAGATGATATCCCATAATCCAATCGACTATGCACTAAAGATAAATACAAATTTCTCAACAAATCATCGTTACACATAGGGCGTAGATAGTAAAAATGTCGTAGTATATTTAATAAATTATGTTTGAGGCTATTAATATGTTTCACCATTGTAAGCTTACTATCTAATATTACACCTAAGTATTTAAGTGAATCAACACCTCCTACAGGTGAACATTTTAATGAACATACACTATTTTTACACATGCAATCTACACACTTATACATTAAATTATTTAAGTAAATAAAATCCCCTCTCAATCCAAAATGTATATACTTTGTTTTTTCTGTACTCAATGTCATATTATTTTTTGAAAACCACCATCTCAGAGCTAACAGATCATAGTTCATATCATGTTCAATTTCTGTCAATGTATTTCTGATGTAACAGAAAGCTGTGTCGTCCGCAAATGAAAATACATGACCTTTAAAATTACCCGAACACAAATCATTAATATATATCAAAAACAGAGTAGCACCCAAAACCGAGCCCTGTGGAACTCCGTGCTGTATTTCTCCAAAGGAACTGTATACATCGTTAACCCTTACACACTGTCTTCTACCCATTAAATAGCTTTCAAACCAATTATAAACAACCCCCCTTATCCCATAATTGAATAGTTTTTCCAACAAAATTTTGAGATTCACCGTATCAAAGGCTTTAGTTATGTCAAGGAACAGTCCACAAACCTTCTTCCCCTCATTAATTCCGTTAGACACTTTATTCATAAATTCATATGATGCAATCTCAGTACTTAAGCCTTGTCTAAACCCAAATTGCCGGTTACTGAAAATTCCTTTGCTTTCAAGGAAGCAGACTAGCCTATTTTTCATTATTTTTTCTATAATTTTAGAGAATGATGAAATAAGAGAAATTGGTCTATAATTACTACAATTTAATTTAGAGCCCTTTTTATAAACGGGAATGACAACAGCATCTTTCATTTTTTCTGGAAATATCCCAGTTGAAAAGCTTAAGTTAATTATATATAATAGAACATCAATGATTTCACAATGTATTTCTTTTATTAAACTACTACTGAAACCATCAAGCCCCGGAGAGGTCCCATTTTTTAAGGACTTTATGACAGAAACTAGTTCATTTTTTACAACAGGATTTAAGAAAATTGAGTCAGCCACAGTTGATTCTTTAAAATTGTTTTTGATCGTGCATTCATTAAAATCGCTTGGTTTAATATTATTCATACATAACTTTTCTGCAATCGATATAAAATAGTTATTAAATTTGTCTGCGATTTCCAGAGGGCTATTAATGATTGAGTTATCAATTTCAAGGTTGATTAATGAAGCAGAATTATGTTGTTGTCCTGATATCTCCTTAATGATATTCCAAGTTTTTTTGCTGTTCCCTTTATATTTAGAGAATAAATTACTGTAATAATTAGTTTTCAAAATTCTAATATCCCTTTGTAGATTATTTCTAAAACTTTTGAAGTATTTTTTTAAACTATCATTATTGGGATTATTTTTTATTCTTTTTAACAGCAAGTTCTTAGTTTTTATTCTTTTACAAGTTTCCAGATCAATCCATGGCTTAAGTTTTATTAGTTTTGTTTTATTATCCCTACCTAACTCCTTTTTAGAGTTAGCCATATGACTTGACAGTATATTCGAAAAAACATTAAATGCTTCACATGCATTATTTTGTTTATAAACATCTGACCAGTCCTCACGACCAAGAAGGCTATGCAATTGCTTGAAGTCTACATAATGTTTGCAACAGAAACCTTCCGCCGCGGCAGATACACTGCCACCGGCGGCGGCGGCGCCAGCGCTGTCACCGCGTCGCGGCAGACAGTCAAACCACACCGCCACCGCGCAGTGATCTGTCAATCCATTGTTTATAACCGTGGCCTCGACATTAATTTTGTTCTTATTGTTTATTTTAACAAGTGCGTGATCAATGCATGATTTTGATATTTCTGTAATTCTGGTGGGATTATTTACAAGAGATTCAAAACCATACTGAGAAAAGGTAATTTTGTATTCATCTATTATGTAACTGTCTTCAAGCAAATTTAAGTTAATATCGCCAATAATGCACACATTTTTATGTTTTCTCATTTCATTATCATTCAAAACTTTTTTGAAATCGCCAATGAAGGATTCTCTAGGCTGTTTATGATGTCTGTAAAATGCAAGAATAACAAAATCAATGCAGTGCAGTTTAAAACTAATTTTTAAAACATCCGCTGACATTACATCTATAACGTTCGCCTGAACTTCATTGACACTGTTATGGACAAAAATTGCGATTCCACCTGCTCTATATAGCTCATTTGTCTTGGTAAAAAGAGAATAATTTGCAATATTGTACAATTCTTTTTCTGAGTTCTTAATCCAAATTTCTGAGAGAACAATTATATCAGGAAGTTTAGTTAAAATTGATAAATCAGCTAAAAATACATCAAAATTTTCACGCATACTCCTTATATTTTGGTGTAAAACAACAAACCCAGTGATTTCATTTAAATCATCAAAAAATATTACATCAGAGTTACTAGCCATAATTAATTAAACATATAACATATAATTAATAATATTAGTTTCCTAATAACTAATATTAAGAAATATGAACATATATAAGATAACTAAACAGATAATAAATTAGTACAAAGTTAATAAAAGCAACCTCCACCTCAAAATACTTAATTCTAAGATAATAGTACATACTATGATTACTCATCAAGGTCAGCCTGGCTCTTAACAACAATCACTGGTCCATTGTCCTCTTTCCGTATGAAGATTTTCCCACCTCGCACCCAGAGCCACTTGTATCCGTGCTTGCGCCTCGCCTGCCGCGCCAGCGCCAACAGCCTCCTCCTCGTGGGGGACAGGGACTCGTTGATGTATATCGGCCTGTCATCTGCCCGACCCAGGTGCCTCGTGGCCAGCTCGCCCTTGGTTCTTTTCTTTGCCAGGAGATTTTCTGCGTCTATCCTCCTGACAAATTTAACAATTATGCCAGGAGGTGAGCTGGAGTTAGGTTTTCTGGCCAAAGTATGACAAGCATCGATCATCGAGTCAGTTATTTCCATGCCCAATGCTGTCCCCACACTTTTGACAGTAGACAGGACATTATTGTTTTGGACAGACACACCGTGGATCTCAACACAGTTCCTTCTGGAGTACTGTTCAGATTCGTCCAGCCGATCTTCAAGTATCCTTACTTTTTCTTTCAGCTGTTGATTCTCGGATTGTAATAGCTCTATTTGTTTCATGTAGCTTTCTATTTTTTCTGTTTGGGTTTTGACAGCTTCTGTGTTTGTGTCTATTTTTTCATTAATAGCTTCATAAGAGGTGTTAAATTCTTTCACGGATTCAATCTGTTGTTTTTTGAGATCATTAATAGCCGTCATAATATCCTCTAAGGTGATGTTCCCCTCAGTAACCTCAGCCTCCAACCTCAAACTACTGCGCCTAGACACACTGCATGGATTACATCTCCATAAAAGACTTTCGCTTGATAAATAATCAATATCTGTCTTGCTCATATTAACACACGAGCCATGGAAATCCTTTTTACAGTCGTCACAGTTCACTTTAAGTTGTTTTGGCTTGAACTTCAGATTGCAAGTACCACAGGCGGCCATTTTGAGGTTAGGTTCACAGTGATTACTGACTTTGGAAGACTGTATTAAATTTATGTGGCAAACTAGGATAAATATTACTTGATTTAGGCTACTTACTGATATTTTATCCACAATCAGCACATTTGAATAGGTTTTACCCACTAAATAAGAGTTTGATAGACAGAGCACTCAGTAAGCGTTTGTCGTCTAGCCACTGCCATCTATATTATTTTGACACTTAAATTTACAAGAAAATAATATAAAGATATTAAATCCTAAAAATAAATTTTATTTTGTCCAAAAACCCTCTTTAGAGTTAACTTATCGCGCTGGTTTTCGAACTCGAAGTAATAAATGTTACTCTAGACGTATGTACCAAATTTCATCGCGATCGGACCTTTTTTACGAAAGTTATCGCGCCTACGGACAGGTATATATATATATCCTTATATATATATATATGAAAATGAACGAACGGTGTTTTTGGGGTCTGGGGGCATCAAAATGAAAAGTTACGGTGGTCCCGTGCTTAAGTCTTACCATGCCGCCTACGGTAATAGCTACTTCCCTATAGGGGGAAATTCGCTAAAACACCATTAGTTGAAATATATCTATAATATATATATATATATGTGTGTGTGTGTGTGTGTGTGTGTGTGTGTGTGTGTGTGTGTGTGTGTGTGTGTCTGTTAACACGATAGCGGCCGCATATATATGGTCTGATCCTAATGAAATTTGGTAGAGACGTGTAAAGTGGTAATCACTCGGGACGAGTTCGTAAAGTAATTGATCGGACCACTGGAAGGGGGGGGGGTGGAGGGGGATAAACCCCCCCAAAATGGGTTTTTTGATATTTTTACGCAGAAAAATTAAAGTAATCAAATTTTTGTTTGCACCATTGAATTCAGTTGAAAAGAACAAACGATTTCGTATGTTGAATCATTGCTCTGTCTGGTTACGATTAGGGAAGGTGGAGTTTTATATCGTCAAATCTGGGTATCCATTGAAAGGAGACAGTAACAACCAGCATGCGAGTCTTTTCATGTTCAGTTAAGCAGTCAATTTTACCACGGCCACCCACATGTGTTTACTTTGACTAGGGAGCCGCTAAATATGCAACTTTTGAATGTACAAGGATTAGTAGTACGCTAAAAAAGCCGACGTCTTCTTCTTCAGGAATGCCTTAAAGAAAGCCATAAAGGACTCTTCAAAAGTGAAATGTCCTGAAAGGACTTTCTCTCGATTATAAGCAAGCGATTCAGGAAGTATTCCATAAATACTTCAATGGTACCTTAGATACATTAGATACATTAGGTGAAATGGCGACCTACCCAGGTAGGTATTTTAAGCCAAGTATGAATGACAGATGAGTGAAGGATGATTGTGGCGCGATCTTGTAGTCTTGTTACTGACTAAGGCCGACATATTCCTTAGACAGGACTGTTAATTAATAGCCCAACAGCCAATGGCAACTAAGGGACCTACATTTTAACGTGGGATCCGAACCACGATTTCGCCTCGGTTAACAATTTACGAACTGGTCTAATTATGAGGATGGTCCCATGAACGAGTACCCAACAGTGCGGACGTTAATCCTCACTAAGGAACACCGCGTCCACAAGCCATCGCTCATAACTATCCACAATTCGTGACCTCCAAGTAGCTGGATTACAGGACACGCCATCGGTACATCACCATTGAGACGCCGACCATCAGTGGGGGTATTTTAAAGCGAATATGAGTGATATTTAGGATTACTGTAGGATGACTGTGGCGCGATCTTGTAGAATGGCTACTGACTAAAGCAAAAATGTTCTTTAGACAGGACTGTTAATTAATAGCCCAACAGCCAATTACAACTAAAGGACATACATTTTAACGTGGGATCTGAACACAATTTTGCCTGGGTTACAATTTACGAGCTAGGTCTAATAAGGACGGTCTTATGAACGTAGTACCCCGGACGTTAATCCCCATTAAGGAACAAGCCATGGTCCACAAGCCATCGCTCTTAGCAAACCACAATTTGTGACCTCCAAGTAGCTAAATTACAGGACATGCCACCGTTCTAGTCAAGTAGTGCTTCGTTGGTGACAGAAAACGAGTTTATGTAAGAAATCGTATTATAATTCTATAATTACAAGAGTGTTTGTAAAAAAACGATTGTCTGAATCTCGTGTTATGTGAACGGATACTGAATTAAATGCACCAGACAGGACTTAGTAATAAGTCCGTAAAGTGCTTTGAAAGAGCGCCTGCAGTCAAGACAAAAGTTGGGATTATTCATTTTACTATGCCCAGGAGGAGTAAATACGTATGTACATTGATGCTTGTTAAAAACAGTCCGGTTTGGCAGGGGGAGCAATCCGTATGCCGCTGTCGCTATCCGCAGTCCATCAGTCCGTATTCTGCCCGCATATAAATATAATATATATAGGTAATATTACGTGATCCCACCGCATACATACTAATCTAATATATGTTGAATAATGTACAGAACGCCCACATTTCGAGGGACCAAGAACAATTCTCGTGGGTGTTCGAAATTAAACTTTTTAGAAAGCATTTTTGGAAATAATGTCAGTCAACCCCCGACTTCTCAATAGGCAATTAATAAACAGCTTTTATAAGTATAATTTAGATAATATTATTTTCTACTCAGTACTATCCCCATCGTTCAACGAAAGCAAGGACCTTTCACCACACGTCACAAGTCAAATGAGCAGTCTGCAGGATCAATGCGGGATGCGTGTTGCACTTGTGGTGGTCTGTGGCTCTCAACCGTCGTGACTCTGCTTACCATATGTTTTGCTTTATCGCCATGAGTTATATCCTTATTATTGTTTACACAAATGATTTTGCGTTTCCTTAATTTATAATGATAACCTAAATTTTCAAGATGCATCAAGTCTCAAGAATTTAAATTTTTAGTTGCCGAGCTCAGAAAAAAACTACATTTTCAGACAGAATACTATACAATAAAAACATCAAAATGGCTCACCATAGCCAATCTCCGCCTAACCATTGCGCTAGTAGTTATTATGCCAGCAGAAACAGTCCCAGGCCGACACGCTCGTCACCGACTCCTAGCCAGTCGTCCCTAGCGCATCCATCAGCGCATCCTAGCCAGGAATCATTGTCGTCATCGGCATCGACACGATCACTGACTCCGGCGGACGGCGAAATAGCTCAGCTAATCGAACAGTTCAATAATTCTGTGAGCCAAGCATATCAGAAACTCATTAAGAGACTAAATGAAGTGAACAGTGTAGAGGAGGGTGGCTGTGAATCGCTTTTTGAGAAATATCGGGAAGAGGCATTTGAAGAATCCCAACGTATTGTGACAAAAATTCTTCTGGCAGAGAGTGATGGTAATCACAATAAAAATACAGAAGATATGCTCGTGAATTTTTGGGGGACGAACTTGTTAGGTTATACACATAGTGAAGAGGACAACAAGGTTAAAGAAGCTAAGAAAAAGATGATAGCTAGATTATGTCCGGGTACCAGTACGGGATCACAGACTGAGGTGGCGCACGACACTGACGCACGTGTACTCCAGTTAATGGAACAATTCAAAACTGTTGCACACCAATCATACATGGAAGAGATTAAGAGATTAAATGAAGTGAGCAGTTTAGAGGAAGGTTCTACCTGTGAATCGATAATCAAGAAAATTGATAAAATCACTGCGGAACCACTTCTAAACCTTGCACTAAAACTTTTCGCGATCAAAATACACGACCAAAAAATACAGCAGATGTTCCATGATTTTACAAATAAGTATGTGCTTAACGGTCCAGTTGCATTTTCTGAAGAAGAAGAACAATTGAAAGACGCTAAGGAAAAGATGAGAGCTAGATTATGTCCAGGCACCCCGGCATCTCCGACGGGTCCGGCGGACGCCCAAATACTACCTGACCTTTACGCTAGTAGCTACAATGATAGCGGACACGGTCCCAGGCCGACACGATCCCCACCTGGCCATTGCGCTGGTAGCTACAATGATAGCGGACACAGTCCCAGGCCGACACGATCCCCACCTGGCCAATGCGCTGGTAGCTACAATGATAGCGGACACGGTCCTAGGTTGACACGATCCCCGGCTCCAGAATGGATGGATGAATTTGAGCCTCCCGCTGACGCTGACATACCTGAGTTGATAGAAAAATTCAAATCCGACATGCTTTTTAAATATGAGGAAATTGTGAGGAGATTAAATGAAGTAGAGAGCGTAGAGGATGGTGACTGTGAATCGTTATTCGAGCAAATATCCAGTGACGCAATGAGACCGGTTTTACCGACGATGGAACAAATTTTACTGGCACTCGCAGATGACAATCACGACGAAGAAACAAAGAACGTGCTCGAGGAATTTCATCAAACTTATATAATAGGGAGTGAATACGTGTATGCCGAAGAAGAAGAAAAAGTTCAAGCAGCTAAGGAAGAGATGATCGCCAGATTATGTTCAGGTTAACGTGAGAGATCGTCGAATCCTACCTGTGCATCTCCGACAGCGTGTCGCCTGGCCGTTGCGCGAGGTATAATGACAAGGGAGAAATAATGAGAGAAACTAAGTGAGAGATGAAAGCCAGAGAACATTTGTACGGGTGGAGTTGATACTTATGATGTAAATAAAATTATTTCCTTGTAAACTGGGGTTTAACTGCAAGTATATATTACGAATCTGTTAGCCTACTTTTAATTAATTTGGAAGCTTGTTTCTAAAATCTGTCTAGATTTTGGGAATATAAAAGCGTCAAAGCAGGAAAAAATATAATTGAATATTTCATAGAAAATAATTTACAATTAAAATTGTAGTAATTTAAAAATTATTAACAACCCAATATTTATTGAGATTTGAATTTTAAGTAAAAAATCAGTTGACGTCTCACTGTAAAAATATGCAAAATTTAGAAATTGTCTTTAGTCTCCTGTTGCTATTTGTTTCTAAAATTTATAACATTTACTCAAAACTCAGTTATTTTTAAACTAAGGTAAACGCTCCAGGGCCTGAAAGTTTAAGAAGCGATGGGCACTTAATAGCCTTGGGTGTACTAGCAGATCCCGTGACTTCGCTCACGATAAAATTTACAGTCTAACCTTGATTTGACTAATCTGAAGGGGCTGAATGGAAAAAGGTTATATCAAGGAATATTTCATGTAGAGGTCTGTTTACGTGCTATGGCGTTGTGTAGGTTTAAAAAACAGTTATACTCGTATTACAGTAGATAGTGTAGGTTTTATTTTCTCAGTAATGACTCAAAAACCGCAAGACCGATTTTAACGTTAAATGTGTCAATTTTAAAGTATCTCCATAGCCATCTCTATGGTATCTCTACCATATTTGCAGTTACGGCTCAGAATTGTCAAATAGGTTATCAAATAATTCTATATATTAATACGCAAGCGTTTTTCTTTTCACAGTCCGACCACAATAACGGCTGAACGGATTTTAACGTTTGAGGTGTCAAATTAAAGGGATTTTTGTGTAGATTTGTCAACAAGTCTTAGAATTTTAAAAAAGGGCGTCACTAAAGTACAGTAAAGAGCTGAAATTTCGGAACAGTGGCGCTATTCATCGACGTTTGAGCAAGCTCAGTTCACTTTGTTTACAAACTGAACATATGGTCAAGCTCTGAAATAGTTCTACAGGTAAACCACAGATTTAAGAACTTACAATTAATTTTTCGAAGAGAGCAGTTTTTATTTTTACAGCTGCTTTGGCTTTGTTTTCAACAGTTTTCTTTTTTTAAAGGTTTATTATGTAATTTAGGTTATGTTATGAAGTTTTTAAAGGTCTTAAACATTGCAGTTACCAATTTTAAAATGTGGTTTACGATATTTATAGTGTTTTTTAAAGTTATATTAACCTGAGCCAATCTGTTTTTGGATTTGATACATTAATGGCACCGATAAGAAGAAGACGGACATTGACCGGTAGGAGCAGGAGTCGGAAAGAACACGATCGCAACTGCTGGCATCACCCTCTCGATGTAAAATTGTATGCTCCTTCCAACCTCAGAGCAATGAACTAAAATGTTTTCATTGCGGTTTTTTACATTTCAAGAATGAAAAGACTGGTAGAGATAATGCGTCATTTACGCGTTTTTGCCACAAAGGAAAGGTTCTCTAGAAAGACAGCCGTAACCCGCAATATCTGTCTTGGCGATGATTATCAATAAGGTGAAGCGGCAATCCCCAAACAAAAGAAGTCATTGCTCACGGCACTGTTTGCTCACGGTCATCTACAAGTTTCTGTAAGCAGAGCTTGATCTTTTACCGGTATTAAAATATACAGTACAGAAACAAGACAACATGGGGAAAATGAAGGTGTTCCCTAAAAAATCGTTTACGTTTACCGGAAACTTCAGCGGAAGATCAAATTAACTTTAAAAGTTTCAGTAGCTAAGCTATAATTTTGTTAATGAATTTAGCCCTTTGATTAAACTTTAAAAGTATATGAGTAGAATGATTATTCTTCATTCCTTTACTAAATGATTTCTGCTCGATTTCGAGCTACGTGTTATCTAGTTAGTACAATAAAGAGCTGAATGCGGGACAGTGGCCCTATCTGTCGACAGTGTTACAAACTTGAGTCACTTAGTTTACATTTTAACATATGGGCAATTTTTAATATACATATTTTGAAAGTTCAACTCCAGACTGTAGCACTTATTTTTTCGAGCAAAGCCAGGGCACGCTCGGATTAAATGAAAAAGGAATTCGCCAAAATATTGTGGGGGATGAATACATTAAAGACGCCCTAAGGGAAAAAGTATAATTCCCGTTGCCTAAATAAAGATTGAGCCACATTTTATGATTAAGCAGATAAGATACAGAAATTGATGATGGATTAAACCTTAACTAAATGTATCTTTTATATAGTGCGTATGACCTGAATAAATTGACAAAACAACCACAAAACCGTGATGAAAGGAATCAAATTACAGATAAGCTAAAATAACGTATACGTTTGTGAAGCTAATTACCCTCTGCTTGACTGATGTAATTGGAACTGTAAACAAAAGATCATCCATTACATTTATACGGGCATATTTCAAACCTTTGACCCCGCCAAAAAACCTTAAAAACCAGAGATTTTTATAATGTAAGGATGTCTACATAAATAGATCAATGAATTAGATTAGGCAATTACAGCACAGTCGGTGACTAAAAAATTTCTGTACCCCCCTCTTTCAGTCTTGCGGGAGATGAGTTTCAAGACCTAACCACAAAAGGCAGCACGCTCTTCAGGCTTTAAACTATAGAGGTCGAATTAGATTAAACGCCAAGTCATCGTAACAGGCATAATTACAACTCCCGCTGCCGAAATAAATATTGAGCCATATACTGAAATTATGATTAAACAGATTAGGTACTAAAACTAAACTAAATGTAACTTCTATATAAGTATATAATTATGTCCATAAAATAAATCAACAAAAGAATAATAAAACCGTGTTGAGAGAAATCAATTTATAATCAGCTCTAACAGCGTATGTAGTCACATATGTAGGCTACATCTGTGAAGCTAACCCAGCTGGCTGATTGAATGAACATTGAAAATGGAAACAAAAGATCGTCCATAACAAATGGACCTCGCCAAAAACCCCTTGAAACTTCGAATTTTGTGAAATCCTTTCTTAGCGGATGCCTCCGCCCTAAGAGGTACGTCCACGCAAAATCTCAAGGTTCTAGGTCATATAGTTTGGGCTGTGCGATGATGGGTGAGTGGTATTTGACAAATATATAGTAGATTTACATTTGAAATTAAGGGTGAATGATCTTATTATCATTGAAGTCCAGGCACGAGTCGATGTGAAGATAGTTTACATCTGCAATAATTTTGGTTACAAAAAAATCCAGTAGGTCTGGAAGTTTATTTATATTTGTTGGCCAATATGTGGGTTCACCAGTACACAAGTAACTTAAATGTTTTTCCGTTAATCAATATATATATATATATATATATATATATATATATAATGTGGCTCTATATATTTGTCAAATACCACTGACCTATCATCGCACAGCCCAAACTATATTACCTAGAACCTTGAAATTTTGCGTGGACGTTACTCTTAGGGCGTAGGCATCCGCTAAGAAAGGATTTGACAAAAATTCCTAAATTATTTTTGGCGAGGTCGAATTTTTCAAATTTTCCCATATAAAAGTGTTATGGACGATCTTTTGTTTACTTTTTCAATGTCCATTCAATCAGCCAGCTGAGTTAGCTTCACAAATGTACATACGCTGTTAAAGCTGATTATAAATTGATTTGTTTCATCATTGTCATCATGGTTTTATTATTCTTTCGTTGATTTATTTTATGGACATAATTATGTACTATATAAAAGTTACTTTTAGCTTTAGTACCTAATCTGTTTAATCATGTATACAACAAATGGTACCATATTTATTTCGGTAGCGGGAGTTGTAATTATGCCTGATACGATGATTTGGCGTTTGATCTGTTTCGACCTCTATAGTTGAAAGCCTGAGGAGCGTGCTGCCTTTTGTGGTTGAGTCTTGAAACTAATTCCCCGCAAGACGTATTTTTTTAGTCACCGACAGACTGTGCTGCAATAGCCGAATCTAATTATTTTATCTAGGCCTATTTATATAGAAATCCTTAAATTATAAAAATCTCTGGGGTTTTAAGTTTTTTTTTGGTGGAGTCAAAGGATTAAAATGTGCCCTCTAAATGTAATGGGTGATCTTTTGTTTACATTTCCAATTTCATTCTTCATCAATCCAAGGTTTAATCCATCATCAATTTCTGTACCTTATCTTTTTAGTCATAAAATGTGGCCAAATCTTTATTTAGGCATCGGGACGCCCTTTTTCCCTTAGGGCGTCCTTAATGTATTCATCCCCTACAATAGTTTGGCGAATTCCTTTTTTATCTAATCCGGGAGTGTCCTGGCTTTACATGAAAAAAATAAGTGCTGCAGTCTGCAGTTGACGTTTAAAATACATTGAAAACTGCCCATATGTTAAGTTGTAAACTAAGTGACTCAAGTTTGTAGCACTGTCATCAGATAGCACCACTTCTCCGAACATTCATCTCTTTATTGGCAAATATGCATAGAAATACCTTAAAATTGACACATTTTACGTTAAAATCGGTCTTGCCGTTTTTGAGTCATGACTGAGAAAAGAAAACCTACAGTATCTACTTTAATACTAGTATAACAGGTTTTTTAACCTACACAACGCCATAGGACGTGAACAGACCTCTACATTAAATATTCCTTGATCTAATCTTTTTTCATTCAGCCCCTTCAGATTCGTCAAATCAAGGTTAGATTATGATTTTTATCGTGAGCGAAGCCACGGGAACTGCTAGTATATATACATATAAAGAGAGTTGTGTGTTGGTATATTTAGTGCTACAGTCAAAACTACACTTCGTAGACCCTTGATTTTTGGTATCGAATTAAAGCTTGGAATCTCATGATGTGCACTATGGTGGTTGGGTTTCGATATCTTATAGGGTGGAGACACAGGATCGTCTGAAAGGGACCTATTTTAAAGATTTTGTGAGTACTTTATTTTATTTGTTTATATCAAAGCATATGGTTTGATTTGAAATGGTTACCGTGGTTACAGTGGTTGCCAACAGAATGCAGCACCTATAATTGTTTTTGTAGAAAAGGTGAATAAAGCCTTATTTAGAAAATATGTTTTTATTTACATTTTCAATTATTTAGTAAATTTCTACTGTTAGGTTATGTTATCAAAAACGTAAAATGCACTAAAAAGTAGGGTGCACATATTTGTTTTCTTTAAATTCAAAGTTATTAGTAAAACTATGAGAAAATGTCAAAACGTAGGAGACAATGTTTGCAATGCCGTATCTTATCAATAGATGAAAGATTACAAGAAAAAATGGAACAACGAAAGAAAAGAAACACATCAACACAGAAACACAGAAAGGGAGAAAAACGCACAAGGTGATGAAAGAAATAATCAGAACACAGATAACGGAGAACCTTCGAAAAAGGGATCAAAAAGAAGAAGCTAATTCACAAGCTGTTTGCAAAAGGACAGGGAACTATGATTTGGACCGTAGAGGACACATTATTCTAACCATAAGTAGATTATAGGGTGTATTAAACACCCGAATGTAGTAATTTGCAATACGAACACAATTTGTAGTTATCTATAAGTATAAAAGAGGATGTTGGTATATATATATATATATATTTATTTATTTAGTTGGCAGGGATAAACACAGAAACCGCTGGACCGATGGCCACGAAACTTGGTACATACATTTAGAATTTCATGGAGTAGGTTTATACACCTTCAATTTTGTGATAACTTTCAGGGCTTAGCCCTGGGACCGTCTTAAAGGTACCCATGTCAGGGATTTTGAAATAATTTGAGTTAGATTTGTTTACTAACAAAACATATGAAAGTAAAATTTAAAACAGGTGATGTAAATTAATGGTATTTCTTTCTGCTATTTAACTGTATTTTTGTTAAAATGAAGATTTGTTACTTGGTGCCAGGTGGTCAATGAATTAGACTTTTGCATTTTTTCAAAGTGCAATACACTATATAAAATGCTGATAATATGTAGTATAACATAAAATAAATAACTGATTACTGAAGGACTCCAGTGATCACTGATCACTTATACTTGAAGGACTTTTTTATGACAAATAACTGCTATTTAAAGAGGAAGAGTGTGCTACTGTAAAGAATTAATTTTACCTACAACACTTTAAAAAAATTGCCGGGACGGCTCATTCAAACGTTTTACTCAATATAGAGTCTAAAAACGTAAGACAGCACTTTTTAATAATTGCTGGAGTGGCATTGTAATTTTTTTTTCAAGGTAGACCCTAAAACCTTAAGAAAATGATCTTTTACAGTGAATAAAATTTCAAGCTAACTTCTTTGATTCCTCTAACACGTATGCCTTCATGAAGGAAATAAATAGGATTTCTAATACGCAGGTCTGCTGCGACGGGGGTGCATAATAAAGTTTTAATTAAGGGTAACATATGCGAGCAGATTCAAAGTGCCGTCGAAAAAGCCAAGGGTGCCGTTCCTTATATTGTGCCCCATGATCATCATCAGGGCAAGCTCAGGTACCGTGGAAACGACCATTAAATGCTTCTCGGCGTTCGTCTCTGTAAATTGGCCTCTTGAGTGTGTGAGCGCAATCCTCTTCACCTGATAGCACGATCGACTGGACAGCCGACACAAGCAAAACGCACTTGCAAGAGGAAGGACCACCGATATTGGGCATGAGCCTACCCAGGGCAGCAACACCATTTGGGGCTTTGTCGGTGGGGCGTTGGATATGGTCACATTTTTTTATGTACAGGCAGTTTATGCAGGATTATAATACCCCCGTCGTAGCAGACCTTCGTACTAAGAGCGAATTTCTAAAAACTTTTGCTGTATGGAAGTACATTTGATATGTTCAAAGAAGTAGATACATTACATACATTAGATTTTACAATAAGAAAAATAAATGGGAAAGCAAAACTATATAATTCATGGGTGATAGTGTATGTATAATTTTAATCGTGAGCGAAGCCACGGGTTCTTCTAGTTGCATATAAAAGAAATTAATTCAAAAAGGAAACGCATATTATGTGCTTTTTGAAAGGGAAAATGAGACTGCTACCACCAAATATGCCACCCCCGGCTTTCTCAAATATATCTATGGTGAAACATCAAAATGTATTGAATTTTTACATTAAATTAGACATTATAATGCTTGCTTCCGAATGACGTCTTTTGGAGCTACTAGTTAGGCCTTCATAAAATCTTTCAACCCAGCGAAGCGGGTTAACAAACAGCTAGTTGTCTTATAAAGTTGCCTACCTCGCGGATTAGTTTTCCTTGATCCCCACATGTGATTTTGCTGTTATAATCCCCTCCAGATAAAAACCTATCCCCCAAGGGAGTTGAAAAAGTCAGTAAATTGTTGATGACTAATATTGTCTCTGGGCGGGCGGTAGACCGATGAAAATGTTATTGAACCGTGCATATCTTCCACAGTTACAAGTAATCCAGTTGATATTTGGAATGTTTATAATTACTGATGCAAGTCATTATTGCAGTACCAACATGCGCAGTGTTATTAGGGTGGTTTTTGTGTGGTCGTCACTGATTATAACAATACTCATGCAATTTTTTTTTGGAAAATGCAGTAATGCAGTCTTGAACATTGAAAAGTATCGACACGTATCGATACTTATCCGATAGATATCGATAGAATCGACGCGCCGGGTCATGGACGAGTAACGAGGCGATGCGCAAGCCGGGTTGGCGCCGGTTCTCCTCGTGAATTGTCGATTCGAAAATCGCGCTTGGAATAAAATCCGCTCGTGCTAATCGTGACTATTTCGGTCCTTAATATGTACGGCTTTCGCATGACAAGTGGATTTCCTGTCTGGAATGCGCGGCGATAAAAAGTCTACGACTTGTAATGAATTTTTGTCGCTGTAGTCGGTTCGTGATATTAATTATTGATCGATGATTGGGTTTTCTGTATTATAGAAGCGTTTAAATGAATTTTAGCCACACTCGTTTTACATATTAATTCATGCACATACAGATCTGTTCAGCCCAGAAGTCCTGTGGGATGCGCATGCGCAGTAAAGATTTCCCCTACCGCGATTCTCAGTACAGTCAAATTTCGAAATAACTCATCTGTCAAAACATATGATTCTTTGTTTCAACAGAACCCTCTAAGTAGGGACACCTAATGGAAAAATGTAGTTCCCGCCGCCGAAAAAGAGATGGCGCCTCTTAGTCCGATTGGAATTGTAGTAGGAGTTTACGGATCAAGCTGACTTTCCAAAGTCAAGCAGCTGGTTGTAATAGTTTGACAGTTGTATGTTATTGCTTTGTATTGTTGTGTCATTTACCATAATGTTTACCTGTTTTTGTTTACAAACATTCTCATTTTGACATTTTGGATGGTGAATAGAAGCGCTGACTATACGGGGCCAGCTTGGACTATTCCATGCATCAGCGCTAATTTCTGCTCTGCTTTTCGGCGGCGGAACTAAACAAATTAACATTGGATGGCCCTACTTAGAGGGTTCTGTATACATTGTTTGTTTGCAACAATATTTGTAATTCTGTCACAGGCCATGTGGGATTTTAATTTGACTATACACAACCGATGAAGAAAAACAGTGGTGGGGGTATTCTCCATCTCTCTCGCACTTCCACCCCTAAAAGACTTCCTGGCTGAATATATCTGTACCTAGGTGTCGAGGAGCATGAAAAAGTTGCGGGGGTTTACAAACAATACCAGATTATTTTGGATTTACAGAGAGAAGGGAAGAAATAATAACAGATGGTCAATTTATGCTCATTATATGTTAATCAGCTTTACGCGATTAAACAGAATCAACCGGCTGATTCAGCTGTTTTAGTTAACATTTTCCATAACTATAACATGAGCACTTTTAAGTATAACACTGTCTGAGCATGGTATCTACGCCTTCAGCTTTTTCTGTTCTAGCTAAAATGAGTTGATTCGGTCTCGTTCAACACTGATAAACATATCGACAACGTGCTGTTTAATAACGGCCACAGAAGGGAAGAACCGTCGAAGTTGATCGTTATATCTTCTGTCGCTTTGTCGCTAGGTGGCTTCCACTGCGACCGCTGCCTCTAGAGGAGAGTCATCGGCGACCGCCAGCCCGGGTGGCGGAGATGGCTGTCACTGCGACCGCTGCCTCTAGAGGAGAGTCATCGGCGACCGCCAGCCCGGGTGGCGGAGGTGGCTGTCACTGCGACCGCTGCCTCTAGAGGAGAGTTATCGGCGACCACCAGCCCGGGTGGCGGAGGTGGCTGTCACTGCGACCGCTGCCTCTAGAGGAGAGTCATCAACAACTACCAGCCCGGGTGGCGGAGATGGCTGTTACTGCGACCGCTGCCTCTAGAGGAGAGTTATCGGCGACCGCCAGCCCGGGTGGCGGAGGTGGCTGTCACTGCGACCGCTGCCTCTAGAGGAGAGTTATCGGCGACCACCAGCCCGGGTGGCGGAGGTGGCTGTCACTGCGACCGCTGCCTCTAGAGGAGAGTTATCGGCGACCGCCAGCCCGGGTGGCGGAGGTGGCTGCCACTGCGACCGCTGCCTCTAGAGGAGAGTCATCGGCGACCGCCAGCCCGGGTGGCGGAGGTGGCTGCCGCTGCGACCGCTGCCTCTAGAGGAGAGTTATCGGCGACCGCCAGCCCGGGTGGCGGAGGTGGCTGTCACTGCGACCGCTGCCTCTAGAGGAGAGTTATCGGCGACCGCCAGCCCGGGTGGCGGAGGTGGCTGTCACTGCGACCGCTGCCTCTAGAGGAGAGTTATCGGCGACCGCCAGCCCGGGTGGCGGAGGTGGCTGTCACTGCGACCGCTGCCTCTAGAGGAGAGTTATCGGCGACCGCCAGCCCGGGTGGCGGAGGTGGCTGTCACTGCGACCGCTGCCTCTAGAGGAGAGTTATCGGCGACCACCAGCCCGGGTGGCGGAGGTGGCTGTCACTGCGACCGCTGCCTCTAGAGGAGAGTTATCGGCGACCACCAGCCCGGGTGGCGGTGGTGGCTGTCACTACGACCGCTGCCTCTAGAGGAGAGTTATCGGCGACCACCAACCCAGTTGGCAGAGGTGGCTGTCACTGCGACCGCTGCCTCTAGAGGAGAGTTATCGGTGACCACCAGCCTGGGTGGCAGAGGTGGCTGCCTCTGCGACCGCTTCCTCTAGAGGAGAGTTGTCGGTGACCACCAGCCCGGGTGGCGGTGGTGGCTGTCACTGCGACCGCTGCCTCTAGAGGAGCGTTATCGGCGACCACCAGCCCGGGTGGCGGAGGTGGCTGCCGCTGCGACCGCTGCCTCTAGAGGAGAGTTATCGGCGACCACCAGCCCGGGTAGCGGAGGTGGCTGCAACTGCGACCGCTGCCTCTAGAGGAGAGTTATCGGCGACCGCCAGCCCGGGTGGCGGAGGTGGCTGTCACTGCGACCGCTGCCTCTAGAGGAGCGTTATCGGCGACCACCAGCCCGGGTGGCGGAGGTGGCTGCCGCTGCGACCGCTGCCTCTAGAGGAGAGTTATCGGCGACCACCAGCCCGGGTAGCGGAGGTGGCTGCAACTGCGACCGCTGCCTCTAGAAGAGAGTTATCGGCGACCACCAGCCCGGGTAGCGGAGGTGGCTGTCACTGCGACCGCTGCCTCTAGAGGAGAGTTATCGGCAACCACCAGCCCGGGTGGCGGAGATGGCTGTCACTGCGACCGCTGCCTCTAAGAGTTATCGGCAACCACCACCCCGGGTGGCGGAGATGGCTGTCACTGCGACCGCTGCCTCTAGAGGAGAGTTATCGGCGACCACCAGCCCGGGTGGCGGAGGTGGCTGCCACCGCGACCGCTGCCTCTAGAGGAGAGTCATCGGCGATCACTAGCCCGGGTCGCGGAGGTGGCTGCCACCGCGACCGCTGCCTCTAGAGGAGAGTCATCGGCGATCACCAGCCCGGGTGGCGGAGGTGGCTGTCATGCGACCGCTGCCTCTAGAGGAGAGTCATCGGCGACCACTAGCCCGGGTGGCGGAGATGGCTGCCACTGCGACCGCTGCCTCTAGAGGAGAGTCATCGGCGACCACCAGCCCGGGTGGCGGAGGTGGCTGTCACTGCGACCGCTGCCTCTAGAGGAGAGTTATCGGCGACCACTAGCCCGGGTGGCGGAGATGGCTGCCACTGCGACCGCTGCCTCTAGAGGAGAGTCATCGGCGACCACCAGCCCGGGTGGCGGAGGTGGCTGTCACTGCGACCGCTGCCTCTAGAGGAGAGTTATCGGCGACCACCAGCCCGGGTGGCGGAGATGGCTGCCACTGCGACCGCTGCCTCTAGAGGAGAGTCATCGGCGACCACCAGCCCGGGAGGCGGAGGTGGCTGCCACTGCGACCGCTGCCTCTAGAGGAGAGTCATCGGCGACCACTAGCCCGGTTGGCGGAGATGGCTGCCACTGCGACCGCTGCCTCTAGAGGAGAGTCATCGGCGACCACCAGCCCGGGTGGCGGAGGTGGCTGCCACTGCGACCGCTGCCTCTAGAGGAGAGTTATCGGCGACCACCAGCCCGGGTGGCGGAGAATGACTATTACCCGCACAAATACGGGTCTGCAGTTTATGAACGGCTTCCGCCACGCAATTAGTTCATCCCGCTCTGTGGGCATCGCTGCAGGCAGAACCTTCTCTTCTGGGAATTCGTTAGACAGTTGTTATCCGCACGTGCGCCGCGGCGCCGATACCGCACACGTCTGCGTATTTGACGTCACAACGCGGTCCTGTTCCAACGATATTTAGGAACAGGTTTCAAAAAAAGAACACCTATATCAGGAACCATAACGCCTTAAAGAATGAATTAACTGTACAGAAAGAAACATAAAATCTAAATAAACCAAAGCGAGTATTGCTATTAAAATAGACTGATTTTTTCAATGCATGGATAAACGGAATTTTTTTTATTCTGTCCCACCTTCACATCCCAGGACGCTAGACCCAGTCTTGAATTGTTTCGCACATTACTTCAGGTTAGCGCTAGTGAGTAACGGCATTGTCATATAGTGAAAAAGCAAAAAGCCATTGGTGATGGGCGGGGTATGAACCCGGGCCCCGGAGACCGGAACCCCGCGTTCTAACCACTACAATGATTCTAGCCAGTCAAATTTTAAATTTAAATAAAAACTTTTGACTTTTTTATTTTCTAAAAAAGGAAAAATTTCTATTCTAAATATAATTAATACTACCGATAAAAACTAAAGGGCACCTCACATGCAAAATTTCAACCTTTTACCTCAATATTAAATGGTATAGTCTGAGAGTTATTTAAAACGTAAACACTGACAGATCACGCAGTTCTAAACGCCGTTTTGTTTCTATACTTAAGCAAAATGGCGGCCACAGCTTCATTTGCTGTAATGCTATTAAGATAGGTATGCTCCGTCTATTTGTACACTGTAGTCGTTCGTTTTACAATACCGAATCTGGCGTGTAAGTTCAAATATTGAACAATTACTGTAAGACATGAGCTATCCTATACTACAAAATGGGGTTAAAATACCCCCGTTGCAGCAGACCTGCATACTCAGCGAATTTCAAACGCAAAACAACATATTTTAATCCAACATAGCGAGGCTTGACATGTTTTTTGTAAGCTCCATAAGAATAACATGGGGAATGAGTATGCAGGTTTGCTGCTACAGGTATTTTTAAACTGGTTGGTTTTAATTCAATATTTAGTAGATTTGAACTAGAAGAAGCCATTTACCAAGTTTTATCAAGATATGTTGAGAAATAAGCGAGATATAGAATTTTACTTATTTCCCATGAGGTTAACATTGAGACAACGTACTGTGTTTACCACTTTCAATATCTCGGTAATCAATGGACATAGAGCGGTGATTCAAAATACTAAATTATTTGTTTTTTTGAGCTGAAGTCAATGGTGTGAACAAAAATTTGATAAATTTTATTTTTCCATGTAAAAAACCCAAAAACTCATTTTTGGGGGAGTTTATCACCCTTTACCCCCCCTTCCAGTGGTCCGATCGGGCTGGTTCACGACCTCGTCCGAGTGATTACCACTTTACACGTTTGTACCAAATTTCATGATGATCGGACCATATTTCCGGCCGCTATCGTGTTAACAGACATATATATAAATTCAAACGAATGGTGTTTTTTTGCTTCTGGGGGCCCCAAAACGAAAAGTTATGGTCTGGGTCTTAAATCTTACCATGAGTACTACGGTAAAAGCTTCTTCCCTATCGGGGAAATTCGCTAAAATTCAAACGAATGGTTCCTTTTGCTTCTGGGGACCCCAAAATGAAAAGTTAACATGGACTCGGACTTTGGTCTTACCATGAGTACTACCGTAATAGCTTATTCCTTTAAGGAAATGCGCTAAAAATCATAAGTGGGCCGCTGGATTATTTTATCGAACTTAACTAAAAAGAATTTCATTTGGGTTTAAAAGTTCTACCACCGAAATTTAAAAGCAAAGAAAAACGTGAAGCCGTTTGGCCGGTGTTTAGGAGATAAAACAGTTCATTCTTTAGCTTAGTACAGTATTGAGTTAGAAAATTATTGAATTGATGACAAAAGAATCGAGTGGTTCTGATATCTGTTCTTTAAGTGTTTTTTGTTAATTTTGTAATATTTCGTTATCATTAAAATATCGTTTTTGGGATCAGTATACATTGTGTTGAATTTGCTTGTATTAGTAATTTTTGATGCGTTAATCGACATAATAAAAAATGTATGAGCGTTAATTTCTTTTCACCTAATATTAACTTGCGATAGCACCGAGTATAATACATAGCCACTTATGAAACATTTATTGATTTTTTCCATATAAACATGTTTAATTGGAACTTATTACAAACTAACTGGGATTTAATTCTAAGAAATGCATCGACTAGCTCACATTAAAAATGCCTTATGTGATGGAACATTAATCATCCTACGACTGACTTCAATGACAAATGACAAATGAACGAGCCTATAAGAGACACAAGGGAAATTTCTTTTGTTTTTCCTGTAGCCTCTTTTTGAATTACTTGACCTTCTGTGTTGTTATCCCTAAACCTTGAATTCACCTCGAACATTCATTATGTCCTCATAGCAAAAGGTAATTTACAAACTTATGGGTCCAAAAGTAGGTTAAAGTAACATATTTATTAGATGTCTGATGTATGACACTAAATATTTACTTTTTATATCTTTGCACGGATATGAAATAATTACATCAATAATGTAATTTGGGTGAACCGAACGAAACATTCTAAGAATCATACGCTAGTTTTAGCCTGCTAATCGATTCAGCTGAAGGAAGAGTCTCATTTTAGGTCACGTGTTCAAATACCTGTTATATCATTGTAACAAACAAAATAAACATTGTATTACCGTACATCAAAAATATATTTTACTCTAACAAAAAAAATGTACAGCAGACATAGAAGGGAAACCAACCAACTCTCTGTACTGTCTACTTCCAACAAGCGTCGAGCTGGCGGGCGATACGATAAATCACCACAGGGGGCAGCACCGTCGCGCGTCGGTAGTAAACTGACGGCAATCACGCTAATTTGACGGGCCGTCAACCGTCAACCGTCAACCGTCAACCGTCATCCCCGTCGGCCGCCAACGTGCCGAGCCTTGATTGTGGGCGAAATTTGGTTTATGCGTCCCACCGCTGATTTCCCTCATTATTCCACTGGTTATGATGGGCCATTATGTTTTTGTTTGAATTTCTTGCGAACGAGTCTTTGACCCAGTTGTTGTCCAAGTTCTGTGGTCCAGTTTGGTGGGAGAGGTGTTTTATCTTGTCCTAAATTTTTGAAATTATTTTATCTTTTTAAGGGCGAATTTATTTGGTTACGCTCAGGATTAGCGGAACATTTTATGGTCTGGTTCTTAAGTTGTAATTTAATACTTTTGATCGAAAAGAAACAAATATTTTTCTGTAGACCTGAATAAAAACCAACGAGTCTTTTTCCCAATAAGGGAGGATGATCACTATATCGTTCATTCACCATCCGTACTGGGTTTTGATATTATTTAAGGGGAAAGGAAAAATTCTCCTGCCAAAAAAACGGCTGTGTCTGGGAGCACTTGAGTTTTTTTTTTGGATTGTAGTGTAATTAGAGGATTTCGATTCACAACAAGTCTCTCCGATTGTAGATAACGAACTTGAAAATCCGGAACCCGAATCCCTGTTTCAAATTTTTACGAACAAATACTACCCGAAATGAGTGTATCTACACTAGTATAGTATATACATATAATAATTTAATAAATAATAATTGAAATTCGGTTATATTTAATAAAGTCGCCTTGCTTAGTTGTATTAGTGGAGAGCTTGATAAAGGTTTGAAAATAATAATAGGCCCCTTCTACATAACCTTTTTCCATAACAGTAAAACAAGAAAACTTGAGCTCTGCAGCATTGGTATAAAAACTTACAAACCAGTTCAATATTCTTTTATTACTTGTAATTTCTTTCAGTTGGTTCATTAATAAACAATAATTATTAATCTTTCATTGGTTTGAACGAAACGTTAAACAGGCAAGTTTAACGGTTGGGAACAAAGATGGCGCCAGCAACAACATCGAGATATTAAGTAACAGTTTTTTCATCAAACAAAGTATTATCAGCCCCCCCTGTCCAAAGATGACATTTGAATATATTTATATAATGTATTATTGTTATTTCCGCAATGCATTTCTTGATTGTATTTCTTCATAGTGCATTAAAGGCGAGTTTTCCTGCTTTTAAATATCAAAATCGAAACATGTTTATTAAATCGTGATCTTTAAACTCAGGTTCGCAGCGATCGTGCTTGCAGCGCATCTCACGGGGGCAACGGGGAACTCCTGGGCCACATTGCCTCTGCAAACAATAAAAAAATTCAGGCATCAATATCACTCACATTAAATTATTATAATTTTAAATTCGAAATAAGCTAAATTAACTTTTTCTTGAACTATAAATAGATAATTTATATAAGCGTTTTTCAATAATATTAAAGACATCTGCCGATCACCTTCCCAACCCCCAACCAAACAAGTAACTAAGTTGTGTCTAGGATACTTAGGGCAACAGTAGCCTACACAGTGACTAACAGGGAAAAACATGTGAAATAAACGGTATCAGAAAACTGAGGCATACTTCAAGGAAACCTACAATAAAACAAATTTATCAATAATTCAATATAATACTAGGAGTAGGCCTACGCTCCTATGTCGTGTATAGGTCGAACGAAGTGCGGTAAAACTAAATGAAGGCTATTAACTAAAAAAATAAATATTTAAACGTATAACCAACTACTCATTTATAGATTAAAACAATCTTCAGGGTATAAATATTATGTAGTTCAAATTTTACGAATTTTCATCAAATAATAAAAGAGGAGTTAGTTCACAAAGAGTGATTTTCAAGTCGAGTATAACTCACTTCGTTCGAATAATTCAATATAATTCAATACACACCAAGTTTTATCGATACCGGTTGATAAATAAGGGCGATGTAGGTTCTTCCAAAAGAATAACATTAGGCAATGTACTATGTTTACCACCAAATGTAAATATCAATTTCCTCCGCAATTTTTGCAGGCATGGAGGAGGTGTCATTTTGACATCTTAAGTAAGCACTTCAAACCATGACATTTTTATCAATATCGTCAGAATCGTCTTTGATAAATTTGGATTATTGTACGTTTTTTGGTGTTTTATGAAGTAAATTCAAATTCAAATTCAACTTCTTTATTTGTAGTTGACAATTTATAAAATTGTATTACAAGAGTCAGTTAGTTTTAGCAATAACCACAATACATTTGTTTTAAAACTAAAAATTACATCTGTATAAAAATGAAAACTAGCTAGTCAAAACCTCATCAACAGAGTAAAATGCCCTTTCCACTAGGAATTTTTTTAATGTCTTTTTAAAAGATGGAGGTGTTATTTTATTTTGTATAATAGAGGGAAGTTTGTTATAAAATTTAGGACCAATCTTTTGTGGAAGAGATGCAGCCAAGTCTAATCCGTGAGAATTTTGCCTACGTATAAACCTATTTCTTGTAAAGTGGTCATGGAAATCTGCGCCTAATTGGAATGAAAAATATTTAAATTTATAGAATATTATGACCTGGAAAATGTATTGCGATGCCAAAGTCAAAATATTCAAGGATTTGTAAAGTTCCCGGCAAGACGTTCGCCGATTGACTCCGGTCATTATTCGAACAGCCCTTTTCTGTAATTTAAAAACGCGTGAAAACAACGTACCGGAAGCTGAACCCCAGAGCACAATGCCATAAGACAGTCTTGATTATGTCAGTGATGAATAAATTAGTTTTGAAATAAATACATTTTTGAATTTGGCAAATATACATAGCAAAAACAATTGTGAAGACAATTTTGCACATAATGTATTAATATGTTGCGACCACGAAAGTTTGTCATCGAATATCAATCCGAGATATTTGCTTTCAATCAAAAAAGGGAAGTTCAAATACCTATATAAAAAAGAAACGCTTGGAGATATTTCGGCCCTGTACCTACATGCCAAATTTACTGAAAATCTGATCACTGGTGTCGTCTCTAGCTTTGATTATATATCCTCACATCCACACACCCACCACACACGGATCCATACAAACAGACTTACACTGACAGACAGTCACTATTCCGCAAACCACTTTTTTGAGATTTGGGGAACAATACAACTAATATGTTCACCAACAACTCAAATTCGAACATTTTAACGAAAACAATACTTTCTCTATATAATATGTATGAGCGGGAGGAAGCAAAATGATCCTATTTGAAGTTTGAAGCTAAATCTTTGAAGCTATGAATAATCGCTCAAAAAAGTAAGGCTCATTTAAATATAAGGTTTGGGGTGGCTTATACAGATTAGATGAAATAATTACTTCCAAACCAATCAATCCCCAATAAAGGTTGTGACGTAGAGACTTATTGACAGGGTTTGCATACTTATATGAACTAGAGATCGCCACTGGTCGAAAATTTGACAAATTCTCAAATTGACGAATAAAGATAGCTAATTTTAAAAACAATCTTTGCATACACCAATTCGTGTCTAAATACATTTCATATAACACATTTTCCATGTTAACACATTATATAACTAAATGGGAACCAATTGCAAAAGAGAAATATTCAATCTTTGACTAGTTATTTTACCTCACCTCTGGCGCATTTTTATGGTATGGTTTGTGGTAATTAGTATTTTATTAAGATTCCACTTTTTTTAAGACTGAGCCGATTATTGATTCAGAGAACGGTAAAAATTCAGTCATCAAATAAGTTTATCCCATACACACCTTGCCATCGTTCCCTCCCTCCCTCAATTCATTCCTCCCCTCACTCTCTACTTCTTAAAACTTTATGTTCTCCCTAAATCTCAAATGAAACTCGTTTGAATACGATATCTTCAATCTTCTCTAAATAATCGTGATTTCATCAAATACAATATTTTCACTCCATGCCCCAATCAAACACGTGGCTTGAAATTGTTTGAAGATAATAATTTGTTTTTAACTCTGATAGATGTTTTACTGGACGAATACTATCTTGTGTCATTATGAATTCCTTACATTTGTTTATTGCTTGGATCTTTTCCGTTATACGTATACCACCATTCCAAATTTACCCTTCAAGCTTGATATTTGACAGAGCACCATAAACTAGGTCAAATAATTGTTATTAGTCGTTTTAAAGAGGAAATTCCTTGAAAGAATGTTTTACCTGCGGTTTCGTTGTCTTATCTACCGTTATCTCTGCCTAGACACGAGAAGCCAGGGTCTGCCCGTCTAGCGGTCCCATTTCCATTTTCTTATGTTAGGTTAGGTAAAGTTACGTTAGGTTAGGCTAGGTTAGGTTACATTATCTAACCTAACCTAACCTATCCTAACCAAACTTATCACCTACCTTGTACCTATTGATGCCTCCGTCTGGCCGCTGCGGCGGCGGCGTTGGAGTTGTCAAGTGCCCGGTGCAACCGGGACACTATATTTATGATTCGATGATAGTTGGTTGATGGTAGAATTGATGGAATCCGGTTGTTAATGGTGGTTGACATGTTACCAAAATCAAGCTTGAAAAACAAATCTGAAACAGTGGTATACGTATAACGGAAAAGATCCTATTGCTTGATAACAATTTGTTGTTGTTTTGGTTCTATATCCCTGATGACAGAAAAAAACAGCGTACAATGTTGCCCAATGTTGCTAATGTTGCTCTCACATAATGTTTCGAAACAAAAATCTTTTGGAAAAAATGCTTGTCTATTAATATAACGATGTTCATATTATTGAAAATTTGCTTTCTTCTTATTATGAATAAGTTATTTTCCAAAAGGAATCTATGAATTGGAAAAAGTATACCATATTTTTTAATACTCACCAAACAGAGGACAAGTTGGGATAGGAGCGACATTATGATTATTGTGAAGACGAACAGGAGTAGCTTGTCCATATCTCTTTGAAAATCCAAAAATGTATTTGATATTCCTGTAAATACACCATACAATTGATTGTAAATAATTGTAAATGTGAATCTTTATATTAATAGACAAGCATTTTTTCTATAAGGTTTTTTCCTCCTTCTTTCTCAGCCTATGTGCAACGTAGCAAAAATCTAAGAACACCGATGAAATTGTATTTTTCTGTATATGTGCACAATTTCATTGAAATTTAAAATAGTCTTTTCGGAAAACTGAATTATAAATTCCAAAAAATTAACATTGGCCTTATTAGATGCCATGGAGGAGATAATATAAAAGCAAAACAGAACTATACATTTGTCATCATATCTAGTTTTCGTTGAGTAATGATTAGATGTAAAAACATTATGTGAGAGCGAAAATTGGGCAAAAATGTACGCTGTTTTTTTCTGTCAATAGAGATATGAAACCAAAAGAATAACGAATTTTTATCAAGCAATAAACAAATATAAGGAATTCATTAATGACACGAGTTAGTATTCGTCCACTAAAAATCTACCAGAGTTAAGAATAAATTATTGTCTTCAAACAATTTCAAGCCACATGTTTTACTGGCGCATGGGGTGAAAATATTGTATTTGATGAAATCAGGATTATTTAGAGAAGACTGAAGATTTCTTATTAAAATGTTAGAGATTTAGGGAGAAATTCAAGTTTGGTCGCTTAAATAAGATTAAGAGATAAAAATTTGCTGACATAAAGGAAAGCAAAGTACATGAAGTTGCGTCTCTACCTTTCAGTGTACTAACTGACGTGCAACTGGAGTACAAATGGCCATTACATTCAAATATTTGTGTTTGGTATAAATAGAATGCGCCAGAGGTGAGGTAAAATAATCAGTCAAAGATTGAATCTTTCTATTTTGCTTTTGGTACCCATTTATATTGTGTGTTTACATGCAAAATATGAACTATAAGAAATGTATTTATACACACATTGGTGTACGCAAAGATCGTTTTCAAAATTAGCTATCCCTATTTGTCAATTTGAAAATTGGTAGAATTTTCGACCACTGGCGATCTCTACTAAATTATTGTAAATGTGAATGGAAATAAAACTTCGTGTATTAGAAATACTCATTCACATATCTCTAACGTTCTAACGAATAAGCATTTAAGTATCAGAGGAATTCTAAGGAATAGTATAAAACGTTTTTGACGAGGAGTGTGGAAGGATATTCTAAATTGTATTTATTTGACTTTTACTTATATTCCTAACAGACTTAAAACTTATTAATTAATTGAGTTATATTTAGAACTGCATAAACATATTTTAAAATCTCAATAGTTCATATCATTACAAACAGAAAACGAACAGATATACACCAGCACTTACCAGGAAAAATATGGTTGGTAAGTAAAGGAACACTCATTTTTATACTGCAAAGTGCAATAAAACATTTAATGACCCCTCTGATAACTGGATTTTAAACAGTGAAACAATTGGAAATCAAGATATTAAAAGGTTCTTATCAAAGCATTGAACGTGATTGGCACCGAGTTAATTCGTAGCCGGTGACGCGACTGTATACCTCAGGGTAACTCAGCCACACGGGTTTGGTGTGGGGGATGTTTTCACGGGATTCATTAAAAACCAGTGGAATTTATTTTAATTCTCCTATATTTGTGCCGTTTTTTCCGTTTTCTCGTTGCAAGGTCTTAAATGTATTATTTTACACATTAAAAATTGAAGACTTTAAAATTTGCTATTTATACACCGATGAGCTTGGCACACTATGACTATCACGTACCAAAAATCCCGGATGAGCGAACGACGTTTTTTAAAGCTGCGTTGCAGTCGCTTTCCATTGCGAGATATCGGTTTTATGAAGTCTGCTGTCAGGAACACAGGTTTTCTACCTTGAATTTGTAATATTAGCTAATAAATTTTCGATAGCTATGTGTTTTTCGATCTCCTGTTGTTAACGTTGGCAACCAGGGCCTGATTAAGAGGTATGGCGCCCCTAGGCTTGAGTTGATTTGGCGCCCCCCTCCCTCTTCACCCCCCCCTTCCGCCCCTATATATCGCCAGATGTATCTACATTTAGCCTAGAAAATAACTGAAATATGATCAGTGCAGACAAAAATTATAACAAATAGGTATTATAAATAAGTCTATTCTAAACAGTTACATGTCACAATGTCACAGTTACCGCTGCCTGTGACACTTATTCAACTAACACTCTCGCAACTTACACCCTCACTGCTCTTCTTTTCTACTTTTGACATTGGGGAGATTTCTTCGGTATTATTTCATATTTAGTAGTTCATCAGCTTACTATATAATATTTTACCAGAACCATGTGGAGCATAACAGACAACCACATTCCGGCCTCCCATGCAGGCTAAGGCTGGGAGTATATTTTCTTGCTCTGCATTAAGAGTTGATAGTTTTCAGTTTCATAAAATTGATAAACTTTTTTTATTAGTCCATGGATCTTTATATCACACACTGTATTTTTCCTAAATGACTTTAGTTTGCAAACAGCTGTTATTTGATGACGATATTTTTGCACATGGCAACCCATGAGGCCCTCATATACTAATAATGTAATTTTTTTTAATTACTTAAAAAAACATTTTATTAAGTTATTAATTTTTTCTGGCCAAGTAATATAACCTGCATAGAACACGTTTTTCAGTCAGAAATTAGTTATTTCCAGACTTAGAAGGAAATCCTCGGAGCCATTATCAATCCGCAGATATGATTGTGCCACGGAAACTTTTTCTAGTTACCGTGTGATTGTGCGATCAAACATGATCAAGTGAGCACTCAAGCAAACACTGCTCATATACAGTAAGACTTTAGGATGTACCTTTAGGTTTGATAAAAAATCATGCTAAGCAGGCCGCATTTACGCAAAATGGGCACAGGACTTTCGTTTTATTTTTTTAATTCATTAAAAAAACAATATTTATTTTCCATCCTGTGGCGCCCCTGGATGGCTGGTGCCCTAGGCTGCAGCCTAGTCAGCCTAGTGGTTAATCAGGCCCTGTTGGCAACAAAACGATCATATAGTAAAATACGGGTGGTGCTGTTAAAATTGTTAAATCCATATCGGGTCAACATTTTCCTATGAACTTTTCTTCTAAAAACAACTACAATATTCTATATTCTAACTTTCTTTCGAGAATATAACACCACTCTCAAATGTCTTAATTATCTCTTTGAAAAGTTCTCGTAAAATTATAAATTTATTCATCTTTTGGAAGAGAAGTAGAAACATAACTGCTAGATATAAAATGAGACAATCATACTTTCTCAACGGAGCAACGTTGTTAGAATATTGACATTCATATGTGACGGCGTGAAGACGAGATGGCATTGGCAGTAAAGCGCGGAGGGGGCGGAAATACGTCACTTTACAACTACCGGAAGTTGCTGATAGCGGGAACGTCACGTGATGTGAAACAAGGATTCTCACTTGAGCATAAGTAGGGGGTATTGGTAGGTTCAACCCCAGCAGGGTGGTAGTGGTCGGTCTAAAAATAGAACCCCCCCCGGCTAAAAATAGATTTCTAAAAATAGCTAACCTAAAAAAAAGTTCTCAAAAAAAAAAAAAGCCCAACCTAACTTAACCTAACTTTCACTTTTTGGTGACGTCATAGAGGTCATTGACCTTTCAACCTTAGATCCCCCCCCCGTGACGTCATAGACTACCACCCTGCTGAGACCTGGAATTTAAATCTTGATTGACAGGACCGTTATGGAAAGTTAATGACTCGGCTATTGTTGGCACAGGGCTGTCCTAGCTTTCACCGTACCGTCTTCAGTTTAGGTTGGGAATTTGACAAGTACGGACGCAAGTATGGACTGTGACTACTGGGACTGTGAGATCAACGATGAAGAGTTGGCGAGAGTTTGTGCTGAAGCTGAGAGGATGGAGGTGGAAGAGGAGCAACAGCAACAGGATCAGCAGAACAACTACATCAGCAACAGGAATTGGATCAATCCAAAGGAACAATGGAAAGAAGAAAAATTCACTGATTTGGACTGTCGCTACTTTACTCCAACACTAAAATTCTTTACACTCCCAGGCCTTGAAGAATATGAGAAGCAGCTAATGTGGTGTGGGAAGGAGTTTTGGAGTAGATGGGCAGGATGCCCATCAGACGATGACTTGGAATGGTTTGCATCAGATTATTACTACTTGGAAAATGAGTATCCACTTGAACAGGATGAGAAATGGGAACCAATAGAAACAGAGCAAAAATACCTCAGGGAAGTTGAAAAATATTGGTTTCCGGATAATCATTGGTGCCGACCAATGAAATATGTATGGTGGCCGGAGGAATCTTACTTGAAACTATTGGAAAATAAAAATTGATTATCCTGTAAAATCCTTTTACCTCCACCCTCTCAGCAAAAACGGCCTTTTTAAAGGCCACCTAAGCCTTAAAATGACTTAGAAATAAGATGGAAACAGCCGCTTGTTTGGTTGCTTCAGGAAAGGTCATTGACCTTTGTGGCTATTAATAGAACCCCCCCCCCGACCACTAACCCCCCAAAAAAAAGACCCCCCCCATACCAGTCAGGTCATTGACATGATTAGGGCAATGACAGGATTATCGAATGTAGACCCATTAGCGAAACTATAATCAGTGCTTTAACTGGTGGAATTAGAAAGCTGGCGTGACATGTTAAGCGGCTAGCAACCTATTTTGGCCTGGGAAAGTTTGGAAGTTTTAGAAACTACTGGCTAATGACCTTGTTGTTACATCCGTGTTGATGACCTCGGCTGACTGTTGCTGATATTACGGTCTCAGGTGTTCATTTTGGTTTTGGAGCTCGAACAATGAAGACGTTACAGCAACTGAGCGCTGCATGCATTGCTGATGCTTTCCGTTGTTGGGGGGAGGTTGAGCAAGGACTTGGACACATTTTACCTCCGTCCATAGTAAAACTAGTAATAAGAGAAAGAGCAAGGAAAGATTTTGAGGAACAACGAGAAGAACTTGAGGTGCGAGAAAATACAGACTGGCTGTCAGGAAGAATGGTTACAATGTACTATGACTTGTATTTGGAAGATCAAGTAAGGAAAGAGATGTTGGATTTTTTCCTCAACAACATCGAATTAATGTTTCCGTAAGGAATTTGAATAAATGGGGAAATAAACTGTGGAAAAATAAAAGTTAACACCTTAAATCCTCCCACCTCCCCCCATCAGCGATCAATCGGCCTTTTTAAAGGCCACCTAAGCCTTAAAATGACTTAGAAATAAGATAGAAACAACCGCTCGTTTGGTTGCTTCAGGAAAGGTCATTGACCTTTGTGGCTATTAATAGAACCCCCCCCGGCCACTAACCCAAAAAAAAGACCCCCCCCATACCAGTCAGGTCATTGACATGATTAGGGCAATGACAGGATTATCGAAAGTAGACCCATTAGCGAAACTATAATCAGTGCTTTTACTGGTGGAATTAGAAAGCTGGGGCTGACAGGATTATCGAAAGTAGACCCATTAGCGAAACTATAATCATTGCTTTTACTGGTGGAAATATAAAGCTGGGGCTATTAGCAGGTATTAAGGGAACAATGTCTTGTTGGTTCTGCTTATAGCTGGAAATCTAGAAACTTCTGGACAATGACCGTCCGGTCACGTAGACCTGCTTTCACCGTATAAAGACCTCACCGTTTCTAGCTCAGTTTAGTTTGGGAGTTTGCAACGATCAGTTAGCAAGTGCGCGTGTGCTCTGTGCTGTGAGTGATCTGTATACTCTTTGTGTCACAACACCCAGTGCTACATCATCTTTATTTCTTCAATCACTGAGTAAGTTATTACGTTATTTATTTTAATTGATTTTTTCTTTTATTATAAATTTTTAATTCTAAACTTTAAATGTGGCTTATAAATGTGTGAAGGATGATATTAATTTTGAATAACTACAGATTAGCTTAATTTAACTTTCATATGTTTCACAAAGTAATTTGACTTAAATTGAAGAAAAATATGAAAACTTAAAGTTTAAAAATGAAATAATAATTTATTTTTATTTTGATTTTATTTAATTTTTTTTTGAAAATCACTTTTAACTTATTTGAGTTTTAAAGTTTCATAAATGACCTTTAAGTTTTAATGATAGTTGTCATAATGATTAAAAGAATTTATTAAAGGATTTAGTTGTAAAGTAGTAAATGACTTAGAGATCATTGACCTCCATGGTTATAATTAGCCCTGACCCCCCCCCCGAGCCAAAAATAGACCTGACCTGACCCCCCCCCGAGCCAAAAATAGACCTGACCTGACCCCCCCCCGAGCCAAAAATAGACCTGACCTGACCCCCCCCCAGTCATAAATAGACCTGACCTGACCCCCCCCTTCTAAAAATAGATTCAGGACTTGTACAAATTTTCAGACTTTTAAATGCTGGTCTTGTATTATAGTTGCATGATAGTTTTAAGTTAAGTTTGTACAACCTGGCTGGCATATAACCGGGGGGCGGCTAGACACTGTATAGATTGGATATGTTTTGTCAAAATTGTAGTTAAACAACTACTACTATACAGTGTTGGGCTCAGGTCAAACTCGGGTCAGTTCACGGATTTTACAAACTTGTGTGCATGATAGAAATTAATAAATAGCATAAGTTCTTATGAAAGTGTTCAGTCTGCATCGAGACAATGTAGAGACAGTGTCATGTCGCATAGGTTTCTACGTACAGCGAGGCTTGTTTTTGTGATTTCAGGATGGAGTTCCACTGCGACGTCTGCGGCAAGTCCTACAAGAGCCGGGATGCACATCGCCGTCATCAGGCGGAGCACAATGCTCCGAAGCTGGACTGTGTGCTTTGCGGCTACTCCACTACTCGTAGGGACTTGATGAAAAAGCACAAGTCGTCAGTGGGACACCAACAGCGATCTACAGGGGTGCAGCCGCCTCCACCAGAGCCTCGCTTCGCCTGTGGAGTGTGTAGCACCTCTTTTACACTGGAGAAGAACCTCCAGCAGCATATGCGGGAGCAGCATGACCCGGACGTCGAGAGGAACTTCCGCTGCCAGTATTGTGGACGGCAATTCTCTCGGCGTGGGAACCATGCGGCGCATGAGGAGTTTCACTGCCCCGTGAAGAGGGAAGCAGAGTGGGGCCCGTCAGTGTCTTTCTCAGCTTCCCGGCCAGGGGTGAAGCGCCCGCACCCGCAGCAGCTGGAGGAGTCGCCACAGCCTGAAGAGGAGTCACCGCAGCCGGGACCGTCTTCAGAGCCTTCGCCGGGACCTTCTTCAGTGACTTCACCGGGACCTTCTTCTTCGGAGCCTCAGCCTGAAGAGGAGTCACCGCAGCCGGCACCGTCTTCAGAGCCTCAGCCTCGCGTGGTGAGTGTCGCCGACGACGTCGACGTTGATGACGACGACGGCCCGACCTTTGTGCGTGTGGAGGTCGGGTTCGGCAATAGGCTCCAAACATTCGCGCTGAAGGAGCCTATGCCGACACTCAGGACAATCCCCGAGGTGATGAGAGACTTAAGGTGCCATTTAGTTAGATTGTTAAGGAACGCGACCGAGGAACACCCTAATATTAAAGTGAACTTGTTCCTCGAGTGCGAGTTTGTTGATATTACCGGTGAGAATAAGTGTAAGCGGGCATTCAAGACCAAAAATGCTCCTCTCGAAAGCACGAGCGACTTTGAAAAATTTGTTGAACTATCCTTTGAAAAGCTCGTGCATGAGAAGGAGCAATGCGAAATGGTAGGCTCCGGTTGGACATACCTGCGCGTGACGAACTTGGAAGTGCGAATAAACAGGTATAGTCCATTGGGCGGTGGAGCGCGACATATTTCACTGCCCAAATCGCTCGCGGGTACGCGAAGTGTAGTGAATGTGTTGAACAAGGACGACAAGTGCTTCGCCTTCAAGTTGCTGAGCAAGTTCGTTGTGTCACACCCCGAGCGGCCGGAGTCTTACCCGCAGGCCTTGTTTGCCCGCTACAATTTTGAAGGACTCAAGTTCCCCGTTGCACCTAAAGACATTGCACGGTTTGAATGAAACAATCCTAATGTTAGTGTGAATGTCTATGCACTCGAGGTTATGTATATAGAAGCGCTAGGGTGTTCCCGGTACACTGTGTATCCGATTCGTACCTGTCGGCGGGAAATGGCAGATCATACAGATTTGCTGTACCTGACTAAAGACGGCAATGCACATTACTGCTGGATTAGGGACTTGAGCCGTCTTGTCAGGCCGCAGCTGACACGACATGAGCAAAAACTGTATGTATGTAAGCGGTGTTTCGCACACTTCGATGATCGCGAAAACAAACTCGGCTTGGACGGTAAGACAAGACTGGAGCAGCATCGACGGTACTGCGGAGTGGAGGTGCCGCTTCGCATGGACCTCGCTGCGAAGAAGACCATCCAGTTTAGCCACCCGGAGTTCAGCAGGAAGGACCGCTTCGCCATCTATGCGGACTTCGAGTGTGCTCTGCAGCCTGCATCGGAGGTGTCCAACGTCGAGCATCCGGCCGGAGGTACAGCGTCTCGCATCCATGTCCCGTATGCCTTCTGCTACCATGTCCATGACAACCGTGGGGAAGCGTGCAAGACGGTGACATACTTCGGTGACGATGCATCTAGGGTCTTCATGCACCGCCTGAAGGAAGATGTGAGACGCATCAAGGAACTCCTCTTCAATGACACGAACCTTCGTGCTACGCTTTCGCCATCGGAGTGGGCAGAGTTTCGTGCTGCCACAGTGTGTTACTTGTGCGGTAAACAGTTCGTTGACGGTAGCAAGGACGTGAAAGTGCGCGACCACAACCACGCGGCTCCGTACGAATACCGCGGTGCGGCACACCGGTCGTGCAATCTCCGCTATCGGGAACAACAAATCATCAATGTGTATTTTCATAACCTATCCAACTATGATGGTCACTTCATTGTGCGCGAGTTGGCAGTGGATCCTGGTAGCGTTGAGGTTGTCACCCAAACGGAGGAACGATACATATCCTTCACGAAGAAATTCGTCTACGACGAGGTCATCGGCGAGGCACCCACTGCAGCGAGACGACGACGGCGACGTCAGCAGCAGCAGCCTTCGAACCGGCCGTCGTCGCCACAGCCTTCTACATCATCGGAGCCGGCGCAGCAGCAGCAGCAGAAGAAGAAGCAGCGGAAGAAGAGAGGACTTGTAATCCGAGTACGATTTGTTGACTCGTACAAGTTCCTTTCTTCGAGCCTTGCCAGCCTTGCAGCAGCTTTACCACCGGAGCAACTCGTCGAGACGAAGAAAGCGTTCCCCGACCCGGCGAAATTCGACCTTGTGCGACGAAAAGGGGTGTTCCCATACAACTTTGTGACGTCGCTCGAAGTGTTGGGGTCAACCACGGACCTTCCGCCCAAGGAGGCATTCTATAATGACCTCACACTCGAGCACATCTCGGACACGGACTATCAACATGCACGAAACGTATGGGACACCTTCCAGTGCGCGACCCTGGGAGATTATGCGTCGGTGTATCTGCAGTGTGACGTAGCTCTACTGACAGACATTTTCGAACAATTTCGTGATACGTCCCTGCAGCAATACGGACTTGACCCGGCGCATTACCTCACCCTGCCCTCCTACGCGTGGGATGTAATGTTAAAGTCGACAGATGTGAAACTGGACACAGTGCGGGACTTTGATATGTTTATGTTTTTTGAACAGGGCATCAGGGGAGGTATCTCCCAGGCAATTACGCGTCATGCAAAGGCGAATCACGACCGGTGCCGCACAGAAGATCGTGTAGCCGATGAACCAACACGTTACCTAATGTACTTCGACGCGAATAACCTGTACGGATGGGCCATGTCGGAACCTTTGCCTACAGGACAATTTGAATTGCTCTCCGAACAGGAAATACAAGACTTGGACATTGCGTCACTTGATCCGTACGGTGAGTTCGGGTACGTGTTGGAGGTGGACTTACATTATCCTGAACGGCTGCACGATCTTCATAAAGATTTACCATACTGTTGCGAAACCCGCCGCCCGCCGACAGGTAAATTCCCGAAGCTGATGACTACATTATACGATAAGGAACGATACATTTGCCACTACAGAGTCCTCCAACAGGCCCTGCAGAACGAGATAGAGCTGACTCGTATTCATCGTGTTGTTCGTTTCCGTCAGTCTTGTTGGCTGGCGCCGTACATCCAGAAGAACACGGAGCTGCGGAAACTTGCCAAGACCAAGTTTGAACAGGACTTTTTCAAACTTATGAACAACGCGGTCTTCGGCAAGACAATCGAGAATGTGAGGAAGCGACTCAACATGGAACTGGTGGTCAACGAACAACGCTTCAGCAAGCTGGTGGTAAAACCAAACTTCTTGGACAGGACATACTATGGTAACAACGTCACACTCATGCACATGGCCAAGATCCGCATAGTGCTCGACAAGCCAATCTATGTCGGCATGTGCGTGCTTGACATATCAAAGTGGCTGATGTATGACTTCTTAGCGAGGATGAAACGGAAGTATAAGGATAGGCTAGAAGTCGACTATATGGATACAGATAGTTTTATCCTGTCCATCATCAGCAACGACTTCTACAAGGAAATGAAGGAACACCTTGACGACTTTGACACCAGTTCCTACCCGAGGACTCATGACTGCTTCAGCATGACCAACGCCAAAGTCCTTGGCAAGTTCAAGGACGAGTGCAACGGGCTACCGCTGTTGGAGTACCTAGGCTTGCGGTCTAAGCTGTACTTCTTGGACATTTGCAACGATGAAGAGGACAGTGAAAACAGCGAGACCGCGGCCAATGATGGACCATCGCCACCAAAACGTGTAAAAACCGTTAAGAAGGCGAAAGGTGTTGATAGGGGCGTAGTGAAGAACGTTTTAACCCCGGACGACTACCGCGAGTGCCTCTTACACGGAGTGATTAAGCGAACTGTGAATACGCGTTTCCAGTCGCGACATCACCGCGTTTATACCGTGCAGGTTGAAAAAATTTCTTTAAGCTCCACGGACGATAAACGGTACATCTTACCGGACGGTGTACATACTTTGCCGTGGGGCCATAAAGACATCCCTGACATGGGTGATGGTGGCGGTGATGACAGCGGTAGTGTAGGTTCGAACGAGGAAAACCTACGCACCCTCGTCGACCTACTCGATGCTGAAGATGTGGACCTGTAGTGGCTAACGGACAGTGTGCGCGAGTGGGTAACCCCCAAACTGTGACAGTGCGCGAACTACTTCGTGGGGACAGTGCGCGAGTTGTACTGCACGCGAATGGGTAACCTCCAAACTTTGACAGTGCGTGACTTCACCGTGGGGACAGTGCGCGAGTTGTGCTGCACGCGAGTGTTTGTGCGCGAATGGAGGTTACCCAAAACAGTGCGCGAGTGGGTGGATCGGAGCGGGTGTAGGGGTATGTGGGAGCCCGCTCGGGGGGAAACCCCCAAAACAATTGTTAGCATATTACTGCATTATTAGTGTGTGATTTAATAAAGTGATCAATAAAATGATTTATCATCACACTCGGGTTTTTTCTTCCCACTTTTTCTTATTCTATAGGGAATAAGGTATAATAATAAGTCAATGTAGTATGTAGTAATTATTATTTTATTTTCCAATCGACCTTATACCTATCAATAAAGGTTATATAAAAATTAGATGTAGAATTCTGCGAAGAGCATCTGGACCAGCATATCGTTCTCAGCAGTGGAGTCCCCGAAGAGTTGGACGAAAACATTCATCTTCATGTCATAGTTGGTACGGCAGTACAGGTAGGTCAGACAGTAGTGGCCGCAGACCGAAGTATCCAAGCCTTGTAGACGGTACTTGTTGTAGGTGTAATGCAACATATGCCCATTGATGTTACGTCTCAGAAATTGTTGAAAATCGCTATGATATGGAGGTCTGCCAAAACTGTCGAAATATTCAACAACATAACTGTTATTGTTGCTGGTATCTTGTCCTCCAGCTCTGTAGAATGCCACCCAATGTTCTCCACTATGTGTATGCGGTTGGGTGTTTACCACTAATGCAGATGACGGAGCAATATGTCTCGGTAGACGATCTGATGCAAACACTCCGACATGTTGTACATTCGGTAATTGTAGTAAATATTTTCTTATAGTTGTGGTATTCATTCTTGTGAAACTGTAGTCAGATCCAAGCTGGTATACACTGATTTAGTCGTTGTAGTCTTTTTTTGTGGTTTTGTTCGTTGTTGTGGCGACGAGGACAGCAACAATAACACGTTCCACAATGTGACTCTTTAGCTGTTAGTAGTAGCCAGCCACGTAGCAGTGTGCAATTGACCAAAGCACAACGGTGTTGTACACTTTTATGCTGACCGCAACGTATCGTATTGGTGGACAATAGATTGCCAATGGTGGACAATGATCCGCATCCAATATCACCCATGTCAACTACTAGCACTTTGTCATTGTTTGTTATAAGATGTTTCATGGTATATTGTTTCTTTTCCGATCCTTTTACGTACACAACTGATTGGTTATTGAGACATGTACGTAGTTTATCAATCAATACATGGTACGATATATCACCATGATTCCAGTCAATACCGTGACAGTGTTTGGTTAACCAGTAACTTTCTCGAAGTTTTTCTTCAGACAAAAAGTCACGATCAAACGGTGGACGAGCAATGTGGTGTATCAGTAGTGTTCCAGTACACACATCAATAACACTGACTTCTTTTACTATATAATAATTACTGTTGTCTTTGAAACATTGTAAATCCAACACCACAGACGACTGACACAATTGATGTTCTGCCGACATGTTTATTGTAACACTGTCAGTGATGTACTGGCTGTAATGCACTAGTTGACTGTGCTTTATACATTTAGCCGGCATAGTCCACCGATACGTTACGATGTCGATCAATCTCAATGACATTGCCCAGTTCTGCATAGACAATAATGTTGACTGATTCGGTCAATGCTTCGCTGAATCCAATCTCGATGCGTAGATTTCCATTGCGTACCAGGTTCCAATGGCTGGACTCGTTAGCGCTCAAGTCAGGTGTTAAGTCAAACGCTAACAGACAATAACCTTTTTCGAAATCTTGTCTGCTGATATCATTACCGGTATTGTCAAAATGTATTCCGGTACCGCTGAACAGTGTGTGAACGATAGCGCATAGGCAACATCCGTATCATTACCAAACACTGGCTGTAATGCTTTCATCGGCACTTGTTCACCATCCAAGTACAGTGCGAAATAATTCATCTTGAAATGTTGGAAATTAAATGGATTTTTCTTGTAGTCTCCGTTGAATGCTTGATTAGTAATCATGCCGACAATTACACGTTTTGGTAACTGACCCAAGTACACACTGTCCAATGTTTTGCTCAGTATGCCAGCGGGTAATGTGATTGATTTCACTTCAACACGTGTGATCGGATATTTGGCAGTACCACTCTCGAGTGTTTTACTATGTGCCAACAGTACGCTCGGATTGATTTTACAACGACGAACAAACAGATTTGTCTCTTTGATATGTACTTTATATGTTGTGTTATTGTCCGACATGATGGCAAATGCGTTCCTCGATCTGATCAAACGTAAACGCATCTCTACACCGTTTAACATGAACTTGTTCTGATTGCACAAGTCAATGTGTAGATGACCGATCATGTCTGCATAGTGACTCTTTTCAGTAAATTTTCGTCGTTGTACTAGTCCTTCATTTTCTTCTTTACATTTATCCATGTTATTAGAGTCATCTTTGTAGAATAACACACTTGTCATGTGTGACTTTTTAGCATCATGTCCGTAGTTTAAAAGGTTTTCCAAATACGCACGATAGGCATAGGTATTGTTTTGCGGTGAACTAGTTTATTATTCAAGTGTAAATCCACTTGGCTAAATAGCGAATGTAACCAGTTATTAACCGGACCAAATTCCTTAATCGCATCAGCAGCTGTAAATTTTGTTCCATCTTCTTTGACAATAGTGGCTTGTACGTGTAATAATGTTTGTGATAAGTCCGTATATTCATCACCATGTCCGGGTATGACAAATTCAATAGGTGAGTCATCCGTCAATGACGATATGGGTTTATATTGCACCCATTTACCACTGTCAATGCTGGTCTGTGTCGGTGGTAGCGAGAATAAGTCTAATTCCGTCTTTGTACATTCGCATGATTTCTGGTGAATAAATGACATGGTGTTTAAGAGAAAATATCAATTTGTCTTCTCGATGAACTAGTTGTCTTCCGCTTTTTCTTATGTTGCACACGCCGCTTTACTTTACGTGTCACTCGTTTACGTAACTTTCGTTTAGTCACTGATGATTTGCGTAGCTTACGTTTCCTCGCTGGAGACGTCCGTGCTCGAAGGAGTTTCGTCAAAGACTGTGGTGTGACACGTGTGATGCGCCTCTTCTTATAGACACCACTGCCGCCACCGCGAAGCACGCGATCCAGTTTGTCGTCAGCTCGACGTTTAAGTCCACCAGTAAATTGTTTAAGACGTTCATTCGCTGCATTTCGTGGGTTCATAGTACCATCAGCTATATCACTGAGAAACCCAACACCTGAACGTAATGCCTCCTTGCCCACAGCAGTTGCACCTGACTTGATTAATGGCATGACTGAACGAACAAGTCCACCAAGAAAACTTCCAATCCCATGTCCACGTTGATACGGTGCGCCTCTATACACTGATACAATACCACTACTACCGCCAAGTTGTTGATCACGGTAGTATTTGAGGTAGGGATCGTTAAGATTCATTATACTGTTGTAACTGCTGGTACTCTGCGGAGGTGAAGTTTCATGTACGTAGTACCGAACTCGAATGGCAAGTGATGTCCTTTGTCGTCCCTTAAATCAATTTCCACACTCTCGAACGAGCTCTTTATGACAGGCATGTAGTGCGGTGAAGTGAAATGCACAACCTTATGAGACCCGTATTTATAGTCAGTGGTGTCAATGATGACTATTTTTAACAGTGGTGCTACAGTGTCACCCACTAATTGCGGTTCTACAAGGTCACAATAGACATAAATGTCTGCTGGAATGCCAGCTAATAAGTTTGGTGGTCTTGTAGCTTTCCTATGTCTTTTCACATCCACATTATTTACATCATATCCTAACTGTAACGCTAAAGTGGGGCTAAGTTCAAGTTGTGTTAGTGTATCTGTCATTGTAATCAATTCAACCTTTTTTGTATCACTATCATACTCGAACTCAATACTGTTAAGTTTAAGTTTTGTATTCCCGTTAATTGCTGCTAGCAATTCATTGATATCTTTGTAATTGCCAGACTCCACTTTAGCTACAGTCAAATTTGTATTAGTAACTTCATTATCTTCAATTTCAGCAGTTGGTTTTGTGTAAATATATATGTTAGCATCATTACCAACTGTTAAAAACGAGCATGGATAGTGTGCTTCAACTAGTGCTATTTCCCAATCTGCTCCGTCACCACCAGGCAAATGTATTGTTGATGGAAAATGTGTCACATAATGAGTCACTGTATTGTTCGGATAGTAGTCCATCGAACTATTGCTAGGCAGTGTCAAATAAAACTGATTATGTCTAGACAGTGACATGACGGTTAGGTTAGGTTAGGTTATTTGTTTCACTTCAGATGCAGGTATCCAAGAATTAAATTCGTCTCCGTAACCTACCCACTTGACGAGGTAACGCTTACTGCGACCTCTACCCTTAGTGTCAAGTATTTTATCAATTTGGTACAATCGATCCGGTCCTATTGTCACCTTTTGTAGCTCATGTTCATAGAAACGACCGACTAAGGGTTTACCATTCAAGTCCCTTATTATATACAATGGTAGTGGTTGTGATCCATATTCTCGATCAATAACAAAAAATTCTTTACTCCAATTGGTCTCGTAGCCTTTTGCAAATGTACCTTTCTCTTTAGCAATACGCACTGTATCACCCGGTTTGAACTTTGGGTTTTTACGTTTTGGTAATGAGCTGTCTTTGTACATATGACTCCATACTTGGTACACTGTACTTTTGTTTGCTTTCACAACGTCCATCGGACATAAACCATTACCCAAACTTCGGTGTGCACTGTTATTGTAAGCATCAACCAATTCATCCAACACATCGATATAACGAAATGTGTTTTTATATGTTAAATATCGCCACATACGTGTTTTCAGTGTGCGATTGACTCGTTCGACAACAGCCGCTTTAACATCGGGGTTTTGTGTAGTGACATATTTCACATGATAATCTCTAAACACACGGTTCACTTTTGCACCTATAAACTCTGTTCCTTTGTCAGTTTGTAAACAACATGGTGGTACAGTGTAAGGACTGTTAAAAATTCGTTCGAATGCTGCTGCCACTTCTTCACCGCTCTTACGTTTTAATGGTTCCACATATAACCGCTTACTAAACACATCAATCACTGTTAGCAAGTAATTGTAGCCATCATTATATGAACTAAGTCCTCACATATCATTCAGGTCGGCTTGCCATAATTCATTCGGTCCAAACACGACATATCTGTTACGTGGAAATCGTTTTCGAACAGGTTTGTGTAATGTATAGGTGTCTTGGGTGCGTAACCATTCGATAACTTGTCGTTTTGTTTTGTTCTTTTTCTTCTTACTTCGACGTAATGCTCTGGCAAGTGGGCTAATACCACCAAACGAGCCTGGGTTTGCAGGATCATAATACACTTTCTCTTCCATCACTGTTCATGACTATAGTGTAAATGACTATCACATACCAAGGACACCTATACTTATACATTTTAATCTATAGTGAATGCATCCCACTGTAAAGGTTTTCCTCTTCGTGCTCCTGCCCTTGACCTTAATCTATGGGCTATTGGCGTTGGGCTCGGTGTTGGCGGATAATATAACGAGTGGTGTGGTGTTGAAGGAGTACGCTGTCTTGATGGTGAAGGTGTAACCAAACCTTCTTCCAAATATGGTTCACGACCAATATACTGTCGAGCTTGTGCATTGCTTACGTACTCGGTCGGTACGTTCATATCATTTAATGCATCCAATACTTCATGCCAGCCTGTGGGTACATTTTCCAGTCTTCGCACTCGTACAATTGCATGTAACACATCAATAATGTTCGAACCAGGTATTCTAGTGTTATGAACATAACCGTACCATCAGGGTCCCATGTGATTATCTGTTTGTTACGTTTTATAAATCTTAACAAGTTGCGTACATCCTTTTGATACGTGGCAGGAAATGTTTGTACAATATCATCCTCATTATCCTCTTCTTGTATCATTGGTAAAGAGATAGGGTTACGTTTTTGTGAGCTAAAATATAAAAATCTCTGCAATACTTGTTGATACTGTTTCCACTTTTCACTATCATCCATCGTTTTGTCTTGTAATATTCGATGCATTTCAACATCCAAACTATTAGTGTTAACCATGGATGAACGAGTAAGTTTTGATTGTGGGACAGTAGCTACAGGCATGGGCTCACTACGCATTCGCTCAATTAGCTCTTGTGGCACAATAAGCATTTTTTTCGAATATTCCAAGTTGGAACTATCCATTTTTCACTCTAACTAATTGCACTATTAAGAACTGTTTGTAATACAATACTTAATAACAGTGGTAATAAAAATCCACCACCGTGTTGTACAAGATATTTACGTTTCTTGCCCCAATTCTCACCACGTTTCACTAGACGTCTGAGCACCTTTTTATGTTTACGCAATTGTCGTTTTTGTTTGTCTGTTAACTGGATATTACCACGTAACAAGTTGTATGCGCACTCGCACACTGATCTGATACGACTGACGTCACAAGCCTTCAACAGTGCTTTACGTTCCTTCGGTGTAGCGTGTATCAATGCCGTTAACAGAGCAGCGTCTTTCTTCACACACTGTGACATTACGACTGAGTGACTGGTCTCTAGTGTACACCTTTTATTTATACTTTTTCGGTTGATAAACATATTGTTGTTTTTCATCAGGTAATATACCCGTACGTATACGCACCTCGTCTGGTGTGGACTGTTTTAAATCCAACAACAAATAACCATGCGGAGTACGTGTAGCATCAGCATACGCTTCTTCAATAAACCTTGTATTTTCCGGATACACTTGTCGGGCTAAATGTTTTATTTGAGCCCGGTCTCTTGGATTTTTAAAAAGCACTATATAATGAGCATTTAGTGAAATGTCTCTTTGCCCTCGTCCTTGGTGGAAAATGTTTTGTGTTATAAAAAATACACTCAAGTTCCTATGGTGAGAGCCCTTAGTAAACAAGTCCACTATTGTATTGGATCCTGAGGTGGCTGATGATTCACGCATCATATCATCAACAATTACCAAAGTGGGTGTACCATCAAAGTCCTCCATATTTGGTAACCCTTCCCTATATTGCACATTACCACTATCACTTACACCAGGATTTAAACCCGGAGAATGATGCCAGTAAATATTATTAAACTTTGTATCACACATAAAATCCAAATACTTAATAAATCTGGCTACGAAATATGATTTCCCCGAGCCAGAAGGTCCGGCCACTATGGCTGAAAATGGATGTTGCCACCTCAAGTCCATTTTGTCAACTGAACAAAACTACACACTTACTATCACTTTTATAAACTTAAAAAAAAATTAAAAATGGGTATAGGGAGTTGATAAATAAACAAGACGGTTTATTCTGTAAATGTGGCTATACTTATTTACTTGTAAAACTATCAAAATTTATAATTATTTAAGAGTTTCTTCATGTTTCTTGCTTTACAAATTTGATTCTTCTTCTTTTAAACAAACTCCAAAGGAGTAAATTTACTGCCAGGTGCAGCCGTACGTCTCACCAAATGAAGGCGATCCCCGTAGCCTGCGTTGTACTGCTCGATCATGATGTCACTGAGGCCCTCGTTGAAGCGTCGTGGTAGGTACACCCGAAGATAGTAGTCCTCGCCGACTTGTCCTTCCAATGTAGCCATGATGGTCGGTCCGTACGGTGTGTTAACTCGTTCCAGTTGCGCAATCCGGTAGCCACACTCTTCACGGAGATCCGTAATTTTACTATACGGTGCACTCGCTTTGCAAGAATTTAAACACGTCTTCAAGTCCATCTTCATGTCCATCTTCACAGGCGCACACTGTTTAACATTCACGGGAATCATAGACATAATGAGTACGCAACACTTACGGTATCAAGTCAGAACAACAACACGACCACACGGTACGGTGACTGGACAGCGAATGATGCAGGGTGGGGGGCCACAGCGCAGCTAAGTAGTGTCAGACTTTCACCATTAAGCCGGACCTTCCCCAATTAGGCAGGATTTCTAGAACATTCTTAACCGCATTCCATTGTCAGGTGTGCAGCGCCAAACTTTCCCCAATTAGTCTAGCTTTCTTGACCGCATTCCACAGTTAGGTGAGCGGCGCCAGACTTTCCCCGATCAGTCTAGCTTTCTAGTACATTCTTGTCCGCATTCCATTGCTCGGAAATACACTCCCTTAGTTTAATTTTGTCTTGTTAACCTCATTTCTGATTTTGTAACTTTCCACATCTCTCAGGTGTTTCAGCCGGTCTTTTACGTTTCACCACCGCCTTTTTGTCTCCACTCCTTGATGTTGCACAATCTTGAGTCGGTTTGCGCCATGCTGCTAATGGCATCTTACTTTGTATCAGTCCATTTAATTTAGGTACTCCGGTCTTAGCATCAACCCACTTATTTTGCAATTGTAATAATAATGGGTTCAAAGTGTTGAATAATTCGTCATTATCATTTAAATATATTCCACAATTGTAAGTGGGAGCACCTTTGTTATACAAATGCAACTTGAGCAATACTTTTCCACAATTATCCGGGTTCTGTACTGTATATTGATACTCATTGTCAGTCCACATTATTGTCGGAGAATCATTAGTAGACCTTACGCTCCATCCACTTGCAATGTTACTGCTAATTTCCTTGTTGCTGCTAGTTGAAGTGGTGTCCGTCTGCACACTTGCTTCATTAGTCTTCTTTTTTCTTGTAACACATTTCTTCTTTTGCGGTGGTTGTTTTTCATCAGTCACTGTAGGCATTTGTAATAAATCCGGAAAATATATCGCATTATCATCACTAACTTGATTCATTTCTTCTATCTCTTTCATCAATAACCTAATTGATTCATCCACTTCACTGATTGTAGTCATGATGTTAAACACGACCGCTCACACTGACTGCACTCACCAAACTGACCTTACAAGCTGATGTCTCGATAGTCATATTCTAACACCACTGCACTCTCATGACTTAAACTTGAACTATAACTCATTGTATCTAAAAACACACATCTTGCATTACACAACACATATTTAAGCATTAACTGCTGACATAAACCTCTTCGCTTATAATTTCTATCTCTGATTTTACAAAAAGTCATATCAATTAATTTACTCGCTATTCCAAAACTTTCCCGCATATTGTCACTACAACACGACATTTTGGTCTAGCCTTCGCAGACAACTAATAGTTGTCCTAAATTCCTACACTCTTACACAACAGTGTAAGACCAACTTTCACATTCCATTAGTGAAAGTAGTGGTCGGACTGGTTTCAGCAGGGTGGTCGGGGGGGGGGGGTTATTTTAAGCCACAGAGGTCAATGACCTTTCCTGATGCAGCTGAACAAGCAGCTGTTATATATCTTATTTCTAAGTCAATTTTAAGGGTTAGGTGGCCTTTAAAAAGGCCGTTTTTCGCTGAGAGGGTGGAGGTGAAAAGATTTTACAGGGTAATAAACTTTTTTTTTTATGTTTTTCGCCAATAAATTTCTATTTCATGAAGGTAGTACTGTTCTGCTCCCCATGATTTCCATCGTTCCTCTTCTTCAATGTTATACTCTTCCTTTAAATGTTTCTTATTACATGCCTCTTCTATTTCCTTGAAGTTAGCACCAGGTTGAGACTGATACACAGACCAAGCAACTTCATATCGCTCCATGAGTTTCTGTCTAAAGTAAAACAGGTTGTCAAATATACACGGAACATTGTCTTGAAGTAAAAAGTGACCCTCAAGAAATTCAATCTCATCCGGTGTTAAGTTAAGCGGATTGATCCAATTCCTGTTGCTGATGTAGTTGTTCTGCTGATCCTGTTGCTGTTGCTCCTCTTCCACCTCCATCCTCTCAGCTTCAGCACAAACTCTCGCCAACTCTTCATCGTTGATCTCACAGTCCCAGTAGTCACAGTCCATACTTGCGTCCGTACTTGTCAAATTCCCAACCTAAACTGAAGACGGTACGGTGAAAGCTAGGACAGCCCTGTGCCAACAATAGCCGAGTCATTAACTTTCCATAACGGTCCTGTCAATCAAGATTTAAATTCCAGGTCTCAGCAGGGTGGTAGTCTATGTCGTCACGGGGGGGGGGGATCTAAGGTTGAAAGGTCAATGACCTCTATGACGTCACCAACAAGTGAAAGTTAGGTTAAGTTAGGTTAGGTTTTTTTTTTTTTTTGAAAACTTTTTTTTTTTAGGTTAGCTATTTTTAGAAATCTATTTTTAGCCGGGGGGGGGTTCTATTTTTAGACCGACCACTACCACCCTGCTGGGGTTGAACCTACCAATACCCCCTACTAGCATATAATATGCAATAAAACTGTTAAACTAAATTTCAAGCAAGATCATTCCACTTGCAAAATCGGAATTTATTGCTCACGAATAAGACTTAAAATGCACAAAAGCGTTATGATCTCATAGTACTTATTAAAATATCTCTCAACCCCATGACGGTTTTTATGAGTAAGAAACACAGTTAAATACATGTAATTTCGTAGGCCCAGTTTTTTTGTCCAAAACTCCTGTTAATCGGTCCTTAAGGAAATTTCACTTAAATACTATTCTTTAAATCGTGTTGAAGTGTAAATATAGTCCAAACGAACGCTAAACTTTCTTAATAAAGTTTTCTTTATTTTTGGCGCATCAATATTAACAAGAAGATCGACCCTTCAACTCTCTGGAAAGTTTTTGAGTTTTTCCACGTGCTAAGCCACCTGGCTAATTAGTAAGTGGGTGTCTGTCCGACCCAATGGGCCAACTGGCGGGAGGCCAACGTCGTCTAGTTTCATATACTACGTCTGTCACACAACAACACTTGTTACTGACTAATACTTGACTGACTTGACATCTAATGGATGTCCACAGTTTAGTCCGCATCTAAAGACGTTTACTATTGTGACAATGGACATTTGTTCTGTTTGTAAGCGACTGTTATATACGAATGTTTGAAAGAGAATATGTATTTGCAAATGGAAATTTCAAAGAAAACAATCTTTTCAACTTCATCGAATCCCCTTGCTAGTTTACATCATTCTTAATCATTCTTAATATTCTTAATAATATCTTTGCCTGTCTCGCTCAAATATTAACAATAAAATTAAACAAAATGAGGTTAAGCCTAACATTAGTTCTTAATTCTAGTGAATTTTGTTTTATAGTAATTATTTTCAGATCTTGCAACTGACATAAAAATCATAGTATGGCTTCATAATATTCAGTCGATTTCGTTCTAGTAGGTGTTAAACTTACATTCTTCTGGGCAAATACGTTATAAAAAAATACTATTGCGTCTATAAATCAGTTAAGTCATTGGCTTAACATTGCACAGCTTTTTACGCTCTGTCTAGTTCTTACATGAGGGTATTTATCATGTGACAGCTATGATAATAGACTTGCTGTGAAATTGAACATTGCAAATGGGTCAGGAATGAATGATGCGGGATGGTAAAGTAATTAATATATTTTACATTTAGATGACATGTAATTACCAGATCATATCACAATGTAATATACGTCATGTCAAGTTTCATAACTTCATGCACCTTTCGTTAACCTTCTTAAAACGTCAGTAAAGAAACAGCGAACAAATTTATGTAAACTCAAATGTAAGTAAGCATTAAAAGGATAATGTCTCCATAGCCCATAATATCTAGAATTGTTTGTATTCTACGTTCTATCCTAGTTGAGAATAACATAATTCATTTAAGGCAAAGCGGTCTCAGAATATTCCGGGAATCTCTTTAAGTAATTAACACAACCCGGTAAGTAGCATTGAACCCTAAAATATGTATTAAAACTATCTTAAAAATTTTATAATTAGATTAAGACTTCCTTTTCCGGAAGTTGCCTCTTCAAAGTCAAAAAATAGCAGATAAAAATCTAAGACCTTCAAAACGAAGACCAAGACGGTACTGTTATAAAATAGTAAGTATATAACGTTACCAGGCCGGGAAGTACTGTTTTGCCGGACGAGCATGACAGTTCCCGCGTGAGGGAAAGCGAGTGGAGGATTTTCATGCGAGTTCGGAAAAACTTCCCGGCCGTGTAACGTACGATATTTTTCATTATACTACTCAGAAAAAACATACTTTCAATCATAACGTAGTCCTTGTATAAACCAATACGTTTCTCAATCCTTCGAACATAACCTCTAACAAACAGAACAAACATTTGCCACTGCTGCTAGTGCTGTCATTACATTCCTGTAAAAAACAACCAATGAACAAGCATTAAACGTTGGTTTGCTGCAAACCAGCTGATTTATCCGGCCTAGGCCGGATAAAAGTTTTTGCCGGCCTAGGACGGCAATGGGTAACTTTCGAGCCAGCAAAAAGGAACTAAAACAGATGGTTCTGTGTCAGTATGATAAAAAATAATTGTAATAAGGTCGCCAATTTTTTTCTAGGGTAGAATGTAACGTATATGTCGTAGCCACATGCTGTAATTGGGCACTTCATGAAGTGCCCAGCGCTAACCGGGCACTTCATGAAGTGCCCAGCTCGCCTGGGCACATAGTGTAATTGAATGGTTTCATTAAAAATTACAGTATGTGACCAACAAAACTGGGCACTTCATGAATTGCCCAACGCTCGTTGGGCACATGCTGTAATTATTTCTTTTACACTATGTGTCCAGTTCAGATGCTGGACACTTGATGTAAACACGTAAAACTGCTGTTTACGTTGCTGTTGGTAGTATCCGATGTATTATTTTCATTAATACAAAATACAATTATTTTAAAATAATTTTGTAAAACATTAAGAATAAGATTGTCTTCCACACTACCAGACAATAATTCTTGCCTGTATGTTTTATCGTGGTTTATTCTATGTTTTGTGAAATATTCTGGCTACACATAACTATAACATTTTGTATCATTTAAACAATAAACGGTTGTTTAAATAGTAATATTAATAGTGATGCGTAGCCAAAATAACTCAGAAAACACAAACCAAATAATTCAGTCGATTTCAATGTTGTATGCTTTAATAAAATAAAATACATGAAACACTTTACCTATTACATTTATATGTAACAAAACACATAAATATTAACATTAACCTATTTTATCATGTTTTAATTTTTTAACTTCTTACTGAGTCACCCTTTAAAAACTTGTAATAGATTAAAGCATAGTAAAACAAATTTTTAAATAGAGTCATAAGAGTCTTTGAAAAAATAATAAAACAATTATTTAGTTTCTTATTGTTGTAGAAATTGAAAACATTTAATTTGTATAAAAATTTACTATTTCGTTTTTTTGTAATTTTATTAACATTGACGATGATTTAGGTTTAAGTTTTTCTTTTATGTCAGTATGAATGAATTAACATAACATCATTACATCAAGCCTTTTCTATGTAATTATTTTTATTTGTTTATAGAATATTAAAAAACGTGTGTCCTGTTTACTTGACAGCTTTTAAAAAATATGCCTTTTATTATATTCGTACTGACAACAGTAGCTTAAAAATCTAAGTTTATATTATTAACTCAAAAATTTGGAAATTCATTTGAAGCATTGTCTAAAGGGATAACCTATGAATGTTAAACGTTTTTCAAAAGTAAGTGGTTACTAGAAAATTCTAGCGGTTCGGTTTTTAATCATTATTAATTTTTTTGATAGCGCATTACTTATAATTTAGAATATAATAACATTATTTGTCTTTATTCACAAGTACATTGTGTAATGGACATCGTCTGAACAAATAGATTATTTTTATATGCAATAATATAATACTATAATATAATATACAATAATATAATATTTTATACTACTGTTTAATTTTATAACTATTAGAAACCGACAATATTTGTATTAAACTTTAAACCAATTATAAGTGTTTGTTTTATCTTAGATTAAGATTGTTAACTGTTTATTTTAGTCTGAACTCAACTCATACTCCAACAAATTCGTTGTCCAAATATAACGTAGACTAATTATATTTTCAAAAGGCTTATGGAACTAAAACCGATGTTAAAATATTTTGATTTGAATAGATAAATATAAATAAATAATAAATATTAAAAGGTTTAATAGCAAACAGTAACATTGACTACTTTAACACGGACGTTGGGATTTAATGTAAACATTAGGATTGGTTTTGACAAAGATTTAAAATCGACTGCCCAACATGCCTCAATAGTTACACCATGTGTCCAATGAGCGTTGGGCACTTCATGAAGTTTCCAGTTTCGTTGGGCAGATGCTGTAATTTTGATCGAAATAATCGAGTTACACTATGTGCCCAGGCGCGCTGGGCACTTCATGAAGTGCCCGGACTGCGTTGGGCTCTTCATGAAGTGCCCAATTACAGCAAGTGACTACGACATATGTCACAAATTTGAATTGCCTTGTTTAGAAAGAATATATAACTTTGAGCTATCATTGTTTGAAATCCTATAAATTCAATGTGTGAAGAAAGACATTGAATCCCCCTCCCCCCCCAGCGATTGCTGATCAGCTAACTTGAGGCAATCCACCAAGGTCTTTGGTTACTCTATAAAGAACAGGAAGACGCAGTTATTTTAAGATTTTTTTCAATCACACATATTCGCTAGGTCAGCAACCTCCAAGTGGCAACGTCACCCCGAAGGCCCCTTTTGCCAACTCTCAAGCCTGCCCCAGAGGTCTGATGTTTCTATTAGTGCCAGCCTGTAATTTGGACTCGCTCGAGCTCAGTACCGCTTATAAACGCCCAAGTTTATGACCGTTAAATACGGGGGGTCAGAGGCTAAAGCGGGGCCTTCGTAATTTCGGACTCGCGAAAGTGCCCAAAGTGGCTAATAGCTGCTCCTGGTGACGCCTAACCGTTTCGACGTAGGCAAATGATAAGGTTTTGACACGTTTGGTCTCAACATTTTTTTGTTTATTTGTGAAAGTAGCCTACACATTGGTGAGTCGTTTGTTTTTTGTGACGAAAGTCTTAACCGAAAGGAGCCTGTAGGTTTGGATTGAAATAGGGAAATAGTAAAGAGCATTAATTCTTAAGAATTTTTCTAACTTGTGTAGTTCAGAGTACTTATGTCGTAATTTGGAACGAGTAATGCTTTGAAGAAAAATTTGTCGTTTGACATCGACAAAACCAAGGTTTGTACCGTTCCCTAGGATAAGTAAATTCCTTGGTTTTATCAAAATCACACGAAACAAAAATTAATTGAAGAGAGGTGGATCCTTTATACTAGACCAATTGATTGATGCCTCCCGGGCATTTCGCCTGATTAAAATTAGACAGACTCTGATCTCCCTAGGTCCCTAGGTTAGGAATACGTCGACGGTGTGGCCTAACCGTCCATTCCATGTCTATTTCTTGTCCATGAAAAATATTTTCTCTCCGGTGAATTTTCAATCTAAAACAATAGAGGTGATGCACATTTAGGTGGTTATTTAATGACCTTTTTGAAAAAATTGTGTGTCATAGATAATTGCACAAACAATTTTCTTCTATGGAGATTGGAATAAATAATATAAGTAAAAGAAAAATTAACGTTGAGACGTTTCATGTGAAGTAAAAGAAACATTTTTTAATATTAATCAGAATAAATAGGTAAAATTAATGAAAATGAAATATAAAAAGTAGCACGTTTTGCTATTTTATTTCTATTAACCCGCTTTCACATTAACTGGAAGTCTATGTGAATGCCGCAAGATGGCCATTTAGAGAAAACTGACGGGTTTACAGCCAGTGATTTAAGAAACTATATCAGTAACTTTTACACCAATCACAAAACTAGGATTATTTCGAGTAAACGTATAAAATTAAATAAAAATTGTTTTCTCCTTTGTAATTTATAGTCCTGCCATGTTAAAAAACATTAAAAATACTTTGTCTATACCTTATACTTTACTTTTCTTTGAAATAGTCATCTATCCAAGTAGGGGTTTTTATCCAAGTATAAATGTGAGATGAGTGTAGGATGATTGAAGCACGATTTTGTAGTCTTGTTACTGACTAAGGCCAACATGTTCCTTAGAGAGGACTGTTAATTATAGCACAGCAGCCAATGGCAAGTAAGGGACTTCAATTTAACGAAAAATCCGGATCACAATGCCGCCAATCAATTACGAACTGGTTTAGTCATAAGGATGGTCTCATGGATGAGCAAATTGTAGCATAGCCAACTCAAGTTAAGTGACGCAGCCTTTACAATATTGTATTGCGGCATATAGTTGTCTAGGAGTAAAGGAATTTTGAATTGAATTGAATTGAATTGAATTGAGTTGAATGGAATTGAGCAACGTGCTCATTGGTGGACGTTAATACCCACCAGGGAATGCCGCTTTCGAAAGCCATCGCATGTATCCAAAAATTACTTAATTAACATTAAATGTCCAATGCTCAAATACAACGACAGTTTTGGTCGCAGAATTAGGCGGTTGAGTGAGTGCGCTGCTGTTGTTCAAAATAGTTGATTGTCTAATCATTTCCTATCTGACGTTATAGACAGCTATGCCATTATTATATTTTTTGTTCTCCTAGTCTGCTGATCATTGAAATATAAGGCGATTATGTCCTTACGTGCTTTAAAGTTACTATAACAGTTGATTCCCCACAACTGAACTCGCTCAATTCATACCCGAGTAAAAGTACTTCTATCTGTTGGAAATATGTTCAACTATTTCAAATATTTCAAATAGTTTAAATATTTCAACTTATTGAAATTGAAGGAACTCCGTGAATTTCATTCTCTCCGTCTTTTACATTCAATAATAAGGAACAAAGTTCCAAAGTATCTCTCTGATAGTTTTAAATTTGTTTCTGATATTAGCAGTCGTTCTACTCGAAGGGGCTCTCTTCTTTTATCTACTCCTACTCACAGAACAACAGTCTATAATAAATCATTTGTCGTTTCTGCCTCTAGACTTTGGAATTCTCTCCCTGATCCCATCAAAACTCAGGAAAGCCGCGCTCGGTTTGGGGCTGAAGTAAAAAATCTTTTACTGCGAGGTGGGCGGGAGTTATTGCTGTGGCCCTGGTGTGGCGGGATATGGGGCAACTTGGGTTGGGTGAATGTTACTTCATTAAAGTTGAATTTTAGTTCTATTGAAAATTGTTAATGTACTTATGTCTGAATTGTTTTTGTTTACCTACCATGTTATTTATTTATTTTTAGTCGAAGTTAAGCGGTAGAGAGGACTTGCTAGTCCTAACTTCGCTTCGTTAATAAAGCCATTTTTCATTTCATTTCATTTTTTTCATTTCAACTACTCAAATGTACTAAGGAGCGGAGGTGTCTCTACATCAAGTCATCAAGTCAAGGCCCAGAATAACCCACCAATAAGCTACCACTCATGCCCGATCTTGCAAGCTCAATTCAGAAGGCAAGCGACACAACCACTCGATAGTATACAAATATATTTCGAGACATATTTGAAAGACAACCGCAGATTATCAAGTGTAACCCCCCGTTAATCTACATGACCTCTAGCCTCTAGTGCTGTATTCAGTGCGCCAGTTCAACTACAGCGAGCGGTGTGGGGCACGACTGCCTGTAATTGTAGGCTTTCACTAAATAGAAACATCAAAACACGGGAGGCGGGGTGGCTGAGTTACGGGTGCCGCTCGGGCGATTATACCCGAGTCGCTTATCTCTCGTTGAGGAATTATTGTCTTGAGATGATTCTTTTGGTTGGTTTGGTTTTCCTTTATTTGAGTTCAATTTGTGCTTCATCCATTTTTGTTTGAAGGGTGTACTGTAGATTTTGATTATGTTTACCCGAGCTTATTTTTTAGCTTTTTGTGTTATGAGAAAACATAAGAAAGCAAATATTTGCCTCTAGTACTTGTGTATTCTATTTTTCGTCAATCTGCTTTCGCCAATTTTAGAATGTACATTTAAAGTTCACCAGAGAAAACAATAATAGTACGTTTTGTAAAAAGAGTAGAAGGTGAGGCATTGCGTGTTTGAAGTGTGAGAGTTATCGAGTGCTTCATAAGTTCGAGAATATGTAAATCACTTTTACTCGTGTTTTGAACGATACTCTTCGCTGCACATCTGATTAAACCATGACGAATTGGTTTGTTTACTACGAAAAATCAAAAAAAGATAGTAAACATTGCTTTTGCATAGCAAAATTTGTTTTTGCAAAGAATTAATGTAATAACGAATTCTTGTAGGTGATAAACACACCACGAAACCAGGACATTTCACAGCAGTTAAGCGGAAAATATTAATGATCGGTTAACTCATAAAGGCAACAGAACAATGAAAACTGGACTAATGATTATTCAATGATTATAGTAGTGAAACAAACAATTAGAGTAAGAAATCATCATTAAACGGTAATGGCAAACACACCTAGGAAAGGAATTACAATGTTTAAATGCAGAGCGATAGAAAAGTGTTATACTTCCTAAAACTTTATTTAATGAAATTTAGGTTTTCGCAACGAGTTCGACCGTTATCTTAAAATCAACTCGTAGATTATTATTAAAACGTATTTTTAGACCTTGCCCAAACATTGAATCCTGTACATTCGATTTTCGCTAATCGAAAACAATGGAAAGCTACTATAAAAACTTTAACTATGATAAAATAGAACAAAGTTTTAAATTAAAACGAGTACGTTCCGGGCCCAGGTTGTTCCGGTAATTGTGGAGTAATAATATAATTGGTTGATAGCTGTCCGGGCGATAGTAGGCATTAGGCGGGTCGAGCGCCCGCAGCTCTGCTTGTAACTCTCGATCATGTTTCTATTACTGTGGATAATCGCAGGCCGTGGTCTATAATTTGTGAACCTGTCTTTATTAAACACTCCTAGTTTATGACTGCCAAATTTGGGAGGTCAAAGATCGCTGTTTGGACCCTCGGCCGCTTTCCTTGCGGGGTTTGTGCCTCGTTGTACTTGCTTTTCTTGCTATTGTAGAATATGCTAGGGAGTGGTTATGAATTGGATGATTTTTTTGAGACTGGTTAGTGGACTCAAATAAAATGATTCGTCAGCTATTGAATATTGATTCAGGCAAATACAATCACACGGCTCACACAGTTGCATAAAAAATATATAAATAAATATATACAAATATTCATTTACATTTGCCTTAAAATATGACGTTAAATACACACGGGGACACTGGGTGTCTTAAAACATAAATAAATAAATTGGCTTATCTTTCATACGAGTTTAATTTTTTTTCCAAACAAACGGGAAAAGAAATAACAAATAACCCCCTTTCTCCCTGGTCCTTCTTAATAAAGTAATTAATTTAACTTAGAAACAATTTTAAAAAGGAAGTTAATCTGTACAGAAAATCTTCTCAAGGGCAAACAATTCAGATTATTGCCATTTTAAATAATGTACACTGCACCATGTAATAGTAGATAGCTTTGCTGGATATTTATATTAAATTACAGCTGTTGCTTTACACATAGGCAATAGTTAGTATACAAGCAATCCAAGGTTACCTCGGTACAACATACTCGGTACAACATACAATCTTTGTCCCTCTTCTGGACGGAGGGTCACTTAATTTCTTAAGTGAATTCAGAAAAATCTTTTTTTAGGTTCATCTAGGGGCATCTAGGCTCAATAGTTTGGCCTAGGCTTTTAGGAAATTCGCATTTACAGATACAAGACGATAAATTGATTGTATAAAATGATATGTAGAAGACTGTTACCAATGGCTTTGCCCAAGTTAAAAATGATAGTAATATATTTTCATATTACTGTTTGGTTGTAAATTTGTAGATGTACAGAAACTAGGCAGAGTTTTGGAAATTTTGGAAGGTTCAAAACTGGATTAACTTTTGCAGTCTGTTATTTAATACTCATCCAAACAAATACAATCAGATATCTGAGGCCATTCCATTAAAAAGAGGGAACTAACAAGGTAAAAATGGATACATTTACCTATGTATAATGTTAACAAAGGGATACCTTGATAGAGCAGGCTTACATAATATGACAAACAAACAAATACACAAACACTTATAATACACACACTAATATCACACTTATAACACCACTTATAATGTTAGTAGGATAGGATATATTGAAACTTCACATTCAATAAATACACATACACAGAGAAACTGATAGAAACTATGACGGTCGTATTTGTAAAGACTGTACAAGAGTGTGCATAAAGAGAAAAGGAGAGGTATATTAAACAAAGGTCAGTAACGCAGTTGGCCACTGAGGGATCAATAAATTTATAGTTTATGTTCGATCCTGAAACGTCCCTCTTAACCTACATTTCCGCTTGCATTTCTTGCAAGGTGTTGGCGATTACACGGGCATCGTAAACTTGTGCAGGTCACTGTGAAAATTTATTGACAAATTTATTTCCGTTTTTATTAAAACTATTAGCTTTTATTTTATACCCACTGTAAACTCAAAATAATTAATCGGAGTAATGTAGAGTAATAAAAAATTTAAAGTTGTTGTTCTTGGAAAATTGAGCTTCAGTCAGATTTTTTTTGTAAAATATTTTTATTCCCATGGATTTGTTAATATTTTCAAACAAAGCCAGGCCTATAACCCTTTTTCCATGAAAAATCAAATACAAATAATGCTTTCTATGGCCTGACTAGAAATAATAGTTATTTTTTTACTTTTATCTAAGTTAATTTGTGCCATAACGTGTAATTTTCTTTTATTAAATTAGAGTAATTTCAATTTAATGCTTTAAGAGCTTAGAGAACTAAATTATTATGTTGGTCTAAGCTAGCAACTAATTCTTGTTATCTCAGTTGTTTATAGTTTCTAATCTTTAAGGATTAACATGCCCGAAAATATTCCCATATTATTAGAGCAACCCCCCAGGATTAAAATTAAAACTGATTTTGTTTTTGTATTAAATCTAAAATAAAACATTTAAAAAATTACAATATGAGCTCAAGATAAAGACGGAATTTAATTTTTCGATCAAAAAGGGGAATTCGGTTCAGTTTTTAAAAATTACCAAAAATTAGACTAATTACTAATCTAATATTCAATCGTAGTGTCGTTTTGTCTACACAAATTTAATAGTATATTTCGTCACTAGGATCAAAAGACACTTTTGATCTTAATGACTATATGTATTTTTCGTCATACTGCAAAAATTCTTAAGTTTTAAACCAAAACAAAAGTAAAATTTACGTACTGTAACTTTATAACCTCAATGTTTCTTTCACCTTGTCTCTTGAACTTGAAACAATCAGATCGGCTGTTGCACATTCGCAGGTTCATTCCTAACTATCGATTGTTGATTCGATAACTTAAAACCGATCATTGTGGTTCGAAACAATCGGTTGTTCTTAAAACCGATTCCATATTTCGATATTTAACCTTTTATCATACGCTACAAAATAAAACCCCTTCAGTTCTCTCAGCTACTTTTATTGAAATACAAAAGGCACTTAACAAAAGAAACGTAACTAATTGAGGTACTGGTATTTAAATACCCTGACCGGAAACGGTTGCAAAAATAAATGTTTCGATAATACGATGAATGTTTCGATTATTTGTAATCGAATGAATATTGCTCGATTATTTACCTCGAGTCAAAAGTATTAACAACAATGGTCTTTTTGGCCCTAGGACAATAACAATCATCAAATAATTTGTTATTACCAAAGGACTAAAAAGAACAACTTTTGAATCCCGACGTATGTGTCAAAAGCATCTGTTTTTGAAGCAGTAGGCCTATGACGAAAAAGCGTTTAATTGCATTCTAAAGGCTACAACTGGTGGTTCCACCTTAGGTTAAAATAAAAAGATTTGATATTTTAGATTTTTGGTTTTCATTAGAATGGGGCATTAGTATCTATTTCTTACTACTTATCAACCCTATTTTTTGGCAATCCATAGTTATCAAAATAACCAATTTTAGGATCAAGATTATCATTAGGATAAAGACTTATAAGAATCCTAGAATCTAAAACAACTTTAAACGAAAAATGTGTCAATGGTAGTTTCTCAACAATTACGTTGTTCGTGCATTTCACACAGCATTATTTGTGAAATGCACGCATATTAGAAGAGCAAGGAAATAATGTTTTCCATTCTATTATTGGGCTTGCCTTAGTAAGATTTCCTTTGGGGCTTGTCAAGTTGATAAAAACACAAAAATCACACGAAACACTCACTACAAACACACGAACATTATAAAGCATCCCAAAGTCTAAACCGGCGTTTACCGTGCCCTCGAATTAAGAATAACGCCACGCTTTTTTAAGAGCTGAGCCGGTCAAGTTGCTCCCGTACAAGGGCAGAATGGCGAACCACGACTGAGCTGAAAAAGGACAATAATTTGGTAGTATAGGACAACAATTTAGGAAAACCTAATATCATAGAGTTTATTTCAATCACATTGAATATTCGCTCGTTCGTTTTAATTAAAACGCTATAAAATAAAATAATTTTTACATCTACTGAGCTAGTTTTGAAACCAATCCCATTTGATAATGTAAATGTTACGAAATCATAAAAGCCAGACCTGACATTGGCAGTGGGAAGTTTTCTGGGTCAAGTTTTATGTTTAAGATCGTCAATATACCGTGATGTTCTGTAGCCAGTTACAGAATTTATGATGTCTAGATCGTAATCTTTCGATCAAAGAGATAAATTTTAGTAACTGTTAAATTGTTATTCATACTTCACCAACGTACTATTCACGTTTTTAAAGATAATGAAAGGGATGATTTTTAACTAGCTGGTTTGTTTTGCATCACTTTTACTCAAATTTATTTTGCATTGGTATAAATATACCAGTGCTGCCTTTATATAAGGATAGATTTTCCAATAATTTTAATTGATCACTCTTTTAGATATTATTGTTTTGAAAGGTAATTCAGTTTGCACCTTCAAAGAGAACGTAGTGAATTTAAAATATAAAAGGAGCTTTTATAAGTACATTTTTAATTTTAAGCTCCAATTTGATTTTTGTACATGTCGAGTATTTGTATACCTACATATGTACTTCGAGTTAATATCGTGAACGTATATATCAAACTTCAAATAAGTAGCCATTCAAAATATCTTGAGGGTTCTCTCATTCATCGTGTCCACTACGATAATAGCCGACTTCTTAAAAATAGCTTACAAAACCTGCGTACAATTTAGAAGTCAAAATCCAAGTTAACTTATAAACTATTAGATAATGCGGTTTTATAGTATTGTAGTTTATGTCATTTAAAACTACAAGAGAATGCTAAAAAATTCAATTTTTTTATTTGCATGTAGTTTATACATGGACTGATGTAGTCTAATGGGGTAATGTCTGACACAATATTTACTGCACTCGACCGTGTCTGGCCGCCAAATTACACCGTTTATCCACTCATTAATGCTGTAATCGGCCCAGACACGTTTTTGGCAACATGAAGAGTGGTTAGACCAGAAATGTTGTTATTTCGGTTGTTAAATTACTCAATAATTAGTTGTTAAATGGCTAGATGGAGTGCTAGCCCATAGGAACCTGTTTTATGTAAATCCAAACTCATCCTAAATTATAATTTACAAAGTTTCTCTCGTCTTTGGCCTTCAATGATTATATTTTTTTGTAATATTACAGCCTGCATATGCGGTATTTAAGGGGAGTCGATACTGAAAATGACCAATTTTTTACAAAAATTCAATTTTTTTTATATTTTTTTCTTGTTCTATGGTTTATAACGTTTCAGAAAAACACAACATATGGTAGAATATATATTTTTATCACTGTGAAAAAAATATTTGAAGTGGAGCGTGCACACCGGTTTTGGGGCAACATCTATAGTTACTAAGTAAACTAGTATAAACTTCGACCGCTGTTTTCCGCAACATTAAAATTTTGTTATTTTTTCAAAAAAGTTCTTATAACTTTTTAACTAATAAAGCTATATAAATGCAATTTTTACCACACATTGTTTACACGATAAAGCAACTTTTTGTGCATGGATATTGTTATAGGTTAAATACAAGTACATGAAAAAAAATTTAAAATTTAATTACATCGAAATTAAAAAAAAGTTATTTATGAAGTCATAACTCATAAACTGATTGAGAAAAAAACATGAGTATGCACAAAAAGTTAGTATTTTTTTGCTCTTTAAAATGAGATATCTAACAATAAAATTGGTTCAGTAGATAAAATATTATAAGAGATTTAAAAAAACCCATTTTTCCCTCGAAAAACTCAAAAAACTTCAAAAAGTATGCAAAAAAATTTATTTTTTTTACTTTAACAGTGGTAAACCTTTTTCTAAGACTAAATGAACCTAAAAAAGTATATATGATAATTTTTAAAAGGATAAAAAAAAAATCACTAGTTTCAGTATCGACTTCCCTTAAATACATCAGGAGTAGGCCGTAAATAAAAACGTATCAGTGTAGGCGTAGGCTTACATACTTTAATATAACAGAAATAAAATTTGTAAGCAACATTCAAGTAATTGTTTGATGAAATAAGGAATGACATTGCCATTATTCCTTATTAAGTGGGATGAGAGTTAACAGTATATGACTGAAAATTTATGTAAATAGCTATAACATGCATGAAGAAGGAAATTTAACACAGGCTAAAATATTTTATTATTAAATAGTCGAAACTATAATAATAACTCTAATAAATTGTTTTAAGAATCATTAATTTCTCCATTATACACATATGAATACATGAAAAAACCGAACAACCGATATTGAGTTGAATACTCTAGCAACTGTTATTGAAATTCACATGTTTGTATATTAATATTACGTCAGTATTTTAACTTCTAAAGGCCTACAATGTTTCAGTTTCCTCTTAACTTAGTTAAGACTAACTATGTAAGTGCATTGAAGTCAGATTAAGGACAGTATGAATATTCATCTTGATCCAACATTATAATAAAGCCTGAAGCCACGACTTAAAGTTACAATTATTAAGATATAAACCTTAATTTTCAATATTATTTTGTGGCTAAATAAACGTTGTTTTATGAATTCACGCCTGAATTCGTGTCCAATTCACATAATCTTCTTTAGTAGAATAGTTAGAAGCCTCAAAAACGTTTAATTTTGTTATTTACTTACGCAACGCCAAATATTTCTAGATATTTTATTGGTAAAATATTAAGGTATATTTTCAAGATTTTTTGGTACTTTGTTACAACGGTTTGGTATTTAATGCAAAATTCGAATCTATTTAGGTATTTTCATTTTAGACAAACGTTGTATGGAATAATTAAACATTTAGAGATGACTAATAATCTTTACCCACAAAATTTCACTCCTTAGTTCTCCTGTGAGTCACAAAATAAAATAAAAAATTTCTAAGACCTAACGAAATGTTTATAACAGGGCGTAGAAGAATAATATTAGCATAAGACCTAAGTATATTATCATTGACTCTGTACTTGATATCAGGTAGAAGCATACTCTATACTTCCTTTATTTAAAGTCAATGGTATGATCATGCATTAAAATAAATAATGATTTCCCAATACACGTTTTACGTTACATCAAGATAACTATCACGTTAAATTCTTCTTTAATACTTTAACAGTCATTCACATTATTTTATTATCTTCCAGAAGGCGGAGACAACATTCTGTCGGAGGTAAGCGGACGCTTGAGGCAGTTTCCTCGTCAATTTATCGCAGTCACCCGAACACATTAACGCCCCTGACAATGGACTATTGCCTTCCCTGCCGTTTTTGGACCGCTGCACAGCCCACCTACGGCTATTTGTAATCAAATTTCCCAGGAAAAGTCTTGGTTACTTGTTCTGGACGGAGTTTACGGTATTGTACGTGCAGTTACGCTTGTGTACGCAGGTTCGTTAAGGCAGTTACATTTCCAAGTAGCAGGTGATGTGGGTAATTGGTTGGGAAACGCAATAAATTTATGTAAAGGCAGGGGTTTTGTTTGTAACCGTAATATAACTATTACATAACCACTCTAGAATGAGCCTTATTAAAAAGTAAAAAGTCACGCATTATGGATTCAGGCTATCGATAGACTAGAAATGGTACTAGTTCTCTTTCTTGGCGGTTCAATAAAATGTCCAGAAAATCAGCTTACAAAACGTGGAAATGACACATAATAAAGTTTTATAACATTTTAAATGCAAACATAACCTTTTTCATCGTTCAGACTGTACAAAACTGGACTCAAAATGCAAGGACAGGATTTTATTATATCGATTGTATACCCGTTTAGTGCATGAATGTTTCATTTTCGCCCTGTGAATTGCAGACGTCATTCAAGCTCACTTCACACCAACTTAGATAACGTTCACTTCAAGTAATTTAAACTTATTTATTATTTAAGATTTATTAATTAAAAAATATCAGCTTATTCATTTAAAATGGCGGCGATAAAGAACGTATCTTGAAAACTGGCCGATAATACAGGTCAAAGATCAGGAATATACTAAAATTAAGAAAGCTAATCCCTAAATTGTGTACTATTGCTTGCTTTTTTTTGTGACAACACCCTCAAACCCCTCAAAATCCTATCATTGGTGAATATTGAGAGTTGCTATTGATGCTTTCACTAAACTAAGCTACCTTAAGATCTCTAAATATTGAAAGGCACTTTAGAGATTAATTTGGGGTTTCGAAAACTATAAGCAGCTTCTAACCGTGCTCAACAGCATAAAGTTTGGCGGTCTGGAGCTTAAAACATTACATCGTGTATGCGTAACATGTTAATACCCTCAACAAATTGTTATTGTTTAAGTGATCCAGTGACACTTGTTAAAGTGTCACTTATTGTGATAAACGTATGAAAGTATAAAAAATAACAAAAAGTGTTTACTTGTATTTTAAGGAAGTTGTAGGATGTGAACGAAAATTCTTTCTCAAATAATTCTTAACAATATTTTGGATTTACACCTGTGTGATTTGTGAGTAAAGAAGTGGTAAAAATATTAAGAAAAGTTCAATATTCTCAAATATACATATGAAATTTGTGTCTCGTCAACTTAAATAACAATTCATAGAATTTTTACTATAAGCCTACCTCCCTGTGATTCTTTTGATACTATCCCTTAAGAAATCTTAAGAGTTATTGGTAATCCAAGGTACTCATGGTTGACTAGCTATTTAGGCTAGCTTATGAATTCATACTGCGAAACAGTAGCATGGTTGAGATTTGACTCAAATGAAATTCAAAGGTTAGAGCATTTCATTTACAATTTTAAAAGGCTCTCATAAAGTTTACATGTAATTTCAAATATAAAAACGTTTGGTAGCAGCAGAATTCTCACCAGTTGTGAAGCGTAAACATTTAAATATATTCGTAAATTGGTTAAAACCGTATCAGTTCGTCATTAGTCCCATAACAGAATATAAATAGAAACATGAAATGAAACCCCCCAAAATAGTTCATCATATTATATTAACAGTGTAACGGATTTGTTTTCCTTTGGAAGACGCGAAATGTTCCAAATATTTTGACCCAGAACTGGGACCGGGACGTTGACGTGTCCAGTAATCCATCAGCTACTTCGAGGTCACTGAGTTTGTATAGTTATAAGCGATGGCTGTGGGTGCGTTATTTGTTCTGGGGATTAACGTCTCCACTGGTAAATACTACGTTCATCCATAAGACCATCCTCATAATTAGACAAGTTCGTAATACATTGGTAAAGGTGTGGTTTGAATCCCACGTTGAACTGTATCCCCTAGCTGCCATCAATAGTCCTGTCTAAGGATCACGTCGGCCTTATTCAGTACCAAGACAACAAGATCGTGCCACAGTCACTCAGCGCTCATCTCTCATTAATTCTTAGCTTGAAATACCTACCTGGGTAGGTCGTCATTTTATAAAAAGACTAAAGTATTTCTCCTGGTTGTAATTTAAAATTGAGGAAGCTCAAACTTATTGAATAATGAGAGATAACAGTGGCATATGTGCAAGAGCCGGCAGCATCGGTAGGCAGCATCGGCGTCTATCAAATTCTGACAAACTGTAGCATTGTAAGACTTAATATATTCTTACAATCATATCTGCTTAGGGGCTAAAATCGTGGATTTGGAAACTATAGCACATGCGCAACAGCGTGTCCGTACAGCGCACGCGCACTAAGTAATTAATCTCCACCTGATATGCCTCATTGCAGCTGCCTGACACGACGCACAACAAATAGCGTTGGTGCAGCGGGTAACCAGATACCCACTATGTCTTCGCACGATAAAACGGCAAGGTCAGGGTATCCAGGATGAATTATAATTAGCAGTTACATTAATGTACTATAATTCAAAAAAGTTTATGAGCACCAGAAATGATCAGAGTGTATTTTAAGTGAACGATGCTATGCAGCTTGTTGTCTCAAAGCTGCACTGCAATTGATACATCAGACCCAGAGATGATTACATCATAATCTAGGAAGCTAAAATTTATATAGGTTAAGAAAATTGAACAATATATTGTTAATTGTGAGTATAAAATATTTTTTTGGCTTATAAATTTATAAAATCTGCAAGTTAATTACATTTTGGTTTTAAGCACTACAAATCTAAGTTACAAATTATCATCAAATCGGTCTTTTTCTGTCTTAGTTATGAAAGGCATTGCGTGAGTGATCAACATGGCCATCTATATAGTCATATATAGCTATTTCTGGCTTTAGTGATAAAGTTATATATTAAACCTTTGCGTATCATCAACAAAGGTAAGGTTCCGTTTCAAATTATGATATATTTTTAACCAGTTAAAATGACAATCAAAACATTTCTTTGGCTAAGGATGGCTAATTTGTTAAATATTTTACAAAAATATTTTTACAACTGATTTAATCTCCGACAGCCAGTGCAGCAGTCGAAGCTGCTATTCATATTCGGAAGGCTGAGATCCACTTTCTTCCCAGCAACTTATTTTGATGCTGCATTAAATCACAATTTAGCTGCGATCGTGGGCTGGCCACATTGTCCTGTCCTAATGACTGATTAGGGTCCTTCTCTTTGTTATGAAGACTTTAGCGAATATGACGCGGGCATTTTTCTCCAAGATTTATCGATACGGTTAGCTGCCCACTCGCACATTTCCTCCGTTCCAAAACTGATTTCGAAAGCCGACATAAAGTATTTCATCGTTCGGACAGTAATGACTTGCCACTGTTTTTGAAGTCTTATTCAGTTCAATATCCTATGGTATCCAGCGATGATGCTATTTATTGAAATAAAATTTTCTTATCCATGGGATTACAAATATGCAATATTGTCATACTCGAATTTCTAACCAAATAAACTTTTACATACAATTCGCTAAGAAACTTCAATTACCAATTTTTTTTTACTTTACACTACCGATAGTTCTACTGTCATTAGTCAAACTTTGCGACTGCAAAACTTTTTATCAGGTATAGCAAGTTAAGTTTTAGGTTCCTACAAATTCTTAAAAATTGCGAAAAGAAAAAAGCTCTGCTACAATATGAATGAGAGATTTGCATTAAACAGTTGGATACACAAGTAAAAGGTACTACATCACGATCTTCAACTTCACTACAACATTCTCATTGACAATTCAACTTTTCTGTCCCTACCGTCCACATTGCGGGTTAAGTGTAATTTCATAGTCCTAGTAAGATGTAGTGTAAGTTCATAACTTCATAACTCACACATACCTAAAACCTTTAGGTATACGCTTACCTCTTGACAATGGGAAAATATTCATCCAAACTCTTTAAAATATACCGTGCAGTACATAATCCTTATCTTTCTAAATCAGAACCAGGACCGGAATCAAAACGAGATAACGAGATTCAACAAAGTAAATTTCAGAGGTCTAAGCAGATTTCGGTGTCTGATTGCGGGCTATTTACATAAAATGTATCCCAAAATCTAAAGAGATAGCGGGCATGCCGTACATCAGTGGGTCCATACATATAGATTAGCTTGAGCTAGAATTGTTAGTCCGGCTGAATACATATAGATTAGCTTGAGCTGGAATTGTCAGTCCGGCTGAATAAAGCTGTCAGCGCTCCCACCTCTGCGTAACTGATGATGCTCGCAGGTCCTGACGAAATTTAATATGTTATAATTCAACTGAATATAAGTCATATATGTAAGTGCACGTGTGCTTCATTTTTTCGAGGAGCAATATTGTTAGGGATTACAAGGAAAATAATAAATTATGTGATGAGTTAAATAATGTTTCGTAAACTGGCTGATTGGATTTAAATAGTTTTAAACAAAAAACTTAACTTAGGTTACGAACTAGAATATTAATTATATTTTGACGTTTCGAAGACAATTACGTGAAAATATATCGGTGGGGGCTAGACTTATTTCGTCTTTGGTTGTAAATAAAGTTCTAATCCGTTAATTACAATAACATACTGAATAATTAAAATCTGTAATATTTCCTGCATGGTTGCTGTTTTAAATTTTACTAAATACAAATGGTTATTTTTGAAACTCAATAATGCACAGGCTTATATTGAACAAATATGTGGCCCATGGATCCCATTCGTTAACACTCTTTATACTCATAAAAGAGATGGATGAATATGATTGTGACGTTGTAATCACAATTTTATGTTTCAAAATTTCATGACTCAATTCTTATCATTGAGACGTATTAATAAACCACTGACTTTTTATAACTAAACTTTTTTCTTTATAATCAATGATTAGTGTAATCACAGTGATTTCACGATTTAGGTCATTTAACAGAAGTTGAGGCCTACAGTCGGAATTTTAAGTGGGTGAAGAAGAAGACATTGGCGTGGATCAACGGATTGGGAATTGTGAGAAAGGTCCACTTTAATTTTGAAACCATGTAATTGTTTGCATTACTGGTATAGATGATAGTTGTATAGTTTACAGGTTTCGATGTGTAAGCAGAGGCTTACTACTGAAGTTAGAAGCAAATGGATATTTTAGTGTTGGAGTGGATAATAATAGGATAGATTAGCTTTTTGGACAAACGAAAAACGAAACAACTCTCCCATCGCAGTTAAAATCAAACGGGTCTTTGTAGGCAAAAAAACAAACAAAAAACAGTGGAATTCTTGGCTGTTTTTTTAATTTATTTTGTTTGGCAGCAATGATTCACCCCGGCAGTCGTGTGCGGTAACTGATGCAGTTTAGCGGCGCGGCGTGCGGTTCTGCGGCTCTGCGGTCCGCCGCTAGGGAGCGTGCGTGTGGTTACCGCCAGCGCCGCGCCGCGCGCCGACTCCTGCACGTTATTTATTGCCGTTGACCCCACATATTTTCACGGGAGCCGGAGTGTTTGCCACTTTGAAACATCATTTGTCTACTCTGAAACATAAGTTATTGCCTATTCTATGGGACAGTTGTGAAACATGAGAGGTACTAAACATGTTTTAATTGATGTTTTATACGTATTTCCTTAATTTACACGCGAGGAGGTTAAAGGAGGTTAAGTTTTACCATTGACTTTGAATCTGAAGCAGACTATCCATCGCATTATAAAATGTGTACCAGGTTTTGAGTGACCCAGGATTAAAAGAGCTCTTAGTTATAGCATAGAAAAATAAACAGGAACCCTGTTTATTTTTCTATGGTTATAGTGAATCACCAACAGAGTGTACTGATGTTACCTATTAATTTTGGTATCAGGAGGAGGTAATATACCATTTTTTTGACACAGAAAACAAACAATAGTCAATTAATTATTGATTTATAAATTGTAGAGTACAAAATGTTAATTTAAATAGCTTGAATGAGGGGTTGACAGAAGCACCCTCTGTTAGTAACTAATGATCCTATGTCAAATTTAAATTCTGGGTCACCCAAAACTAGCTACAGCTGGGCCACAAGAATGGGAGGTCTATAGGTTTTACTAATTAAACCCAGAAGAGGAGATGAATTTTTTTTTTTTTTTTTTTTTTAAATATATTCCTACTGGGGGAGCGGCCTGGCATAGTGGTTAGAGCGCGGGCTTTCGATCTCGGAGGCCCGGGTTCAAATCCCGCCAATCACCAATGGCATTTTCGCTATGTGATAATGCCGTGACCCACTAGGCCTAGCCTGAAGTAATGTGTAAAACGGTTCCGGGCTAGGTCTAGCGTCCTGGGATGTGAAGGGAGGACAATTAAAAAAAAAAAAAAAAATATATATATATATATATATATTCCTACTGAATTTATTATTTTACATGATGTTTGACTTTTCTGCCATTATCTTCGTAAAATGTCTAAATGAATTAATTATGAACATCACTGATAGCGTGGGCCTAGATTAGATTGTAAGGGAATAAAGAAAATTTGTTGTTGTTCACAATAAGATATACTGGATTCCTGGGCGGTAAGTTTTTTACTCTGTGTAATGAAATCCAGTGTAATTGTCGAGCTTTGTAAGAAGATACTAAGACCTGAATCGGATTAAATTTGGCCAACCTATTGAATTTCGAGGCCAATCATAATCCCCGTTCAGAATATACTTTTGTAATCAAAGTCTGTCACGCACACTTAATTCTTTTCAAGTTGAACTCGATTTCATGACATAAAGTAATCCAGGAGTGAATGTCTCCTTATTCGATTTGTACTCGTATCCTGGTCCAAGTACTCACGGGTTTTAGTAATTTAAGCACAACGTGAAGATTTCTTTCTCACTGTAAACAGTTGTCTGTTAGTAAAACCGTTTATTTATTTTTATCTCGCAAATACAAACCACTACATTCTCAGTGAAAGCAGGGTGATGGATTTGCCAAACTGTTTGGGCAGTTTTCCAGCTCAAGTCTGTGTTATATTTTGACAGCCTCTTCGGTATGAATTTGAAGTTGCTATTGGATAAAGAAAACCGGTAGGTTTGAAATGTTAAGGACTCGAAGTTGTATTTTGTATAAGGCAGGAAAAAAAGTTATTTTCGCTTTTTACGTTTAAGCAAATATATTTCTTACTGAACGTGAATTCCGTGTTGGAAAACCTGCTTAGCAAAAATAGTTAAATGTGTAGAACTATTTTATTCTTATGGCTTACTTTTACTTTACTCCCAGCGGAAGATAGAGTATTATTTTATTCAAGGAGTATAAAACGACGAAAAATAGCAGGCGAGGAAAAATATAGAACACAATATTTACTCGGTTTTGTCACTAATTCCCTATTATTAAATTATATTGGGCACGTACATTAGGTTTAAACCATATTTCACCTCCAGAATTAAACTAAGTTTAAAACAGTTCGTTTGTAAACAAATTCGATGGTTTACATATTATTAATATATTACATCCAGTAATACATAACATAAAATATATTTATAATTCTAGAAACCGACCCGACAAATATTGATCATACTGTTTAGTGACAACTTCCGCTCTGCCCGGTCGTTAGTTTTCCTTGAAAGAGTAAACGACTACTTGAACGATTTAAGCCGGAAACCCCGATTATGATTCATTTCCACGGAGGTACACGAAATTTTTCTTTTACTTGAAAATGGATTAATCTACTTTTACGTATAGATTAATCTATGGTTATATGTTTCATGAATCGTAACTGCACGCAACATTCATGAACTATTATCTTAACTATACGTTTTTGGTATCATTTTTCTCGCAATTTCACGAAGATTACAAATATGTTAAGATCATTAGTTGAAATTGATGATTAAAAATGCAATCACTCACTTAAGACACTAGTGCATGAGTCATCTATAAAAAATACCTGCCTGTCAGAGGGTAGTGGGGCCAGACGCTCCGCGTTGGTGAATGTGCGTGCGAGAGCAAGGGTCGTCTTAATCCCTTACACGCCATGCGAAATGGAAAACCGTATAATGTTGATTCTCGTATGTATTTGTCATGATGGCTTTCACATGGCTTTCCATACATAATCAAAATTGAAATAAATATATCATAAAAAATTAATAAAGAAGAAACTGTGATGGACGTTTTAAACATATAACGTTAGTTAAAATAGCCCTACAACTTCTGTAAATCTATAATTTCGAAGCATCCATTGGCAAGGTGATGCAGAGCGGAATGTGCCTTGTCGACCCACTTGGGATGATCGAGGGGATGCATACGGAATTAGAGCTTCTGGTTTTTAGTTCGGTTTGATAAGTGAGCTTTGCATCAGTCCCCACGCTCATTTGGCACACTGACAACAATGTTCGGTATTCTCGTGCTAGAAACAACATCCTAAACTAATCAATGTGCTCTCGATTTTCTGTTTATGATTAGTGTTGAGTGTCTGCTTTAAAATTGCCAACAGGAATATGTGAAGGTAGGTTTTGAATACATTAGTGGTTGTAGTAAATGTTGGATTGGGATAATTTGTCCTTTGCGAATCAATATATAGTTTATGGGTCAGTCTTTTGTGCTATTGATAATATAAATAATATAACGTATAATTTAAAAATTAAACCTGCATCCACAAATTTATTAACAGAATATTCAGAGGAAAATCCCGGAATCGGCATTCCAGGTTGGGAAAAGATACGTTTTTTTATAATAAAAATGTCTTACATTTTTGCGAAAAAAAACAATCGTTACATACTAATAAAATAATTTTATTTTTTGGAATATACATTGTTGTTTTATTTTATCTGTTATTAGTGCAATGTAAATTCCTGTATACTTCTATTATCATAAGTACAAAATTAAGTTGATAAAATTGGTAAAATTAAAACGTGTCATAAACCTCAGGAAATGAACAAGATCCTAACAGTCAACAGTAGGCGAACATTATCACGGATGTTAATTGCATTATAATTTATATTTACCTTTCAGATGACTTTTATTTAGTGGGTATTAAAGTTTATATTCGCAAAGCAATAGCAGGTATTTGTAAATATAAATGTTTTCGTTATACTGCTTCAAAAACAGATGTTTTAATGCATGTTTTCCGGACCTAAATACACTCTTTTTATTCCTAGGAATTAAAAGCTGATGTACTCGATACCAGCTGACTCTTTATAGTCCTAGGACTATAAAAGTCAAAAAGTGCCGAGTACGTCGTAATAATCGAACAATATTCATTCGATTACAAATAATCGAAAAATTCATTGTTGTCAGTTTAATCAATTTGTGAAACTCGCTCATTTCACCAATCGATTATTACATGCGTTCGATACGTCGATAGTTGTTCATTGTTGTCAGTCTACCCTAACACAAATGAAACAGACAATCAGCTGATTCCTTCAAATAGCAAGAACAAGACGGTGGCATCTTTTGAAGGCATCTTTCAAGGTAAACAAACTGTAACATTTTGGTTTTCTTAAGTAGCTTACGTACTGAATTGAGCAATATAACGAAATATATAGTTCATCACACGGACCTAAAGCTACTTTTCGTTACTCGGTCATTTTTCAACCTCGGCTTACAGCCTCGGTTGTAAAACTTGACCTTGTCCGAAAAGCGTCACTTTAGGTCCTTGTAATGAAATATACTATTATTGATCGTTAAGGGTGAATATTCATGTAAAGATAAGTTCAGAGAGTAATAGAAACGGGCAGATTATCTTTAGAGTCTCGCTTTTGAATAGTCATGTGCGAGGCTGCAGTCATTAGAACCTATTGAATCTATTGTGGTCATCAACCACAAATGGAAACCTGACGATCTTCTAGGGCTCATCAATAATAGTTTTCAAAGCAAATTAACGAACTGTAGAGTCGAAAAGTCAAATTTAATTAGCTGAGATTTTATTTTAACCACTCAAACGATGTTTCAACTACAATCCCTATATTGTTTGAAAGGTTTAGTTTAAATTTCAGACTAGGTTAAAAAAATCAAGTAATAATACTTCGCTACATTGTACCATATTTAATAAACAAATATTAGAGTGGTCAGTAAAGTGGTTTTTTCACTTAATTTTAGTGAGGTGAGTTCATCCTACAGGAATACAGTCGCCGATGTCAACTCTCCCATAAGTATACTCCGAAGAGACAATTGCATTTAAAAACTGTTAATTTTTTTATATTCCTTGTTGAATAATTTTGTGCGAGTCACCTTTTATGCAACTATTTGTCGAGGGTAAAATTATATTTTCAACCATCCTACATTATTTAATTGATTGCTTTGATCAATAAAGGTTATACATTAAATTACTGTTTCCATATGGTTCCTTCACCGTACGACTTTGGACGATAAATTTGTCATTTATTACTTTCATTGTTGTGAATGATCAATCATATTTATTCATTTAACCACATTTGAAAAGCATATTTCTAATACCCTGAAAATAAAATGAGTTACAAAACAAAGAAGAGGAAGCAGTTCGGCGGTGAAGCAGCGACAGGGTTGATGCAGTTAATGAGCCAAAGCGTGAATTGTTCTCTTGTAAGGAGGAAGGACGCGGATTCATTGACCTCGGACAACGAGACTGTCAGGGAACCGCGGCGCGGCGGCGCGGCGTGCAGCGAGCGCTAAATGGAGAAACCACTCCTGAGTGGCGTTAAAGTCATCGGAAGGTTAAAATATTAATTAGATTTTTTTTTGAATAGGTACACCATTTAACTATGTACTAGAGATACCCCAGGTTATGCCTTTGTTTTATGTGCTTGTGAATGTAATCTAAAGATGGATGACAATTTAAAGGGGTTATATTGGTCAGCCAAAATGTATGTTTTAAGTCCTACATTACAGTACCAGCAGAATAAAACGTATAACAGCAAATTTGAGCTCAAAGAACTGCACTACTCCTAATTTATTGTACTAGACTATGCCTACAGAGCTGAGTACTACAGAACTGTACAATGCTTAATGCCTGTAAAGTTGCATTTGATTTGATTTGATTTCACCAGATGGCCAAATATTCTCCATGAAACAATGGAAACATGTTTATTTATTTATTTATTCATAAATGCTACAAAGCAGGTAATATACCCAGCATTTGGGCATAACAATAATTTTTATTTTATGCAGGGGAAGCTTCATTTAATGTCCATCTGCAAGTGTTTTCTTGCACTTATCGTAATTTACAAAATGCCTACTAACGTAATCAGAAAAAAAAGTTTCATGCATATTTATCAATTTATAACTACAAACAGTGGCAGTAACAAATATATATATAGATAAAACTAAAATTATATACATCTGACCTGCAGTTTAAGTCATTTGAATGAACTACTTAAACGATGTTTCAACTACAATCTCTATATTGTATGAAAAGTTTTAATTTTAATGAAAGACAGTTAACAAAACAAGTAATACTTTGTTACACTTAACCAATGATAATAAACAAATAATAAAGTCAGTCAATCAAGTGATTTATTTACATAGATTTGGGTGAGGTGAGTGCATTCTACACAGCGAGCACAGAATACAGGAAAAGAGTGACTGTCGGCAACTCCGCCATAAATGGTCCCATGTTTAACTATTATTTTTGGAAAAGTCTTGATATGATAACCGTAACGCAGCTGAATACGGTGCACCGCAACTGAGCCAAAACGATCAGGTAGACGGCGTAACTGAGCCAAAGTGATGAGCGGCCCCTCGAAAACGGATCGTAACTGAGCCAAACGTCACGTGCCGCGCGGCTGCCACCGACCGCGTCCCAACCGCAGGACTGTTATTATTCTTAAGATCGAGTACTCATGGTTAAAAATACAATTCAGAAATAAATAAAAAATCATCCATAATGGACACCTCACATTCACTGGAATACTGGAATAGACAAATAGACAAATCTTTATTGTACATATCGTTTGATATTTTACAAATGAACCGGGTAAAAGAAAGCGTTGCCAGATTAATGGAAGTGTTGATAATATTCATATAGTATTCTTAAATAAATATAAAATCTCGATCTAGAAATATAAAAATAATTTATACTACAGACTTAAAGTGCCATCTATGTATAGGGCATAAAGTAAGAGGGGGCTCCAGTCATGAAAAATATCGCGTTTCTACCTGTTCATAACATAGTTACATAATACCAAAGTTAACGTAAGGCCAATGTTAACTTTCAAATTAGGTACAGCCTCAACCGCTCAACGACAATAGTTAATTTTTAGCTCATTTGAAAGAACAAAAAATAATCCAGCGATTTGAGTGAGCAGAATTTTGATATCACATTTAGAATAATTTATAAACAATTCCGAAAATACGATTTTTTGCGATTTTTTAACTACAAAACAAAAAACTATATAAAAATTCTGCTACCTGGAATCGCTAGATATTTTTTGTTCTTTCAATTGAGCTATAAATGAACGACTTTGGTTGAGCGGTTGATGCTGTAACGAATTTGAAAATTAACATTGGTCTTATTGGAGAAGCAGGTAGTCGCGTGGGACTGGAGCCCCCTCTTTTCGCTCGGCATTTGCGGTTTGTTTGCGTTCCAAAACCGCCGCCGCTGCCGCACCGCGGGTCTAGCTACCTGGACAACTTTGGCTCAGTTCCGCCTCGTACCCTGTCATTAATTTTTCGTCCCTGTCATTAGGAGTGCATTCTTGGCTCAGTCGTGGTGTAACCGCTGAATATGTTTAAAGAGGACAAATTATGTGAAAAGTAAGAGGGAGAGCACCTGGAACCTGGGAATGTACATAACTTAAAACATAAAGTGAAATGCGGAAAATAAAATGCATAAACACGGGATGTAGAAACATTTGCATTTTTAGGTTATATCTTAAATAATTGAGAGGTTAACAGCCATAGAAAGTTGAGGAGGTTTTGATTGTGAATATTATTTGGCTAATCAATATTATACATGAGAGGATGGACGGTGAGTTCTTGTGAACACCCAAACGTGTTGGATTGAAGTGCAATTCACTTAAAGCTTAACCCGTTCTTCAAACCTGACACCAATTATGGTCCCAACGGTTTATTCAATTCAAAACCAGACCTCAAGTGACTCGCTTGTGAGGTGGTTGCTTGCCTGTAATCACCGTGGCCACTCCGCCGTGAGGTCGGAGGGCTGAGTGGCTGTATAGGACGAATCAAATGACGTGACCAGTCAAGCCACAAGGATAATGTTAATTTTTGTATCAGACTTACGGATGGCCTGGGCCAAGTCATTTGAATCTTCCTATAAACAATAGAATCCTGAGAAAATTTAGCGAAGGTTCTAATCTGGACCCAGCTGCCATTGGTTAATGGGCTATAAAATAATTTTGGTGGTGAATTAGCTGGTCTTTGTCAGTAACAAAGCTTTTATTTAATCCATTCTACAATCATCTTTCATTCATATTATCCGTTTAAATATGCAGTGAATTCTAAGGTTCCGGTCTTAAAATCAGATTGTTCAGATTGCTCAGACATCCGCAAAGAGATCCAGCTCAGTGGAAAAGAGAAGTGATTTTTACTTCTAGCTTTTAACACTAGGCGGGGCTTGTTCCTTTTTACTTGAAGAATGAGTTTCTCACGGAGAAATTATTCACATTTTTGTGTGATTGACCAAGAGTTGTAATTTACTGAGCTTCCCAATGTCATATGTTTTCCTTTGTACATTTCTTGGGCTTGGTGGAGTTCAGATTATTACTGGGAATAAAATATATCCTGTATAATTAGTTTCACATATTAAGTTTCTTACACGCACCCATTGCTTAAATTATATGGCTGAATTGTTCTGTTTTATCAACTGTAGTAACACCACAGATAAGAACTCTGTAAGAACTCTGTTGTAACACCAAGTTTTTCTTTTCAGGGTCTTTTTGCGTCCACAAAAACCTTCATAGCTTTTATAGCATTTAGGTGAAGGGCACTCTACCTCATACTTTATCGTTCTTTCTTGGCTCTTTAAAGACTTTATTTAATCCATATATATATAATCTTCTGTTCTTACTATGATTTATTACATGACAAGAGACAATGAATGGAATCTAAAAAAAAACCTCTTCGTAGCTTCCATGTTTACAGCCTCACTAGCCTACCTCTCTGAAAAGACCCGGAAGCTGAAGTTAAGGCGTGTAACCGCCCAAAGATGGCCAAGCCGGCTACAGCCTATTGTTGGCGTGTGATGCGTTAGTGTTGCTGCGATAAATTGATGAGGAAACCGCAGTAAATGTCTACTTGTTGTCTGAACACAACACAACACAGCGCCGCGTCTGGCACCTGATGGCGTATTGTCTAGATTCGTGCTTGGGTAAATAAACATTAGGTTTTTCAAAGTGTTTTCATTTAATTTTATTTTATGGAGATGATTTGTAACCATTGACTTACTTCGACGCTGTTATCAACCTAAAGCAATATAGACAAGTCGTTCTAGAGAAATTTGGAGAACGTTTGGATTTGAATCCAGTTTTGGTTTATCAAAAGGTGCAGATTTCATTTTGGTTTAATGTGGTAAGATTGTAGAAAACCATGATTTGTAAAAACCATGAATTCCTTGAAATAACACAATAAGGACTATTGCTTTGAAACCTAAAAGATAAAAAGGAATGTAAAATGATAACTAAAAGTATTATTATGGGTCAGTTTTAGCTTATTGTAGTTGGGATCAGTCTTCTGGTGATTTAAGTACAATAGACTTTGGCTCAATGTAGACGCTCAGTTACAAAGCTTGTGTTTGTGAAATAAATGTGAAATTAATACGTAAAATTAACAGTTCAACGTTATTAAGCATGAAATCAATGTTGAAACAGAGAATTCGCATTTTTAAAACATTACGCGATGTTGACTCCGAATTAATATGAATGAACAGGATAAATTCGGAACGTGTTGAAAACTTAATTATTAGTTGTCGTGTAAAATATTAGATTCGACAGCCTGCCGTATCATCTCCTCGGAGGTGCGGCGCCTAACAGTGTCGCGCGTGGGATGTTACCCCATCTGAATATTCATGTACTCTCTTCCCGAACTGATACACGGCCTTTTAGGAACCATCCAATTCGACCAAATATTTTTATATTTTATTTTAGACTTGCATTGACCAACCAGTACTAAAATATGTAAATGATTTTTAAAATAAGAAGAAAGTTGCTCAGGTATTACATTTTAAACATACTGAAGTCAAAAAGTACTACTATTATGGTTAACGTGGGGAGTTTCTCAATTACTTAAGTGTCGTAATGGTGTTATACGTGGAAAAATGAAGAGTGGGAAACAAATTGGCATAAATAATTGATAAACATCGATTATCTAGGAAGATAAAAAATATTGTTTTATTTATTCACTTTATTTTATCTTATTTTATATTCTATCTTTTTTATATATTATAAGATTTTTAATTCCATGGTTATTTTACAATCTCTTTATTTAATAAATTATCTATCCTTTTCACAATGAAATTCATTCTATTACATTTAGATTTGTATTGGGTAGAAAAATGTATGCACTTTAGCTATCACGCAAAAATCTAAGTACTAACATTGAGAATGTTTCTCCTGAGATAACCGCATAAAGTCATATATAGTTAAAGGAATGAATTAAAGATGGTAATCTTTAAACAAGTATAACTAGTTTTTTTGCGCTTACTTATAATTTTACTCTCTATATTGCAAAATATACAACGTTTGGATTGAACTTAAAAGTACATAAACACATTAAACGAAGAAACCACATATCTTCTTCATCAGATGGAGGGAAACAAAAACCTGTATCCTACCGAATTGACTGATCTCTAAGCAAAGCTTGATTCAATTAATACCAATTCTAAGATATCTACATTCAACAACATAATAGGATCAAGGAAACGTTTATATGTTTAATCGTGCCTCGCGACGTTGGGGGCCGCTGCGTCGGTGTTGATTAAATCAACATCTCCAGAGACAAAGATCTCAGGCGCACTCCAGCCGTGTTGGCGCCGCGAACAATGCATTACTTAGCATAGTATCGGGGAAATCCAACACAAACAGAAACTGAATTGGGGATTGTGTAGATGGTAATGCAAACAGGATAAAATGGAAGAAGTAATTGACATTAAATTGAAAATTTGCATTTGTCAAGAGGATTGACACAAGTGTTTTCACGCCTTTTGAACCTTCTTTGTTCTAGCTTTGTTGTTTGGTGTTTAATGAAAAACGTGTAGCTTTCATTGACCATACATTGTTTTACTTTTTATCTCTACAGTCATTGATATTGGTTAGCTTCTTAAAATAATAATATGAAGGTGATATTAAACTTTCCTAATGAATGCCCTTGCATTTTGTCTATGTAGGGTTGTTGTTTATTTCTACAAATTGTAGGCCTTTTTAAAAACTTTTTTGGAAATATCATATGAAGATGAGGATAAAGGCATAATATAAACCCACTCAATCAAACTGGAGGGGTTTTGGATTATAATGAATCCGGGAATAATATTTTTCTGTGGTCTATTCAGAACATACACAAAAAAACATACACTTTGTGGTCTAAAAAAACATACACAAATTTTTTTTCAGCTGTTAACTATTAGTAATAAAGCAACATACTTTCTCGTGTACTATTCCACTGCAGGGTTCAGAGTTGTAAGTTTAGTAAAAGAAAAGGTGAAAATGTGCAGCAATAAAATTTCAGATAACCCAAGTAATAAGAATTACCCACGAGACTAAATACGAATGTCATGTCAATCACATTGGCAATAAAAGCCAGCTGCCTTGGGACTTTCATCGTCCATAAGGTAACATATAATGCACGGGCCGTCACAGATGATCAGTTGTGTATGAATATGCTCGTACTAAATATACGAAAGAGTACCATAAACATATTTACAACCTTGCAATAAAACACGAGACTCGGTGTGGTTGTAACTAAGGTGGATTTTATGAGGATTTCTTATATACATCCACTCAAAAGTTTAACCATGCAACCTTTATTTTAGTAAATTGCATTGAGGGACGCTTTCCTTGCATGGTTTCATGAAGCCCGTTTGCATCTATAGTATTAGGTTTTTTTAGCTTTGTGTATCTTGGTACAGATCGAACTTGTATAGTTTATTTACACGATTAAGTTAGCTTTTCAAGTTCTACGTTTAGAAATCCCTACCTCTGTTATACGAGTGCTTCATGTTTCAGGGTAATTTGCAATACACTGGAGGCTGTAATAATATAAATTTTTCAATTTTTAATATTTTATAGTCGACTATTTCGTGTAAAAATCCCATAATAGCTACTGATAAGCTTATAGGCCTATTTACCTGGGTAAAAATGACTTTGAAACTTGCTGAGATTGTGTAAACGGTACGAAATAATGTCAGTTTTCCCTCATCGCCCAAAAATAACTTTTTAGAATAAAAAGTTTGTCTATTTATCAATTTTAACATTAAACGTTTAGCCTAGTATTATCAGACTCTGAGATACCCTCTTGTCTTTGCACCTCACAAGTGATCGTTACAGGTTGAGGCTATTGACTTTGGCCAAGCTATCCGTAAGCCCAATGCTAAAATTAACATTAGTCTTATGTGCGGGCCACGTCATTCGACTCGACATATATGTGAGTGTAGTGCGTGCGGCGGCCGCCAGGGGCACGCGTGTCCTCTCTTCTCTTCCGCACGTTAATTATCTCTGCCGACCCCCCCCCCCTCTCACCCCCGACCCACGGACTCTGCAGCCAAGCGTCTTCCCATTTTAAAATAATATTTGTATAATTCTGACAGATTTATATACTACTTCGTGTGTAGATCAGTCCAGATACGTACAGTACATTTTTCTACGTAATTTTTTAAAGCGTGTTGATGGTCATTAGTAAAGATTTTAGGGTACTTTGAGGCTTAAGAAAATGTTTTATAATATATGAAATTTGTATGTACATTACTTGCATGAGACATTAGTAATGGAAATTTCAAAGGATGAAATCAATAAGTTTTACCAAGTAGATAGCTAAAACATAGAATAACATTTTTGAACGAGCTATGATTTTTGCCATTCACTTTTTCATACATTGAGAATGGTCTTCAAACTCTACACCACCTTGAGAACACGGACTGCAAAATAAGTGTCTTAATTTCATTTACGAAGCAGCCTGGCAAGTTGAACGTGATACATTTTTAACACTTAATTAAAATGATTTTAGCACCAAAATATAGTTTTGTTATGTTTCTATTAAGCAAATTTATAGAATACAGTTGTTGTGAAACAAAACGTAGATTTTTGTCTGAGTTTTTGGGTGGTGAATTTTCATTTAGAATCTAAGAATGTCATGACGTATTCATATTTTTCATGGTTTGATTTAAAACTTGAAATCTAGCTTGCACATTGAAATTATTACGTCCTTAATATTTGTGGCTACAAGGAAAGGCGAATTTACAAAACTCTTTAGACCATAAAACATGAACTGAAGATGTATTCGTTGTATTATTCATTTTTATGAAACATTTGTCTTAAAAAATATAAATATATCAAATAAGTTCTAGAATAGAATGAAATTAAAACTTCGGCTACAGCAATATAATAAATCTCTCGTCAAAACCAGTAAGAAGATACTCATCTCGGATGAAAGTCGAGTTGTTTGATTTATAATATTATGAATTCCAAAATTATTTTCGGGATCACATATGATGTAACAGGCTCTTTTTGAATTTTAAGGGAGTTACAAGAAGTGCAAACTTTGTAAATTGAAAAGTTTTACAAAATATGTTGACTGTAATTTGTCGTTCCAAGCCTTAAAAGGTGCATGACTAAAACAAATAAATGTAAAAAACTACTTGAGACTACTCTATTTGTAAGTTATTGTTTTGGTATAACAGGACAAGTATATTAATAATTTGGAAAACCTCATTTAGTAGTTTCAAACGGTTTCTTTTTCAACACGGACTTTTTAATTTCTTTGGAACAAAGAAGTTTTTTTCTGTGATTTTATACTTGCATTAAACAGCTCGGTACTTAAAAATGGCTTTAAATTATATTTATTATTTTTAATCACTAACAATACAAGATACCGCCTATCACGCTCTTCCAAATCCGACATTCCCCACTTTGATGCGAAGCTTTTTAAACTTTGCTATTTTTACAAGTTGAGCTTACCTTTCGAGGTTACCAAAATGAGTAAAACAAAAATTGTAAGTGATAACCGAGTATCAATGTACATAACACTCGTTATCACTTAGTGTACACATTAAGCAAGAAGCTTTGGATTAAAATCCAACACTCTTCACAACATGCATTTTTGTGAAAATTTCACTCTCCAGACTGCATCCTGCACTCTCCAACGCGCGAGGTAACCATATGGCACCGCCGCCACTCCGAGGGCCACCCACGACACCCGTGTGAGTGTGAGAAGACAGTAATCACCCTGTCAGACCAATCACAGCGCGAGGATGGCTGCCGGTGTATAGATCGAGTCGAGTAACTTGGCCCAGTCGGTATGAGAGGACAGTAATCACCTTGTCAGACCAATCACAGCGCGAGGATGGCTGTAGTTGTATAAATCGAGTCGAGTAACTTGGCCCAGTCGGTGTGAGAGGACAGTAATCACCTTGTCAGACCAATCACAGCGCGAGGATGGCTGCAGGTGTATAGATCGAGTCGGGTAACTTGGCCCAGTCGGTGTGAGAAGACAGTAATCACCCTGTCAGACCGATCACAGCGCGAGGATGGCTGCAGGTGTATAAATCGAGTCGAGTAACTTGGCCCAGTCGGTGTGAGAAGACAGTAATCACCCTGTCAGACCGATCACAGCGCGAGGATGGCTGCAGGTGTGTAGATCCAGTCGAGTAACTTGGCCCAGTTGGTGTGAGAGGACAGTAATCACCCTGTCAGACCAATCACAGCGCGAGGATGGCTGCAGGTGTATAGATCGAGTCGAGTAACTTGGCCCAGTCGGTGTGAGAAGACAGTAATCACCCTGTCAGACCAATCACAGCGCGAGGATGGCTGCAGGTGTATAGATCGAGTCGAGTAACTTGGCCCAGTCGGTGTGAGAAGACAGTAATCACCCTGTCAGACCAATCACAGCGCGAGGATGGCTGCAGGTGTGTAGACCGAGTCGGGTAACTTGGCCCAGTTGGTGTGAGAAGACAGTAATCACCCTGTCAGACCAATCACAGCGCGAGGATGGCTGCAGGTGTATAGATCGAGTCGAGTAACTAGGACCAGTCGGTGTGAGAAGACAGTAATCACCCTGTCAGACCAATCACAGCGCGAGGATGGCTGCAGGTGTGTAGACCGAGTCGGGTAACTTGGCCCAGTTGGTGTGAGAAGACAGTAATCACCCTGTCAGACCAATCACAGCGCGAGGATGGCTGCAGGTGTATAGATCGAGTCGAGTAACTAGGACCAGTCGGTGTGAGAAGACAGTAATCACCCTGTCAGACCAATCACAGCGCGAGGATGGCTGCAGGTGTGTAGACCGAGTCGGGTAACTTGGCCCAGTCGGTGTGAGAGGACAGTAATCACCCTGTCAGACCAATCACAGCGCGAGGATGGCTGCAGGTGTACAGATCGAGTCGGGTAACTTGACCCAGTCGGTGTGAGAGGACAGTAATCACCCTGTCAGACCAATCACAGCGCGAGGATGGCTGCAGGTGTATAGATCGAGTCGGGTAACTTGACCCAGTTGGTGTGAGAGGACAGTAGGTAATCACCCTGTCAGACCAATCACAGCGCGAGGATGGCTGCAGGTGTACAGATCGAGTCGGGTAACTTGACCCAGTTGGTGTGAGAAGACAGTAGGTAATCACCCTGTCAGACCAATCACAGCGCGAGGATGGCTGCAGGTGTATAGATCGAGTCGGGTAACTTGACCCAGTTGGTGTGAGAAGACAGTAATCACCCTGTCAGACCAATCATAGCGCGAGGATGGCTGCAGGTGTATAGATCGAGTCGGGTAACTTGACCCAGTTGGTGTGAGAAGACAGTAGGTAATCACCCTGTCAGACCAATCACAGCGCGAGGATGGCTGCAGGTGTACAGATCGAGTCGATTAACTTGGCCAAGTCGGTGTGAGAAGACAGTAATCACCCTGTCAGACCAATCATAGCGCGAGGATGGCTGCAGGTGTATAGATCGAGTCGAGTAACTTGTCCCAGTCGGTGTGAGAGGACAGTAATCACCCTGTCAGACCAATCACAGCGCGAGGATGGCTGCAGGTGTATAGATCGAGTCGAGTAGCTTGGCCCAGTTGGTGTGAGAAGACAGTAATCACCCTGTCAGACCAATCACAGCGAGAGGATGCCTGCAGGTGTATAGGTCGAGTCGAGTAACTTGGCCCGGTCGGTGTGAGAAGACAGCAATCACCCTGTCAGACCAATCACAGCGAGAGGTAGCCTGCAGGTGTATAGATCGAGTCTGGTAACTTGGCACAGTCGGTGTGAGAGGACAGCAATCACCCTGTTAGACCAATCACAGCGCGAGGATGGCTGCAGGTGTATAGATCGAGTCTGGTAACTTGGCACAGTCGGTGTGAGAAGCAGTAATCACCCTGTCAGACCAATCACAGCGCGAGGATGGCTGCAGGTGTATAGATCGAGTCGGGTAACTTGGCACAGTCGGTGTGAGAGGACAGCAATCACCCTGTTAGACCAATCACAGCGCGAGGATGGCTGCAGGTGTATAGATCGAGTCTGGTAACTTGGCACAGTCGGTGTGAGAAGCAGTAATCACCCTGTCAGACCAATCACAGCGCGAGGATGGCTGCAGGTGTATAGATCGAGTCGGGTAACTTGGCACAGTCGGTGTGAGAGGACAGCAACCACCCTGTCAAACCAATCACAGCGCGAGGATGGCTGCCGGTGTACAGATCGAGTCGAGTAACTTGGCACAGTCGGTGTGAGAAGCAGTAATCACCCTGTCAGACCAATCACAGCGCGAGGATGGCTGCAGGTGTATAGATCGAGTCGGGTAACTTGGCACAGTCGGTGTGAGAGGACAGCAACCACCCTGTCAAACCAATCACAGCGCGAGGATGGCTGCCGGTGTACAGATCGAGTCGAGTAACTTGGCACAGTCGGTGTGAGAAGCAGTAATCACCCTGTCAGACCAATCACAGCGCGAGGATGGCTGCAGGTGTATAGATCGAGTCGGGTAACTTGGAACAGTCGGTGTGAGAGGACAGCAATCACCCTGTCAAACCAATCACAGCGCGAGGATCGCTGCATGTGAATATATCGAGTCAAATAACTTGGCCAGTCCGCTCATTAGCCTATTGTTAATTTTAGCATTGGTCAAACGGACGGGCTGGGCCACGCTATTTGATTCTGATGATATTTGTCTACTACCCGCGGATGATTAGATTGGCCAAAGAGCCTACCTTGAGTCATATATTAAATCTTTAGAAAGATGTACAGGTATATGGAACATAATATTTACATTATATTGTCCGTATAATATTTTGTTGATCGGGTTACAATTATTATGAAATTTTGTATCTAAAATACACAAACATAAGCTAAGACTATACGTGGAAGAATTGAGGATGATAGGTATATCTCAGTGCACAGAACATTAAATTTACAACAAGACACAATGTTTAAGTGCCTGTAAGAGTTACAGCGGTTCTTTTAAATGTCAGTAAAAGTCACTCAAAGACAAATCTTCGCTGTTTCTTAAGAATTTCGTGGTGCCTTTAGCTTGAATGCTTCTAAACATTAAGTTACGAGAAAATACGTTTTACTTGTTTCAATACTAGTTATAGAATTAATATGGGAAACGTTTGTACATGTTTCAATAATGTTTGTAGATTTGGTATGTAATAAGTATGACAGAATTTTTCTTGTAAATCAGAGTTGAAACTTTTGAGGAGCGATTGATAACAGAGCTAAATTATTTGATTTACAGTAGTTATTTATGTCAAACATGCACAGTAAACCTCTCATCAAACCATTAACTCCAGGTGGGTCTGATGGTTTGATGGTTTGATGGAGCTACAAGAGTTAATGTACCTCTTTTCTTTAAACATTAACCTTGTATTTATTAAACTACTAATAAGAGCACTAATTTAATATAAGATGACATTTTATAAAATCTGAGTATTAAAATTAAAATCAAAAGCAATTGATTTGTAACAATAAAGTAAAGCATAAAAAAATATAAAACCTTAAAACCTTAAATTTTACCAAACTTATTTTGTGGATAAGTTTGTTGATCAAAGTTTTTTCAAATTCAATCGTTTTTGAAAACTAAATTGAATAATTTGTGTTCTTTATTTCGCTTCATATTCAAAATATAACTTACAAAAATATTTAACAATAATAATAACCGATCAGTTTAATATACAATACATTAATAACCCTTTTATTCCGACTGAATCATTTTTCGTTGAAAAAATAAAACAATCTTTATAAAAACAATATATAAACAAAAAAATTATAATCACACCAAACGTTGAACATGTCTGCATTTAACTCTCACGTTATATTCGTCCCACCCTCGCCACGTGGCCGATACAGAGTCACTATTAGATGCTAATTAACAGATTAGAGGAGGACGCCATTAGTGACGCGTTGGCGGCGCTCCGTCTTCACGCGTGTCGCAGTCCGTAGTCATTAGTGGATTAATGAACCTATTGTCCTTTTTTACAGAACCAACTGTTATGTGTCGAAACAGCTGAAATACATGGTTCAGAATATGTTATGGGTTGAAATACACATTTTATGAAAGCAGGGACGATTTTATGTATCTTTTGGTAACTGTTGTATTTATTTAGCTTCGTAACCCATTAATATGTCTTTTTTCAGGTAGATCGAGATTACGTTTGGCACAACAGGGGTTTTCCAGAGGATGGAAATTGAATATGATGGGCTAGCTCATAATCAAGAAGGTCTAGAACATGTGCTGCTCAGCAGCTATAGATGAAAAATTGTTTATTATAATCAAACATGATTATTATACGAGACATAACACCAAACAGATCACCCTGTCAGACAAATATTCCCTGGCTGGTATGTTCTCTTATTATACCAGCTTACAACGCAGCATTTGGACAAATAAGTTTAGATTATGAGGGAATAAAAATTTATAATAATATACCTGATTCAATAAAACAATGAAACATGAAAAAATTTAAGTCTGTGTTAAAAGAAGAACTGACAAGAAAATGTATATATGAAATTGAAGAATTTTTAATTGAAGATTTTAAATATAAGTTTACATATTCATGGGTACAATTATTTCATTTTATATTTATATAATGTATCAGTTTTAACCATATTACTAAGGCAATTGAGAAATATCTGTAATAAATAAATAAATAATCGGCGCTTCCTTAAGATTTATATTTCCAGCTATTTTCTTTATATTCGTTTTAGGAAACATGTTATAAAAAACATGTTTTGATAACAGGCTGAGCTTGTAGTTAGCTCAGAGACGTTTCATTCAAATATGGGGCTGTTGAGTGTCAGACAGGTTGTTGCAGTGTTATGGTTTTCTAAAAGGTTCATGTGGAAACTGAGAGTTTACGTGCGGTTAAACGGTTCTTTGGGGGGGGGGGGGGGGTGTGGAAGAGAGGTATTAAGTGGAAATCTTTAATACATTTTGTTGCATAACGTGCAACTATTTTTTGTTATCCAACTAATTTTGTGATTGTCGTTTACGGGACGTTTTTCTCACCACCATCTGGCAGAAAGGCTATTTAACGACCTATCAAGCTATCTAGTTCTCTCCCAGACTTTCTCCGTGTGTATATCTCTACACACTGTTGTTTGCACAGGGCCAAACAAACACGATCAGATCTGTTGGCCAAACTCGGCTGATTTACCTGACACGAGGAGTCACCGGGCCACGGGCTGACTCTGGCGTTTGTCATTGTGTGGGGCTACAAGCGGCGCGTGATTAAAGAGAACCGGCTCCTAAATTCGGACTTGCACCAATAAAACACCGCTTCCCTGATAACCAACTGGTCTCGGGCCGCGCCGGCTGGGTCATACAGCTCCGATCTCCCTCCGGATGAAATCTGAGACTGTATGAGACGTTGTTTGTCAGGAGTTAAATGATGTAATTACAATTAATAAAATAAGATATTTTTCCACGAATAACCTGCTCACTTTTAGTTGCCTGTACATATACGAATGTCTTTCTTTTTTCTTTAAAAACAAGCATTTTTTCCAACTTCGCAATAGTAGTTGTTACGACCTTAGACATTCCTTGACTTTATCCATTCCACAATACAAAACCAAATTTTTCGAAAAACAGACATTTTTTAACATAGTAAAACTTTTCAATTCCCTCCCAAATTTTATCAAAGCAGATTCAATCGAGGCCAGGTTCAAAAGAAAGTTACGGTCTTGTTTAGTATCTAAGGAATATTACAGTGTTCAGGATTATCTTTCTGATAATTAAGAGAAATTTATTTTTATGTTATATGTAAGAATCATATATGTACTCTGTATCTTTTATTATTTCTGTACATTTGTTTGTTTGACGTTTGACAATGTTTGTAGAAGTTAATGGCAATAAAGTATTCTTGATTCTTTATCCTAAGGTCTCACCTGAACAATCCTAATATTGAGATTTCTAAGCCCGAAGGTCCATCATCAGTTGGGATCTAGGTCGACCAGACTTCAATATTTGCATCAAACCGTAGGGTTTCGTTGAATATAAAATGACTCGGGCATGGAACAATTTATAAAAACTCTATACATCGATTTGACACATAAATGAGGAATAAAATAAACCATGGTTTCAAAAAACTTTGTTCCGCTGCCGGCAACTTGTTCCCCTAGTGAAAGTGAAGTCAACCCAGTTTTTGAAACCATTTTATTTTATTCCTAAAATTTTTGTGTCAAATCTATGTATAGTGTTTTTGTAAAGCGTTCAATGCTGCTAGAGTCATTTTATATTCAACGAAACCCTACGGGTGGATGCAAATATTGAAGTTTGGTCGACCTAGATCCTAACTATGATGGATCTTTGGGTTTGAATTCGATTTTGGATCTCAATATTAGGATTGTTAAGGTGAGGTCTTATATTCTTATTGTATACAAGCAATCCAGAGGCTAAGATGATTGATGTAATTACGTTTCACTTTCCTTTCGATATGATATTCGAACAATCTATGAAAATGGAATTTGTGGCCGACTCAACTGTTTGAAAAGTTTGCTAATTTCAAGGCTGTACTGATATAAGTAAGGATTTCGCTAATTAAGCGTGATAAAAAAGAGTTTCAACATAGCCGTCTCTACAAGTCTTGTAATAAGGCCGCGGCCTTCGAATTGGCGACGCAGCTTTTCAAGCTTTTTTTTGCATCGTAAAAGTCCTTACATAGCCAGCTGATTTCATATGAACAATAGTTAGTGCCATGATAGAATATGTATAGATAAATCAGAACCCTTAAGCGCGATGTTGCATTTACTAGCGCCGCGACCTTGTTACTAAGGTTGGCTGTGATTTCACTGATTTCGTCAGGTTGGTATTATTATTATACACTTTATTTGATTATACATGGTATTGCAGCTAAAATTTTGAGGTAAATTGTTTAATTTAAATACAACATCGTATAAGAGCTGTACCTATGAAGCGTTTGGAAACGTGAAAGCATTAATAATTGTGGATCATGTAATTGCGTACAAATTGTATATGTTCCAAGAATAAGAACTTGATAAGGTCAGGTGAATTTAATTTTTTCAATGACTCGGTCTTTCATCTAAAATAGTTTTGTTGCTTCAGCAAGGGATATCATGTTGGAAACAAATTGTTACCTTTTAATCTTTACTTCAGGTCTCAGAACCTCCAATTTACAGGTCACTAAGTTATCAGGGTTTCCGAATAAATTTAAAAGCGTTCATTCATTTCCAGTCACTAAGTGACGTTGGAATGATGCTGAGACAAATTTGGCACTCTAAAAAACCTGTCTTCTGTTTTAAAGCTCAATCAGTACAATATTTCGTTATCTACTCCGTATCCTGCCTACAATAGTACTATTTATATTAAAACAATTTAATTTCCTTGTCCGAAGATCTCGTTTGTCCTTGTCACTTAACTCTTCTTATTAACCATGTAAATCATGATAAGATTAATTTTATTTACTGAGGGAAAAAGGTGGAAAAGTTATTAAGCAATTGCTATCTTAAAAAAACAATAAAGTATATTAGAGAATATAAGGAAGATTAATAAGAATAATATTAGGAAGAATAACAGGAAGAATATTGAAGAATATTAGGGAATATGTTTTGATGATTTTTAAAGATTCAGTCCGACCTTGCACATTACAAACGTTAAATAATTGAGGAAAATCCAGTTTAGAACGGTGAACTTTCAAATATGCCCTAATATAAATTACTGTTTATTAGATGGAAGTCAATTCTACTTAAAATATTGGTTGGATTGTTGTTGACAGACTTATCAGCCCAGGATAATATTTTCCGTTCACACCTAATCTATATGTATGGACAACTGACTTACGACAGAAACACGTATTGTATAATTTTGTGAGCGCATTTTACAGTGATCATTCCGCCCAGACTTTGTCCATTATGAACAGCCCACCACCAATTATGTATTATCGAATTGAAGTGTATTAAATGACAAGTATGCACATGATTTTAAAAATAAATAGCAGTAAAAGCTGTTAAATCATATTTATGCCTAGTTAAACAATTACGTAACTCTAATTACCGTTGTTCTGTTGGTTTTTTATATCCACAACATTGTAGATTTTTCTCACTAGGATTTTGTTAGTTAGAACGTAAACTTAAATACGATTTATGTAGTGACTTTAATAGCCATTTGTTAAAACGATAATTTCAATAAGAAGATCTTAAGAGGAAACCAGTGATGATTCTATTTTTTCTTAATCAATAGAATTGTAAGAAAAAAATTTCTAAATTAAAATGATAGGAGCACAAGCATTATATAAAATCTGTTATTAAATCTCTTTGATGTTTAACTTGGATCAAAGAAAAAATTTGTTGAATTTATTTTGCAAAATGAACATTTTTTGTTTGTTTTTTAATTTGATATATCTTTTTTTATTTATTAAGGCACCTGCCATTAAAAGGTTTTGAAGTCAGGGGCGAGTAAGAACGTTTTATCTGGGAACATTTTCCCTATTCACGATTGACGTTTCTGGCTAACCATATACTAAAAACTTATTTAATCTATTTACTTATTTAATACGCGAGCAATTTTTTTGTTACAAAGACTCCTCCTAAACTACTGAACCGATTTTCATGTTTTTGGAGTCATTGGAAAGAGCTTGGCGTGAAGTTTTGCAGGAAATAAAATTTAAAAAGGTTTGACTAAAGGGAAGAGCCCTAGACGCCCTTAAAGTTTCATATTAGCCCATAAGATTTAACATGGGAATAGAAATTTCAAATAAAGCAGCTGATTGGAGCAAACAAATTTTTTCAGCAAAGTCATATGCTGTTGTACAAGTTCCTTTAAATAATAAATTAACACAATGAGATCTAACTTTTATTTTTAGTCGGTAAAATCAACAACAACAAAAACACATATGATAATATAAATTTAAAATGACAATAGATGTTGCCAACCATAACATCTCCCTCTTCAAAGGTTCATTTTCAGGGGAGGTTTTACAATCCGCCCTGATCTTGTGGTGTTAGTTGAAGGCTTTCTAGAGGTGTCTGGAGGCATAGTTGAAAAGCTCGTTATGCAGGAGCCGTTGGTTGTTTCTTGATCGGTTCGAGGTATCATGATACTTGCTGTTGGTTGATAGTTGATTTCTTTTTGAAAGTTTGGTAAAGGTAGTAGATGGAATCGGTTCCTGCGGACTACAGCTCCTTTGTCTGTCACCACATTATATGATCGTGGTGAGTCTAGTTTTTTAACCACTTCCCCTTCTCGCTTCAGATCAGATATCCAGACTTTGGTTCCTGGATTTATATCAGGTAATAGTCTAGCACCATGTCGTTCATCGTAATTTCGTTTATAGTTTTGCCTATAACGATTCTCTTTCTCTTGGAGATGTGTGAGGTCTGGGGTTTCCTCCAGATGACATGGTTAAGTAGGCAAGACATCTCGTAGTCTACGTCCATATAATAACTGTGCTGGGCTGTAACCATTGGCAAGTGGAGAGTTTCTGTAAGATAATAAAGCTAAATAGGGATCTCCTTTGTTCTTATTTAATACAGCTTTGGCAATTTTGACAGCTGCTTCAGCTGAACCATTGCTTTGGTGAAACTGTGGACTGCTCGTCTTACATAAGAAGTTATACTCTTTGGCAAATTTTCTGAATTCAGAACTAGTGGTGCCGAACTGTGTTCCACAATCTGAGTACAAAACTTCTGGGATGCCATGACGAGAGAACGTTGACTTGCATTTCTCAATTATTTCAGAAGCAGTGAGTGATTGTAGAGTTGCAATCTCAAAATATCTTGAGAACTGATCCGTTATGACGATAAACCATTATCCATCGAGTTTGAACAAGTCCATTGCTGCCTTTTCCCACGGGCGAGTAGGAAACTCTGAAGAAATAAGTGGCTCATTTAGATTTTTTCTGTGTTTGATGCAGGTGGGGCATGAAGCTACCATCATATTTATATCTGATGCCATTCCTGGCCACCTTAAACTGCATCTAGCCTTTTCTCGGCATTTGGTGGCTCCTAGATGACCAACATGTATTCTATGAAGCATTTCTTCACGAAGAGCTGAAATTCTTGAATTGCGTAGAAGCAAGTTGCCCACCAGTGATATTTCATCTTTAACTGAGAAGTAAGGGGCTAGTTCAGATGGAAGTTGTGATTTTTCCGGCCAATCGGTATGGCAGTATGCTGCAATTTTTCTGAAGATGGGATCTGCTTGCTGAGCTTCCCGTAATCTGTTTATGTTATCATCAGTTGTAGGTATGTTTTCAACCACATACTGAACAAAGGCTTCAATTTCTTCTTCCATGTCGTGCGTTTCCTTGTTTGGAATAGGACATCTAGAAAGGCAGTCTGCTGGAGCAAGATGTTTTCCAGGCGTATATATCATGGAATATGAGTACCTCATCATGCGAAGTCTCATTCGCTGTAAGCGAGGTGAAATGTCATCCAAATTCTTTGATGAGAAAATTTTCAAAAGCGGCTTGTGGTCTGTTTCAATGACAATGTCTCGACCAATTATATAATCTCTAAGTTTGTCACAAGCCCAAGTAATAGCTAGGGCTTCACGTTCAATATTTGAATAAGCCTTCTCAGCTTCCGTAAGCGATCTTGAAATGTAGGAAACAGGTTTGAATTTACCATCACCATGCTGCTGAAGAAGCAATCCACCGAGACCGTAAGAGGAAGAATCTGCTGATACAAGAGTTGGTAAGCGAGGGTCGTAAAATGCTAGTTGGGGTGCTGAGGTCAGAAGTTTCTGTATACTCTCAAACGCATGTTGTTGCTGTTCTCCCCAAAACCATTCATTTTTCTCTTTGAGAAGGTCATGAATTGGTTTTAGTATTTCAGATCGATTCGGTATGTATTTCCCACAGAAATTTATCATTTTTAAAAAACGCTGTACTTCTTTTATATTAGATGGAGGCTTCATCTGAAGAATGGCTTCAACTCTTTCCTGGCTGATTTGAACCCCTCGGGACGAAAGGTGATGCCCCAGGAATTGGACTTCTGACTGGGAAAATACACATTTATTTTTGTTCAATGTAATTCCAGCATTTCTGAGTTTCTGTAAAACTTCATTTAAGATTGTGTCATGTTCCTCTTGACTGGAACCCCATATAAGTATGTCATCAATGTGAGCTAAACAGTTTCGTTGAGATCCTAACGTTTCTTGAATTCGTTTCTGAAAGTACTCCGGAGCACTCGTGATACCAAATGGAAGAACTTTGAATTTGTATCGACCCCATGGAGTTAAAAAAGTAGTGAGATCTTGAGATTCCTCAGCAAGAGCAATTTGCCAGAATCCATGGTTGGCGTCCAGTTTGGAAAAGACCTTGGCATCTTTTATTCTTGCCATTGTGTAATCAATACCCCAAATGGGATGAGTTGGTCGAAATACGTTTTTATTAAGCATAGTAAGGTCCACACATATTCGTACCTGAGTGCTATTCTTCTTAGGCACCACGACCATAGGTGCGCACCATGAAGTAACGTGATCAACAGGTGTTATAACGTCCATATTAACCATATTTTCAATCTCCTTTTTAGTTTTATCCCAAAGAGGCACCGGAATTCGGCGTGGCACTGATATTGCATAAGGTTTTGCTTCATTTTTAAGTTCAATTTTGTAGCTTCCCTTCATTTTTCCTAGACCACTGAAGAGGTCGGGAAATTTTGTTATCCAAATGTTAGCAGTGAAATTTTTTTTCGATACCTCACGGATAACCGGTATTATATGTAGTTTCTCTATTGCTGGTTTGCCAAGCAGGGGCGTTGTGCATTTGTCAGCCACATACATTTTTTCTATACATGAGTGTCCTTTGTAAGAGAGTTTTGCAGTGACTGTCCCAATAACAGAAAGAGGAGATCCACCGGCCCCATTTAAAGTTCTCTGAGTGGGCTGAATCGCAATTTTTCTGCTTAGCTTTATGCTGGACGGCAACACTGTCACGTCAGCTCCTGTGTCGATTTTGAACTTTACATCGTCGTCGTTAAGTCTTACGTTAATGGACCAGGGATCATTCATAGTTTCTCTAGCATCTACACACCCAATAAATTTTTTATCAGAGCTGTTTTCGTTCTCATATAGCAAAAAGTCACCTGAATCATCCAAATCCACTTCTCGAACATTGTTTTGTAAGCAACAATGTGAAAAATGGCCATTTCGCTTGCATCTGGAACATTTGTAATTTTTTGCTGGACACACACCTCTTCGATGAGAAGGGGTCGAACCACACCAAATACATGAGTCAGGATATTTCTTTACATTTGAGTTTGAGTACCTTACAGGCCTTTGATCCTTATTTACTCTTTTGAATGAATGCATTGAATTATCACACTTCGTATTCCGAAAACTGGATGGTTCACGGTTATTTTTATTTACAGCTTCGATTGACGTGGGTGATGTGGGGGTCAACTCTTCTTTTTGTCGCTTTAATTCTTCTGATTTACAAAGTGCAGTTATTGCAGTTTCCAATGTTACTTTACTGTCCAGTTGCAATTTATCACTCAAACCTTGATCACACATTCCAATAACAATGACCATTAGTAACATTTCATCTTCTAGTGGTCCCCAATCACACGTCCGAGCAAGAGTATATAAATCTGTAACAAAATCCTCTGCAGTTTCTGTTAGTCCTTGTTTTCTCCGCAGAAATCTAGCTCTCTCATAAATAATATTCTTCTTCGGGTTGAAATGCCCATCAAATTTTTCCATGACAGTTTTATACTTTGTCTCTTCATTTGTCAGTTTGAAAGATGAAAATATTTCTTCTGATTTTAGACCCATTGCATATATGAGTGTACTCACTTGCTTCTCTTCAGAGGATTGATCCAAATCGCTGATAGTTCTAAATCTTTCGAAACGTCTTTTCCAAGACGACCATTCCACCGGTTGGAAGGAAAAAGGTTCAGGCATTCTTATTTGTGTATGAGCCATGATAAAATGTTTTGTTATGGTAGCTACCAAAAAAGTTTCCTTTTTTTTAGTGATAATTGAAATTGCCAAAGTATTTGTTCACCCCAAACTATGCAAATAAAACTACTGCGCCATGTACAAGTTCCTTTAAATAATAAATTAACACAATGAGATCTAACTTTTATTTTTAGTCAGTAAAATCAACAACAACAAAAACACATATGATAATATAAATTTAAAATGACAATAGATGTTGCCAACCATGACAGCTGTTAATGGAATAGCCATGTTGATAATGGAATTGAAACCATTGCATGTAGAGCTGGAGGAATTTCAGTTGATGGAAGATGTAAATAAATAAACTATTATCCTAATAAATACTTAAGGTCAGAATTCAGTTTTAAAAACATTTATTTTGAATCACATGTGTGAAGATCTTAATATTTACATATGTTTATATTCCAAAGTAAAATACTAAAAAAGTTCTATCAATATAAAAGAAAAAGAAGCAGACTTAACATTTATTATGAGTATTAATTATTGAACCTTTTAGTTCGATTTAAGATTAAGACGGGTCGAACGCTACTTAGGGCCGCTTTCCCCAATTAAGGTTTAAAATAAACGTGAATTTAATTTAAAATTTCTAACATGAATATTCTAATTTTTAAATTATATACCATATTATCAGGATAATTCAAATGTTCCTAAACTTACGTTTCTAAAGTTCAAATAAAACTAGATTAGGGGAAAGCAGCTCTTAGTCACATATACCCTACTGAATTTCAGAAAGTTTTACAAAAATACATTTAAAAACAAATAATAAATTTTTTACCCATTTAAAAACATTAGTGTAAACAAATTTGCAGTCGATTTTCAAATATCAATTTATTTTGGTTAATTTTCTTTCATAAGATGCATGGGGTATTTCAACTAATAATTAATTTATGTGCGACAATTTTATCTTGATGAACTTGGTTGAGTATACGCTTCAATTGGAGTTTATGGTGAATGTTAATGTGAAGTGTTTGTGAGCAATTATCAACAATTATCCTAAAGAAATTTTCATGAAAATTTAAATTTATTTAGTTCAACTATGAAATGCTAACCTCGAATGATGTAAACATGTAAATAATATAATTTTAACAAATTTGTTGTGTTTAGTGATGTTCTATAGTAAAAAGAACCCAGTTTCCAGTAATTCCTGTATAGGTAACTAACTAGGTATAGGTATAGGTCAGGGTCAGTCCATTATGGACTACTGTTTATGTGGCGGCAGGTCAAGCCAACTCCTTAGAGGGGCTCATAATATTCGTAGAAAACACTAAAGAAACATGGACATCTCTTTAAATGTGAATGAGTATTCACAAGAAATTTTGTTAAAAAAGCTTTTGTAAAAAATTTCAGTAAAACAGGAAATTCAATCATAAAATTAATAAAATAGTTCTAGAATACTATACCATGATTATTTTTATTTCGAAATCAATACATAACAATTGCTCGATTTCGAGCAACAGGTTTACTAGTCTTTAAATAAAGTTGCAAATAGACACTTCCTATTTTTTCCATTAAAAATACTTTTATAATTTTTTCACAAATCTTAGGCCTACAGCTCGTATCGATAAGTCTGTTAAGATAACGGTTTTTTTTTGTTGAAGGCAAGTAGATGTAAAAGGCTATGCTGTCGTAGTCAAGTGGATGTAAAAGGCCAAAGTCACAAAACTTCACGATCAGACAATGAAACCTGTTTCACTATGGATTTCTATCCCATGTTAAGGGCGGCTGATATGGCTAATAAATGGTTAAACGTTTTCGTTTATATCTTACGTTTTAACTTTTTAAATAATAAATTATTATTCGAGGAGTTATGCATTAAGATTTATTTATTTAATCTACTGACTCTTGTTTGAGTAGCTTAAATAAGTGTACTGTATATTCATTGATGTTAAAGACCTCAATTGCTTGTTTTGATTTTAATTTTTGCGGACACTTTCCATCACTGATTAGTAAAAACAAGTTTCACTACATCCTGGAGCTCCTGGAACCATTGGTAAGAAAAACTGACTCATATATCAAAAAATACTTCGTTCTAAAGACTTCGTTGAGAAGTCAAAGGGCATCGTGCTGGCTGGGACGGATAAGCTGGTCAGTTCTGACGTTGAAAGTCTGTTCAAAAATGTCCTAGTTTCTGAAAACTTAAAAAATTGTCAGTCTCGGCTCGAAAAAGATGAAAGTCTAACTGAACATACTAAACTTCATGTTAAAGTCATTAGGAAACTGCTTGAATTGGGCACTCAATGTAACTATTTTAACTAGAGGGTACCGTCAACATGAGGGTAGCCATTGTCGCCTATCAATGCCTATCTTTATGGAGAAGTTTGAACAAAAGACTTCGAGAACTACGTTTTTGAAAGTCTGCCTCATGTCCTTGGACAATGCCAATTTGGAGAAATGTTAAGAAATGCCCCCACCATAAAATACGATCGTTTATTGCTACTGAGGTGATGGCTAACAATTTTGTAAATAGTATTATTTGTTTTATAGCAGTTTGCAATGATAAAAAGAGGTAAACTTTTAATAAAAAATTACTATATAAACAAATAGGGTAGTTTCTATCAGCTCTGCTCAAAATGCTCACAACATATAGCAAGGCAAAGGGGCAAAATCAGGTTAAAAATTAACTAGGATACACAAAAAGGCACACGGAATTTGCATAAAACATGTTTTTTTTCAGAGTATCGTTACCGAAAGCGCGCTACGTTTTTTTTGGCTATGGGGCCCCATTTACTTTGCCGCCGCCATTTACACTCCTAACATCAGTCTTAGCTCTGCTCTGATTGGGCGTGGACGTGCTTTCTCCTAATTGGTGATCCTCGAAACTTTTGATTTCTGGGCTATATATGTTGTGTTCTGGTTTTGTTTTCATCTGAAATCTGATTCCGTCTTCACATTGTCTAACATTGTGACTGCTTTTAAAGTTTTCAGTTTTAGCTATGTTTTTTTGTCCTCGTTTTTTGGCTGTGTGTTACTAATCTTGTTGTGTTCTAGGTTACACCTGGCGGGATCATATTTCAGATTCTGAAACATCATGAAACTTATTTTTACTAATCAGTGATGGCAAATGTCCGCAAAAATAAAAATAAAAACCTAAAAATTACTATTACAAACAATGAATTTCAAACAAAGGACTCATATGCTTGTTGAAAAGAATAAAGCGCAACATCTTAACACACGATTTATTGTTTTATCGAAGTATAAATATTTTAAATTATGAGAAATGCCCACTCTGAACCCAGTTAGCAACAGTTTAGCGATAACTGATAAATTCAACGTTGTGGTTGTACAAACCTAATAACTCATTCAAACTATTTATCAACACATAGCAACAACTTAACAGTTGTTCAATTGAGTTGAATTTAAAATATTACTATATTTGAACTTTATATAATCAGGTTAATTTGAGTCTATGTTGTTGAATAGAGGATCGAATAATTAAATTAGTGAGACTAAATTAGAAATTTTAAAAGAAAATATATTGAAAATAAGATAATTTGCCATTCCAGTTTAAAAATAAGTTACAGATTTTTTTTGATGAAGGTATTTAAAAGTATTTTGGTCCCTCTCGCGTTGAATGCTTTGCCAACTTGACCCATGTTACCCAGGCTCTGTTGGTACAGTTAGGAAACATGTGCTGCTGAATTAAGGCGGTCTTTGAATATTCATTTGGAGATTTATCATCCAGTCTCACGATGATTAATTCGTTCTAACACGATATTGGTGGATCCAGGAAACGTGGTTTATTCTCGCTGTAATGTAACCTATCCTTCCAAAGTAATTAGTATATTTAAAAAATAAGTAATAGTTTTCCAGCTAGTAAGTACAGTTCGGATTAAAATTTTATGGCTGGAAAAATAAAAATCTTCAATGTGTCAAAGATTTTTGGCTAGAGAAAAGACTAAAAACAAAAGCTCCTAATAAGCATCAACCAAAGGCTTGCCAAGTTAACATTTCTAGAAAAAAGATTTTAAGGGGAATTCCCAAACCAAGTCGATTAATAGAACTCTGAACTGGTCAAAAACTTTACCTCAAAAAGATTGTTGAAATATTTTATCTAATTTTCATTCTTAGCCTTCGACATAATAAAAAATAGAGTTTATTTCGCCATTAAGAAAAACAGTGTAGTTAGTCACAGAACACAATCATGTACGGAAAATTATGGGTTATGTGCGAGAGTAAAGAGTAAATTGAGGTACTGAGTCAGATCAAGCAAGTTAAAATTAACCATTGTCGTAGATTCAAACTAAAAAACCCTATGAACAAACAATATATAAAACCACATTCCTTTCTCTACGGTTCATTTGAACATCCATCATCCCAACTTTTCCTAAAGAACCAAATTAGAACAGAGTTATAAGCAGCTGCAATTGCAATTTGAAGAATCTAGAACGAAGTAATTCAGGTTAAAAAGGTCCAGAGATGTAATAGTCTATTGTTCGACACCCTAAATGGCACAGTAATATATCAAAAAATAATAAACGATAAGTGTCTCCCGGGTTGGGTGGGGAATGCGGAGGCACACAAAGATGTGTACTTACAGCCTCGATAATGCCGACGTGACACGAGTGGCTCTACTTGCTTGCATTGAGAAATGTTTTATCATCCGTTTGTAGTTTGACAATGCCAAGTATTTGAATCTAGGACCTAAATAAGAAAATCTCCCAACTGCAGCATTCCATGCCCCTCTCAATGCAAAATCTGTTGGGCTGTCGTTCTCCTTACCACTTAACATCGTTATGCCATCTATAGAAAGATTTCTGTACAAAGTCTCTTTCAATTCCTCAAGTACACAATATTGGTACAATATTGGTAATTCATTAAGTACAGCCAACGAATGTTATTAGAATAACAACTAGGCCTACGCACACGACGCACAGGCTCCTGCCCATATACGCCTTTTTCCATATTATGAGGCAATGCAAATTTTTCTTTATAAATGAATTTAGGTACCATGCATGTTTAAATTAATATATACATATATATATATGTATGTATGACGTTCACCTAGACTAGAGCATGTGTGTTATTCCTTACACGTTATCAATTGTATATTTAAATGGAATAAATATTTGAGTAATCCATTTAATTCATTCGTCTTGTTATGGACTTTAGTGAAGACGTTAGTGGAATTTCATCCATCAGATTTCGTCAATGATTTGAAATGAAAGTTTCATATTCTGGCCATGCTCATGACCTTAGAATTTAAATCTTTTTCCTACTTTATCCATACTATCCTTACTTTTGGTAACATTAATGGAGTTAAGTAATCAATGGAGCAAAACCAACCGGAGTTTTTACTATAATTAATTTAAAGCCCAATGACTGTTGGAAACTAACATCTTACTTTATTTTCGTTATAATTTTTTGCTTATCTTTACTAATTATTATATGTTAAAGATTGTTAGTGCAGTAAGAAATTGTTTTTTGCCAATACTAGTTTGTGAGGTCGTCCTAAAAAAATACTTTTTGTAGTTTGCATCCCCTCTTAAAACCCTGTATTTTTTACTGACATAGACAATTAATCACCTCATACATTACTGGTTCAAAAAATGATATAAACTTCAAGATATCAATGAATATTCAAATACCTAAAATAAAAAAAATTATTGATTAACATTTTAACTGCTTGAATATAAAATTCTAGTTCTTAAAGTTTTTGGCGCATATTAATTACGAGCGACTAAAAGGACATGGTAAATTGTACATTACACCATTGCTATTATTTGAAAGATTAGAATACATTACACCATTACTATTATTTGAATATTAGGGAGTGAATTGCACCGTTTTAAATTTAATCACCTCATTAACTGACCATTGTCGGCCTCAGGTACCCAAAAAGGCAATCCACGTCAAAAGTTGAAGATAACAAGTAATTGTGTGGTTATTTCCGGCAAGAGGCTCAAATTATAATCTCATGCTCTCAAATTAAATGCCCCGGGGGCGGACGCAGATCACTGTGTTATTAAGATCGAGTCTCAATTAATTGGCAATGTGGATTATATTTGAAATGAGAATACTTGCCTTACTTAATTTCCTTTTGCAGCAGAAATAATAGAGTTTAATATCCGTTAATTACATTTTTATCCCTAGCGTGGGCAAAAAGTCAATAAGTCAGTCCTGAATATTACATTGTATATTACTTTTAGGCCACTTTCAAAGAAAATTTACTATATTTCACTTTTGCTATAATGGTTAAACATATATGCTCATCCGCATAGGAACCTTAAAAGGAATAAATTATAAGATAGTAAATCGTTTCGTTTCACATATTTTCCTTATTCGTATATTTCTGTAAATCTCTTACTAAAGCACTCATTGAAAAGAAACAGAATGTTGTGTCAACATTTTCAATATTTCAATCGCACAACAAATACTGCGATATCAAGCATAAAAATAGTACAGAATAATTCATGTTGTATTAAGCAGTTGGTTTAGCTTACTATTTTAGTTTTTCTGAATTCACCTCACAAGCCCCTGAAAAATTTAAAAATAATTATACATTTTAATTTGAATTTTTATTTTAACTTCAACCATTAAAACCTATAGCCACGTTTCAGCGTGTTCTAAAGTCAAGCCTGCCCTAAAGTCATCTCTAACGGCCTCCTCAGGTGCCACACGCACCCGATAATATTGATTCTAAATATTCAGTCTTCCAGGAGGTGATTTCGAAGGAAGCGGTAAAACGTTCTCACGAAACAATTGACTTGCAAATCAGAGAAGAGCGAGTGTGAAAGATGACGTGCTAGGTGTTGAGAGACTGGTCCACTCGGGCTTTCATCAGTTCCTTTTGATGAAATTTACTTATTGTTGTCTTAATTAATAAATAAAATAATAAATACATTTAAAATGAGAAGTGAATCTAATTGATTAAAATAAAGGATGTTTTGATGAGGATTAAATTACTTATGCGCAGCTTGTTGACTGGTTTGGAAAAATATAGGGAAATTGACAAAGCAGCTTTTCTCTCCAGTCAGATGTAAATCTTTCTGACTAATAAAATGGACATAAACAGCATTTGAAGTTTATCGAATATTTCGACGGCCGTTGAATGTGTATAAGTTTCAAAGCTTGCTCACTACTGATAACATAAATTTTTAAATGGAGAAACGTTTTCAATTCTAAGCTAGTAATTGATATCAATAACAATATAAATGAAGGTAAACATCTAAATGTGTTACATACAAAATCTAAACGGTATGCAGAATTAGTTATTATATAAGAATTGTAGAAATGTGTACATTCGCTAATAAAATTATCCCCACTTAACCAAGCTTCTGGATAGTTAAATAAAAATTAAAAACTCTTATAGGTTACAATGAAATAACATCATAAGCACGTGTCAATAGAGTGGTAAATAAACCACAGTGAGTTTTTCAGTTTGATGTAAAATAAGATTCGATGCCAAACTATCGATAACATACATAATATTCTGGATGAAAATAAACTAAACTTACTGGTCAGTGAAATACAGGGTATCCCATAAGTAAAGTGCCAAACTTCGGGAATAGGTTATATGGGTCAAAATAAAGATAAAATGAAGAATAAGTTTTTTTCCAAAACCGCTTTGTTTACCAGATATCCGCCATTTTGTATTTTTTCCAAATATTTTTTATCTCCCAAGTTTTTGAATAGATTTTTTGAAACTCGGTATGCACCTGTATCTAGTCAAGGTTAGTTTATGAAAAAATAATGAGCATGATTAAATAATAAATTTCAAAATGGCGGTCGTTTAAAATATTTAAGTTGAAATAACGAATAAACGGTACGTTTTACAAAAGAATGTAAAGAACAACAATTTTTAGAAAATTTTATTTTCCATCTCATGAAACCAAATTTATGAAAATCGGTTAGTAAACAACTGAGTTATGATCGCATTAGCTAGTGAGGCAGCATTTTTTGAAGCAAAATAGTCCATTGTTGCGCTGAGCCATGCGCTAATTCGACCATAACTCAGTTGTTTGTTAATCGATATTCATAGTTTTGGTATCGTTGGAATGGAAATAAAATTTTCTAAATATTATTGTTCCTTATATTATTTTGTAAAATGTGCTATTTTTTCGGTATTTAAATTTAAAGATTTTAAACGGCCGCCATTTTGAAACTTATGATTATTTTTTCATAAACTAACCTTGACTAGATACAGGTGCATACCGAGTTTCAAAAAAATCGATTCAAAAACTTGGGAAATAAAAAATATTTTGTTAAAAATACAAAATGGCGAATATCTGGTAAAAAAGCGATTTTGGAAAAAAATTTATTCTTCATTTTATCTTTATATTGACCCATATAACCTATTCCCGGGGTTTGGCACTTTACTTATGGGACACCCGGTATAACAAATTCGTACAGAATGGAGGATAATAAAGTGATCACAATTGGAAATTTCAGGATTGATGTAATATAAAACGAACCCTAACAAGCATAAAATGGTAATATTAGGAATAATTCAATAGAAGGCCTACTTACAAATGTTAACGGTAGTAAAAGATTACGAATTTACATCGAGTTTAACACGTTAGCTAAGATTAAAACGAATATTCCATCCACGAAACAACTTAATTATTTGGATATTTGGATTATCTGAATTTCGACTTGTTGCATAACTCTGTGTATACATTTTAGTAGGAGATAAAATAAATGTCAATGGTTAAAAGTTAATTTAATACTAAGGATTGCTTAACGATCAGTTTTCCCTGCTTGATAGAGAAAAGGTAACGAAAATATAATAAACATTGCTAAAATACATAATTGGCTGCCCACCCTTATGATTCTTATAAATACATTTTTATTTAATGAAATTTACTGTCATCAACCTAGACTTTCATGCATATTGTATTTCTTAGTAAAGTAACAGGTGGTACCTGTATTTTGAATATTTGCTAGTGAAATTAATCTTTATTTATTACGAACAGCAAAAAAAATCGAGAGTGAGAGTTTTACATTTTATTTGATTGAAAAACTATATTCATAAATCAGTTCAGAGGTCGTCTTGCAAAAGATCTCAAGACCAATCCGTTGCTGCCTTTCATCCCGCTTCGCCGTCTGATTCGGCGATTGACAACACGATAACATTAGCGTTCCCATGACCTACGAAGTGATCCTCGCCACCAAATTCGGCAACTGCTTGCTCTCTCCCTCAAGCCCAAACTTCGTGAAGTTGAACACTTGTAAACACCTCTTGAACGGAAAAAGATTGGTCTATATATTTTTTATAACGAAATTAAGTTTACAATTACCTTAAAGACATGTTAAAAAATAGTCTATTGGTTTACAGTACAAAACAATTATGTTTAATTGGTGCAGTTGCGTATGATAATTTTCTTTCATGAATGTCACTAAGATATAAAGGTAAATCCATGGACGTTTCACCAAAAACAAAAACACAATTGGTGTGCGATGTTTTGTCAGTTTTGCATTTATGTAAGTTCAGAAACTCAATTAAGTTAGCATTTTCTGCAGGAAAGTTAGGTTCTAGGACTAAAGTACAACCGTTCTGTCAAAATCTGAAATTTGTCATCGTATTTTCACTTGCGAAACGTGAAACAATCTTACACTTAGTTTTATTATAAAAGGTAAATAAAACATTAAAGTTGACCTTGAAACCTGAGAAAACTCAGTTTTCAATGAGATCTTGCATTTAATTATACACATATTACATCAGTTTAAACACAGAACATTACATTCTGTATTACTAAGATACCACGTTCTGACAATAGAATTATGTTCTATGTATCAGTCGCATACATCAAGAATGCATTAAATATGATGTGGTAAGTTCAATGTCGTAAATAAGTTTCAAAACAGATTACAGTTTAAACAAGTACTAATGGTTGGCAAGAGACATGAATAGCGAGTGGGATGGTGGCGCTATCTGTTGCACTGGAGTAGACTTGCACCTCACATGTGATAAATGCAATAAACATGCACCTCACATGTGATAAGTGGAGGAGAATTGCTGTCAAGATATTAACTACTAAGCAAGTCGTAATGAAATATTCAGATGAAAAGTGGTTCATTAATAGTCTGTCCTACATGCAGGCTTGATGATAAGATATCTGATGAACACATTTATGTTAAGGTGTCACGGCTTATGTAGCTTTGCTATCTGAGTTGAATCTCACTTTTATTTTTGAACAAATCAAAAAAGAGTTAGTGAAAATTTTTAATAAGTTAGGTAAGAATTTCAACAATATAGACAATATTTTTGAGTTAAGAAAAAAAATTTATTATATACCTTAATTTAGAAATAAAATTAAATGTTTTGGCTCCTACCATAAAAATCTCACTTATCTGCAAAATGAAACTGTTGATTTATGAAACTATCTTTAAGCCAGAGAGGACTTGTGGGATCCAGCTGTGGGAATACCTGCGTCCGACTCCATTATTGAAATATTGCTAAGATTTCAATCTAAAGTCCTACGCAAAATTCTTATTACTCCCTAGAATAACGAACGAAGTCATTCTACACAATGATGCTAACATCCTGAAAGTGAAGGAAGAAATCTCGAAATTAAGCATTAAAAAATATTTTAGCAAATTAGAAGACCATATTAATTTCCACGTAATGAACCTGCTGAACAATAGTGAATGTAACTACAGACTGTCGAGGAATAACATCCTGGATTTAGCTCTACAGATTTGTATAGACATATTTTCATGATTTTTGAATGTGCCTTTACCATCGCAGTTTGCTTGTGATACAGGGCAACAGAACATGATTATAACTAAATTGTGTATTTACTTGTTGTTCACAATGAACTATATTGAAACGGTTTTATACAGATGTTTGTCAAAAAAGAAATGAACCTCATAGCTCTTCAATCCACATTCCGTCGAAAACAGCTGTTTTCCACCTACTTTCCCAGTTTATGTTCCACTCTTATCACAACCTGTGAGTAAATTTGTCGCTCAATCACTGGCCATCCTTCGACATTGTGTACGGTTCGTTACGTTCATACAACACAAACACTCGCTAATCTGCTGTATTCATATGCATGAAGTCCACAGCGACGGCGCGGCAGGGCCCGGCTCAGTATGCGGCAGCTTTCTACACGTAGTGTCTGTGGATTCGGCGGATTGACGTGGAATCCGGGTGAATCGAGTTGAGAGGTTGTTGATAATATTCGGTAAGGCATTATAGTTTTTGTGTTCAAAAAAGCAAAAATAGGCTCTAAGGATTCCTTCCCTAAATGAAATAAAAAAGGTGTCACTTTTGTAAGGGTTCTTCCTCAAAGACTCTTTATCAATGTAATAAAAAAAAATGAAAACCTAAAGTATATTTTGTGATATGTACGAAAAAGTATGTCTTAGGCTCCCGCACACGCTCAACATCACCCCACCAATGTAGCATGTATACAAAAGGTAACTTATGGCCAATCGTATTTTGTTTGTTTGTATTTTTATGAAAATCGAGTCAGCGAAAGAAAATCAAAAAATGAATGCGTGAGTAGACCTACCGAGGATAAAATTAATTTTTGTCTATTGAAAATATAAATGTTTTAATAGAAAATTTATTTCTGACAGGGATCAAGCTTGTTTAGAAACAATGTAGAGGATTTAAAAGTGTCAAAAGGTCCTTGTTAATGGATCGAATTTGAGGAACAAATAAAATAGGATTCGGCTAGTCTTCTTTTACGGTTCATTGATATTTCGAGTAAAACCGATTTTATATGCTTTGAATTTGTATTTAATGAATAAACGTTTATTAAGTTGTGAATTCAGTTGTCTGCTTTGTAGCAATGGGATGCAATCATTTAGTTTCTTTTGCTAAAATAATTATTTTGTTTTAATAACTATAGGGCTTCAAAAAAAGTAAAATAAGTATTGATTAAGTTTTTGGGCTAAAGTCTTTTAGGCGTTTTAATTAATTTCATTCTGCTTTTGTGGGTTTTCAGACCGTTAGCGCAAACGACATTCTTAATAGAGTGCAACACGAACAGTTTCGATGAAAAATAGTCCAAACTCCTCAATTTTTTTTGGTTTTTGAGTCGGGACTATCCACTTCATTGAATGACGTTACGCAATTTAGTGTTTGTGCGTCATCAAAGATTAGGTATTTATGTAGATCTCTAATGGGACGACTAAGACTGCGTCATTAGTCAAGCCTAAAGCGAGGTAGACAATCCTAGCCACAATGCATTCCAATGGTGAAGGTTCTAAAGTAGAACCCCTATTGTTTCTGGTTAATTCAAACTTCTATTTCGAAATATTGTTTAACTATATTTCTTCGGATCCCCAGAATTTTTTGTGATAACAGTGTTGGACCTAAAATCTTTAAGCCTAAAAAGTAGACCTGTTTTACCACATGTTGATAAGAACCAACTGATCGACATAAACTTAAGTTACATAAGTTAGTATTAAGGCCTAAAATCCTTAAGCCTAAAAGGTAGATCTGTTATGCCACCCGTTAATAGGAACCAACTAATCGACTTAAACTTAAGTTACATAAGTTAATGGAAAAATGTACTGGTTTGAATATTTCACATTCCCTTATAAAGTCAAGCTATCAAATACGGATTTTAATTTTATTATTTTAATTGAGAACTGATTGTATTGAATGTGTTTTAGGATTATCGTAAATTTCGTCTCATACGGCAATAAGGACGGAGTGAGAAACCTAAATAATCCTAGAATCTTACTTTCTTAACAAAATGGTATTAACCATTTCAGGACAATTGCATGGTAACTATGGGGAGGGGTAACATAGTAATTATTACTGAGTACGATTACATTTAACATAGCATGAAATATAACTGAAAACTTAAATGCTAACATGGGATTGTCCTGGTTCTGGGTTAGACCTTTTTATTATTTCATCTGTACCTGAATTAGGTTTTATACCGGAGTCACGGGACGCAGAACTATCGAAAAATATCATCAAATCCTTTAAGCTATGACAACCTAAATTGATTCGACCACATTTGGAGGAATCCCGATTAGATCATGGTAAAAAATCCTTAAGCCTAAAAGGTAGTAGAGCTCTTTGACCACCCGTTGATATGAACCAACTGATAAACGATCGATTTATTGATAACACCCGAATAAAATGTCAAGCTGTCAAGCCTTGACTCAGTTTACTAATCCCACTCAGTCTAGTGGGACGCAGCAGGGGGTAGATTTGCTCAGCTAAACGCTCTTTGATATATCAATTCAAAGTGGCAGGTCTTGATAATACCATAGAAAAATAAACAGGAATTTTTCTATGATAATACTAACATTATATTTGCCATTCTTTGTACAGCTTGATTTTGACGATCTGCTCCTATTTTGATTTTTAATCTATTGACCGTAAACCACTTTAATTTTCACCTTTGTTATTCACAAATAGTATCCACGCATTTGCTAAAGGTGTAAAGTAGATAAATTAATAGTCTGAAGTTTCTAATTTTCTTTCTAAAGCTTCTTTCTCTTTACAACATGTAAGTTTGTAGGTTCTCTTTACAAAATGTAAGTGGCTGGTTAAGAAACTTGAACGCTAGAAATTGTATGGTGTCAAAAGTACTAAAAGAAAATCACTCTTAAATCATTGTCCTCTGCTACACGCATCCTCATCGATAAAAACCAGCAAATCATTACAAGTGACAATTATTTACACAATAAACAGCCCAGCGCTTGTCCCATGATCGCGGAATCTATTACCCTCCACGTGTGATTAGCTGGCGACGCTGGCGCTATCTATCAGCGCAGTAATCAGCTGCTTACTATGTACGAGATGTTGCGCCTGGCGCCGCTGATTTATATCTATTAAAGAAGTCTAGGCGCGTGAGATATCAAGCTGCAAGTCATTAGCTAAGACGTATTGCCTGTCCAATTTCCTTGTTTTCTATTATTCTCTTATGTTCTCTCCTTTTCTAATCGTCCTTATTTTTTAGTTTTTCGATTTGTACTTATTTTACTATTAACTTGTTCTTCCTTCGACACACTTTGCATTACTCTAATAGTTATGCCTTCCTCACTCTACAGTTTACATATAAATTTGTCTGCATTTGAGGAAAACTGTGGACCTCACTATGTTTGTTTTTATTCGTCCTTCTAAGATATTTTAAACTGTATCAACAATTAATTTTTCATTCTGTATCCTGCCCTCATCCCCCCCCCCGTGTTAGTGGCCTATAACTTCCAACTATCCTTCGTCTGTACTCAAATCCCCTTAATACGTTGGTTTTCCTTTTTTATATCCTTCTCTTTTCCCCCCTTCTTCTTCCCCATATCCATATTTAATCATCTCTATGTCGTCTTTCCTTGACCTCATATTTTCTCCCCATGTGTCCCTTCCTGTGGACTTATATTTTGATGAATTTTAATGTTAATTTAAAATGTTAGTTTATTGTAGCAGTCATAGTTGCATAATAACATGTAAATTTTGTACCTAGATTATACAATCCTGGTCTCGATTACTTGACAATGTGGCATGTTGTCAAAAGCTTTTTATAGTGGTTTTGTATTTATTTGTAAAAGGTGGAAATAAATAATTATTCATTACTCATTTTTCATTTAATATATTTTACCTGCAGCCATTCCTGAAAAAAATATCAAAAGTTAAATCTTATAGCAACAAAAACACTTTTATCTCTCCAAAAGATTCAAACCCATATGCCTTACACGTCAAAGAAAGGTAAATCTAACAGAAATTCACTCACAGCCAACTCTCAGGTGACCAAAAGCGGCCGCATCAATCCTGAGAGGTATAATTAAGTCTATTAGTTCTCCATCGATTAATTAGCTAGAACCGATCTTCACTCAACTGCTGATCCGCAGACTGGGGGGCGGCGCCGATCCGACAGCTGATAACAGCTGATTGGTCATTCCCGCCAAATCTCGCCGTATCGCGATCACCTGATTGGCCATTCCCCTTATCTCCGCGGTATCACGTCCTCGGCGTCGGAGGCTAATTGATTTAGAGCGTTCATCGCCACCGTTTAATTAATTCTATTACTAGATTGGGTCTTTAGTTAAAACCTGGTTTGAAAGAGGAGGGTCTTTGGGGGTTTGAGGTGTTCTTCCACGATATTTTTACAATAGAAGTGTTACTTAAAATATTTCTTTTAGTGCATTTAAAGTTGTATTCAGTCATACATGCGTTAAAAATGGGTCTAAAAATCGACAGGTAAATAAAACAAGCGTCCAACACATTACAGAAATAACTGAAACAATAGAGCAACTGTGCAACTCTCTCTGGATATATTCTCAATTAATTATTCTAACTTTCTGTGTTGGACAATATCAGATGCAAATAAATCGTCTGCAAGCTAGTAAAAAGTGATTTGAACCTGGACAAATTTGTAATATGAATACACATGTGGGTGTTATGTGGTCAAAACTCAAGGAAAATATGGTAATGAAAAACATGTTTTCTTACAGCAAAAATGTTAATATCGTCTCGTTAAAATCGTTATCTTTTCTCGTTAATATCCATCCTCGCTAACGAATGTAAATTTAACATTCAGATCACTCACACTTGGTATTCACAGGTAGTTAGTGTAGTAATTAAATTACTCGTTACACATATGCAATTATGTAAATAAGAAACACCGCTTTGAAATTTGCAAATTTTAATCATCCGAGATGATCAGACCGAACGAGGTGGAAAGTTTCCCGGAATACATGATGTGCAAGTTATACTCATCATCTACAGATAATTTACGAACTCAGTACAATCTATTAGTTACATTCCCTGGACGTCTACTTAGTACCGTCTGAAAATGAACACACTACAATATATTACGTGTCCCAAAGGTCCCGATCTTTCCCCTAGGATATTTGTTTTCAGGAAATGACGGATTGCTGTATAAGATCAAGGAAGAAAACTAAGAAATTTGACAAATTTCAACCTTTTACCTTGAAATGAGGTGGTTCAAAGGGTAAGTTAAGAAGTTCAATAATTCCCCTATTATATGGTACATTATATTAATGTGCGTGATGAAAGAAAATTGGCGGTGCAAATTAGAGGTCTCCTATTATGATCCTTTCGACGATAACGCTAATAAAAGTTTAATTTTTTTGTAATCGAATTCAATCCCCCATGGTTATCATAATTTGCTAATTAATAATGTTAAGCCTTCAGGGGTCTCCGTTCAATTGTAACCTTTCCTTGATTCCAACTCATTTAACATTTTTAGCCGGCTTCTTTAATCTTCATAACGCTAATTACATATATTTTTAAAGTAAATCATTTGTTGGGACTTTAAGAACCACAGCTACAAACATAGCTTTCATGCTGATTTCAAAATCGCAGCTGTTTTTTTATAAATTGATTCGTTTCAACGCCACGTTAAATCCTATGGTAAAAAAAATATGTAACTTTTACACTGTGTAACCCTGCACAAGATCGGCGGAAATCATTTTTGTTTACACCATTAAAACATTAGTTTACCATTATTTTGCCTTCAATGATCAAGCCCTTTCGTATAGTTTATCACTTGATAAAAGTTAAATTTTACAATTTTAACTTACTCCTGAATAACACATTTGGGAGGAGAGGTGATATTTATTAATTACAATATTTCAAGTTTACGTTTAACTACGATTAACCAGCGCACATTATGGAAGGTGGCCACCACGGAGGATACAACGGAAACCACCCCCAACTATAAAACAACTCCGTTAATAAACACTGAAACACATAAACCCTAAACAACCCAAAAAAACAAATTCAGTATTCCGAATTAAAAACGCCCCAGTCCGCAAGCCGGTAGCTGCTTCTTCCAACAGCAATAAAATTAAATGGGCCGGAACGATATAGAGCGGGGCCCCGGCATAACTCGCGGGTGATGTATGAAGGAAGAGCGGCGGTCCTGGGCAGCGGACTTGGGGTAGTCCCGTCCCGCGGCGCGCGCGCGTGCGGGCGGCGGCGGCGAGGATCCAAAACGCTCCAGTGCGGCCCAAGCTCCGGCCCCGACCGCTCCTCCGCCCTCAGGTCTGTCACTGACGTAGTCCTAGTGTACGTGTCTAAGAAAGAGTTTGTAAAGTTGACAAGTTTTGGAGGGGTTGTAGATTGGGTGTCGGTTTGTAGGGTGGTTTATTTTAGTTTTTTTTGGAGGGGTTTGATTGATTTGGGATTGGGGGAGGTGTGGAAAAGTTGTATCGGCGATAATTTATATAGGTACTGTTTGAATTTTTGTTGGGAAAGTGTAAACAAAATTATAGGTGATAGTTGTTTAATTTTGACTTAAATTTGATTTCGCTTCGTTAAATGGAACTTTGAAAATAACGTAAGTTTATAAAATTCACTGGAACTTTAAAAATCATGTCAAGACTATGGGGGGAACTCAATTTAGAAATATAAAATCAATATGAAATCCTACGCCCGGTAATCAGAACCTTTTTTAAACGCTTAATATAATTTTATCACTTTGCTAACTTTGGCCAAATAAATACTATTTTGTCATCAATGACTTCATTTGAGATTCTGTTAATTACTGAATTTTGCAAACAAATAACTAACTGGTAGGGTTAAACTTGCTAGTTAAAGGTTATTTTCAAACCATGTTTCAGTAAAAATATTTTTTCAAACTGTTAAAGATAGTATTGTATCCTATTTCCCAAAAATAGTCCTCTTAAAATTACTTGGACTACGCTAACTTTTACACAACCTAATGAGGCCGAATTAATTATTTGAATCATAGTTGTATTTGGTGCTAGGAGGATAAAGCCCAAATTATTATATTTTTTTAATATTTCTTCAATCTTTTAAAGATAGTCTGGCATCCTATTTCCCAAAAATAGTCCCCTGAAAATTACTTGGGTTACACTAACATTTTACATGACCTAATGACGCCGAATTAATTATTTGAATCATGGTTGTATTTGGTGCTTTAGAGAATATTTATTAAAAGCCCAAAATGATTTTTATGACATTCATTTGTTTTTTGAAGCCCTTCAATGGACTTTACATTGCTGATTTGGGACTATGTTAACCCTGTTCTTTCAGTATTTACTGTCTTTCAGAATGTTTTAATTTAAGAGAAACTTAAATTCTTGGTGATTTACATTACCAACATCTACGTCAAAGCCAACTGGTGAGATACAAACGAGTTCATTTTTTATTCTAACGTGTCGCCAGCTAAAATAAAACATTAAAATGTAAATTATTACGGAGGCACGAAAACACAATTTTTCAATCCTGTCATATCAGCTGGCAGTTGAAAAGTCAACAAATCTCCGGTGTCACAAATAAACCCCTCCGCATAAATAGTTCTGTTCAAGTGTTGATTCGCGGGAAATACGGCGAGGCGGTGTAATTGTGATATATTCCGCGTCTCGAAATAAAAATTGTAAAACGAAACCGGCACAGAACGACTTATACGATACTTATGTTGTCATATTATGTATATTATAATCATAATTTAACTTGTTCAGTACAGTTATTAGCCTTATAACCAAGAGGTACATTAGATTCCCCCCCCCCTTCAAGAGATAATAGGAAATTTAGCTCTTTTTGCAGTCGCATCGATAAAGGAATTAATGTTTTAAAATATTATGTGAAGTATCCAATGGGACATGCAGTAAAATATTTCATATTTTGTGTCTAAGTCTTTTTTTATATTTGAGTACACATTACTATTGGCATTAAATACAGAAGTATTTAAACTTAAATACTTACTGACTGTATTTAAAGTCAGTAACATTACTTTCATTACATGTTTAGAATACCACTAAGAGTCACAATTTTGGTGAAAGAGAAAATATATCTAATTAAATTCAAATTAAAAATGTGTATTTGCAATCGACAATCTGTAAAATTGTATTACTAGTGTCAGTAACATTAAAACAAGCTAAGCCAGAAGTCAATAAACAAACTTAAAACAAACCCTAGAATATTTGCTTTCAGAGAAAACAAGCGGGGAACTAGTCAAAAACCGTTTCACGGCATTCCTAAACTAGGGTAATATCTAATGGAATTCAAAGAAAAGCTAGTAATCGTTCGAAACTACTCGTAATCGGCGAAAAACTAGTTAACAGCTTGTAAAAGCAGCTTGTAATTGACCGCTGCAGAAGATTGCAGTGGATGGTCGATTATTGCAAAACAACCGAATGGACGAGGTGCAAAGTGGTTTAAACAGCTGGACACGGCATGCGGCTTGCAAGTAGATGGGATGGGATGTCCAATGCTAATGTAATTCATACTCAGACTCAGTGAGTGGAAATTGGGGAGGATGGAGCGTGTTTCAGTTGTTATGGAGTTTCTCGCATAGTCAATCACAAAAAATGTTTTCATTACTTATAAAAGTTGACGTGTTTGCGGTTGGAGTTCAAATGTATTGAAATTACATTTTAGTACGTAAATACTATAATATATAATACGGAAATATGATGCTGCTGAAATAATATTATTGTTTATGTTATGGATTATTTCAAGGTGTTATTGAGCTTACACCTAATTTGAAATGTTAAAGTATTGCTAACTTTTCAGTGATAAAACTTTTATCCGCAAACATGTTTTAATTGAACCCCATACTAGTTAGTGCTATGCTTATACTGGTTTGCCCCGGTAGTCAGAATCTTTTCATTAAGTACCGGAGTTTATTTAATCTCAACATATCGCGTTGTTTGTCAGTTTTTTGCACAGCACAAGTGAGAATAAGAATATTTTAAATTGCAGTTAATTTAACCTTTTGTTTAACAAAATTATTGACTCAGTGATCCTATTTAGATTGCAATGCGCTGATGTGATGTAGGCAACCAAAATATGGAAAGCCGCTATCCTCCATCTGCTTTATGGTTAGAAAATATTAAGCTTAGTATAGAAGCGTCGATGTCATAAAATTTTTTTAATAAAAATTTGATAACAAGGGTGCTACAAAATTTCTTCAATGGGATATGCACCATATGTATTAAGTTTGTTAAATTATTACTCAGTTTTCTGCATACCGTTTAAAAAACGTTTAATTAAAATTAAACTACAATTTAGTCTCCAAAATCCATGCAGTACTTCGGCATTGAAATCGTTTCGCAACTAAATTGGCCAATAAACGTAGAAAACCTATCTGAAATACTCGGATCAGCGTGTTCTTAGGATTATTCGGAATGCAAATATATTTTTTATAAATCAGATAGTAGATTACCGAGCACATTTTTATCCATTATGAACCATGGACTGATTAATCGTATGGGGCTCTTCAAGTCAGGCTGATAAACCTTTTTTTTATCAAAAAGATCTATTAAAGTAATAGCTTAGGTCTCAAACCACTAATTTTATATTGGATTTGTCATCCAACATAAAATCATAACTCTGTCCTAGTGCTGTATGTTTTAAAGTGATGTTAATGGTTAAAACTGACATTGACACATTCATGAAGAATCAATATTGCCATTCCCATAACGCAAGATATAAAACTCATATAAAACCAGATTATCATAGGCTCAAAATTTTTCATTTATCTCCACAGTACATGGAACAACAAGTTTATAACGGAAACCCTTTCTCAATAAAAATATTTTGATTACTTTTCCTAAGTTTATAACTATCTTTGAAATCGTTTCTACCGTAAAATGCATTTTATGCAGTGAGCACGAACGTATTTAAATAGTAAATTTGTTATTGTTTTCCCACATATTATGTGTATATTTTCATATATTAAATAATTTGATGTGTATTGTTTGGTTTTAATCACCTGTCAAGGATATTGATATCAAGAAAAGATCAATGACAAAATGAACATCCAAATTTTAAATTAGGTTTTTAAGATTCAACAATAAATGCAAACTGACCAAGTTTCTCAAAATTCATATTATGTGCTAAAGCCATTCACTACATCAGTTCAAACGGCTCCCAGCACACAAAAAACGGGTCCCATTCGACAAGTTGGGCCGGTTGTAAATATAGAAATGTTAAATCAGGAACCGCTATTCGGAGGTCTCCCTCAATTCATTATCGGATATCTGCTTACTATTTATAACCCCGATCGTCTCTTTAATGTTTCATCTGAAGTCTTTGACTGAGAGGACTGCAGTAAAATTCCCTTGTGTTTAGTCTATAGGCACACGTATTAGTTTATTCTCTATTGTCACAATGTATTCGATTAATATTTGGAATAAAACAGGAATAGGAGTAAAGATATTTTGAGGTATGTACCTTTTTAGGTAGCTAATCTTTAAAATGTGTAAACAAGCTAAAAATGTTTAATATCTTGGTAGCTTACATAATTTCCATGCATCTTTTCATGCGCTAGTCAAAAACTAGAAGAAGTATTTCAATTTGCAGCTGGAAAACGCTCTTTCGTATGTAGTTGCTTTAAAATGTTATTGAAATTGATATGGGTTATTTTAGAATCGTTCCTAAAAGTTTGACCTGAGTAAGCTTTTACTTTCATGTTTTACTTTTTACCAAACGGGACAATTTCTGCGTCAATCAAGAAAAGTTACGGAGTTTCAGTGATGCTCTTTTAGAATAAGATTATTCGTTTTTAGAGAGTAAACAAACCTCATAATATATAAATAGCATAACATATATTTTATTTATTTATCTCTTCCTTAAATTTGATGTATAAACCTGATATTGAATAAATAGTATAACATATTATGGTAAATTAATTAATCTTTTAGATATTAAAAAAAAATAGTTTTATGAGGGCGAGAATATTTAATTTTTACTCGTGTATTTGATAAACAATATTGAACCTTTTCAGTTTAAAAATGGCTTCCTATAACTTACATCTTGCACAATTTGTGGAAAAAACTGCAACTGTTTAACCATTAGGGCTTAAAAATGTGCAACATTAAATTTTACGACAATTGTAATTCCTACAAATAATTCTGATTCATGTAACGAAACGAATATACGATGATTTTATGTTTCAAAAATACGGTAGCTGCAACATTCAGACATGTTAGTACACAGTTTTACTTGGTATGTGTAGGTTACATTTACAACTTCATTTTAACGAAATATTTACCCTAGCTCTGCCCAAAGATGTAATACTAAATTTAATGAACTTGTATATCAGTAGACACAGATTTTAAACAATTTATAAAATTTGAAAGTTAAATAAATCCGCAAACGTATTGTTTTGGAATGCGTATGGTATTGTGGCTCTGGCAACAAGCTTGACAGGGCCTTCGATCCTTTTGAAGTTTTTGAATTCAAATTCCCTTCGAGTAGGTCATACATTTCACCAACAGCTTTTAATGTTGTTTATATCTTCCTTTACATGTTCGGACCTCGCAAAAGTCTAAAACCAGTGGCTCTAAAACAGTAGGCAAACGTAGAGTAAGAAACCAACAGTATCCTCAGTCCCAGTTTTATCCCAGTAGAACGGAGTAAAACTATTTCGATGCACATATCTTACAGCTTCTCTTAAAAAGGAAAACCCATCAACCATATCCTTTCATAAGAAGTACCATTTCGGATCTTAGCTTTCAGTCATAAACGGTTAGTCATAAACTAGCTAGTTAACTACACTGGCAGCCCACCGGCCACCGTTATTCCATAGCGGATTTGCCTTTATTAACTAGGTAAACTACAGAGTTTATTTACTGTTTCCCGTCAAATCATGGACAACCGTCGTGTTCTATGGCGGAAATGATTGATTTATGACTAATTCTGACTCCGGTGCATGGTTAGCCGGTGATCCTTGGGGGATTATGTGGCTTCTTGGTTGAAGACAAAGTGCAGAATAATGATCGTGTTGTAAAAAAGTGTCCAATGAATGGTTTTACAAGCGCTGTTGTCAAAATTAAAATTATTACAGTCGTTATCATATGCTATGTTTTATTTCGTAATTTTAAGCTAGATAGGGAGAAAAAACAGTTGACTTTAGTATCAGGTAAGTGCAGGAAGTATTAGTTAGGCCCACCAGCAAGATAAAATGCTTTTGAATACATATAGTAAAAATATATTTTTTATTTTTACTATGTAGTTTTGAGAACTATAAACTGGGGACTTTGAACACTCAGACTGGAAACTTAATTTAATTGTTTGATGAACAACGATTCAAAACAAACTAACGATTTGAATAAATTTTAACGTATTTTTTATTTAAAATACCTCATTTTATTTATTGAGATTTTCTTGTAACAAACCCTAAGGTAATATTTATTAATCACGAAACTATTAGAACGAGCCATCTCGGAAAAGAGAAATAATCAATGTCACATACATACAGGGTGTCCCGAAATTATGGTAAAATATTTTAGTATGTGATTGCTGAGGTAAAAATAAGAAAAAAAAGTTCATATAAACATAGGGCCCAAAGTGCTTCGTTTTCCGTCTGTGCGTCAGTTTGTGTTTTTTACATGTTTAATTATATCTCACGAACCTCTTGACGTATAAACTTCAAACTTCGTACATGGATGGTCATTATTAAGAACTATTTTTGCAAGAAGTATCAAATTTCTACTTTGTACCATTTCAAAATGGCGACTGTTTTTTGTTTTAAAAGCTAAATATCTTAAAAACCATAAATTTTAGAAAAATTATACTAGAGACAAAAAAGTTGCGAAATCTAATTCCATTAACGCTGATATTAAGATTATGACGATCGGACCACTAAAAACGGAGAAATCATAAATTTTCTTAATAAAAACATGGTCCTTTAGAACAAATTGTCAGAAATTTCCATGTTTTTATTCAGAAAATTTACGATTTCTCCATTATTAGTGGTCCGATCGTCATAATCTTAATATCAGCGTTAATAAAATTACATTTCGCAACTTTTTTGTCTCTTGTATAATTTTTCTAAAATTTATGGCTTTTAAGATATTTAGTTTTTAAAACAAAAAACAGTCGCCATCTTGAAATGGTACAAAGTAGAAATTTGATACTTCTTGCAAAAATAGTTCTTAATAATGACCATCCATGTACGAAGTTTGAAGTTTATACGTCAAGAGGTTCGTGAGATATAATAAAACATGTAAAACACACAAACTGACGCACAGACGGAAAACGAAGCACTTTAGGCCCTATGTTTATATGAACTTTTTTTCTTATTTTTACCTCAGCAATCACATATAAAAATATTTTACCATAATTTCGGGACACCCTGTATAACTTGCCCTATATAATGTTGACGATGCAAAATTAATTATTTTGTTATTCAGATAATTTTCTTGTGATATTTACTAATGCTGACTATTGCAGCTTACCGCGACCCCAATCATAAACTATATAAATAAATGCTTACTTATTAAGTAGTTGCTTTACGTATGATTTATTTCAATTGAAATTTGCAGTATAAATTTAAAGGTTGCTGTGTTTTGTAGATATGTTTTAAAGCATAAAAAACGAACAATCCTAAGTCGGATTTAAAAATCACACATTATTTGTAACCTTACACTAAATCGGCTACACCCAATTTTAATACTTAAAACTCCAACAGCAATAAAAAAACTTAAAAAGTAAGCGAAACGTCCGTGCTATCCAGCGATTATTTAAATCAGGCTGTAAAAGTAATAACAGTCGATAGATCTATAAATATGCAACAAAAATACGAGAGGGAAGCCACGATCGCCGAGCGGCCTTGCCTAAAGCCACACGTTTTGGACGGTTATTTCTGAACGCGTCTAATTTAAATAGTCCGGGTATAATCGCAGCGCGGAGTGAGTCTCTTCCGCCTGCCGGTATCCTGCCGATAGCGCGGCCTGCGGACTGGTCCTGCCCAGGACATGCAATAAAAATTAAATTAAATTATTTCAACAGACAAAGTTAGGGTAAAACGGTCCTTTCTGACACTTGACCTGCTAAAAGATCAATACATAAATGTATAGTAAAAAACTAAAAATAAAAATTGTACAATGTTAGTAAAGTCTGTCATTATTTGAGAAAAATCCGTTCACTCTAGCACAATCCTCTCTGTCAGTAATCCCGCCCAGGACAAGCAACTAGAACACACAAGCCAGGGACATCCGCTCGGAAAATTTTCAGCGTCGTTGCAACAAATCATCGATGACTGTCTAGAGATTTAATGAAAACTGGGAGGTCATTCCATTATAGGCAGGCGTTCACAACTAATGCTCTGGCATATACTGCAATCCTATGTTGAGGCATCCGGTTGCAAGAGTGTACTATAACAACTATAAACTAATCGTAGAAATTCCTTGACATGTTTTTGATACACTCTCAAAACTGTCGACTCTAATTTTGTATTTATAAAATTAATCATTATTTGAAAAAAAAGAATATTTTCTTCTTTTTACAAAACGCAAAAAACAAGTATATGGTACAACTGCTGCACACTTCGATAAAAATACATGATAAATTAGAAAGTAGCCTGTGTTTTAAACTTTAAATTTAAATGTTAATCAAGGAATTTATGTAAAAATAGCCAAGAGTTTTATATGAGGATAATTAGTTCTATTAAATCAGTTAAAAAATGCTTTTATTTAAATCAACTTAAAACGTAATCTGTTTTACGCATATGTGACATTTAACCTCAATTTCACTGTGTTCTGTTAAACTTTTCTTGCCTTCTCAACCTATGCTTAGTTGTAATATTAAAGCTAACATAAGTTCTCTTCCTCGAAATTAATAATGTTTGATAAATTAGGAGCATTCCGGGAATTTTTTTACAAATATGTAAGATACTCATCGGTTTCTAAATTTAGTCAGCGTGTTAATAAAAACAATCATGTTGACTTAATATGTCATAATAAACAGTTGCTGAAAGTATTTCAAACGTAGAACAATATTTATCATTTGAGATTAGTATGTGTGCAATGTACATAAAGAAAACAAGTAGGCCTACAATACTTTTTTTATTAAATAGTCATTAAACTAAGTTCTATAAACAAATTACAACTTCGTTAAAAAACTCGTACTATGTGGTTAAGCTAATTAGAATCCATTTAAGTGTGCAATTAAATGGATTATAAAAAATCCATTTCGATAAACTTTAAAACATAAAAACACGAAAATCATGTTATGTGAAATTATGCATTACTACCTTTAAAATTATATCGCGAATAACAAATTAGTTATGGCTTGAGCAAACATCAAAGCTAAAATGCTTTCCGCACCCTCAATTCCACATGAATATAAACGTTTAAAAGGAAGGATTATTACTGCACAATTAAACGCTCAAAGATTCTTTTTCATAAATGTTTACTTTTCGAGTACTATAATAAAAGGGACAAACGCTGGCAACTCGTGTTCCATCATGAGCGGTCACCTCTGGCTGGCCTATGCGACTATTCCCGCAACTATATACAGCTGTCTTTAGATCGCTGCACAGGCTTATTAGCCCATGTCGAAGTGTAGTTCAGGTTTTATTATAAAAAACCAATATTAGCTGTTAAATATCCTTCGCGAAAAGCAATATCTTTACAACGGTTTTCGACAGAGACAGCTGATATTCACAGCTCTAGACATACACTCCCGCTGATTAGTTTTTGAAAAAATGAGCAATATCTTTACAACGGTTTTCGACAGAGACAGCTGATATTCACAGCTCTAGACAGACACTCCCGCTGATTAGTTTTTGCAAAAAGAGCAATATTTTTACAACGGTTTTCGACAGAGACAGCTGATATTCACAGCTCTAGACAGACACTCCCGCTGATTAGTTTTTGAAAAAATGAGCAATATCTTTACAACGGTTTTCGACAGAGACAGCTGATATTCACAGCTCTAGACAGACACTCCCGCTGATTAGTTTTTGCAAAAAGAGCAATATTTTTACAACGGTTTTCGACAGAGACAGCTGATATTCACAGCTATAGACAGACACTCCCGCTGATTAGATTTTGCAAAAATGAGCAATATTTTTACAACGGTTTTCGACAGAGACAGCTGATATTCACAGCTCTAGACATACACTCCCGCTGATTAGTTTTTGCAAAAATGAGCAATATTTATACAACGGTTTTCGACAGAGACAGCTGATATTCACAGCTCTAGACATACACTCCCGCTGATTAGTTTTTGCAAAAATGAGCAATATTTTTACAACGGTTTTCGACAGAGACAGCTGATATTCACAGCTCTAGACAGACACTCCCGCTGATTAGTTTTTGCAAAAATGAGCAATATTTATACAACGGTTTTCGACAGAGACAGCTGATATTCACAGCTATAGACAGACACTCCCGCTGATTAGTTTTTGCAAAAATGAGCAATATTTTTACAAAGGTTTTCGACAGAGACAGCTGATATTCACAGCTATAGACAGACACTCCCGCTGATTAGATTTTGCAAAAATGAGCAATATTTTTACAACGGTTTTCGACAGAGACAGCTGATATTCAGAGCTATAGACAGACACTCCCGCTGATTAGATTTTGCAAAAATGAGCAATATTTTTACAACGGTTTTCGACAGAGACAGCTGATATTCACAGCTCTAGACAGACACTCCCGCTGATTAGTTTTTGCAAAAATGAGCAATATTTTTACAAAGGTTTTCGACAGAGACAGCTGATATTCAGAGCTAAAGACAGACACTCCCGCTGATTAGTTTTTGCAAAAAACAGCAATATTTTTACGACGGGTTTTGACATAGACGGCTGATATTCACAGCTATAGACAGACCCTCCCGCTGGTTAGATTTTGCAAAAATGAGCAATATTTGTACAACGGTTTTCGACAGAGACAGCTTATATTCACAGCTATAGACAGACACTCCCGCTGATTTAGTTTCTGCAAGGCCGCCCCGAGCGTGGCAGACCGTAACACAAACGACGTCCACTTGGAAACCAATAAGCGATCGCTTTCCCTAAAATACAGGCTTCAAGCGCATCGTGGCCTTAACCATTTAACGGCGCTGCGCTGGCGGCGACCGTGCTCGCTATCTCACAAGTGCACCGGGTGCAAACTAAATTGGGGCCATAAACAGGTAGTCAGACTTTTTCCTGTTTTATAGTTTAAAAATCGTCATATTTTTCACCATCTCTGAGTCTTGAGAAATAGAAGTCAAAATTACTTGAAAATTTACTCAAACATTATTTAGCTCAATATTATTCATTGATAGCAATTAAGGAAATGTTTCAACAATGTAGATGTGTCATGTGAAGATATTTATTATATCAGTAAGAGAAAGTAAATAGAACTTATTTTATATCAGTTATTATTATATCAGCTTGTTCTTTTCGTAAAAAAAATGAAAAACAAAAACTGTTTTCACGCAAATCAGAAAATAATTGTTTATTTACATTAGATTTCAGCATACTTAAATTTTTTTGATACTTAATATTGTGTTTTATTAAGTAGTTCATTTGACATGAACTAGTCCCGATAAATGAGTAACAAGTATGAAATCCGATACTTTATGGGTGTCACCTTCTCACCACTATTAGCTATCCTCCAAATTAATCAAAAAACAGTAATTTTATTTAAAACCATAGAACTTCTAAGTTTACGTAAAACAATAATGGTTTCTGTTGAACTCGATTTTATAATAAGCAACTTGAACTCGACTACCACTGTTGCAAAAGTAAACTTGTCCAAAAAAATAACAATAAAAATGTTCTGAGCTTTTTAATTATCAGAAAAAAATTAGTATGGAACATACTGGACCTTCTTAACTTGTAACCAACAAGCAATGTTTTCATAAAAAAAACTCTTTCAAGTGTTTAAAAGAAAATGGAAACGGACGTGAGGGATAGTTTATAGCGAGGCAGAGTACTTGGCCTCTCATCTACAGGAAGCTGATAAGGAAGGAATCTCCGCCGACAGACGACCTCGTTACTGTTGGGTCTCCTGTGACTCGTCATTGTACATCATCCTCACGTTAATTTAAATACCGATATACTGTAGTTCATGAGGATAGAATATAGCTAGTCTCATGGGTCAGGTGGTCTCTCAATACGAGCTGGATTTATTTTTAGATACGTTCCTAAAAATGTAGCTTTTTTAAGTTATACAAGAACATCCAAGGAACTTGACTCATGGGTGTTCGTAATGTTTCGGACTGAATTTGTTTATTCATTTAATGTCAGAGTCCAAAAATATCCCTCAAAGGTGCAATAAAATGTTATTGTAAAGAAATGGTAAGATAAAAATCCTTTTTTCGGCCTATGCGCAACATGGGTAAAGTCTAAGCCAAGCTCACAGTCAAAGCCGTAGCCAGAAAATTTTTTCGGGGGGGGGGGGGGGGGGGTTTGGACAGGGCCGGTGGGTGAATTTCCGGCTCGGCAAAAGTGGTGACCTTTTTTTTTACTCGCGTACGTGCTTTCCGGCGCCTTTGTCGGCATCTTTTACCCTTTTGGCCTGTTTCTGGGCCCTCTGCGTTTGCTAGGGGGGGGGGGGTTTGGCCGGGGTTTCAACTATTTCGGGGGGGGGGGGGTTTCACCCCCATTTACTACGTTTTCAATGCTATTTCTACTGTTTCGGGGGGGGGGGGTCCTGACCCCCTAACCCCCCCATTGGCTACGGCCTTGCTCACAGTTAGGAAAGTACTTTCATGTGGATGTGCACTGTCCAATTATAATTTACAATATTTTGAGAACTGTAGAGGAATACATATAAAGAGGGTTGAATTTCATCCAGTAAAGGAACTCTAGTATATAATAATCTAAAGAAAGGGAACTGTATTATTGGGAAACTCACAATATTACTAAATATTTTTTCTGTTTCTTCAATCAAACTATTGTAATTAAAAAATACGATAAAAGGAATCGTTCCCAAACAGTTAAGTGGAAATTTATAATTGACATTGTTATAATTTATGGTTTGGTTAAAGTGCACAACAGAGCTCATTGGCACAACATCTGAAAGATTCGATTGAGGAACTTCACTACGATCTGGAGGTGAGACAACGAACCACTCCGTGTCTCAATGGCCCTTCAGACGATGAAGTTGTAGATCAACGGTTACTCGACTACACGTCGTCGCCTGCGGTTAGAAAATAGCAGATTCAAACCTGTCCACCTCAAGGTGTTATTTTGAAATACCAATGGCTGAAGATGGAATGTGCTTTTAAGCATGGTTTACTCACTCGTCGCAGTTAAGGGTGAATGTTGGAACAAGTCAATAGCGTTTATATTGAATAGTAATAAATTGTAGGGTTCAGGAATTTATTATTTGGTGAAACAAATTTCACTCGTATTTGAAGTATACCACTTTTAAGTAAAGTTACGATTTAGGTAAAATTGTTAGATTTATGAATAGAAATTTCAAAAATGACAATATCGTGGTGGTTTAGCGGGAGAGATTTAATCTCTTACCAGCTTCCTAATCAACTCCCGTACACTGTAAGTTATTTATTCATCCTCATTTTAGCGAATTTCCCCTATAGGGAAGAAGCTATTACGGTAGGTCTCATGGTAAGACCTAAGCCCAAGACCGTGATAACTTTTCGTTTTGGGGCCCTCAGAGGCAAAAAACACCATTCGTTCAAATTTCTAGATATATATATATATATATATATATATATATATATATATATATATATATATATATATATATATATATGTGTCTGTAAGCACGATAGCGCTCGCAAGAATGGTCCGATCGGAATGAAATTTGGCACACGTGTGTGAAGTAGTAATTATTCGGATGAGTTCGAAAACCAGCCCGATCGGACCACTGGAAGGGGGGGTAAAGGGGGATGAACCCCCCCAAAAATGGGTTTTTTTGGTTTTTCACATAAAAAAGGAAAACTAATTGGATTTTGGTGAATCTATGTCTATTGGTTACCGAGATATTGAAAGTGGTAAACACAGTACGTTGTCCCAATGTTAACCTTATGGGGAATAAGTAAAATTGTATACCTCGCTTATTTCTCAACATATCTTAATAAAACTTGGTTTGTGGCTTCATCTACATGAAATGTAACGTTTAGTAGTCTAAAATCCCCGATATTTCCATTTTCGTGGCAGCAAACCTGCATACTCATTCCCCATGTTATTCTTATGGAGATTACAAAAACATGTCAAATCTCGCTATGTTGGATTGAAATATGTTCTTTTGCATTTGAAATTCGCTGAGTATGCAGGTCTGCTGCAACGGGGGTATTCTATTTTAGGGTGAAACAATTTATATGCTCATTCTCTTATATGTATTATTGCTCATTAGTGTTGTTTGTGTTGCAGTGAACTGTCATACCACCTCTTGTATTATTGTTATATGTATTGGCATTGCCGTTGATAAATAAATAAATAAATAAATAAATAAATAAAAATGAACGCAATAAAATCAATAAGATGAAATCATTAACAGAAACAAAATCGTCTGATGCGGAAATATTTCTCTCTTTTAGAGTTATATACATTACTGGCAAACTAAACCACGCTGTTCGCTATCCTTCTTCTTAATTTCCCATGAAAATATCTTAATCAACCTCATAATAGCTGATAACATCCGGAGGATGAACCACTATGGCCCTTAATACAAATGAAGTCACCTGACAACGGAGTCATTAACAACTGTGTCTTGCTGTAAGCCTTATTATAATTTCACATCGTATGTAGATACATATTATAAACAACAGAGTTTTTTAACATAATAATCAATAAAGTCATAAGAATTATTCATTGGTGACCTCAAAACTGATTGACAAAGGTGATATCTTCTCTTAATAGATTATCCTATACAGATAATAGGAGAGCTGAGCCATCCCATAAACGTTACCTAATGTTGGTGTTTAAATCAACGTGCAGAAGATATACAATAACGTCATGAGGACGAGTCGCAGGAGACCCGACAGTAACGAGGTCGTCTGACGGCGGAGATATCCTCCTTATCAGCTTCCTGTAGATGAGAGGCCAACTCCGCACGCCATAAACCATCCTCCGTCTCCATTTCCTTGATGTATCTTACTTAGCGGTTCCATAAAAGGCTGCAAATGTTGATATCATTAGGTCTTTATGAGGAATATTAAATATTTTATTACGTTAGATGGTAAGTTTTGAAATTGCAGTTATAATGAATAAATGAAGAATCGTAAAAACAATGTTTCTAAATTTATTTCTAAATATTGATGAAATTGTCTTAATAAAAGTATTGATGAATTGCTTCTTGATCAAACATGCAAGGCAACGTCTGTATTAAGACTATTTACAGGTCATCCTACACTGATAATAAAGTTTAACTTGGCATAATGAGTGGTGTTAATGAGATGAACGTGACTAAAAATATTCCAAACCCTTGTCGACCTCAGAGTTAATCGTTTTATCAGATTACTCCATTATATCCATCCCATTCAAATATTGCATGTAAATCAAATTCACGGTTGTGAGAAATCCATTTTCATTATAACTATTCACAGGGAACTACTGTAAAATAAACTAGCCAAAAAAAGTGGGATCTTTTCCGTTATACGTATACCACCATTCCAAATTTACCCATCAAGCTTGATTTTTGACCGAGAACCATAAACTAGGTAAAATAATTGTTATTAATCGTTTTAAAGTGGAAATTCCTCGTAAGAATATTTTACCTGCGGTTTCGTTATATTATCTCCCGTGTCTCTGTCTAGACGCGAGAAGCCAGTGTCTGGCCGTATAGCGGTCCCACTTCCAGTTGGTTGGGTTTGGTTAGGTTAGGCTAGGTTAGGTTACGTTACGTTACGTTAGGTTAATTTTACCTAACCTAGGTTTTTTAGGTTAGGATTTTTTAGGTTAGTTAGTTTTTTAGGGTTTTTTTTCGGTTAATTTTAGGGGCTTAGGTAACCTTACCTAACCTAACCTAACCTAACCTAACCTAACCTGTCCTTACCCTAAGCAAACTTACCAAAATTAAGCTTGAAATACAAATACAAATACAGTGGTATACGTATAACGGAAAAGATCCAAAAAGTGTTTTATAATATAATTTTAATTTAATTTGATTTTATTAAAAACGAGTTATGCAAATAAAAGATGCATCCTGATGATTAATTTTTATAACGTGAATACCCGCATCTCATGTCGTACGTTAGCGACAATTTTTAGCTTACAAACAGATCAATCCGGGTGGCTAATGAGCCCTTATGAATGTTTAGGTTGGGGAGGGGGAGAGGAGTGGGAAGTGAGGGGGAAGGGGGGGTCGTTAATGGATACATTAATGATTACACCAAACGCGCACCGTGACTTTGTTGAGTGCCAGTTTAGCTAAACGCTTAAAATTTCAGAGGCTGTCGACCTTCCCCAACTTAAGAAGACTTGGTCTCATTGATTATATCTTTATTAAGGCCATTCGTTCAATACAAGTTAACACGTCATTTTTGTATTAAAATAGCAAATGAGTGCTAATAATTATGATATTTAAGATAACTATTAGAAAGTGTTTGCGTTCAACCTATCGTTTAAACTAAATAATCTTTTGTTCAGTTAGAATTGTAAGCAATTCTTAATATGTCAAAGCTAGTTTTACCTACGTTCAAACGCAATATTATAAATTAAGTCATATATAGCAAGGTAGAACTATTTATAAAAACGAAAAACCAGAGATTGGAATTTAGAAAAAAATGTAGTTGAACATGTTCACTTTTTATTATCCAAAACGGAACAATAATTAAATATTCCTGAATTATCAATTAAGAAATTGACGGACCCATCTCATATCTTGTAAAAAATTTAATCTTTAGCATAGGAAATTAATGGACAGGGTCGAAGGTGGATACGAGCGTATTGATAGTGTATCTTAGGGCAGTAATCAACATCCTAATACGTAGTTTTGGTTTCCCACGTAGCCATTTCCTATTTATTTTGTTTACAATATGTATTTTATAAAGTCCACGCCCACTAAGTTATCTCAAGCTACTTGTCAGCAAAGTCCTTTATAAAAATACCAACATAAGTTTAAAAGTGGTCATACATTTCTACTTGTGCTGTAGAGGTGACTGACTTCACTCATAAATAAACCCCAAAGGAATCTTTACAGTTCGAATCAAATAACTTGGTACAGACCGTCCATTAGCCCAACGTTAAAATTAGTCTTATGAACAGGGTAAGCCATGCTATCTGATCCCGACTTTACCTGAACCTTTCTCGTCTGCGGTCAGAAATACACCACTGATGAAGACAAAGTGTCTAATACTCACACAGGAGCGTCCCGTGTGTTTGCAGTCGAACTAATCTGAGGGCTTTCAATCTTGATCAGCGGCCGTCTTATTCTGTGCCATGTTTTGGTGGGACGCCAGCGGCCGGGCTGTCAGCGCCTGCCGAGACAGGGTCCACAGCTTCATTCATCAGTGGAGACGAATGTGCAGCGGGTTTGTTGAGATCACCAGACACTTACACACCCACCGAAAACAATTATGTCCCGTTTCTTCACCGTAAGCTCGCCAATGTCGTTTTGTCGAGATCCAATTGTGTTACTGAAAAGCTTGCAGAAGTCTTGAAATAAATGTGCTTCTATGGATAGACGATTTCACTTTTCCATTACATGTAGGGTTTCTTGGAATGGTAAAAGTGAAATAGTTGGCCAGTTAAATTTAGTGGATTGCAGTTGGAGCGGAAAAACGAAGAATGATTCTCTTTTCACAGGTTGGCAAAAGTGTTAAAGTTGCATGACTTATTTGAGCCTGATTCGTGAATTGTAAATTTTCTTTAATGTGCTGAAAATCAAGTCGTACTGTCCAAATTACATTTTAACGCGTACCGGAAATGACTCTTAAACCAGATGGAATTCTGCATATTAAATGTTTTGAAGTGAAATTTGAATTTGAATGCTATGTGGTTCCTTAGTTTATCATTAATCATCTACTCTCAATAATCTATTTGGATTTTGGATTTTTGTTGTAGTTTCTGTCCGTTTATTCAATGGGAAACACATTTTTGTTTGTCTTATATGTAGTATAATATTTATCACACACTTTTTTCAAACTAATATACTCGGCTACTACTACTATCTTCGAGTTCACTGATCTTTCCATCTACCTTTATAGTAACAAATACTTCATGGGTAAAGCGCGTGCCCATTGTGTTTTCAGGATTACCCACCATCATCAGATACCACTACTGGACTCTGATTACCTCAGACATCGTTGGATAATGAATCCCTACCGCTATCATCGTCACCATCGCATCGTGGTCGTGGAATGTCCCCTCTGTACTCATTAACTTGTGTTGGGTATTAGGGAAGTTCCTTAGGAATCACTTCTTACAACGGGGCAACAACAACAACAACAACAGAAATGACTATTAATATTATTAAGGGTTTGATTACAAAGTTAAAACATTTCAGTGCCTAGCCTGGACGCCAAAACATATAATCTCATATTGCTAGGAGTATTGAGTTTTTGTGGCAGATTGACATGTTTATTTATAACGTCAAACGGTCTCTAGCATCAAAACTTAAAGAAACGGTGACATTCTTTTTGAGGATTGGAAGATTGAAATGTCCAGAAACGTTTGAAAATTTATAATTGAATTCAAAGTAAGCCTTTGAAGATAACAGACCGTTTGCCCGTCCACCGTTCTTTGAAGATATCAGACAATCGTATTGCAAAGGAGAGTCTCTCTCGTTCTCGTATTAGTAGAAGGGTACACGGTTCAAATTGCTTGCAACTCATGATGAATCATAGGATTAGAAAGTCTGGAAAATAGTTAAAAGGGCTGAGTAACATAATATATTGAATTATAAAACTTTTATACTGAAACTGCTTAACTACTGTAACGATATATGTGGCATGCATTTAAGATTATGAAAGCTGTAGTTGTAAAACTTTATTTATTAAGCCGACTTACTCTATTAGTAATACACTTAGTTGGCTTGGTTGATGAGGTAAGATAGTAAAGTTTTTATAGGCTACCTTGAATTTTCCTTCATAACCTATCATAGTTTGTAAAAGTAGCTACGTATTAAATAACTCAAAACATTTTCTATCATATTAGTTCGCTAAATAATTACTAAATAATTTGTATATACTAAAGGCAGGGTTTTCGGTAGTTAAAATCGTTTTTGTAAATATCAGAATCATTGTAATGACGTTACACTAGTTAAACCTAAAGATCAAAATTACGGATTTCAAAGATTAAAAACTTATTTCGACACTAAAATATACATGTTGTTCATTAAACGGAGCAAAAGAATGATTTTGTGTTTAGCCGTTTTTTAAGGTCGGTTTCATTACCAAACAAATAATGTAACGTTAATACGTCAAACGTTAGTATGTTAAACATTAATACGTTAAAGGTTAATAATGATATAACGTTTTAAAAATTATAAAAAACCAAATAGTACCACTCTCACCTCTTTATATGAAAACCACTACATTTCAATGTCTCGAGAAACGGTTCGAGAATCACTCTTTTATGACGTCATTTACACTGAGTTTACAACCTCTTACACAACATACCCAACACCAACCTCTACGCAACATCGTCGTAACCAGGGTCACCCACATACTCCTTGGTGTATCATTATTTGTATAAAATAACACGGTCGCGAGTCGAAATCCGCGAGAGGTTCCGAGAAGGCCCGTCACAGATTACACGGCGGGGCGCCCCCGGGCCGCACGCACCCGCTGCAACGTCTCTTCACACCGTCTGCATTTACAATTCCTCCCATTCCTCAGGGAGTGACGGCCGATGTGGTCGGCGTGCTTGCTACTTAGAGATTTGTGGTTTGATGGATGGGCTATGAGTAAAATCCTGAAATCGGTTTGAAAATTTTTGAGATGATAATCTTGCCATAACTGGGCGTTATTTTCACACAGTTGTGGATTTTCAATTCCTGCCATTCCTGAAGAAGCGAACGTCGAGTTGGTGGGCGTTCCTAACATAAGGAGTGCAGTTAGCTAGATCGGCTGTGAGCGATAACCTCTGTCTGATATGTTTATAAATTTGTAATTTTTAATGGTTTGGAATTTCTGTCCGTAACTCCTGAAACATTCACACTTAGGATTCTCTTCAGAATGTTATGTATTAAAAATTCCTCCCATTCCTCAGGAAGCGACGGCCGATGTGGTCGGCGTGCTTGCTACTTAGGGATTTGTGGTTTGATGGACGGGCAAGGTGTGAATTCCTGGGAAAAGGTTTTAAAGCTGTAATTTTTTAACGTTTGAAAGTGTTTAGTTGATAATCTTGCCATAACTGGGCATTGTTTTCACATAGTTCTGAATTTTTAATTCCTCCCATTCCTGAAGAAGCGACGTCGAGTTGGTGGGCGTTTCTTAATTAAGGAGTGCAGTTAGCTAGATCGGCTGTGAGCGAAAACCACTGATACCTTTAAAAAGCTGCAATTTTTTGTTGTTTTGAAATTCTGTTCGTAACCTCTGGCTGAAACATTCACACCAAGGACATTCTATTCATATCGTTCTGCATTTACAATTCCTCCCATTCCTCAGGAAGCAACGGGCGATGTGGTCGGCGTGCTTGCTACTTAGCGATTTGTGGTTTGATGGATGGGCTGTGAGTAAAATCATGGGAAAAGATTATAAGATGTAATTTTTAAAGGTATGAAAAGTTTTGAATCTATGAAATTTCTACTACCAGGCATTTTTAACAACGTCCTGCATTTACTATTTCTTCTCATTTTGAAGAGGCGACGTAGAGTTGGTGGGTTGATCTTACTTAATAATTTGAAATTACTTGTAACGGCGAGCTACCCAGGTAGGTATTTTAAACCAATTATGAAAGAGAGATGAGTGTGGGATGACTGGGGCGTGATCTTGAAGTATTGATACTGACTTGAGGAGTGCAGTTAGCTAGATCGTATGTGAGGGAAATCCTCTGACAACTTTATGAAGTTGTCATTTTTAAAGGTTTGGAATTTCTGTTCGTAACTCCTTGCTGAAACATTAACACCTATGATATTCTCTTCACACCGTCCTGCATTTACAATTCCTCCCATTCCTCAGGAAGTGATGGGCGACATGGCGGCGCGCTTGCTACTTAGGGATTTGTGGTTTGATGGATGGGCTATGAGTAAAACGACGGGAAAAGTTTTGAAGCTGTAGTTTTTTAAAGCTTGAAGATTTTTGAGTTGATAATCTTGCCAAAACTGAGCGTTATTTTCACACAGTTCTGTATTTAAAACTCCTCCCATTCCTGAAGAAACGAACGTCGAGTTGGTGGGCGTTTCTTACATAAGGAGTGCAGTTAGCTAGATCGGCTGTGAACAAAAACCTCTAAAGCTGTAATTTTTAATGTTTTGGAATTCTGTTCGTAACTCCTTGCTGAAACATTCACACCTAGGACATTCTCTTCACACCGTTCTGCATTTACAAATCCTCCCATTCCTCAGGAAGCGACGGCGATGTGGTCGGCGTGCTTGCTACTTACGATTCGTAATTTGATGGATGGGCTATGAGTAAAATGCCATAAGCTGCGCTGGGAAATGGTCATAAGCTGTATTTTTTTAAGCTTTGAAAAGTTCTGAATTGATAACATTGCTTCCACCGGGCATTTTTCACAACGTCCTGCATTTACAATTCCTCCCATTCCTTAGTAAGTGACGGACGAGGTGGCGGCGTGCTTGCTGCTTAGGGATCCGTGGTTTGATGGATGGATTTGAGTAAAATCTTAGGAAAAGGTTAGAAACCTGTAATTTTAACGGTTTTAAAATTTTTAGTTGATAATATCACCATAACTGGGCGTTATTTTCACACAGTTCTGTATTTTTTTATTTCTCTCAATCCTGAAGAAGCCAAGAAGCGACGCGACGCGACGTCAAGTTGGTGAGTGCTTCTTAAAAGTGTAGTTAGCTAGATCGACTGTGAGCAAAATCCTCTGATAAGTTTATAGACCTGTAATTTTTAATGGATTCGAATTTTTGTTAGCAACTCCTAGCTACAACATTCACACCTACACTCGTTTCAGCATTCACCTTTCAGTAGGGAGATAGCTATTCTATTACCTTTGCTGAGTGTATTTGTTTAATAAGTGTATGCAAATGTGTCATGTGATGATAAATTCGTCAGCTGATTATTATTTAATATGGGCAGTACAACCTAAATCGTCATTTGAAACATATGGCTTATGAAAATTCCTTACTGGAACGTGAAGGTGGAATTGCTCTTTACATCGCCCTGCATTCACAGTTCCTCTTATTCCTCAGGAAGGGACAGGTGAGGTCCTTACGGCCGCCGTTCTTGCTACTCAGGGATTTGTGTTTTGATAGATGGGTTGTGAGCGATGAGCGGAATCCTGGAATAACAGTTAAAGTAGATTTTGGTTGGAACTGGAATGAATTCTTATTTAATTAGTTAATTTTTTTGACACAAAGCTTAGACCGGTCTTGGATTATAAGCTATATGTTGTAATCACACATATTAATGTGATTCAAAAGAAATACTATATTCATTTGAGCAATATACCGATCAATGACCTATCAATTAAACCCAGCGTAATGCATGTGTCCCTTTTACTCCACGGTTAAACGTAATTTCGAAACATCTCTTTTGCTCCACGGGCCAGCAGGTAGATTTCAGAACTGCCCTAAACATCACCTTTTCATCCACGAGAGAGGTCAAAAACAATATTTTCGTGTAGACAACAAAGGTAAAGTCGAAAATTACGTTAAAATAGCAGTATTCAAGTAAGACTTTGGAGGTGAGCGAAAGAGAATTCGGGGGAGATGAAGCGCAGCCCCCCCCCCCCCTAAAAAAGCGCATGTCCCTCTCTTTTGTGAATCAAAAGGATGCTGTTCAGCTGGTTTTAAAAACTACCTGCTGACCAGTGGAGCAAAAGATACATTTCGAAAATTCCCCTTGAGGGAGTAAAGTACAACGTTGTCTCAGACTGTTGGTGCCTGAGCTTAGTGCGACAACTTTTACGAGAGAAACAATGTGCTTTATAAAATTTTCCCCGCTTGTCCGAATGTATATAAAAATAACCGTTACATTGTCACTAACAACTCAAACACTAGAAACACAACTTTAACAAACACAAGTTGCTCTTGGTGGCTAGTATAAAAGGACCGAATTTATTTATTTAACTAAATAGTTGCTGTATCACATCAAGAGTTTCAATTTAATCATGAATTAAATCAAGTTTGAATCTAGAGAATATCAGTAAAATAGATCATTAGCACAACCTGGAGTAGTTTATAACTAAAACTGTCGAGAATGCATCGCTTTAGGCACCGACTCATCATTCGCTATTCATCATTTCACAGTGACTCGACGAACGTTAACTAAAACAGTGGTGCTCCACACTTGCCGACTCTATCAACTCTGTTAGTTTGTCAAGTTTGTTTCAGTAACCACTATAATGTGACGTAATCAACTTGTATTGAAATTCAACGATGTTCTATGTAATGGTTGTAACACAAACTTGAAGTACAGTTAAAAGTTTATGTAGGTCATGTAAGATTGCTATGTTTAATAGTTGTCTGTGGTATACTTTTGTTTAAAGACCATTTTCACCGATCGTAAAATTACACTATCAGAAGTATGAGTTTTATCAAAGAACGGGTAAACTGAAAAACATCAATTAACATTACTTTTACCTTTTGACTTAATGACATTTCACTTTTTAATCTAATTCTATGAAACCTTAGACCTAGTTTACTTGACTAAGGTGGCTGTCTCTTAAATGGAGTACCTTCAACAAAATTATTTAAGATTTTGTCCTTGAACAAATCTTACATTTCACTCATAATCTATTTGGAGGAACGTGAATTATAAGACATTCCTTAATTCTTCACTTCTAATACGAAGATCGTAATAAATATGGAGGTTTGAATTGAGTCTCAGAATATTTAAAAAGAAGAGTTTTTTAACTGAAGGACTAATGAATATTTATGAGTTTTGAGACAATTTAGCTCAAGTTTTGTATCTACGTCCCAGCCTAATTCTGTAAAATAAATATTAGATCTAGCCTACCTGAAAAACACTACGAAAAAATTTTGCGATCCTTGAATAGGTAAGTAGGCGTTTATTATTTAGTCTTCTCTGAAATCCTTCTGAACTTTCTTCTTACTCTCACCAACATTTTTCAGAAACGTTTTAGGAGCGAGCGAGCTTCAACAGCCATAACAATTTGACAAGAGACTTCAAATTTTGGGAGGAAACTGCTTCGGTGACATTCCGATTGATCCAGATTGAATTCAAAAAATGTTAATATGCCGTTGTGAAAAGCTCAGAAGTGCCCATGCAGGTGTTGAGGGAAATATTGATTTTGAGTCGTTTCAGATTACCTGCTTGTTCTCTTCAATTTTGACGATTCAAAGTACTTAATTATCGACGAGGTAGCACTTGACCAAAACTACAGCATTCTTTTTTGTGCCGAAATAGACTGTTTCAAACTAGCATTGTACTGGCGTGTTGTATATGAGAGAAAAAAGCGGCCGACGCTAGCAGGTGCAACCTTTTTAATATCACCGGCCAGTTTATTTGTCATAAAATGTTAATAAGGCGTTTGGCGAGTTATTTTTTATGTCGGTCTGGTCCTGAAGAACCCCGGCAATCGCCTCCAAGCGATAAATCGTGCATTTTATATTTCTCGATCAACAAGTCTATAAAGTCAGAGGAAAAAGAGTAGTAAAAGAGTATTAAGTTAATGAATGAAAATTAAAAAGAAAGAAGTTAAATTTTATAGAAATGGATATTATTTTAGCAGTCTAGGTATACATGAATGCTAGGGGTTAATTTGTGTTTAAAATATTGTGCGATAATTAATTGACATAATATGGTAAATTAATCTTTATGACGAGTTTGTAATTAATTGCTTGAGAAACCTCATAATTAAGCATAGTTTTGTCATAGTATAGTAAAAGTAAGGGTGGCAGGTGGAATCCAGCTAAGTTATAGGGTATATTTCTTGTTAAGATACCCCTTTAATGAGTACATATAACAAATTAATTAGGCCGTTAAAATAATTTAAAATCTTATAATATGTGCCTACGCGTTAGTATGATAATGTGTGTGAACTACGAGTTAATCCTCACTTAACCTGATTCGGAACTGTATGTGGGATTTTGAAATTACATAACATTCAATAGATATCAACAAAAAATATTAACGATTCGCAAATAAATCATTATTTACTAGGAGTACGCTCCGATGTCGCGTATGAGGACGAACGTATTCGCAATGTACCATGGTGGTGACATTAAACCTATCATTTTTAAGACTCAAAGGAAACAAAACAACATTCATACAGTTACAAATAAAAAGTAATTTTGAATGTTAAAAGTGTTCAAATGTGTTACCGTATAACAAAAGCTACTTGAAGGATAGTTGTAGATCTGACCTCAAATGTTAAGAATGGTTCTTAACATAGGTTATGGTAAAATATTTAAGATGTATTTAAAGTGAAATGGAAGAAGTGTAAAGAAACAAAATGGTTTTCACAAAATGCAATTTATTTTGTCCTCACAGAAAATAAGTTTCAGTGAAGCCAAGAAATATATTAAGCCTTTCATATTATATGAAAATGACTGTTGATGCGACAACCAGCAGCAGTCTGATAATACCATTGGTTTGTCTGATACCGGATTGAAACCTTGTGGATTCATTTTAGTAGTGGAACATACATGATCAAATGGGCAATTTCACACTCTTCGACTTAGTGTCGGATGATCATTCTGCCATGCGACAAATAAATTCAAATTCATTGTATTGCTATTACAACACATTTTACAAAGTTGGAAGCAATGTCTATTTCACAATAATTTTAACTGAAATACATTCTGAAAAAAACTTACGTAAAGTAACTGAATCGGTTTTTTTTAAAGGGCGTAAGTCCTAAAAAGTAAACTTTCGGAAAACAAGAAAAAACTGTTTATTTTCAAAAGGGCGTAGGTCCAAAACGCCATATAACGCTTTGTTGACATACGCCCTTTTAAAACAAGTCACAGAAATGCTATGCTTATTTCATCCATAACCATTCATTATAGGTAAGCCCTTTCAAAGCAAATCGATGTATCTAGTTAAAGAGTACAATACCACCAAAACACGAAAATAAAAAAAATTGGACTTACGCCGTAAAAAAAAAACCCGATTCAACTGGAAGTCAAAAATCGCGTAGTGAGAAAAGGGCCTCAGATATAAAACAAAAATTATTTTCATTACTCTACAAAAAAATCATCTGTTTTTGTTATGTGTTTGTCACCTGCAAAACCGTTCTTTAATAACCATTGTTTATTTCAGAAAAATAATATTTGCTATAAATCCTTTTTTAGTTTTATTTTATATATAAAGTAAATTATAGGTACAGCTGATTTCAACATACTAAAGAGAAAAGCCTCGTTCAATACTTTTTTAATGAAATTGGTTGGCATATGCTCGACCATATGAAGTGTTCAATAAATCTTGCACTTTATACCAAACCAAAGGTCTCAAATATGCAAATCCCTCTTTTTAATCTTGTTAAGAAATATATAACAAATTTGGTGGAGTAAAAATGAGTAAAATAATGCAATTTTATATTTTAATATATAATGTAAAACATCAACATACAACAATATCAAAAACATAAATGATAAAAAATATTTGATCCTCAACGAATACAGCATGTGTGATGACAATTTGAACATAATTGCAGCACAGACCAGAGAGACACCCACGACCATAACCCAATGGTTGAAGTTCAATGCACATTGGCAATTGAAGAGAATATCTTTCTGAAAGAACAAAAGTGTATTAATATAAATAAAATAATGTAAATTGAAAATAGACCTTATGAAATTAGTGAAAAACATTAAAATATTTACAACACATTATACACAAATGAAAGGATGAAACAATTCCTATGAAAAAATGTTTCTGGAGAAATGTAAAAAGAATTACAATTTTCAAAATATTATTATACTAACAGTTCCCGTGGCTTTGCTCACGATAAAAATTATAGTTCAACCTTGATAGCTCGAATCTGAAGGGTCTGAATTAAAAAAGAGTTTTATCAAAGAATATGAAATGTGTTTATATGAATAGCTGTTTAAATCAATAGGTCTGTTTATATAAATATAACGCTGTTATGGCATTGAGTAGGTCTTAAAAACATTTATGTCACACTGTGGACAGTCACAGTGTATAATGTCGGGTTTCTTTTCAAAATCATAACTCGAGAACGGCTGGACCGATTTTAACGTTAAAAGTGTCAATTTTACGGTAATTGGTCGAAAATTTGCCAATACGTCTCCGGAACTGTATGTGGGATTTTGAAATTACATAACATTCAATAGATATCAACAAAAAATATTAACGATTCGCAAATAAATCATTATTTACTATCTTATGTAATTTGTAGCTCAAATGGCTATGTTTTACGATAATCAGTAACATTTATTTATTTATAATAATTAATTTAAACCAATTACATTTACAAAACACTTTTAAAGTAACATTAGTAGCCGAGAATCGAGATGCCTATTTTAAACTTCAATCAAATATAAAATTACTAATGTAATTATAATGAAATGGAAGTGACGAAGCGCTCAACAAGAATCAAAAATAAACATATCTCCCTGTTTTATTTTTGGTGCTATACATTTTTAACTCAATGTGCAGCACCACGCAGAAATTACTCCCATTTAACACTTGAGTTATAGAGCCTCGGTTCGCGCTTCCCTCTCATCTACAGGAAGTTGATAAGCGTTGATATCTTCGTCGTCAGCCGGTCCCACCGCCCAAATTCAACCAGTAAAATTACGCGAAATATGACTTCAACCGGGAAAAAACTGTTATGTAGTGACACCTTTCGAGAATATTATTCATTGCGGTGTAACAACATTTCAAAGTAAATTATTATACTTGTCTGTGAACCTTATTATAGTCTTACAGGAATGCGAAAATTATAAGGGTTTTGAGGTTTTAGTATAAGTTGAGTCGTTGAGTCCCCTAAAAATGAAATTTAAACAATTAAAAATGCTATGGAAAACTAATATGGATTGTGTACAAAATTTGATGGTTTCATTCAAGTTAGTTAATTATTATTTATTTGAACTGTTAATAATTAATAAATACAACCTTGCAATAAAATATGTAATTTAGCTCGTAAGTTGTCGGTTAATATTTACTTGCTGTTAATTTAATTTTTTTCATCATTATTTAAGTAGCGAATAGAACTTATTCTCCTTAAACTGGCGTCAGTAAAACAGTTTTGTGTTTGAAGCATTATAGCGGGAAAACTTGAACCACGGTAATTTTGTCTGCAGTTTTCCTGTTATTTTTAAAAAATCTATTTCAAGTAAACTGTCGCTTCTATGTAACAGTAAGTCACAAGCATAATATAACTTTTGGGGATGGGAAAAGATTTTTAGCAATACAAATGTGTCATTATTACAGTACTAATATTTTCAGCATACTATTTCTATTGTTTTTATATTTGGCTTAAATTGTGAGAAGGTGAACAATTTTAATATGAACAGTGTCAAATAATCAGGATTTTATTTTCATGGTAAGCATCCTAAAAAATCCTTAGAGTTTGTTAAAATATGGGCTCAAATGTTAATGTTATATTTTTGTCTAAGATTGTAATATTGGGTGCTGAAAAAATCTACTTAAGGTTCAAAGCACTCGTATGTACTACTTAAACCTTTCATAACCAGTACTCTCAAGATTGAGTTTCCTAATCTTCTAGCTGTACAGGTTATTTTTTATAACTCAGTTTTAAACAAAAGTGAAGACCAACAGAGTAGTACATTTATTTCATGACCAAAGTCAATTTAATCCTAAACAAAAAATAAGTAGCAATTTTTAAAATTTAAATTTACCCCTAACTGGCACTACATTGTTATTATTTCTTACCACAGACCAAATTACGTTGTAAATGTTTGATGACCTGTGTACTTTCTGTACACGATATTACACGATGACTCCTCTCTTGTGATCGCAATTTCCCACCATGTCAGTTCACTGCCGACTGCCCAGACGGTTGTGAGTTCAATCTCTTGTGAATCGTGAGTAATTTCTCCTCGCAGACAGAGCGAATTTGTTGGTTTTTGTTTTATTCTCGGAAATAATTCACACCCAAATGATTCCTAGCAAGATAATCGCAAACTGTTTTGTTGCTTCATTTTGAAATTCATTGTGGTTCTACTGTTTATCTATCTCTAGATGCATGACCTTACCAAACACTTACTTATTAGGAAATTTAATAAACTCGTTAACATAATAAAATGGTTTCAATTTATAATAAATATTCATATGTCATTTTTGTGATTCAGGTTAGTATTCCAAATAGATGGACTGTAAGTAATTAATGAATGATTATAATTTTTTAGGCTTAGAATATATGATATTTTGATAACGATTAATGAAGTAACAATCATAAATTAGGGAACGTTACTCCCTTAGGATTATGATTATTTTGAATTCAAACTACTTTGAGTTGAAAAAATTAACAGTAATACTCAAAACTTAGATTTTGTAGCGTTGAATTACAACTACCACTTCTAAAATAGTCAATTAATTGTCTATGACTACTTTGACTGTACAAGATGGCTCTTCCCGATTGGTGTGCTCGTGTATACAATTATCATGCTGGAAATTGTTATCCGAAGAAAATGACGAGGCCTGGCCGTCTGTAAGCAGGGCTGAATTTCTGGGTTGAGAGGGCCATTTAATTTGACTCGGACTATTGGGGCTTTCCTGCTAAAGGCTGAATCTTTGCGACCTTTATTTAATGTACTTAACGTCAGGGTGTTTACTGAATTCCTCTCTGAAACAATAACATTAACAATCACTTAATTATAAGAGAGAGTGGTTTCGAATATTGGTTTAAAAAATGTTTCTAAACCAAATGTAGTATCGGATTTGAGTGAAGAGTTTCTATACTTTTATTAATCAATCCCGATTTAACTGTAGAGGTTATTTTAAAAACGAAACTAACAAGTATTTGACTATAAAGGTTTTATTCGTTAAATTTGTTGATTTGGATCGTAAAATAATTTATTTTTTCTGAATCATAATTGAAAGTATATTGAGGTTCTACGAAAAAAGTACTAGTAACTACCAACTTAAAGTATTGTTACCTAAAATATTCCCGTCGAAAAATACATTTACTCACCGCCTATTTATTTAGTAGACAAGGACAGAAGAATTGTGTTATATGATCCTTTGTTTTTCCTCATTCTCTTACTACGAGGCACGTACTTTCAGATCTTTGTCATCGGAGCCCCTTCTATCCAATTCGAATGTTCAATTGCCCTTTTACCTACAATTCAATAAAGCTCTAAAAATCAAGGAGTGGTTTGAAAATCCCTTGCAAATATGTGGAGTACGTGACATGACTGACTAATCTAATAAACTTTCCCTGATAAATCGAATAAGTTATCAAGTAGCCAATCAAGAAGTTATTTATTTATTAAAACCTTTTATCCTAAAGTAAAATAATACAAGTAAAATTTAGTCTTTTTTAAAAATATTTTATTGTTTAAATCAACCTGAATATGTTTTAGTGTGAAAATTCTTCGAGATAGAAAATACACGAAGTTCGTTACACAAATGACACGACCTCCATTATATCACCCAACTACTATAAATTCTCGTGCAGACTTAAATGACAATCAGAGTATTTGACCACTTGTGGATTAAACTTGTCAAGCTTAAGTCTGGAGTTCTAACAAGAAGATTCACTTTAATTAAATGTTCAATTTATGGAGTTCTCACCCTTACAGAATTCACTTTGTTCTAGTAGTTCTTTATTTTGAAACTATTCATTGAAATGCCATAATTTTAAAGGAAAATTCTAAGAATTTTTGTCGGTTATTGAAAGATACGATTCCTTTTAGAGCAGAAACTTTCAACTATTCAAGGTTTATCTTGAATTTGTTGGACAATATAGTATATTTACTTGAATTTTAATTCATAGCCAACAACTCATTTTTTTAGCGAATTTCCCCTATAAGGAAGAAGCTATTACCGTAGGTCTCATGGTAAGACCTAAGCCTAAGACCATAATAACTTTTCGTTTTGGGGCCCCCAGAAGCAAAAAACACCATTAGTTCAAATTTCTAGATATGTATATATATATGTGTCTGTAAGCACGATAGCGCTCGCAAAAATGGTCCGATCGGAATGAAATTTGGCACAGGTGTGTAAAGTAGTAATTATTCGGACGAGTTCGTGAACCAGCCCGATCGGACCACCGGAAGGGGGGGTAAAGCGGGGTAAACCCCCCAAAAATGGGTTTTTCGAGTTTTTTATATAGAAAAATAAAATTTATCGTTAACACCATTGAATTCAGCTCAAGAAAACAAACAATTTAGTAATTTGAATCATTGCTCTAAGTCCACTGGTTACCGAGATACTGAAAGTGGTAAACACAGTACGTTGTCTCAATGTTAACCTTATGGGGAAAAAGTAAAATTCTATATCTCGCTTATTTCTCAACATATCATAATGAAACTTGGTTTGTGGCTTCATATAGATGAGATCTAATGTATTTTAGTATAAAATCCCGGATATTACCGTTTTTATGGCAGCAAACCTGCATACTCATTCCCCATGTTATCCTTATGGCAAATAAAAAAATGCAATATCTTCCTTATTTCTTAACATATCTTGATACATCTTGGTATATGGCTTCTTCTAGTTCAGATCTACTAAACATTGAATTAAAACCACCCTGTTTTAAACTACCTGTTGCAGGAAATCTGCATACTCATTCCCCATGTTATTCTTATGGAGCTTAAAAAACGTGTCAAATCTCGCTATATTGGATTGAAACATGTGTTTATAATTGAAATTCGCTGAGTATGCAGGTCTGCTGCAACGGGGGTATTAAATGCTTACGTTAATGACCTTAAAAACATAAATTTTATTCCTGCATGTAAAAAAAAATGCAGAATAGTTAGTATTTAAAAGAACCATTTATATTTACATGCACAATTTATTTTTCATTCGCCCTTTAGTGACTTTAAAACTACGCTGGTCTTCAAACGTTTATAGACTAAAAATAACAATGTGTCCGTCCACCTCCTTAACGGACTAGGAATGATTATATCAGACAACTGATTGACAACAATAGATTGTAGAGGAAGGAAGCGGTGGTTATTCATTCCTCCGCCGTAGCTGAGTAGTCGGACGCATCTCTATTCCGGGGTGGCTAGACGGCGGCCGATGGTCACTGCTTGCTGCATACTGATGTTCAGCCATCTAAAGTGCCATTGATTGATGGAATAGTGTTTTGTAATGATTGTAGGATGATATTTATTAGTTTACTTGAAGTTTTGAGAAATATTAATAGCTTATTTCTAAGGAAATTCGCTAATTATGAATGATTTTTAATCAGTCTATTAAGAAAATATGCAAATATGAAACTTTTAAATGTCTTATAGAATAATATTCCAATGAAATAATATCCTGGGGCGTGTGGCCTGGTGTAGTGGTGGAACGTTGGACTTCGGTCCCCTGAGTCCTAAGCACAAATCCCACACCAATGGCAATATGCTGTGGGATAATGCTGTAACATTGAGGGTACACAATTAGCTGAATATATAGCTGCAGCGCTCGACTATGGAAATTACTAAGCCTAGCCCTCATTTGAAGTAAAAAAAACCAAAAAAATTTACAAATTGTCTTAATATTCCATAAAGAGAGTAAAATTTGAAAATTTCTTAGTGTATTTCTTTGAATGGTATCGCTACGGCCAGCAGTTATTATTTTTTGTTATTATTTTGTTATTTTTAACAGTTATTATTTTGTTAAATATTAACTCTTAAGTTCGGATCTAAAATCCACTGATGTGGGAAAATTTGTTGCCATCATTTTTAATATTGGCAATCCCAAATACCAGCAATTGCAATTCAGATATTTAAACGTGGAAGTGGTAAACTTCGATCGCTAGATTAGTCTTTTCATACTATTCTACCAAGTAATGCAAAAAATGTATACAGAGCTTTAATTAGTTGTGAATATTCTTAAAACACATTAAACTTTTTCCGGAAACAATAAATTAGCTGATGTTTTGGTTAAGCCAACTTTAATGCAATTTAACTATGTTTATCTAAACTAAAAATTCATTTGAGATTTGCACTTCTAGGTTTGTTCTCAACTTGGAAACAAATCCACGAGTTGGTAATGTACAAAACAAGGCCCACATTTAACGGAAGATCTCCGTCTCTCTATAAAATGTAAAAAGGGTGAGTTACAGCGTAGAAATTTTGTTTTTGCCCAAGGGGAGAGTGATCATAAAGTCATTACCCTTAACTTTCATGGGAAATTGGCACAGAACCATCTATAGACCTTAGCCAACACTTGTCCTCTTAGGCCTCTGTGTAAGGTTCTTTATTTGAAATCTCCTCCGATTTTGATGCTTTTAATTATTTATCGAGCAAAAATATTTTTTGAAGCATTACATTTAGTTCGTTTCGAGAGTTCAAATAAAGTGGGAATTCCTTAAGTTTTTTAACGAATTTGAAATCGCAATACCGCTCTCACCGTATTAATAATTTATAAAGCTATAGAATACCACTAGACATATCAATAAATCGACTTTTTAATAGTGATGCAAATGGGATCGTAGAATGTATGAATGTAGATACCGTAAATTAGTAAAGATAATTGTTAATGAATCCCATATTTCTTGTTATGCGATTGCATAACGATAGCGTCTTAGGATTGTTATAATTATTAATAGGAGATAAAATAATATTAAAGAGTAGTGAAGAACAATTCTGCAGAAACCCTATTTATTAAACATCCAAGTAAGGAATCAATGCCTTTGGAACCTTAAATCGGCACCATTTGTATAAGTTTTTTTATCAAGTATTTTTTTTATTTTGGCCCAAATTGTTTTTTTCTTTAATGAAACGACCTTAAAGAATTCCAAATTTTTGCATACACACAACATAGCAGAAGTTGTTTGTTTTGCTTAATGAATTTTACAGTATCGGTTTATTTAGACACGTTTGGTCCCTGATATGTTTTTCCTTTTAAATTTTTGTATAGTTTTATTCATTATAAATACACTTCCAAACATTTTGGGCCACTTGCCACTAAGGTGTATCTGGATCTAAAATGAAACGAACACAATAAATTTGAAAAACGTTTTAATTTACATTTATATCCCTTTGTACCCAACTTGTCAACAGATTCTGTAAAATCTTTTTACAATCATTACCTAATTAATTTATTTATCTCAATATTTCCTTGAGTCTAAAATTAGCGTGCCTCATGAAAACACATATTTAACACTGTGTCTAAAAATGGTTACACAGAGACATTTCTTTTTATGGTTCCAGGAAACATTCGTTGGCGGGGAGTTAAACACAACCAGTTTTATGGATGTTCACAATATTGCTGGAATCACTGTGTTGAAATTAAACTCGAAACAAAATACTTTATGGCTGAAAAGTCGTAAAGTCACAGTGACTGCGGGTTGGGTCATTACCTACTACAATTGCTTTTTCGTAAATTGTTTGTTTACAAGCTTGAACAATCTCAGCGTTAAAACGAAGCGCGCCCCTCGTTAGTGGGGCAGCACGATGACGATTTTTTGACAAGTAAGGCCAATCAACATAAACCTTTTTTTATTGTACCTGGAAACATAGCTATAATATCTCTGCTTAGTTTTTTGATAGTGCAGTATCTACCTCCTGCATGATGAATTATAAAACATAACTATACGCTCTTTTTATACAGAAGTAATTTTGCTTAAAAACTAAGTGGTTTTTAATGACTTTTATGTTTTCACAAACTAGTCCTATATTTATTTTTTGGTTTGAAATATATATTTTCTTTAGCCTCTGGACCTTTATTTGACATTATTCAAGGCCTACCTTATATATTTTCTCACTCAATAATTCTATTGGAAATCAACAACATATAGAATAATTTCTCTGAAAACTTAACTGCAGTTTTTTTCTTTAAAAACTAATGGATCATACAAGCCCAGTGGAGCTGAAAACAAGGTGTGATGTTATAAAGGTAAATAACATAATACCGTCTTCACCAAAATATTCTGATCATCAGAGAACCGTTCTTATATACTGATTATTTCAAATTATAAAATTGATTATTGTTCTTCAAAGCGAAATGTTGTTAGGGTAACTAACAATTACTGAAAAAACTCAATGAAAAATGCATGAAGAATTTAGGACGGTTATTGTTTGGTAGGAAAAATAAATGGTTTACAATTCACTTGGGGGCGGGCTTGGCAAGAATATAAAAACTGTCTAGAAGTGAGGAATGTGTTGAAAATGGTAAACTGGAGCCCCAAATTTCCAGGCATCAGGTTCTAATTTAATATTGTTTGTTCTCATCGCAGAATATACTTTTTTGTTTTTTACCAGAGTATAGAAGTAAATGAATGTAAGTAGGAAAAAGTATTTAAATTATTACTCAGTTTCATGGTTTACAATGTTTTTACGATTCATGTTTGTTTAGTGCAGACTAGTAAAATGCTCATCTACATTCTACATGGAACACAATCTAATTTCAGATAGATTGACGAATAAGGTGAAGCGTACTTGGCACAAAAAGTTATTTTCTTTTGTCGAAATACATACTTATTGTGAATGCTTAACAACTCCTTAGAAATCCGGGCTAACGAAGAATTTTTTCCAAACACACTTAAAGTTTCAACTTACATGAATATATTTTTTAAATTCAAAATTTTTAAGTTAAGTCTTTTTCATATGTACTATCGAAACCAAACAATGACTTGACACTAAATTCCATTCAACCAATTAAATTAAGAGTTCAAAGTATAATAACTTCTTGAAATAAAAAGTTTTTTTTAACTTTTTTTTATATTTTTTACATAACGAAAAACTTAATATATGTGCGGCTACTACGACAGACTAATGAATCGTTACTAATATTATATGTTAAAAATCATTAAATCCTTTTAAAATAATATACTCCTTTAAATAAAACTAAGGCTTGCTTCGTAAAAACATTATTCCATTCTTCCAAAAGGTTGAATACGGCAGCAACGATGAAATACCCTGTGTAATGTACTGAAAAATAACCTCTTAGTCATTAAAACTTTCTCAGACAATGTTCTTATTTGAAAAAAAAAAATTGTTACACTAAAAAACATATTCAACCCCCCCCCCCCCCAAAAAAAAGAAAATAGCAGGCTTAAGTTGAAAGATTGATGATACCGACACAATGTAGCTTATAATATCAATAACCAACTAATATACTTGAATTTAACCAACCAGTATTAAATTAACTATCATTTAATTTAAATGTATTGGTCTACCAATACACTTATACCATTAAGATTCAATATGTAAAAAAACCTATTTTAATTAAAATCCTATTTCTTTAAGTGGACGATTCTTGTTTATTTGTTTGATTTATTTATTTGGTTCTGTATGTATTTTAAATAACAGGAGAACTCCCCAAATAACGTTTTGCTCTTTAAGCTCCCCTGTATGTCATGTAATTTCTAGTTTTGTATATAAATTTATTTAATGGTTGAATTTTGGGGTCTTGTAGGTTGCCTGCTAAGTTAGTTACGGATTAACAATAAAAATGTGAACAAAGTCTTTTAAAGAGACAAGCTTGTACGGCTAATGGAGTTAAAGAGAACATTGATAGGCCTAACTGATGAAACTATCAAGTAAATACTAAATACCCAGCAAAAAGTTTTTATTATTTTTATATTATTTTCATAACAGATATTAGTATAAACAGATTTTTATAATATATTACTGTCTTCTAAAATACTCTACGGCAGGCGATTTGGAGAAAAAAGGTTTAACTTTTGAATTAAACGTAATTCTTTTAAATTGCCATTGTAGGGGCCACGAGGCAATAAACAACGTGTCTTGGCTGATGAATGTTGTAGTTTTTACGCAATTATGAAATAGGTCCAAATTAATTGTACTGTATATTAGAACCCGTAAGAGAGGAAAAAGTTGCAATCTAAGATAAAACCAATATTATGACTCGAGAGAATATTCGATTTATTTGTATTGTGTATCGATGACCCTGATCATTTTTAATTTTTGAAAAACGTATTCCAATGCACTCGTCTATAATTTTGTTGGAACTTTGAGAAATAATACGCCTGCATTTTCGCCGACACTATATCATGACGTGGCAGTATTGAACCTATAGCCTGCATCTTGTAGGCGCGTTTCAATCTTGCATCACTTGAGATTTTGAGATATATATTTTTATTCAAATCACTTTAAAGATTCTTTTAAATTATACGTTGCTAGTGAGGTAGCCTAACACCCAGATTATCCGACCCCACGAAAACCAGACTCGCATAAGAGCCGTCAAAACATCAACTTCACCATTCATCAAATGTGTTTGTTTGGTTGGGAAAAATATTTGGATCGTTTGACAACGGTACTCTAAATGGTTTGTTGTCTTAGGTCGGATCAACAACTACTTTGCATCCTCAACATTTTACTGCGAAATTAGGCACAATAAGAAATGTACGTTTAATGATTTCTTCCAATTTAAAGGTCATTAAAGGTCATTGCCTCAACATTATTTTGATTTTGATTTCATTTAAATCTGTTGTATAGTTCTTTAAATTATAATGTTGAATTAAAAACGAATTAATATAGCACTTTAACTACCCCAATAAAAACAATAGTATTGAGTGAGCAATCTAAAATCTTATTGAATGAAAAAATCAAACTCCGTTTGTTAAATTTTCAAACCTACAGGAAGCAGAAATTTGTTTGAATTGTTTTGTGTTTTGCTCATAATCAGTCGTCAATTATAGCTTAACCAATTATAGCATACTAATTGTTTTAATATACTATAATTTTTATATGAATCAGAGGTTTTTTCATGGTATAAACAACTTTTTCAACGAAAAATTAAAAGCAGTGTGCAGGGACACATTTGCTCGCAACAGTTTTTGCTTCAAGAGGGCGATTATTAAGTCATTACCCTCTACTTTGCTTCAGGATATTGGCAGAAAGCCTTTCACAGACCTACGCCAACCATTCTTTTAGTGGCTATTCTCTAAGCTGAGCTTTTTCTCATAGCACTCATCTTTTTATAACTGTATCCTCTCTCTAAATTTCACACTTTTCATTTAAGTATGATATATTTTGCTGTATTTTATTGTGTTTTATTGTTATTTATTGCATACTGACATAAAAACAATTGACATTGACGTCTGGAGAAAAGATAAAAGATGAAGATTATATGTTTTATTTTTCAAATAAACACATACACTCATGTAGCGACTAAGCAATTTCTGGTGATCTACTTTCAAGCAAATTGTGCGTCATTAAATGCTGAGAAGCACAACATGTAAATTAATCAACCCCCCGTTTCCAAAATAGAAACGTACAATTGAACTCTACATACTGTATGCACAGAAATTCACCAGAAGATATGTTTTATTTTTAAGAAAAACAAATTACGTTGACGTAGCAGTTTAGAGCAAAATATTTAACGATTGCAATTCGTAGTTGATAACGGCCAACGATACGGCTGCATCGCACATTAAGGCCAGTGTTTAATGTATTGTTTGCTTACGATCCTGAAGTGGTTTACCGATCTACTAAATTTTAAAATAAGAAAATTATATTATAACCGTATTCAAACTCAATTCTTTAGAAACAAGCCTTTCAGTTTTGAGGTTTTAGGTTTAGGTGTTATCAGTAATAAAATTCTTTCAAAATTTTAAAATGAACACGATTAGGACGTGTTTGGGACCAAATTAAAAAACAGTTTAGAACGCTTGGTTTTTCTAAACATCAAGACATATTGATTAAAATATGTAATTTTAATGAAGGGTTATCATGTTATTTTTCGACGGTAATAATTCAGCTCATCCATACTTTCAGTAGGTTGGACTGTACCACGGCACATTTAAAGATTCACCGTGGTAGTTGGTAACATGTAACATTATTTTCAGTTGGTTACCTGCTTAATTTTTCTCTTATGATAAAAAAATTAAGTAATATATTATATTTTCAAGCCGTACTTACAGTTATATGGACTTTCCAAGTGATTACACGCGTAAAAGATTCTTGCAATGTATGTAAAATAAATATCAATGGGAGGCCTATATATGCAAAATGGAAGTTTTAAATTCGACTATTACGATTTATGATGTTGTAGAAATGGTTTGCAATTCGGTTGGGGCGGCAATGGGCTTGGCAAAAGTGTTAAAACTGTCGATGGTGAGGAATGAGTTTAATATGGTAAAGCAGGCCCGAGGTCCTAAGTTGCGAATGTTGCGCTTTGCGGACGTTTGAGCGTTCTGTAACTTGACTACAAACTCAGCAAATAAATCATTTTTGAGGTTTATTTTAGATTTATTCTGTTTCACAGCTATATTTTCAATAAATATGTACGCCAATGAATTGTTTTTTTGGCGTTGCAGCAAATATTGTAAAGAAGAAAGGGGCTTATCGTTTGTATGAACTCTAATTACAGATAATTACTTTGAAGAAACTTTTAGTTATTTATTTCTAATTTAAGGCAATTTGTTATACTTAAATTAATACTTTTAGATTCCAGCCTACAAAAGTACAAAAAAATTTCAACGTTCGCATTTACTCTTCAAAATTGCATCGTTATAATCTTCAACTATCACTTTAAATTCTCATTTCAAATGATTGACAATGCTTTTCGGCACACAATATTTTGACATCTACATTGGAAGATTGTACATGCTCACATACTTTTACGTCGGCCTTCTTGATTTTGCATAATTTCATACTGTATTAAGTACTTCATTTTTTAATACCACAAAATGGCTTAATGTGTGACTTCCGGAAGGGGTTTGGATGTTATAAGTTTGTGTATTTCGGTAATGTAAACGTCTTTGAAAACAATTCCAAAAGTTTGCTAGGGATGCCACCTGTTGTGTAACCTTGCTTTTGAGCGACTACAACTGTCATAAAGCAATAAAATATAAGTAAGACGACATGGAAATGGACAATAACAGATAAAATCCCGAATTATAAAAAAACTATGAACATTTAGTAGCTGAACAACCCAACTCGGTATTCAATTTTCATTGAAATAAAATGGTTTCCATTAATTTGATGTTTCTTTTTTTATTTTACAGTAACGAATAGTTTGTAATGCTCTTTAATATACCCCCTCTATTCCCTATAAACATTAAGTATATAAAAAAGTTATTAAATTTTTAATTTGAGTTGTTATCTATAATAATCGTAGCGCTGCTTCTTGAATAAAAAAACGGGTTTCAGGGTAGTGTTTGTCCATCTGTGTAATGTGTGGTGTGAACAGAGCTAGAGACGAAACCAATAGAGCGAATGTAATTCAATTTGACATGTAGGTAGTAATCCACAATATCTCCCGGTATCGTTTTCATAGTTTCCCTCGTGAAAACCCGAAAAAAACGACCAAAATTCAAATTACTTTAAAACAGCTCTAACCTTTTTGGAAATGAAATTAATTAGTGTAAGTTCTTAAGATGCCAATCGAAATATCAGTCCCCGATGTCTTGAAAAATTTAGATTAAGAAGTTTTTCCCCAAATTAAAAAAATCCATTTTTGATGAAACTTTACTTGCAACCAATAAATGTGCTTAAAAAAATCTGGAATTTTGTAATATTTACATATGTCAACTAGTTCTAGAGACAATTGGATTTTTTGGAGGGCGATAGAGAGTATGTTGTTTAATGTTGTTATAGGTATGTTCAAATTAAGATACTTCCGTTTTTATTACCTGATTCATATAAAACAAATTTTAGTATGTGTTAACAATCAATTATTTAAGCAGTAAACAGTCAAACAGTAAACAATCAAACAGTTAACAATAAATTTGTGAGGACAGTTATGCCCCCCCCCCCACAAAATACACTTGGCGCATTATATCTTGACCCTTGGGAACCCTTTACACCTGAAGCAATTGGAGTGGAATGAAATTCATCAGGAGACCACAGCTGATACGTAAAGTAGTACTAGCCTGACGTGTTAGCATTTTCCAACAGCTGTCAGTGTATATCTTAACTGTCATTTGTAAACAAAATACAGTTGATGTTTGTAGAAATTTGTTTTTTCCTTGTTTGTTGTCCAAAATCATTAGCAATAAACAATATATGACAGCTCCAGCAATGGACTAGGCCAAGGGTCAAGATATAACGTGCCAAGTGTATCCTTGAAAATGTCGAAAAGAAGAAAAATCCAAATATTTGAAATAAGGCTCTTGTAATTTATTTTAAAATCTAGTTCCAACCTTGCAAACAGTCGTTTTTACTAATTTTTCAATGCTTTGAACACCTAATTATATAATTCCACTTGAGCAACTATAAAAATTCAGGTTTAAAATTTAACTAAAACAATTATTAAATTTTATAACTGAAGAAGAGAGAAAGCATGCGTCAGACTATGTTACGTTTGTTGTATCAAATTGTTTGGTAATGAATACTAAATGATTAATTGACTTTCGATTATTAGGTTTCTGGAGCTTTGTTTGTCAAATTTAATATTCAATAATGTGCGTTTACCCTCCTCACGGTGGGTCAGTTTGGCCTGGTTCCCTTCCGCTATTATACTAATAAATTGATATACTGCACCAATTACGATAAACATAATAGAAATATTGTTTTTTCTTTACTAGTAATTACAATGCAAACAATAACGCTGGCAGTAAGTTTTATGCTTTTAGTTGGCGAAACATTATTTCAAATATATTTGGTAATAATTGTTATAGTATTAAGATCTTTAGATAATGTATCGTAAGTAAAGGATGTATTATAAAGAATCTCAATAATATATGTAATTAATTAATTACATAATAAAAGTAAAGGAAATTAAAGTAATTAAATTAAGAATATGAGATTCTATTAAATTATTAGACATTGCGTTCTCAAATGTTTGCTCACAAAAATTTCCTTGTCATTTCAAATTAATTATCTTTATGTAACACAACTATAACAAAACTCATGTCAGAACCGTATCAATGAATTAAATAATTAAATATATACTTCTTGGTGGGGTTCGAAATAGTTTATACGATTTAAACAGTTACAAGTTGATTTGTAATATACTTTAATTCATATTACCTGAATCAGACAATTTCCAGATGAAACGTTTTGCTTTTAATTGAAAATTTCGACGAAATGTTTTGCAAACCAAACGATCAGTGTAAACACGAGTTTTTTATTTGCACTATAACTAAGATAATCAAAATATTGTTCAAGCTACATGTTCTATTAAAGAAAAACACACTTAACAAAGTACAACGTTTTACTAAAAAGATTACATCCTGTGGCAGTATTACATAAATCGTTCGGAAGGTATAAATACGAATATATCTTGAGTTTCGCGATAAACGTTATTCTTAACAACTTACTAAGATTAACTTAAACTATTACACATTCAAAAGAGCAAAGTTCTCTTTATCGGCTGACTATTTGAATCTGAACTAGCTCTTTGTTCCATTTTGTCTCATGATCTATTGTGAAGGTGATGAGATGATCTAATAATATTTTAATCAAAACAATAAATAAGTAGAAAATTACTTATGGTTATATATCCTAATTAATTTTCTTAAACATCACTTGCTCTTTTTCATTGCCTTTAAGTAGATTAATGATATACCTAATCGATTGAATAAATTAGATATACACCTCATGTTTATAAAGACTATAGTATTGTTAACTAACTAAGAGTAGGATAAAGGGGATTTTTATAAGTATTCTTTTCCTACATGCTACACTTTTATATTTGGTAATACGAACTATCACCTATCATGAACATTAATTTGCTTAGGGCATTCTATTTCAATAGTCCACATATTGATTAGATCGTGCATGAGTTGAGACTAAATAAAATAAAACTGACCGGCCTAAACATTCACGATAGCAGAAACTGAAATAATAAATTACATAAGTATATAAATACAATAATTATGTTTTTGAAACTTAGACTGATATTAAGATCGGTTGGTAATTACGTGCGAACTAAGCGTATGTTGCTATTAGGTTTTGGTTGGAATTTTGAAAATAAATATAAACCATAGACACTGGATCAGATTAAAAATACAAAACACAGGAAACGAATGTCTATTTCATAAATTTGGCTGCGGAGTGGAGGGTTATTGCGCTGTTCATCATTGCGACCTTAGACAACAAGCAGTCTCGAGGGTGCCGGGCGCTCCGGAACCAATCTGTCATTGAAGTTAAGTAATGTGTGGATGTAAATAAAAACTGGTTTTGTGGATTAAACTTGAAGAATAATTTCATGATGTAAGACGGACCATTGCATTAAGGCATTGACATTTTCCATTGCCATTATAAAAAGTGTACCAGCTTTTTTGTCAGCCAGGATTTGAAAGAGAACTGGTAAAACAGCATTCTCCAATGGATTATATTACAATAAACTATTAATTACGCTATCAGGAGGGAATATTTTGACAATATGGTGTTCAGAGAGCAATAATAAGATTAAGAACTCTTATTTTCAAGCATATTAATTTTTGAAAACTGAAATAAATAGCTGAAGTAAATAATTTACATCAGCACTATCTGTAGGTAATTTAGTCGAACAACATCCACTTCAAATCCTGGCTCACACAAAAACAAGCACAGCTGGCCCATAAGGATGGTTAGTCTTCTCAGAATTTAAATTCAATGATAAAGGGCTGAAATTCTCATGGACAATGAAAAGAAAAAAATGGTGGAAATAGGTAGAAAGGGTGGATTGAAACTGATTAACCAGAATGAAGCATGAGAGCATCGTTTTGTATAAATTATTTAAAGAAAGGCTATAATCAAATTTTGAGCCATCAGAACTATCAACTATCACAACTTCTTATATCATCATAAAAATAAATGATATAAGAATAAATAATGTTTTTTTCAAAAACATTTATAAAAGAATTGTCCCAAACTAGATGTTACCCGTGGCCTCGCACACGTTCAAAATGATAGGGAAGATATTGTGGTGAAAATATTCTATTTACAATGGCTATATGTACATGTAAAATATTCTTGATATTTTTGATGAAGAGTTATCTCAAACTAGATGTTACCCGTGGCTTAGCCCACGTTTAAATTGATGGCAAGACATTTTTATGATAAGATTCTATCTACAATGGCTTTATATAGTTGTAAAATATTCTTGATATATTTTATAAAGAAATATTTAGATTTTTAAAACCAAGCTTAACATAGGTATTTATTCTTAACATATAAACGCTGTTACAGCTGTCTTACATAATATGACAAAAACAAACTCACAAACGTTCACTCTTTATTGTGTTAGTAGGATAATCGAAACCTTCTTAAGACATAATGAATGGGTAAAATAACAAAAATCTACATAGGCCTACAAATTATACATAAGTAGCTTAGACTACTAAAAGTGAAAGTAATGAAAGTTTGTGTATGAGCTAAAACAAGTAAGCTTATGACTTCTCGAGATGTTTCTAAAACAAGGTGAAATTCACTTGAAACATCAATCTTGGAGACATTTCCTCTTTAATTTCCTTGCCAAGAGATGAGTTTTTCAAGTTCATGGTAGCAACTACGATGTAAGGGAATGTTTTTAACAAATCAACATTACATTAGCTACCTTATGAAAAGGACGTGAAATATTTTATCTATCCTTCAAGCAGTTAGAAGCAAAATGTTTACTTTTATAAAAACAAACAAAATGTATTTACTCCAAGTGCTACTTTAATAGTAATTTTAGTTAGAAAGACCCTCTGTAATGAACCATTCATATTATTCAAGAATATAAAATAATAACTGAAAATTTTAATGTCATATATATTTGGCTAGGAGTTCAAATTTAGATTGTTTTGTTTAAATTAGGACAGGCGCAGCGCGCTGACCTGAGGGTGCCAGGATCAGTTTCTATTGCCAGTTTTAAGACAAAAATCCCCAAAATGTTTGGGTCTTAATGTCTCCCAAAAATTGAGACAGTAGCGATCCTAATCATTCCCCCAACAATAAATCCGATAGAATAGTAGGAAATGACATTTCTAAAAAAATCAGATAATACCTGCAGCAGCTAGATTTTAAAAGTTCATTAAGACAACGAATTCCGTCAGAGTCATATTTTCGTCGGGAAATCAAGGAAATATAACCTTAAATAATTTAAACTTTTTGCTTCAACTCTAAAATATGGCTTAAGCTTTTGATTTAATTCCCCTAAAAAAATTAATAAATACTAGTCATTCGACCCTTTGGGCACAAATCCCCCACATCGAGGGAATTTAACGTCCAAAAATGGGATTAGTGATACTTAGATTTTTCCCCCAACTAGATCACTATTAGGGATATTCTTACTAGATTTGAAAAAAATCAAAGTATTGGGATGTATATTAAACATATTTTCTGGGAACCAGAAAACAAAAAGTTATCATGCATGGGAGCTGTCCCAGTTCCACCGTGTGGGTCGTGTAAAAGCTCACTATCCCACAGGAAGTTCGCTAATGAAAGATCTCTTTGCTGATTTTGAATGAGATATCGAGAACTTTCCCCAATCCAGAACGGAAAATTTAGGCTTTGAATTAAATTCCGATCGTGAAGTTCGATAAAGGCTGTTTTGTGCCCCGTCGGATTCACAAAACAAGGCTTGAATTTGCAACAATGCTTTCCAAATGCTTTTATCACTTCCTTTCCAATTTGGGAAATGGGCTTATTGTCCTTTTTAAAGCTATAAAGTATAAATTAGAAGTTAGTTGTTAAATTACATTTCTTTATTCTTGTGTTGAATGTTTTCATTTGTTGTTAATTTATTTTCGATTTATTTTCGAAAAAAATTACAACAAGAAAATTAGTGTACAAATTATTGTTAACTTATATTTGTTGCATCTTTTTACCACATTGTTGAATTAATTTTGCATTCACGTACACTTTCGGATTACTAATAGGACTAGAAAATATTGTCCTTACTAATGAATGTACAGGCATACCTTAATTTCGCGCAAATTATTATTACCTATATATTATGTTTTTTATTTACTTCTGCAAACACACCTTAAAGTGCTACACAAGTTTACACAAATTAGCATACACTGTGAATATTAAGTAATTACTGAGACACTTGGCGTGTTTTTTAAAGATACAAAAACTTTATTATTATTTAAAACATGTATTTAAGTGTATCGTATCATTAAATCTTTTCACTGTGCTCATTGATACGTTTTTCAGTATTCTAAATATATATTTTTTAAATTTAAATTTTAGTTTAATTATTATAAGATTTGCAGTTGCTCTCCTAAAATAAAGGGAAAACAATGTGAGGTTGATTATGGTTATATCACAATATACTAAGTAATCTGCCCTTCCTTAGAAGAGTATTTAATCCTCAGCAAGAAAACTTTACATAGTTGTGCGTATACGATTTTAAACAGTCTAATGTAAATATGCTTCAGCCTGTCATATCTGGTACAAACTGAAATATAAAATTAATGAAATTTTTAACCAAGATAATTGAGATTCTTCTAAGGTTTGAATATGAAACGTTGTTATATAATCACAAGATAACAATCAAAAACAAAATAATCATCGCGTTAGATTTTATCTATTTGTTATTACCTGTAGACTGAGATTAAAATATTAATAATTACAAGTTCACTTGATCTTTTATAATCGTACAAGATTATTAATATTATACCTAAGCCTTAATTAGAAACGTAGATGGTTATTGAGTTTATATTAAACTTTTAACACTTTAAGAGAAAAGGATTTCATAATTTAAAAAAAATATATTATAGTCGATAACATTTTAGTTACTCGAAAGTATTTGTCTCTGGAGATGTGCCTAGGCGATATGCGACGAAAGAGAAATTAAATTCCGATGGGAAGTTCGATAAGAAAGAATTGTTTTGTGGTTTACGGCTTTCTTTGTTCAAGCTGAAATTCAATGAGGCTTCAAATTAGCTGAGGATATGTAAATTAAATTGTGTTTGGTTACTTCTTTGGGACGGTATTTCACATTAGATTCATCTCCCTTTACTATAAGCTTTGAATTTATTGTATCGCTTTAGTGAATATAAGTTACGATTTCTTAATATAAAAAATAAATACTAACATATAGGAATTATTAATTCCTTACGGCTTACTTCTAGAATTCTTAATTGCGTTTATCACTTGTACCATAGTCGTGTCTTGGCCTCTTTAACTCATCTTTGCCAGTCCTAAAGGACTTCCGAATTTTCCTAGGTGATTCAATTACTTAGATTTGACTGGTTTCAATATCTAATCTGCTGTTAAGACCAGTTAAACATATAGAAACCATAGCATAGGCATGTAGGTATGGTGACGTCAACCTTAAAAGCTTATACTGGTTTAACGAGTATGAACTCACTTTTTAAGTAAGAGCTATTTTTTAAACTTAAGATTACATAGTCATTGATTGTTAATTATTTTCTCTTATAAGTTAAAATAATTGCTAAGGCTAATTTTAAGAAAGAAAATGACCCGCTTTTTTCCTTAACTCGATTAAATTCATACTTTTATTAAATTAAGTATAATATATTCTTAAGGAATATTTTAAGTTTAAAATATAAAAATAACATTAAAAATAAATATTTTTATAATAGTAAAGGACTTCCATAAGGAAAAAGTATAAGGAAAAAGTTCCATAGACGTTGAGAAAAATCATTGGTACTGTTCAAATTCAGCAAAAGAACGTTTTACGACAACGATCGCCTACCTGTTCCTGGTCATTTCCTTCTTCTTCAAGGAAACACTCCAGGAATCCATGTTTCATTTCCTCCTCCTGAGGCTACTTTTAGGATAGTTCTAGGAATAAAACCACACTGGAGTAAAGTTCATTTCACAGAGATTTTGAGTGTTAATGTATAATCACTCTAAGTGAGTCGTTGTAAATTACAAGTTACCGGCCAGTAAAAAGGTCCCCTCCAAAATTTCAAATCTAATTTACAATTTTGATTTATTAAACTAAGTAACATATTAATATTAAGAAGAAAGTAATACATTTTTTGTACTATTTATATTTATTTTGTTATTTTTTTGTACTATAGGTATTTATTTGGTGTGTGACACATTTTGAAACATTTATTTAAAAGATCTTAGTCAAATTCGAAGAGTTTATATACACTATCTATATGTTGATTTAAAACACTATACTTGTTGTAGCCTTATAAAAAAGAAATCAAAATATGTAAAAGATTTAATAACATATTACTGAATACTAAAATTTATAGAGTGGATGTATATATTTTAGAAAAAAACCTTTAGAAATAGCATTTTAAAGTAAAACAATGCTATTTCTGAAGGTCTTCTCCAAACGTGCTAAATATAATAATCTCTTTACAATTCTGAAGTATTTGGTCTTTAAATATTTGTATTTAATGAGAAGATATGCTCTATTTATGCCTGATAGTAAAGTTTGTCAGAATTTTGTTTTGTTTCCCGAACATTAGCATTCGCGATGAAAAGTGCCAGCCTATTCCCCTAACAGCTCTGTTTGTTTGGTTCCTCATTCTCATAAATTTTTCTAACTGTTATTTTCGGCAACTCATTAAGGTTTTACAAACGTAGCCTACTAAAATTTGTTGACAAAGCCTTAGAGATGTCAAAACCTAATCTTATTTAATGTTCTTTATGCCAAGGCAAATTTAGATTTTTGATAACATGTTCCATTAGTCTGAAATAATTTTTATACAAATAGTTACAACAGTGTTCACAACAAGTAGCAAAACATATTTACATATTATAATTTAAATTCTTGAATTATAAGGCAATCGTCATCAAACTGAAAAGGAAGTAGTTATATATATATATATATTGACCCCATGTATCCGGTGTTACACTGACAGCGTCTTTGTTTTTGTTTGTTATTAGACCATCCATTACTTTCTCAAGTTGTTTTACATCATCGTTGTTCGCCATAGTTTATCTTGGAGATTAAGTTAGAAACAAAATAATATTATCATGTTATAAAATACCACTTTTAATCTTAAACTCAAAAATCAAAATCCCTATAAACATATGAAAACTACAGGTATTCTAAGGTAAAAAGTTAGTTCCCAGCTTTAACAGCTGAAGTTTCTGAAACAAATTGTCATAAGTATTTCCAAATCCGCTAAAGCCTTGTTTTAAACAATAGTTTATATTAAACGTGTTTATCGCAAACAGTTGGTTTTATACACATTTTCAGAACAATTAATTGTTATTGCAAATAAAACCCCAATCTTAAAAACAAAAAACAGAATATAACAATATCCAAGGAACAGTTATTTTTATAGATATACGTTTAAAAATGAGGACTTCAATTTCAATTCAGAAGTGCAGCATTGTACATAAGTATTCCAATCCAATATGTTTTTATTCTTCTCATATCTTTTACATAATATTACTCTATAATTTACTAAGTGCCGCTCACGCAGGGATGAGTATTGACAGCGACACAGCTCGTTGTCGCGGTGACAGACGCCCGACGTTCTGAGTGCCCAACACCACTGATTGTGTTTACATAATGTTTAACCGTTTGGTGTTTTCCCTGCTAATTGGTAAGCCGATAGCGATTTTTTGTGTGTTTAAAATCGGAAACTGCGAAGAAAAACAAATACGGAAAATCAAGAGTAAAGCAATTTACGAACAAAATGGGAGGTTTTAGTATTGTACGGACCGTACGGACTTAATGTACATAAATATTTACCTTTGGAAGACACAAATTAAAAACTGTAATTTGTTATATGTTTAATTTTCCGGATTCGGATTGGCATGAAGTAGATTTGTTTCTTTTGATGAAGATTCTCATTAGGGCTACTAAGTTTTAATATAAAGTAATATTTTTCTATTATATTTGAAGCTCAAACATTATTGTACCTATTATTTCGAGCTCAATGGTGAACATTCATTATTTAAAACAAAAAATTTATACGATCGAAAAGCTACCTAAAGTTTTTTATGCTTACATCAAGATTATTATATTAAATCTTTTTTTCTTTTTTTTTTAAAGAGGGTGGCGGCCTCTTTTGACCTTGCATTTGCCCCCCACATGGACCTCAGGCCTGTGCGTGGAAGTTATCAAGCAAACCCAAGGAGTGAGCCGGTACAGTACCAGGATGAACAGTACTGTTAAAAAGTATGCGGCATCATCGGGACTCGATCCTACGACGCTGCCACCAGAGAACCGGGGCCGAGTGCGCTACCAACTGCGCCACCGACTCACTATAGGAAGGGGTAGTACTTTGAAACTAGAAATAAAACTAATTAGCAGAACCCCCAAAGATATATGTTAATAAAAATAGTTTCACTTACATTGAAGAATCTCCTTTTTATAAACCAGTAAATTAATGTTCCAAATACATACAGTCCTGTTTACTATAGAAGGGATTCAGCCAAAGGCAAACTTAAGAAGGGATAGCAAACTTGGATAGCCAGTGTGTGGCCAAGCAATATGTTCGAAGTTATAAATGGAAAACGAACTCGTACATAGTATAGTTTGTGTGAACATACACACCTCGCCTAATGTGTGAATGAATAGAGTAACTCTGATCAGTTAATGAGAGACTAACATTTTACAAAAAGTTTTCTAGCTTTACTCTTGTAAGCCAAATTAGTTAACTAATAACATTACATTAGTCGACTAAATCTACAAGAGCATGCACCATTTCAATGAAGTATATTGTTATCGATGAAATGAGATTGAATAAAAATTCTTCACACAAACATTTATCTAAGTATCTAAGTAGGTATTCCTTGATTTTTCTTTGGTAAATCGCAATTAATCAAATGTAAAAAATATTATTTGTTGTTAAGTACAAAAATAATTGCTCTTGTATTGATCTACAGACGAATAGTTTTAGGCTCTATAAAATAATTAAACAATGCTAACTACAAAGTACATTTGCATATCTTTACTTCATTATTCCAAAGATTTCCAAATTCGAAATAATAGACCACAATACTCAATTGTTAGGAGATTATAAAGCCTTAACTCCACCCTCATCTTGTCCGGGTTATATTGGCAAGAAGCCTTCTGTGGACCTAACTTAACTCCATGAGTAGTAAGTCTTCCAGCTTAGCTTTTTACCGTCCTCTATCTATTGCTAACACCTCTCCCTCTAATATTCTGTGTTACCTGTTATGAAACAGTAATTACTGTTTCCTACTTTTAAAAAAAGATACTGTTGAATCGTCTACTTAAAAATGTTAAGACATGCGTAGCAAGTGATTTTAATGTAAGTAAATGTTATTCGATTGCAGTTCTTACTGGTCTAAAGAGCATTAATGTAAGTCATTTGAAAGTTCACCTCAAGACTGTTTTATCATGGTAATTTAGATAAAATTACTTGAATTTGTGGAAGTATTAAAAAACGTCAAACATAAAAGATGTAACAAAAAGTAAAATTAAATAAGATACTGCTAAAATTTCACATAATAAATTGTTAAATCTGAATGTAAAATACTTATTGATAACATATAACGGTTTTCCATGTTGATTGTTGGAAGGGGATAACAACGGTGATATCAATTAATTATTACAAGAAAACCGTCCATGATATACATAAATAAAAATAGTGGTTCATACAATGATTGGAATTAAAAGAAAAACAATAATACAGAGCCTAATGTATTTGGAATAAATATTTACTTACACTAAGTATTTTTTCTTCCTCAAGAACCATAACTATGAATAAGACTTGTTTGTTACTACTGACACCGTTACCCAAATATTAAACCTGAGCCCGAATGTTTTATACCGTCGAGTCGTAGCGTCGTAATGGCGCCTGAGATTACGTCAAACCACGTTAACGACGTTCGGTGTATTGTTTGTTGGCAATGTCGATACAGATGTTGTATAAAGTATGTCGTTTTTGGTGTAAAAGACTGAGTACTGGTAAGTCGTGTATGGGTAGTTTCGAGTTTGCAAATTGCTGGTGTTCAAACAAAAACATAAAATTCAATAAACTATCACTTAAAACTATTTACTTAATACTTAAAACACTATACTGTATATATAAACTATTTAATTAAAAAGGTAACCAAAAACCATGAGCCTTTATAAAAGTTTTATTTATATATTTATTTGATGTGTTGTATGATGAACCCTTGTGGGAAAAATCATTAAATAAATTGAATTGACTTTATTTTTTTCCTATCATTAGGCATTTTATTTTTTAAGGCATGCTTGACATATAATTTCATGCCAGTTTAACGTATTACTTATATATCTATCTATCTGTGTAAAATCAAACGTTATCTTTAAAAATGGAGAAAGTTGAAAAGTGCTCATCGGGAACGATTAAACATTTTCAAGTAACCAATTAAAAAACAATACATATGACCTCTTCTACATATATTAAACAACCGTGAAATTTATATATTTTTAATCCGACTAGGAGATAATTTTGAGATCAAAATATAAATCCGCTCCAATGATTTTGCACCACTTAATCCGCTGTTTATTTTCATTCAACGACTGTAAACATGCATAGCGTAAACCGATTTATTTTTACCATTCCTTATTTACATTTCAGTAACTTTTCTCTATACGATGGAAAAAGAGAGTAATATACACTGCTGATTGATTACTGTAAATATTTAAAATTAAATTTAAATACCCATAAAAGTTTATAGGAACATTATTAATACGTTAACGTCATTATTAATACGTCAGTTAATAAGTTATTTATTTTATACTGGGAGCTGCAAATGTAGGATTTTTAGTAAAATTTTGTGTCATCATAGATAGTTCCATGACAATGAACAATGGAAGTAGGATATAAGTAAAGCAATTCTGTAAATAAGTAACAAAACAGCAATATCTATCAGTGTTGTTTCTTAAACGTTTTGGAGGGGAAAGGCGTTCTTGTAAAACATCTGCGCTACAGGATGTTAGTTGTTGAGTACGCCGCTTAACACATGTGAAGAATTAGCAAGGCACCTATAGTTAGGTGCAAAATATAAAACACAAAGGCAAAATAAAACTGTCAAACAAAGTTTGTAAGGATGTTATAACAGGAGTTATGACAAAGTATGTTGGTAACTGTTGGAAAATTTAAATTAAGTTTCACCCGTAATACAGTCCTTTTAAAATAATACTCAATAACCTCAAAATTAAAAGCCATTCAAATAATATTAAAATAATAGTAATATGTTGTAAGATATCATGTCTTTTTCCATGACTAATCGATAAATTTACGCTTCCGAAAGTACACGCTACATGCTTTCAGACTGCTAAAAATGTAATTAGAAGAATATGATTTTGTTCCCATTTTGGAAATCATATTAGGCTTTTCCATTTGCTTTACTCATAAGGGGCCATTCTGAAGAGGTCTATTTTTATCTTCTGCAAGGGTTCGGTCCATATTTCAGGATTAGAGGGTGAAACTGCTTCCGATATCTTTTATAGGGTTGTAATTTCCTCACTGGTTTATTGTTAGAATCCAATTTGCGGAAGGTGCTAACGTATATGGAGCCTCAGAAATACGGTGTCATGTTATAAATCTAAATCTTTTCAAAAATATATATTGTAATAAGTTAGCGTATATTAGGTCATTATAACAAGAATTGATTTTGTATTTATTTAATTAGTTTTAATGTATTCGAACCTTACGTTACAAAATTATTAATATTTAGCTCTCATTATCAATGATCTTACACGAAGAAAGTTTAGTTAAAAACTAATAATTCAAAAGTGTCATTAGACATATTAAGCAATTTCGGAGAAATTAAGAAAATCATGATCGTTATTAGAAAAAATGTTAAAATATTAGTTCTAATTCCATATCATAAATATGTTCGTAGTTCTGTCAGTTTACAGAAGTCTTCATTCCTCAAAATAGGAATAAAAATGACAGTGTAAATAAAAATTGTTATACTATTTATATGTTATTTACAGTGGAAGTAAGTAACTTTTAAGTAAGCAACTGGTTGAGCTGAGTTAAAAATTATTGCAGTAGTTTTTGTATACACTGATTACATTATCGGCAAATAACGAATCGATTTAAAAAGTAACCTCACTTCTGTGAAATATTATAAGATGAAATAAAAATAATAGTTTTTAATTTCAAGCAACATTATGAACAACTAGTTTAAAAATTTTCAGCATATTTAATTTTATTCACATATTTTTGGTTTGCATTATCCAAACAAAACGACTACCCTTAGCCATGAAATTTGAGAACGCTTACGACAGCAACAGCAGTAGGCCCAGTGTAATGTGCTGTGAAATTCTCCTCTTGTGATGAATAGGTTTGAGAAGACCATTAAAAATATTAACTTGAGAATTATTTTATCAAACTAAAATAGGGTTTTTTATTTTTATAATTTATGTATTTTATTAGTACGAGGATTTACCCACAGTAATCAACCTCAAAGAAATAGTATAAAACATTTATAACTAGTTGTATGCGTAACTTATTCGTATTCGTATTATTTGTAACATTTATGTTTTGCAAGAAATAGTTAAGTAAGTAAGTAAACTATAATGCAATATGTTTACAATATAGTTTACATGATATATTTTTTATTGCTCCACTTTCTAGTCCCCAAAATAGGAGGCGGACTAGAAATTAGGGAAGTCCCAACCATAGGTCTACGCTCTTATGTCAAAAGGAGGATGTCTATATGTATTTTATTTACTTTTATTTTTATAGAATGCAAAAGATTCCCTATTTTGGGAGCTCTCAAAGAAGGGACAAACCCCGAAAACAAATTCTTTTATCAAACCCGCGTTCGGAATTTCATTGCTCTTTCTTTGCATATCGCCTTGAAGAGAGAAACCTTAAACAAAATAGAGCCTTTAAGGTCTGTTAAAGAATTCTGAAATACAAAATATGGATGCACTTGCGATTTTGAGATCGCAATTTAGTTTCTCATTCATTACACATTGTCTCAAAAAATTTCAAATCCTTTGCTCAAAATATAAGAATGGTTTGATGAAATAAGGAACTCCACAACACAAATTAAAATAATTCTTTGACAGGAAAGTTGTTCGCCTTTATTTATTTAGTGTTTTACAATTTGGAGGTTGTCACCTTTTAGTTTTTTATCCGAAGTTTTATAACTATTAAGGATTCTGTAATTATAAAAGTATTAAAGAATGGATCTCTATGCCATAAAGGAACACACATAAAATACCCCCGTTACAGCAGACCTGCATACTCAGCGGAAATGCAAAACAACATATTTCAATCCAACATACCCAGATTCAACATGTTTTTGTAAGCTCCATAAGAATAACATGGGGAATGAGTATGCAGGTTTGCTGCTACGGGTATATTAAAACTGGGTGGTTTAATTCAATATTTAGTTGATCTGAACTAGAAGAAGCCATTTACCAAGTTTTACAAAAATATGTTGAGAAATAAGCGAGATATAGAATTTTCTTTATTTCCCATAAGGTTAACATTGGGACAACGTACTGTGTTTACTACTTTCAATATCTCGGAAACCAATGGACATAGAGCAGTGATTCAACATACTAAATTGTTTGGTTTTTTGAGCTGAATCCAATAATGCTAGCAAAAATTGGATAATTTTTAAATTTCTATGCGAAAAACTCAAAAAACCCATTTTTGGGGGGGTTTACCCCCCCTTCCGGTGGTCCGATCGGGCTGGTTCACGAACTCGTCCGAGTGATTACCACTTTACACGTCTGTACCAAATTTCATTAAGATCGGACCATATTTACGGCCGCTATCGTGTTAACAGACATATATATATATAAATTAAAACGAGTAGTGTTTTTTGCTTCTGGGGGCTCCAAAATAAAAAGTTAACATGGTCTTGGGCTTAGGTCTTACCATGAGACCTACGGTAATAGCTTATTCCTTTAAGGAAATTCGCTAAAACAGTTACCTAAATAAAATAAACAATATTGCAAGGTAATCATGTTTATTACTTTGAAATTGGAGGTTTGGTAAGTATCAATGATTTACGCTTGCGACAAAATTGATACTTAAACTGTATTTTAAGACCTAAATTAAATTGTAACAATCATTTACGATGATTAATTTTATTAAGTAGTTGCGAACAAAAGAACCATATTGTAAAGTCAATCAATTATGACCTTTTTATCTATTGTATAAAATTTTCCTGTAATTGTATGGTTAACGCTTTCCTTAATTAGGCCTCTATATCGTACCTCATTTGCACTATTGTACTTACGTCAAAATTATGTATACTACGAAAAAATTAAATCATTTTATTGTTTGTCATTATGTGGATAATCATTAACAGCGTAGCCATTACAAGAGACACTGGAGAAATTTCGTATATCTAACGTAAACGTTAGATCGAACGTCGGACGTTAGATCGTCTTAAAAGTCGGCTTTCCAAATTCATCAATTTAATTTATTTCTACAAACAGAAAATATTTTAATAGAATAATACAGACCTCCGTCAGAGCATCGATAGTGTTTCAATTTAAACCAATAAACATAACAGATAAAAGGTTTATATCCCTTGTTATAACTAAAGTAAGTGAAGACAAAGCTTAACTAATGGTGTTTATCGGGTTTGGAGATCAGGAGATAACCAGATTATGTTTGGCCATCAGTTTAGACATTCGCGCTGGAGGCGGGAGTGATTCGGTTCCCTTGACTGAAATAAGTTCGATCGAAACAAATTTATGGTTTACTTTAGTAATAGTTCATTACAGAACCAACACGGTTAACTTAGTAAAACCTCAAATCTTCCCAAGGTCTCATCAATATTAATAATGAATTTTACACATTTATATTTAATATAATCATAATACTGCAATATATTATATGAAACTATGTTTAAGGTGTTTGACGTGTTAAAATTAATGTTTATCTGTGTGATTGAATTTATAAGGACTCAAATAACAAGTCTTCTTGTCTTGATTAAAATAATTTTTCAGGAGAAAACTTTTATTTTGGAAATTGGACATTCGCGTTGGAATCCGGAGTGATTTGATTCCCACTTTGTTAGAGCTTCAAATTAGCTCTAATAAAAGCAAACTGTAACGGTTACTTTGGTAATAGTTTGATGCAGTGGTAACACGATTAAGTTTGTAAAAAACCCAGATCCTTTCAAGGCCTCATCAATATTCACAATAAATCTTATTATTAATATGAACGTGTACATCCGAAAAACAATTTAAAGCTGTGTGAATGTAAAATATTGACTCACTTACTAAACATAAGTATTTGAGAAACTTGTATTTAAAAAATTAATCTGTCTTATTGAGTGGTAAAGAATAAAATGGTGGTCAAATTTATAAACTTCCCCCACTTTTTGGACCAAAAATATGATTGATTCAGTGAATATGAAAGTTTATGTAAACCCAAACTTACTCAAACAAACAATAGCAGTTTTGGCAACTTAGCAAACATGAATACTGCCAGACTACTTCTCTCCCCATAAAACTGGTTTGTTGGACTCCAAACTTTTCAATTGGAATTCCATCACTCTTACACAACGTTTTCTTATGAATATATTTTTTTAACAAAATCGAAGTATTAAACCAAGTATCTACTAAATTTTAGTTTTCCGATTCTATTGTCTATATAAAACCGTAGCAATTATATTTTAACCAACTTTGCGGGTTAATGGTTGAAAACGCAGGATAAAATGTGAGGTTTGGTCGGCTGAGGTAATATGTAGCCTACATAGTTTTGAAAATTGAAATAGTTGAAGCAAGATGTTTGGAGAGCGTGTGAAACTACTTGAAGTATAAATTAAAACTGGCTTCCTCCGGGGTTCATCCTTAAAGGTATTTGTATCATGCCATAAATTCCACATGTGATGTAAAATTTCTGTTGAAACTCAGACAGTGTTGTACTGCTTGTATTCATTCATACGAATTATTTTTATTTAAATATAATAAATTAATTTAATATTTTTGTTTGCATAGATTTAGAAATTTAAATTAAAACGATATCATGCAAGGCCTGAATCATCTTAAATGAATATGAAAATACTAGCATTATTTGGTTTAAATAATGATAGGATTTAAATTGAATGGATATAAATTCGTCGTATGAATTTTTGGTTAGAATATTCTTTCTATATATAATTAACTAAGGGAACTTTTTGCGCCGAAATTGTGGGCGTTTGATAGATCGCAGAATAATGGGAGAGGGCTTACTTTAAAAATACTGATCCCAGGGACTAGGAAAAAATACAGAAATTGCTTTTAGTTTTCAAGAAAATTAGAAAAAGCTTTAAATGTATGCCATTTAAAAAGCATTTTGATCTAAAAATGTCTGCTTTGTTTACATAAGACATTTGGCGCTGATACTTAACATGGTTCGGTTGATTTTAAAGCCAGTTATTTAGTACTTTAATAAGGAAGAATTATGCTTAGGGGCTTTTAGCCCCTTCAAGCTTCTGGTAGCTTACTAAATCAAAAAAAGCTTAAGTAACATAAAAATCTAAAACATAAAAAATATTTAGCAGCTTTTGAAAAGTGTCTCAAGAAAGTGTTGAAAGAAACTGGCAGCACCACAAAGTTATTGGCTACAACTCTGAAGCAGTGGTGAACAAAATAAAAATACGCTGGTACAATTAAATATTATACGAAATACAATTAAATGTGAAGTCAGGGCAATATTGTGGAGTATATAATAAAAATATCAGTTAAACGATATTTATACGTGACATGAGTACCTTATGTCATGAAGGTTTTCATGTAATATCAAGCTGACATTCCAATATGCTAGGCTAAAAAACTGGCATTATTCTTAACTGAATAAATTGACAAAATATACCTACATGTTTTGCATTTTTTAATTTGATCATTGGAATCTTTAATTAAAGGTGACAATGAATAATGATTTAAACTAATCATGCATTCCTTAATTATAAATTTATCTCCACGTTTCCTGCTCTTTCCTGATTAGTTTATAATGTTATCATTCAAAGTTTAGAAGTCCTTGGTGCGGTAGATATTGCTGTTTTATTAGATTATTAATCAACCCTTATGAAAAATTTATTATTGATAGCCACCTTCAGGATTTATTGAAAAATGTAAGCTAACCGACAATAACAGAAGTGCATCAGGATAAACCTTATAAGCGTTTTAATCATTTATAATTTCATAGATGGTGTGTAAGTCAGTGAGAAAAAAAATGATATTTTCTAACTTGCAACTAAAATATCAAGACCATATATATAATTTCATTCTTTTTTTTTGCAAAGGGTTTGAAATAAGAAGTCATTTGTGTCATATGAGGTCCATGAACGTAAGGTCTGCAAAGAGAGTACAGTGATATTTCACATCATATGTACTGACTGGCATTTCCTCTTGCAAAAACTGTTTCCTGAAAGGGACTTTAACAGATGCTGGCTTTCCTCCAGTTCTGTGGTGAAGAAACTTTTAACTGACCTTCCCAACAACAACTGTACACTCCTTGTAAACAAATCCGTTTCTGAAAACTCAGCTGTAATAAATTCGCTCAACATTTTTGCCCGGATACAATTTATTTTCACTTCTGTTTTTCCTTGTAGTTTTTTTTAAGACTAAAAGAATAATTTTATTTAGTTAACCTTCAACAGTTTAACTATTACCTCTACAATTCCCTTCAATTTTTAAGTAAGGATTCGTATTAAATTTAAATTTTCTTACATTTATTACTATTGAATAATTACCATTTTAAGTTCAGCTGCTGACATACAGTAAATTCAATTTGTGAATATCAAACATGTTTCTGTTACTTACATTTGTTATAAAATTTGCAATAAAAGTGTTATAGTTCTCAGCAGGGTCATTAAAATAAGCAGCTACTAACAACAGAGTTTATGTATGTTTCATTGAAATCAGGATAAAAGATTTACTCTCCCTCTTTAGGTAATACCTGCCACATTAAAAACTCCTACTGTGAAAAAGACTTCAAAAAGGTTTATTGTTGATTAATAGTTATTTGTGTGTTGAGTGAGCAAAGTACAATATTATCTCACGAGTAAAAATGTTGGCGCCTTAGCATGGCGACAATTTGACGAGGGTTGGACAATTTTGATTAAAAGTTGTAGGTATTTTAATATGCTGTAGGTATTTTTTACTACAGCATATTTTTTTACTACACATGTGGTTTTACTACATCTATTTTTACCACAGTTTTTATGCCAGTAATTCAGTTTTATGTATTTTATGTATACATCTATTTCATTAACTAACTTAACAAAGCAATATCTATTTTGTGTCAAACTGAAAATAGCGCCTGCATCTGAGTAGTTGCAACAATTCATAGACCTGCGATCAGCTGATTGTTGCAACGTTTTTACATGCTTAATTTTTGACGTTCTCACAGCTGATTGTCATTAATGTTATTCTTTGTCCTAAATCAGCTGTTAGTGCCTCCATTCGTTGAGCCGCAACATATTGCATGAGTGCGTGGAAATTTGAAGGCTCTCTAATTTTTGAATAATTGATTTCAATGTTATTCTTATTATAAGTTTACTTTGTCTCCCGCCGGGAGACAAAATAATCACTTTAATCCCACTGGGAGACAATTATTATTTTACGCACGCATTATAAGAAGTAAAAGGCGTTCAAACATGGCAGGTGGGGGAAAAAGTTTGTATTTAACTTTACTACGATTACGCTAAAACAACCAACTACAAACAAATATTTCAGTCTACGTAATACGTCACCGATTTCAAATTATAGATTTGTAAACAAAAAGGGAAAGTATGCATTGAAGAATAAAACAGTGAATATTGAATGACTGATTTCACTTTATAAATAATTGATTAGTAGATTTCGAGATTTATTCAGGCGGATAACACCAACGAGAGTTGTTACATAAAGTTACTCTCGCAAACAATAGAAACTTGGAAACATGAGTGCCTAGCCGCGCCCTCGGGCATAAAATAGGTTCTTGTTGGAACCGAACTTTACTCTGGAATTTGATATAAAACCGCATTCATTTGTCCTTTGATATCGGGAACCAATATACAGCTCTCCCTCCATTACTGGTATATGGTATAATATTGGACACACATTTATGATTCATCTTGCATACAAACGATGCATCAAGAGTTGCCCAACATGCTTATTTCGGCAATTCTTGATGTATGGAGCTCTTGCCCCTTCCCCCATCCCGCCCTCAAAAGATGAAATTTCTTAGGGTATATTAGTTAAGTGTAGTGGAAGGTATTTTTTACTACAATCTGTTTTTTACTACACATGTGTTTTTACTTCGTATTTTTACCACAGTTATTATGTCAGCAGTTAAAATGCATGACCAATTTAATTGACACTATACAAATAATACAGGATTTATCTTAAACTTTAAATAGTAGATTTTGTTTACTTCGTGTCTCTCGCGGCACATTAAACATACTCTAAAGGGTCTTTTTTACTCTAAAGGGTTTAAAAACGTTAAGGTAGTTAAATAATGACGTAGTCTCAGTTTAACATTCAAAATCGTACTAGATCAAAGTGAAGATATGCTCTAAGGCTTTGTATAACTGCAAGTTTTCATAGCGTAGGTGTACTTCCTAAGACTTTACTTATGTTTACCTCCTACTTTTATGTAATAAAATATGTTTTTGTATGAAAACTTAGCTTTTATGAAATGCAAACTATGTGTCATCTTGAAAATAAAACATAAAAATTAAGTACGTGGTTAGTGTTGTATGTTATTAAAGTATGGACTGAGTATATGTAAATTTTTGAACGCAGTAACAATGTATTCAAAATAATCATATCTTACAATCTCGAAGTACTCTTTGAATTTGTCACAAAACAATGTCGTACTTGGTTTCTCCTAATTACAATTGCAATATAATTTTCATTGGATTTAGATATAACCAAAAATCAAGAAAACCGGGAAGACCTAATTTTTACAACTTAATTAAATACTAGATACAAATTAACTAAATACTGTGCAGTTAATTAAGAAAAGTCCTTAGTAAATTAAAAAAACAAAACATTTCGATTAATGTTATCTTTAAAATAGTTTTCTTCATTAAGTAAAGTGCAGCATTCATTTCGTCGTATAACAAGACAAATTAAGTAATGGAAGTGCATTTTGATGTAGTTTGTCGCAATTAATTGGTTTTAAAACTCCATCATTTATTACAACTTTCTTACCATAAAATTCAAGTGGAAATAGCTGTATAATCATTGTTGTTTTAAATCTAAAAAATTCACTATACTATCCTAATTGATTTTAATGATTCAAATAATTTGCTATCGTAAATATCCTCAAATAGTTTTTAAGGTAAAAATTGATTTCACTCATAAAAGCTGCAGGTAAGTTCCTAACGAATTAAAACACGATTTTTCTGAAAAAAAAAAAAATTAGAATAATCTAATTTGAACTTAGTTTAGCTTCTTCTAAACGTATTGGCAAAAGCTCACAAGTAAAGTGAGGGATGGGTAATCCTGCCACTTCTCCCAATTGATTTTAAGCAAATACTTTATAAATTCTTCGTAATATAGGTAATAAAGAACTTTTATTAGTAATGATCCTAGCAAATTAATGAGTTAGTCATGACAGTATGCAAACTAAACTGCGCGCCTCACTTGCTTTGCACTTAAAATAGTTCCTTATTCAAGTTAAAATTTAATAAAAAAAAATATTTCGCCTTATTTTATGATAACGTTTTTAAAATACAAATTAACATCTCCTGTAATAATACTGGCTTTCTTCCTTAAATAAAAGACTTAAAGTATAATCTAGAGGATCTACAATCAGCTAAAATGAAAAGCGTTGTGTGCGTTCTTTCAAATTGTCTGTTGCCCATTAATAAAGACATAAAAATATATTTCCTGCCATCTAAAAGCAATTTCGTTATCAGGTTTGCTATTAAAATTTACTATGAGACTTGTCACATGCATTACGGTGACAAGGACGTACCACGTAAAACATCGGATGTTATTGTTAGAGTTTTATATCGGCAACTGATGGAGATTCACGAAAGTTTGATAAGAGTTTCGGTGACATTTATTTAGGTATCATGGATTGACTTAATTTGCCTTAAAAATATAATGAAAGCCACTGAAAGAAGAACTATTAAGAATACTGTTTTTATGGAAATAATCTCAACATGTCATCAGTTGTAAACTAGTATTGACAAGGACTTTAAATTGTGGCTTAGAAATAAAGTTTTACTTGAAAACGTTTCGGTTGTCAGTGAAGCATGGAGATGTCGTTTTCCTTATTGCTTTTAAAGAAGGAATGCAATATTCAATATTGATATTTTGTGTAAGTCAACCAGTCAATAAAATATGATTTTCTGAGATTCATCGTACAAAAAAAGTAAGTTGCTTAAAAAATCTATTATGGATTTTTAAAACACTTTAAATACTTGATAACTTTAGCTTACATATTTACGAATAAAACTCTCTAACAAGATGAGCCACCATAAGATCTTTTGATTGGGATGGCAAGGTTTACAGATAACCATTAATATTAAACGGTCTTTAACGGAATCAAGGTGTTGGTACAAAGTTTATTACCTCAAAAATTCCAAGCTCGAGTGAATCAAATAGTCCATTGTACCACGCTAGGAGATGGAAAATAGTTTACGTTATAGTAAAATCTGATATTAAAACTTTAATCGCATTGACGTCAGTATGACAAGTTTAATGACAATGCCCGAGTGTCGGTCAATGTAACATTATTTAAACTAAAAATCTCTTTCACACTGTCCAAACTTTTATTAGTCTAAATTTTGGTTATAAGTAGTTCCTATTAAAAATAAAAATAGTACTTTTCAATTGTAGTATGACTGAAAAATATCCCAAAATTGAGCTGTTAAAACCTAGATATGCCGGAAGGTGGGTGCTCAGAAAAATAAAGAATAATAAAATAGTCTAAAAAGGATAACACTAGACTATTGTACAATATTTTACATTATTCAATACCTGCGTTAGTCAAAACGTCATTAAAAATGTTTCTGGAGACAAAATGTGGGCTACTTAATAAATACCCCAAAAGAATTAAGGTACTAAACCTGTGCAACTTTAATCATCGTTGTCTATTAAATATTCGGTGAAATTAATAATTCAAAACACTTTTTTGTTTAGATAAATATATTACAAATATTGCATTATACGTTTTGAAATTCAAGAGGGATGGATTTAATTGCGTTGAATACTCTGTGCTTAGCAATCACACCTTACTTCCCTTGAGCCCTTTGACAAACAATGCGTAAAATGGTTTACATTAATTGATACCTCCTCTAGATAAAAATCCCTTGTAGGCCTACCGTCAAAGGAACAATAGTAAAAAAATTAAATATTGTTTGCATCAATATATCTACGTGGCTTGGTTTTTAAATATATTGAAAATGTAAACAAACAATCTGACGCAAAATATTTGCACTATTCATGGATTTTTTACGGTGAATGTTTTAAATACTTCTAATGATACATAACTGAAATGTAAAACTCAATATCGATGGAATAGAACGAAAATTGAAAATTGTATGGCACATTCTCATGAGAAAAGTATCATAGGGGTACGTGAATGTTTTAAATGTAAAAGAGTGTCGAATGTTTGTTATAATTTTGATAAACATTTTTTTAAACCCACCAATCCGATACCTTAACTACAGGATCAGAACCAAACCAATAGTCAGTTACCAAACCATCCAAATAAGTAATTACAGAATTGTACGTTTTATAATTTAAAATATTTTAGTCTGGTGTAAGAAATAGAAATTTATTTTTAATACTTTTCTGTGGACGCCATGATAATAACTTATTTATAACATGGCGATTGAACCAAAATTTTACAAAATGAAGTATTCAGAAATTATTCTGATCATTCCAAGCCCAAGATATTTATTTAAAAGGAACTCCTTCTGTTTTCATCATAAATCTATGTGAAAAAAGCTTTGAATTAAATCATTTTCCTCTCCTAACGACTTCACCATTCGAGATTACCGCTTATGTCAGCTACACCGAAGTCATTAATCAAAGAATAACCCCCGATTTCTCTCATTTGCTGAGTATTCTTTCCGTCCTTGGATGCTGTTAAAACTCATTATAACTCAACATAAGTATAAACCATTAATCTTGTGGCTTATCTCTTTGAAATATTTAAATCATCAAAGATTATATAAAAAATACTTTGTGTTTTTTTATGGTAAAGCGAAAGTAAGGTGAGAGTTGTATCAAGGCACCGATCCGACTTTGAGATAAAAGTAAGACTTACATTTAAAAGAACTACATCACAAAGTGGGTTGAAGTAGAGACCAACAAATTTAACAAGTGTAGTAAATAAAGATGAATAAAAAACTAAGCAAAGCGCACCTTGATTAATGAAGTCACATAAACAATAGCCGAGTAATGAATTTCTTATATTAATTTTGGTAGTAATAATTTTCTATGCATAGCAACATAGTACCCTGACAGTAAAATTTAACTAAAATTTCTTATTGAACGGCTATTATTGTCCGATCCTTGTGAGTTATTGCTACTTTTAACAGTTTTCATTGAATTTTATATCTAAGTTCTAAACGACCACCATTTTGAAATAACTTGTATGAAAAATGATATTTTGTATTATTTTCCATTCTATGTTGCACAACCATATCAAATCCTACGTTTCTCTAGTTAATACTTATTAAATGTATTTAAAATTCAAAAATCGAATAATAACTGGAAAACCAAAAAGGATATATTTGATAGCACGATAAATATATGAATGGAACATTTGGAAACGTTGTTTACTTAGACCTATTTAACATATGTTGGTAAAGTTTTGACTCGTAGTTTCTGGACACCCTTCTTTATTATGACAACATAATAAAGAATAGTTTAATAATGCTGATAATACTTTAAATATTAGTACTTGATAGAAAGGTAAGTATGAATACACAAACGGATTATTAATTTTAAATTTTCAAATTTTTATCTTGTTTCCAGGTCGGCACCGGCAGTCTAATGGAATCTTCAAATGTAGCCAACAACTATTCATTTGAGGAGGTTTCTACTTCATCACCCAACTCTACCGGAGAAATCAACTCCTTCTACTTCTATGAGGTAGGAAAGGTTTACAAAATCTAATATTACAGTACTGAGACTATCATCTTACAAGTTTTATCATATCACACGTAGTAAATTTATCAAATTGCAATTTAACGTTCAGAACAGAACCTATTTGGGCCGTTTAAATCAATAAAAAATCATTTTGGAGTCACCACAAAATACGGATTGCTTATCAAATACCTTCTCTTGATAGTGTTCAATAAATAATTTGTACATACGGCAACCTAACTGTAAACCAGTCACGAAAATAAGATCCCGAAATAATTCACTGGGAAAAAACGTTGTTAAATAGTGTCAGAAGTTATTTAAATTTATTTTGATTAACCGCAATGACCAAGTCGATGCAATGTATTTTTGTAAATAAAGACATCTCTCGTTTCGTGAACTAAACATAGATATTTTTACACTGAATCGTTCAACGCTTTTTCAGCGATGTGTGGTTTTTAACGCTAGAGATTTAATGCAACACTGAGCTCAATATCGCCTCTGTTTACTTCGTTCGAAGAAGTCATAGTTTTTTAGTTTTCCGTTGCTGCATTTTTTATCAAATGGGTCTCAAATAATATTCAAAAGAATTTGCTTTGTATTATTTACATTATTTTCTGTTTTTTAATTAATTCGAAAGATATAAACATGATGCAATACAGATTAGATTGTGAAACTAGAAAACGACTCAGAATCATTTAAATTTTATGTCATAGTAAAATCACCAAATAAATACGTCATAAAATGTTTTAAACACCTCAGAGCCTGTTAGTTAAAATATTTCATATTTTAACAATTTCATTTTACTTTAAAATTCAAAAAGAGACTGATTTATCTCCTGATTTAATGACATATCACAATAACTGGTAAAAAGTTATCAGGAAATTGTATGATATTTATTGAATTCATTCTAAAAACTACGACAATAGGTTCTTTTGACTTATGAACTGCCAAAGTCATCTAAATCACTGCTCTCCATCACTTTTTGAAAAGTTGCCTATCCAAAATCAGATTATGGTTGCATATCAATAAAAAAGAAAATATCGTTACTTTTAAAAAAATGTCACTGGTTTTCATTTTCGATTAAATGTTAACTATTATTATTATCAAACTCAGTATTCGTTACGAAACAAATTTAGTTTGATACTCATATTATTGCTGGAAGGAAAAGACTATGAAGTCGGATAGATTCTGTTACATTTTACCTTTTACTTAATACTTTTCAAGTTCTTAGTATGACACTAGTCCGGTAGTTAGTAATTTTATTAAAACAAACAAGGATTTTCTAAGATTAAATCTTTATAACGACTGTTATAAAACCTAGGATTTTAACTATACACTTCTATTACACTCAACAAGCTAAAATAAAAGATTTTTATATTTGGCTTAAAAGAGACGAAAAAGTGTTGCACGATTCAAAGCAACAAAGGAAATTGAAATAATAAATATAAAGGAACAAGTATGGTTAAAGATATGAGTTGGATCAAGTTGCATTAAAGCCATATCTAAGTTGTAAAATTAAATAACACCTCTGCTCTGTGCATTTTCATTAGCAAACAGAAACTGGTTTAACAATTATTACTGCCTTTAATACAGGTGATAACTAATGAAACACTATTCCTTAACTATCGTTTCATGTTTTAAAAGCTTTAAAACTCGAACCTAGTTATATCCATGAAAATAAAGACTTTACTAGACTTTAATTAAATGTCACTAACCGTAAAAAAGTTGTACTGTAAAACAAAATGGAAATCTTATTACACTAGCCGAACTTTATAGTAAAAATATTTTACAAAAGAAGTTTGTAAAGCCTCAAGCTAATAAGATATGGAGTTATTGTAATATATTACTATCATTCAAATGTTGTTATTAGGTTCAATGATCGTGTGCACTAATTGTGTTACATACCGCATTAGAGGTCTTATAAAATCAGATTGCAGCTTAAGAACTTTTCAAGACTAAGAAGTAACGTAACATGGTCAACGTCATGGGAGGTTGTTTAATCATCGTCTAGTCGTCTGAACCATATAAATAAAAAAACTTAATAAGGTAAAAACCAATAAGGTAAATAACACATATAAATTAACTACTATTTGAAACAGCTAAAAACGGAAATACTATATTATACATACTTGTTTGAAATACCATATCTTAATTATTTATTGGATGTCCCCCTTCACGTCTTAACCCTAAGCTATGAAAATATATACCCATGCTACAAGATGATCTTTCTTTACTACGAGACGGAACGTGAATATTACATCTCAAGAAAGTATTTTACTGCGTTAGGAGGAAATAGTAGTGAAGGGAGTAGGAACTGGACGTGATCAAGCGATAAGTGATTGGGCAAGAGATAAAATGGTTTTTAAAAGTTTAACTAAAGATTTAAAAAAATTAATAACTTGATACCAACAAAGATAAATTAAAATAAGTTGGAGCTGAAAATTAATAAGAAAAGCCATGCAATTATTCTTAAAATGGTTATTGAGTTATCTTTTAAGTCAATTTCTCATAGATTAGATGCTAGAAGGTACAAACCGTACAGACAGACATAAAGTGCATTGAAGGTTGAAAGTGTTGTACACCTTTGTAACCTTTGTATTATAAAAGAATTTTTTTTAAGTATAAGATTGTTTTATCTAATTTATATGCCATGCAATTCAAGCTGGGGTAAGAATATCCTCCCCCTTTGCATCATTAGTAAACCCATGTTGATGAACTTTACTGTCTAGAATGTTAATTTGAACCACAGTTATTCTTGCCTAAAGTATCAATGCTTTATTTTTAAGGGAGGCTAAATCACGGATCTTATGTTCAGGCCTGTTTATTTAAAGTCGAAGGGTAAATGTTGCTTAGTTTGTTAATAAATGTTCTAGTGCTACAATCGAATTAATTTTTTAGAATTAATTGAATGAAATATGTAAATAGAAGTAAAAACTGCAATAACCTTAATTTAAAATCGACTTAATTCAATAACTTAACTATCTCACTCTTCTCAATACAAGACTTATTGTGAGATATCGCTCACACATGTTCACGCTGACAGTTCACCGATAACTTGTCGTGGCGCCGGCAGATTTCCATTTAACGGCAACGTTGTATTTTTATATTCCTTTCTTCAATCCTTTCCGATAAAAAGACACCGATCCAAATGCTCTTCATATGTAATACTCTATTACAAGAAAATATAAAAAAATGCGATTTTTTGGGTACTCCCAATATATTTCGTCTTTGTAAAGTAATTTTTCGGGTTTGAAGTATTATTTAAAGTTAAAAGTGGTATTTAAATACAATGAATTTTGAACTAAACAGGTTTCAACAATAGTTTCTGCATTTTCTCAATTTTAAGGTTGATTAACTTTTAAGTTTGAACACAGCACGTCATGCCCATAATTGTTACGTAATCTTGAACCAAGTTATTTTCCAACATCGAGCGTGCTAACAAAAGTCGTTTACCGTTTGACAAATCGCTCAGATAAAACACACGCCATAAGGGCTAATCACACACACTTAATGAAGAACACACACACATCTGAAGAACACTCAACAAGCCTACTTAATTAAGTCTAAAATACTATTTAAAACTTCGATACACTGTCTAGAATTTTACATGCAAAAATTTTAATATTCTATCAAAGCGACCACTGCACAAGTTTATAATTATGTTCCAAAAATAAAAAATAGCTCTAGATGTATTTTTTACAAAACCGTACTACCTGGCATGCTTAGGAGATGTTAAAGATTGCCGAATAAAGAAAGGGTTTAAACATTCGATACAATTTGTCTTTAAACACAGTTATTTATAAAACAGAAGCTGGAAATGAAGATGTTTGTATAGATCTTTATAGAAAGCGATGACCTGTCATACATTACATTAACAATCCGATATTAAGAACACCAATAAACTTTTTTAAGTCGCATCGACAATTGACGAACATAGTTTGAAGAATACTGACAGTAAATATTATTTAAAGTTCCACTAAAAATTCTATTCACTCCCGAAGTTTTTTACAAAAAAAATGTTCGTCTTCGAGTAGTTTGAGCTCAGCTTAAGCTTTTGACATAATAGAAGTAAAAATAGGCTATTATGTTAATGAAGATGGTCATAAGGGCTTAAATTTACATCATAAAAATATATAGAAAGTCAATCTTTATGTACTGTATGACAATTCGTTCGCATTTATCTGAAACGGTAAAAGACGTAAATGAAAAACCACATTTACAAAATAGGATTGTTGTTTCAAACTAGATCGCTGACGTTCTTCTGGGGAGTATGATCACTCAATACATACGAAATTTGATACTAAAAAGGCGATTTGATAAAAAAAAAGTAACCCCTTGTAGTCATACACTCTTCTTGTGTCAAAACACTGAAATATCACAACCCCAATACCAATGCTTTAACAGTATTAGGATGAGTGAAGCGCAATATATTTATGTTAAGCTGGTTTTGATTTGTGTCTGCCGGAGATTACCGTTTCTGTAGCGCCACTTCTACACAACTGAATATTGTTGTTATTCCATGATTCAGGTCATACCTAATTCATTTTTTAGATTTAACTTTTCTATTACTAAAAACGTTACCTAAATTTTACTAGTAGGTCTAACCATGTTGTTGTTTGACTTCAACACGATTTGGGTAGGAATTAAAAATAATAATAATACACAACAAATCAATATTTAGATAAATAGTAACCTAGGTTTTTACCTAGGTTTTTTTGGCCTTAGGTATAAAAAAGAAAAATCTTATTTTTCTACAATAACACTGCTACATCAATTTTTATTAAGCTGTCTCTAAAAATAATAATTTTAAATATAGTGATAAGTGTATCAATTGGCATAAATAACTCTTAGTAATATTATTAAAAACTACTTGATCTACGTATTGGTAATTCGTTTTGTTTCATTACACTAAACTTTTTCCAAACCATTACAGTTTTCAAAAGAAAGGTATTTTGATCCCCTTTCAAGTCAACCAGGCAAGGTAGGCGGCATATTTACGATCGTTCACTAACATTAGTTAAGCTAATAATCTCTGACTAATGATGATTCGGCTTGCGTCGGCACGTCTATTGATTATTGTAAACAGTTCTACATCCAACCTGCCTTACATGTTCATCTTAGATATTTAGAATAAAAAATTATTTCGTGGAAATACAACTGTTGTAGGGAATGCATTAAAGTACACAAAATAAAGATACAAAAATTAACGTTTATTTGAAACATCTTATGTTTTAAAATACTAGCATTTATCATAAAAGGTCTAGGTATAGGTTTTCCTAATTATTTTACATCCCAGAAATACCTAACTGTAAATACGAATAAAAATGAATAAACATATACTTTTTTAATTTAAGTGTCTTAACTCTTAATAACAACTGAAAAAAGAAGAAGTAGGCTATTAAAAGCTTGAAATAAGAAGCTAAATCTTAAAAAGTAGAAAAATTCAAAAAGAATAATAGTTTAAAAATTTTAATGTTTGTAAATATTTATATTGTAAAACTGCAATCAAAATAAAGTAGGTAAGAACTAAGATATTTACGGTAAACTGGCTAACAACTAAGATGGTTCAAATAAAGAATATAATTGAGATGGACCATTACAATCTAGGCATTTCTGAATTCCTTAGCTTTTACCTCACTAATCCACTTTTTCACCGCGAACAACTTTTTCAATGTACTGAACAACTTCCTCATCTTTTAATATGCCCAAATGATCTTGGCAAGGAAACACTCTGTAATTAATCGTTTTGTTCGAAATGTTTTCCCAATGTCGACACACCTCCAAACTTTTTAAGTTGACAGTTTTATCCCCGTTTCCTAGCACATGGTCAGGTCCTTCTCCCAATCCACCCTTGTATCGCAACTGTTCCAAAGTAGATTTTGTTTTATTTCCAAATAGGCAGTGTACTTCCACCCCAGGCGGTCCTAAGTCAACTGTGTAGTTAAAAATATCTTTGTACATTTCCCAACCATTGGTAGGCTGATCAAGATCACGGAAAAAGTCTTCCATGTCTTGAATGGTATAGTTTCTCTCTGATGTTGAAACTAGCACTTCATCCTTTCCCCAGACCTGGCTGGATGGTAGCATCCAAGCCATAGAAGGAAATGTTGTGAGAAATTTTCTAAATTCGTCTTGAGATAAAATATTTGGATGGCCAAAGTTGTCTCCCTCAATAAAGATCTTCATTGCTTTTAAAGATCCTCCCCAAGCTCCTGCAAGACTTATTAGAGATTTTATGTACTTGTCTTTCCATTCTTGTGTTTGCTGATGTAGGAAGTACAGGGTCATCGGGGCCCCCATGCTGTGAGCGATTAAGACCACTGGAATGTTTCCATTCTTAGAGTATGTTTCTTGCACTAGTTTTTTTAGCTTATCAAAATAGTCCTTTTGTTCATTTGGTGCTCTTCGGAAATCATATGGTGCACCTTTGATACTATCATTACGTTTGAGACCTATTTTTTCCAAACTAAAGCTAATATGATGGAAAAGCTCAAGATCTCCTAATATGAGTTTACCTATGAAAGGTATCTTCCTTAAAAACTCAAAACCAGTAGTGACCGGGTATAGAGTTTCAACTGTAGAAGGGTCTCCAAAATCCGAAACATTTACGTTGACTCCTCGGACGCTCCTAGTAGTGCGAGTAATATTATCATACTCCAATTTCAAGTTGTCTACTAGACACTGTTCAATATTATTACCCAATTCTGAAAGGAGATATGATAAACCTTCCAAAACCAACCACAAAATATATTCAAAACGGCCCGAGGATTCTGAAACATTTTCCAGGTAATTATGACGAACATGATCAACAATCCCTTTCAATCCTAATTCTATTGCAGTCCAACCATCCAACCAAATATTCAACTCTTTGCTATTCTTGGGACAAAGGAATCCTGGAGATTGTTTTCCATGGAGTTTCGCTTGCAGCTGACTTCCTCCGAGGCCGTTAATTATAATAACAGGATGAAGTTTCGTCTTACTTGATAAACATCCAGTGCCAGGTAAGCTTGCCAAAAGTAACACACTTCCAAACACCACAAAGGCGAAAGGCACAACCGACTTCATTATCACCATTTTCTAGCTTAAATGTGCGAAAAATGTATTACCGAACGAACGATAAATGCAACTTGGTTATATATATGTTTGGTTTATCGACTATAAATAATTTTACCACAGTATTCTCAGAAATGTTTTATAATACTTCTGCAAGTAAAGAAATAATTTGATTATTTACGGTAAACAATTTTTACCATATAATACGTGGGTGGCTTGACTAAATAAGAGAAGTAATCGATTATAATCATGGCTAGAAGGAAAAACAAAATAAACAATATACAAAAAACCCTTATTAGATGATCGATAAACCAAAGTTTTCAAAAATTAATTATAAAATTTAGAGAGATAAAACAATTATTTTGGCTTTTATACCTTTAAGCCTTTTGATGCTTCCAAAAAGAAATATAAATATTTGGTTTGACGCAGATTTACAACGCAATAACAGATAGTACATGATGGACCGAACCTTGATCGGTATTATTTTAAGTTTAATGCATTTATTTTATTACTCCATGCAGGTTTTACCTCACTCACTGCATTTCCAAGGGATGGCAGTAGTGTGCAAACATCTGTTATGATTCATTTTTTTGTTTACATTTTATTTGTTTACTTCGTTGCCAGCATGGCAACTGTGATTGTATATTCATCGATGGCAAGGTTTAATTTAATTGTTTTTCGAGTGTAGAATTCATTTTTTTACCTAATTAGATTTTCTCTGGCTAAATAATCTACATGAAACTTGTTTTAGAACCGAAAATAACTTATTTCCAAAAATTTTAAGGTAATACTCGAAGCCGTTTTTATACAGGGTGTTTACGAAACCCCCTTACAGACTTTGGGATATGGTTACTTACATCAAAAATAAGAAAAAAAGTTCCAATAAACACAGGTCCAAAAATGCTCGGTTATCCGTCGGTCTGTAAGTGTTTTTAACATGATTTTGCCTAACTTTGGAACTACTAAAGATATCAACTTCAAATATCAATAATTAATTATATGACATTTGCAAATCATTAGTTATTGGCAAATTTCCGCAAAAATTTAAATAAAAAAATTTCTACTTCCAATCTAGATCTTTTTACTGCCAAAATAACGCACCCCGTAAAGTTATATCTTGATTGGTTTACAAGATGTGAGAAATTATTATTACTAAAATTTTAGGCAGTTTCAACATTACAAATTAATAAATACCGTAGATCCATAACCACAAAATAATGTTCCGTAATGACGATTAACCCCCACTAGTCATTGTTGAGTCATTTTCACTCAATTTTCACTAATGCAATTTTTTCTCCCGTCATCTTGGATCCGCCATTTTCAAATGAGGAAAGTTATTTCTATCTTAAAACAATGAGGTAACCTTTTGATGTATCAACTTAAAAGTTTGTACTTAAATGATGTGTAGGCCTACTATGCTATACTTAAATACAAATTACCATTTTTATAATTATTACCAATTCAAGGACGGTGGTAAAAAGCTTAACACCTTAAAAATATAAATTGTTTTTGAAGGACTGGTAAGTGACAAAACAATAACAGATTCAAAATATAATATATTGTATATGGAATTGTACATATATGCTAGACTACAACACAAATAAATGAGACGGAAACATAGTTATTCCATGGAAATACACTAAAATCGCTCCTAAAACTTGATGCGTAAATCGTATCATAATATCATATTCAAATATGTATTGATTTACTACATAAACCGGTGGTAAAGCTATGTCTGACACATGCCCATTTTCAAAATTTTGAAATTACAATATAAATTCAGTTTAGGATCAACTTTCCTGCTCATAGCTCCTGACTGTTCTCTTTTTGGCAGTAAGTAAATAAGAACATTACTTCTTAAGAGATCATAATGGTTTTTTTTTATTCCAAAGATTAAACCAAATAGAATATTGATAGTACATTGTTTTGTAATGGAAAAGTCTGTGTAAGGAATATACATAGATATCCAGTGAAACATTCCAGCAGTAAAGTAGGACGCGTTTCTTGTTCAATGGTTTTTATGTCGGAGTCTCGACTTGGCTGGGAGCGTTGTCTCAGTGACCTGCTAAAAACTACCTTGTGTCGCGGCAACTGTGTGATGGGTAAAGTGTTTATAAGCTGCTATTTGTTTGACAACTAAATCGGTATGTTTATTTTTTTAGCATTTAACAAAAATAATGTTTCTGAAATCTGAAAACGTTTTAGAAATTTATCTGGCGAGATTTATTATATTGAAACGCTAAACATTACGGAATGACTTAACATTGATGATTTTTTTTATAATGTAGTACACAGAGTTGTTTATGAATTTTAATTTCAATTACCTGAGCAGAAGTTGACGCTTAATATGGTGTTTGTGGTCACTTTAGTCTGGTTGAAGGAATACAGGTATAATAATCAAGTAAATCTGAGTTTTGATTGGGCATATTCATCATCAAATCGAAATATGTTTCACGCACCAAAACTGACGTTCAGACTGATAGAAATCAAGCCAATCAAGGTAAAACTAGACACAAATTACAGACTATCTCCTTACAAGCTATATCTTAAGAGTTTACCTAAAACAAGGCTATTTTTAGTTTCCGAGATTTTCTATGAAATAAACAGGGTTTTGTGATAGATAAGATTCACAAATTATGCATTAGTTCTAATAGGGATTAACAGATACGTTACTTTTATTATCTCTACATTTTAAAAACTTGAATTATATTGCTGCTTACTGCTAAAAATATGCCTAACACTACTGCTTTGTTATGTTCCTTACTATGTACAACCTGTTTTTAAGTACGCTTTAATTATACTACATTTACTTAGTACTTTGAATAGTTAATATTAAAACTAGCAAATATATTAAATTTTCTATTAAATATCAAAGGAGGATTTTCAACAAACTAAATAATAATCGTTAAATTGATTGGTTATCAATTTTTTTTAATAAATACATTTTTAGGAAGTAAAAAAACTTGAATATTCAAGTACTTAAAACATTTTTCATAATCAGAGGGAATTATAATATTACAAATAGTAAAATTTGTACCTCGCAATTTTTTAAGATAAAAATAGCATACAATCAAATTGTTTCAATAAAATGACGCAAAGGATGGAGGATACACGATGGTGCCCCTTGACAAGTAATGATGCCATTAAAAGTTTGGTGTAATGACTTAAAACAATTTTGCTGTAAAATCACGATATCAGAGAGAGGTTGGAACATTAACGGGCCTAGCCTAATACCCATGTGAAATGTGCAGGCACGTTCATTGATTTTATACAGTGAGATTTTACCGGAAACTTGTTGTAAATTGAAAAGCGATTTACGTAATGACTTTTAAAACCATTTCACAAAACCTTTGAGCTAGTGACATTACGTTATTATTAATTCTATTTGAGATGAAATTTAAAAACTCTACAGAAATCTAGCATGCTACGATTTAATGTTGATCCAGAAGTTTAATATGATGTTCCAGCTGTTATTTATTTTTATTTTTTTTTATACTTGGCTCATACAAAATACAGTCTTGGTAGAAAGTGCCTTAATATAGACAGTGTTGGTGCTGATGATAAACATGTCTGCTTCTGAAATCCGTCTTGAAACTTTTTCCGTGAAATGTTCTTTCGATCAACGCCAATATTCTGATATGACCGTGCTTAATTGCTGGGAGGGATGTTAATTACAACATTGCTAAGATTTTATTGCCACTAAATATTTAAACTTAACATTTTTTATAAAAATTCTAAAAACACTCCTTGCTAAAAATTCAAAATAGCTTTACTGAGTATGTAGTCCAAACCCACGTTTTTACTCTTTCTTACCCAACTCTTATATTCATCATCTCTGAATTTTGGCCTATGACCGGATTTCGACGATGCATCACGCCTTCAAACAGCTAACAGGGAGAATATTTTAGGCATCCAAGTAAAATATAGATGATTGTTGGTTAATATTCTACTTGATTGCCAACCGGTTTCTTGAAAAATCAAATTAAATAAATTTATCTTATTTATTTAATGGACGTATTATTAACGCTGAAAGGTAATTGCATATCAATAAAGAATGGAGCTTTAGATTAAGTCCCCTGGATGTTCATGTTGTCACTAATAACTGGCGATTTTAACAGTTTAAAGAGCGAAAAAATTGACAGTTCAAACCATTGTTTAAAATTGTGCATGGTTTTATTTTTAACAGCGTAAAATATTATGCTGCATAACTAAAATTTAATTAGCTACTAACTTTTTCAATATTCAATAAATCTCTACGTTCACCAGGAGTTCTAACAAACTATTAAATGAAGTATTTAAAGACATACTTGAATAAAGGTCATGTACATTCATTTGAATGTATTTTGTTTCTGAGTGCTTCGAACAAAGCACACAGATATACAGTGATTTCAAGAGTTATGTGACGAAGTATTTTTGTGATGCATGATAATGGAAATTAATTAAGATAATGTCTTGATTGTGGATTATCTGTTTAATTCAATGATATAAAAAACAATCTCTTAGTCTTAGTCTTTATGTACGTGCTTTGCGTACATAAATTTCTTAATGTACATGATTGTATTTTTCTTACAACAAAACGATTTTGTAATTGAATTTTAATTTGAGTTTTTAATTGGTTCCGAATTTATTGATAGGCTACATATTTTAAGCGTGGAATAAATATGTTCAACCGATGTTTGGCAACAAATTTGTAGGTTGTAAATTTATTAATCATTATTTGTTTTGATTTGCTGTTTTGAGATTGTGCTCTCCTTGCACCTATTATATTATGAAGAACTCACAATAGAACTTATAATGTAGAACTTATAATAACTTTTCATAGGACTTAATAATCCCAAAATTAAAGAAATAATAAAACATATACTATTTCTAAAATTTGTTGTATCCTTTTTTGGGAAGTAGTGTGTTTATCACAAAAGGATGGTTTTACCGCTATGGTTATATGCCCTTCAGTATTTTATAAATCCCACCATGTACTGACTGTTTGTTGTTTAAACTAGAACTGTCATGGATTGTATTTAAGAAAAATTGTACACATCAGTGATACAAAACAATATCGATGGACTAAAAGCTCAATAACACATGGATTTACATGGTTGTTTCCAAACTGAAGGGAACAAGGATTTACTCAGTGTTATGTGTTGCCCGCAAACTTAGAGAGAGAAATGTAATTTGGGCTTGAGAAACATGGACTCAACAATTCTATAGCATCTGTCGTTAATGATTCTACTAGTAGAATTTTCTTAGCCGAAGGAGACATTTATATTTCACCTCATCAGTAAATTTACCCGTGAAATAAATGATAAAACGATTTCCTATGTTGTTAAATTATACCTTTGTATATATATGAATATATTTTCCAATCATTACGCCCTTTTATGTTTTCCTTTTGGTATATATTTCTGCTGAGAAGCTAGTCGGACTACTTATTTCTGTTGTTTTGTATCACGAATAACTCGGAGCGTCTTTACCTCTATAATATCTTAAACGATCTCCATTGAATATGATCATTTAGTTTCAACGATGATAAAAACTTTGCTTGGATTCAGATTTTATATTAAGATGATCATACATTACAGAATAACAATCATGAGCTCTCAAAGTAGTAAGTTAACAACTTAACAAAAGATTTTATTTTTAATGTATTACATTTTTATTTGAAAGGAAATAACTTGATTTTATACCACCCAGGCCTGTAAGTCTATTAACGAAATCTACTACATAAAGTTTAAATTCTTTCATCGCCATAAATTAAAACTAATTTTAGTCCTATAATGTGTTACATCTAAGTCCACAACAAAAGACGAGGGGTTCAAGTTTTGTGGTGAAAGGAGAGAGGGGTGTAAAACCACAATAAAGAGGGATATTCCTCACTTGACGGTTACTGTCCTTTCACTTGGTGGACAAAGAGTGGTAAACAAGACAGTAAAAATATCTTTTAATTATTCAACATCTTGAGGATTATTGCACTTGAATAATCTGAATATTACAACAATCTGAGGCTTAAGGGATTAAATTTCATGGTTCATGGCTCATGGTTTTGAGGTTTCGTGACATTAAGTAATTATTGAGTCAGTACATTGGTTGGGCATAGCCTTTATTGTTGTTGGTAAAGAAGTTTGTACTTAGCTCACTGGAGCAAAATAATGTTATTTCATTTTAATGAATCTACTGTTTTGATTACTTGTTGTAAGCTCTATCACTAGTTTCGTAGTTCTAACTCTTGTTGTATTGTATACAATTACTTTGTTGTGAAATGTGAACATTAAAACCTTTTACAGACCCACGAACGAATGCAATAAACAATTTATACACACTACTATTCGTAGCATTTCATGTAAGCTATCCACTTGACGACATTGATTTGAAGTTGAAGTTAACTAATATTTATTCTTCTTTTATTCAATCTGGAAAACGCAAGTACATTCACAGGGTGTGCAGTTTGCTTATTGAGCACTTGGAATGACCTGGCGTTCGTGTGGTTTATCGGAGCGATTTGTCAAGCAGCAGTAACAATGTACGTCAACACGCTTGGCGATCAATACAGTTATTAATCTTAAGTACTGTACATGCCTAGGCCGTTGTTAATATTTTGCGCCCATAAAAACTTGTATGACAACAGATTTTGCCGCTAATTCAATTGTATTTTTAATAGAAAGAAATAAGGAAAACCGAAGAAATGTTATTTGATCTACATGAGAGGTGAATATTTGAAAAACGTTTATTTTCAACTTTAAAATTAGACTTAAATAACTTCAACTTAACTAAGAAACACAAACACATTTTTTTAACGTTAATATAATAAAATATTGTTAGGAAAGAAATAAATTAGAGTCAGAAATAACAATTGAAACCGAAACTAAAGGATAAACATCAGAAATCCGTGATGAATAAGATTTACTTTAAATATATTAATACATTACAAATAAATACATGGGTAAATATGTAAGTATATATTTATTATTTTATAAAAAATATAAGCAATGTAAAGCAAAGTTGGTCCTTGGGTTAAATTATGTAAAACTCAATAGGAATTGCTTAGTTATAAAATTGTAAAAACTGTGCTTGTTTGGTGATGAATGAGGTTTTATTTCATTATAAAAATAGTTCACCTAAGTAAGTATTGTGCATCAGGGTAGAATTATCTTTTAACATTACTAAACACAAACATGTATTATAATATTATAATAAATTATCGTGTTTAGTTTAAGTTCTTAAAAGAACAACTTATTTTCTCCCTGTTGACTTAAAATGTTACTTCAACTTTTGTAACGTTTGAACATTGATAGTTGAATAAATTGAACTTGTTTTCGCCAGTCGATCGGAAAGGAATTTTTGGTAAGTGCTGAAACGCAGAACCAATTCAGGTCAGGGATCACTTACACCACTTTTCCTCATGGTTGTGTCTCATTGTGCTTCGCATTGGTCTAGATACTCGTACGAAAACGACGCGTCCAATTTATTATTATACTAGAGTTAAACGAGTCTAAGAGAGTGGAGAAAAGTTCAATCCACATTATGGTTAAGAAAAAAAATAACAAAATAGGAAACAAATCCAATAAATAAGCTTATTATAATAATAAGCTCAGGCTTATTATAATAATTAAGCCTGATTATTATAATAATATATATATATATATATATATATATAACCGCTTTTTATTTGGATTTACGGTTATCACATTTTCCATAGCTTAGTTAAGTTAAAACAATTTTTTTAAATCTGTACATTTCTAACATAAAAAATCCATAGATTAATTGGTCTTTACCTCCCATCGGTTTTGGTAAATAGTTTTTTTTTTTTTTAGTTAACTGCATAGATAACGCAGTTATCTTTTTAGTGAAACTAATCACAATGAAAGTATTCTGCAGACTCTCAGTATGACTACTATTTTCATACAAAAATGCGAGGTAGGTATTTTTATGCAATGTATTATTGAAACAATATTTTTCTATAAAAAAAAACAAGTATTTTCAAATTAACATGGCATTGAATCGCTGTTCCAAAAATATAAATTTTTATGAATGGAAGCCCGTATTATTTCCAAGGTATGGGCCCCAAAATTTTTAAAATCAAATTCGTAACAATAAACTGCCAAACTAATAAACCATAAAGGTCTCCAAAGTAAAAAAAAAATATTAAATGTAGTTTGTTGTATATTTAATATTTAAAAATATTCTCTACATTGCGAGCAACGCTGCGGTAATGTTCCGGCACTTATGGGTAACAACATTAGCAGTCTCACAATAAACGGCTTAACCGTCTTTGGCTTAACTCTTTTCGCCTCCTGAGAATTGCCACGGAATAAAGAATATCATTTACTGTAATATAACAGTTATTATATTACGGTAAAGTATTCTAGAATAATATAGTTTTATTATAGTAAAGTCTTGAGAGCTGGTATATTTTCTGGCTTTTGGTGGGTAAGCTTTGGCAATTTAACGTTTTATTAAAGAATTACAGTCACTTATACAGTACCAAAAAATGTAGTACTTTTAAAATGGATTTTTATTCGGCAACAAATAAGTTAATAAACGTGTAACCACTTGCAAATAATATTTTCTCTATTATATGTACGCTTGGGTTACTTGAACTGTCTAAAAACACGTAAAAATAAACAAGCTTAAATTTACTGATGCTGGTATTATAAATTTAAGAAATTGATTTAATCACTAAACTTTGATTTCTAGTTTTAATTTGCATTCCTTAGGTGCGTTATGGTTTTGTAAAATTTGTACAAATAAACGTATAACTATTGTTTCCGATTCACCATTTTCTATGATTTACATAATGGAGATACAGATCTAAAATAATAGTACGTAAGACTAAGCTAGCATGATTTTTTCTTTACTCGTTGTATTTACTGTAGTCAACTGAACCCTTGAAAAAAAAAGAATAATTATTTTACATTTTGTCTCAGTTATTTTTTGTATTTTATCTTTACTGTATATTTTAAAAATCTTCCACGTGTGTACTTATAAGCAAACAATTAAATTCAATTTAATTTAAAAAGCAAAATGTCAGCTTATTTTCATTACCCATCTATGTCCCTTAAAGTTGTTATAAAACTGCAATAAGTTGTTGCAAACAAGTAGTTCGTCAAAGATAACAAATCCCTTAACTGATTTAGAAGTTTGTTCTGGCGGTTGTTCTACAACTTTGAATCGCACTCGTCTAGAAGTTGCAAGGCCGATAAATAATTCATAAACTACAACTATCAAGGAATTATTTAGATTTGCCTTTATTCTTGAAGTTGAATGCAGTACTTCGCATCTTCCACAGGAAGACATTAAATATCGTCAGACTTGGTGAGATGTTCATTATACTTTATAGCGCCCAAACTTTCATATTCTTGTTTCTTTTACCACGGCGTGGAACTAGAAATACAGCCTACTTTAACAGGGCTTCAAAGAACTATTCGAAGTGTGAGACGAATCACATGTCATTAACTATTTTAAGCTTGGAAATCAATTTAAAAGCATTACCGAAATATTTATCGAATTGTTTGCCTTAAATATTTACTTTGTTCACACACTTTGAACTGTTCTGTTTATAAATATTTAGGTATTATTTCAAGAAGCTAAGTTTATGAGACTTTCTGTTTTTGTGTTGCCTGTTTTATCCAAAGAACATCGAGTGAGATTTGCGGAGATTGATAAAAATATTGAGTGGATAAATATATTGTTCATGTTATTGACGATAAAGATTCGTACCACACAATTTTCAAAATATTCCGTATTAACAATTTGTAGGCCTATATAATGAAAACGTAGACTTTTTCATCCTCTTCTAAGATGAGGATCCAAAAGCAAGTAATCCAGTATAATGAAGAATTTTGGTTTTTTTTTTATTTTAGAAAAGTAAGTTTTGTTTACAGTTTCCCTGAAGTAGCGGTAGTTGAGATGGATTTATGCATGATTAGACTTTTATGGACACTGCATAACGTAAACGTTATTGTTCTCTGCGAAGACCATAACCATGGTGTTTAAAATAAATAAGGTGCCTAAGTAAACTGTGTATAAGAACTATTAATAAGAGCTTTTGACATATTTAAAAAATAAATGTTTGCAGAAAAAAATAACTATATTCAATCAGATGACCAACAAATACTGTGACTTATGACTACTGCGCTTATCAAGGTCAAGTCCAAAGTGACAAACCAAAATTTGTTTTTCTCTCTCTTAAAAGAAATAAAATAAGATGGCAGGTTTAGTAACTTTTCATATACAACTTTTTATTTAGTCAGATTTAGTCTGACTCTTTTATTTTTTGTTTCTCTGCCTTTCCTGGTAGTCTAAGAACATAATTTCGCTAAGTTATTTAAATAAGTCCAGTTTCCTTTTTTATCGTCAAGGGAAAGTGGGTGCACCATGAGTTTTTAAATACTCAGTCTTACGCACAGGTCGAAGGACCTATGTAGGATTTTTTTCACGTATATAACTTTTGATGTACAAAAATTGTAAGAAAGGACACGAAACAATTTTTGATTTGGAATTATACTTTTATACTTCCTCTTTTGTACTTCTCTTATTAAATCATAGCCTGTTTAATGTTCCACTCAGTTAGGTAGGCCTTCTTTTAAATTGCGTCGTACATTAGATTACTGTTAATTATATAATTTTCTAATTTCTGTTGGCAGAGTACTCAAAAAACATATTTCCACAGTGTGTGAATCACAAAAAATTCCATATGGATTTTATTTTTGTAATCTTCAACTTCAGTGCCTTGTAAAAAATAACTAAAATCGTGTAGTATGTGGCTAGAAACCTTTATTTAAACACCATAATAAACTTATATTCGTGATTAAACTTATTGCTATGATCTTATTAAAAAATATATAAATATATAGAAGTTATAAAGATGAATTTAATGCAATTCAGATGGATAAATTTATTTAAAATAAATTTATGGATGGATAAAATTTTATGAAATCCATTGTTTAAGATTTCATAAATTTTATTAATAATTTTTATTCTGATTTATTTGAGTGATTGATAACCACCAGAACATTCCAAAACAATAGCTGGCTCAGGCTACAATAAAAGCATGTCACTCGCAAATTTCTCCAATTAAAAAAATAATTAAATTCAAAAATGTAATCCCTGGAAAAACGATCCACTTATGAAAGTAACACCTCTTACAAACTGACTTGTCGTATTTAAAGATAAGCTACTGGAAACTATGGTTTTGGCCGTGTTTGTTATTTTGACTATTTTAATTCAGAATACACTGTATCAGACTAAATAATGTAAGTTTCCAGAAGGTGCTTTTTCAATTTTTTCTTGAACGGTGTGGGATTGTTTTTTATGTCAACAGGAGGTACGTTGTTTTAGTATCGTTATGAATCAACTACATTTTTAACAGGCAAGCATGATTTTTTTAAATATTTTTTCTCAGCCTGTGTGAAACGTAGGAAAACTCTAAGCACACCACAAGAAAAATTACTCTCCTATAGAAGTGAAAAAACTCATTATAACTTACCATAATATTTAAGGACTGTGAAGGATAAAATTTCAAATAATTAAAAAATTAACATGGGCTTTATAAGTTGTGTGTTGGTTACGGTATAACAAATAAATATACAACAAATCCAACCACATGTTTTATTGGAGCAATGAATAAAACTGTGCCCAAATATGTTCTGGTTGAATTCCGACTAGTAGCCGAACTCTAGTAATTGTTATTGACAGGGCCACCGAGAGGCCATGTCAGCCAAGTCTGAAACTGCGGGCCCGCGCTCCGAAGGGGCCCGGGATGAGCGGATTTTTTTGGATTGAGGAAATATTGCTAACAATTTCTTAGAAATAAAATTTGGCCTAAATATTAAAAAATAAAATGTCTAACTTTATCAGACAAATTACTTTGATAATACGGTATTAAGTTAAGGCAAAAGCGATTGTTTTGTCTGTCTGTCTGTCTGTCTGTCTGTCTGTTTTTTATATTTGCGGCCAGTAGCAATAGCTACGGCAGTGGCGGCCAGCGAGTTGTGAGCGTGAGCGACTCTACCTCCCTCTCCATCCCTCAGAAATTAAAATTTATTAACAACAAATTAAATACGTTAGGTAATTATCCACGATAGTAGTCAACAAGAGCACACAACATATGTTGCAATAAAGGAAGATGGCCGGAAAAAACAATCGTGCACACTGATCGCGAAAAAAGGAAGAGTAACTTTGTGAGAGGATGAGAGGAACGAACGGGGAAGTTATGGGAAAGGGACGAATGAATGGAAAATGAAATAGTGCGGGAACGCTGATAATTTTTAAGTTTTTGATTTTTAATCAGAGTAGACTATTTTCTAAGTTCGACCAACCATTCAGCCTCAATTGGTTCGGATTATTGGGTTTTTTTTGGAGGTTCGGATATGTATGATGTTCCACCTCTAGACTGCCTAAAAACGCGAGTTTAGAGACCTAATACTCAAAAATTTTCCGGGGGAGGACCCCCGGACCCCCCTTTCGCTGGGGGGTATTCCATACCCCCCCCCAACCCCCTGGAGGGCCCGTGCTGTGTGCAGACTTGGGGCCCGACTTGGCTCTCGGCGGCCCTGGTTATTGACTACTTTGCCTCTAATGAAAGATAGTATATATCATTACTAGGGTCTTAAGTGACGCTTTCCGTATTAGGTCAAGTTTTACGACCGAGGCTGTAGGCCGAGGTTAAAAAATGATTGAGTAACGGAAAGCAACTTTAGGCTCGTGTGATGAACTATTTTTTTCGTTTAACCGCTCAATATAACAGGCTAATTACTGAAGAAAACCAAAACATTACCTTAAAGATATTTCCAAATAAACTTTCATCCCATTCCTGCTATTTAAGGCAATCAGCTGACTGTCTGTTTCATTTGTGTTAGGTTAAACTGACAACAATGAACAGCTACCGATGTATCGAACGCATTAAACTATCGATTGGTGAAATGAGCGAGTTTCACAAATCGATTAAACCGACAACAATGCAACATTGAATTACAATTGACAATCCACCGAACCGATTGAAAAACCGATAACCACTCTCGATCTCCATCGATGTTGACGTACACACGTTTGCAATTTTAGTACATTAAACGAACAGCTGACATCCCTTGGGTGAAAAAGAGCTTCTTCAGGTGATGAAAACTGCCGTTGTAACAAAACAATGTTTTGATGTTTCAGACCGAGCAGTTCACGCTGCTATGGGTCCTGTTCGTCGCCATCGTGGTGGGCAACACGTCGGTGCTGGCCGCCCTCGTCCTCACCAAGGCCCGCAAGTCCAGGATGAACTTCTTCATCAAACATCTTGCCTTCGCGGGTAAAATACGATTTCAATTGATCGTAACATTTTGTCATCCATTAGTACTATCGTAAGGTAAATCTACCAGAGCCGTCACTGCCCCAATGCCTGACAGTCATAATTTTTTTGCCTTTTAATGTGATTCCCTTATAATAATTTAGGGAAGATTGAAGTTTTGAGAAAATTTATTTATTCTTAGTATTTTTTAATGAAAAAACCAGAATCATTTAGCTCGTGTTAAAAAGTAGTGGTCGTTTGAAGTCTTCACTGCCCAACAATGTTGCTTTTCTAAGTCCTCATGCATTATACAAATTGTTAATGAGGTAGGTGTATTTTTGTAACTTTAGCGATATTCATAAGTAGTAGCATTGATTATAAAGAAAACATCAATGATATTATGTTTTATAGCGTTTATTGATTCTACGCCTAGTTTTAGGAACTTATTACCCATTGAAATTGTTCCTAAACCCAATACATAAGGAGGTATGAGCAGTTAAAGTTTGATTTTTCCCATTTGAAATGCATTGGGAAATTGTTGGTAGTCTGTACTGTATATCTAAAAGAGTTGGGTTTAATAAAATATAGGTACCTAAGATAAAGTGCCTAAAATGTGAGTTTCGTAGAGATTTAATCATAAAATAATTTTTAGTCGAGATTCACTCATGGAAATGTATCATTTTGAATATGCTTTTACTCCATAAATAATACATGGGATGACACTATTAAATAGACGCAATGCATTTCAAATGGGAAAAGAGAACTTTAATTGATCATATCTCCTTAACTATTTTGGTTTTAGGCAAGCATACCAAAGTACAAAAGTGTCTAAAAAGGTCTGCAAAATCCAAAACACCATAAAATAGAGAATGTTCCACTAGAAAAATCAGTGTTCTTTGACATATTCAAAAAATGGCAGGGAATTTCATAAATTGAAATACACACCGGTACTTAAAATCAGCAAAAAATAAATAGGGTCCCCTCTCCTCCTAAGAAGTTTACTGTCAGACACTAAATAAAAAAAACTATTGGAACACTTTAAGCTGGACACCTGGTTTAGTATACATTAGTATAGATATAGATAAATGTAGTTGTGCAGTTGAAGTGGAGACGTGTGTTCTGCCACAGACCTGCTGGTGGGTCTGATCAGCGTGCTGACGGACATCATCTGGCACATCACCGTGTCCTGGACCGCCGGCAACCTCGCCTGCAAGGTCATCCGCTTCCTGCAGGTACCGACTCCAGCAGCACGCTGGCTAACGGAGCGAGTTTGTTTCAGCACTTAGTTTCCCATTTTAGACCCAAAACCCAAAGTTTATGAGCTTTATGCCCCTCAAAATAGAAAAAAGGGCTCCCATTTATTCCCCCAACTATGGCCAATCAGATTGTAGAAAATAACATTGTTACCAAATTTCAAGAGAAAAGGCGGAGAATTGCAGCCACTATAGCGTATTTAAGATAAGGTGCAGCGTTTTGTAAATACACATTTTTTATCATAAATCATTAATATTTTATATCAGCTGATAGCCCGGGCTTTGCCCGTGAGATTATTTTTTCTTCTCGTTTTCTTGTTGTGTCTTAAAGCTGCATTCTGTTAGTAACCATATAGCTATTTCTAATGGTAACCATAGCACTATTCAAAACACTCCTAAAATACTTGATATAGGTCTCTTTAGGACGATTCTGGGCCTAAGCCCTTAAAAATATCAAAACCAAACCACCATAGTGCACATCATGAGAATCCAAGCTTTAATTTGACACCAAGATTAAGTGTCTACGACATGTAGTTGTGGCTGTAGCCCGAAATATACAAACACACAACTCTTTATATATACCGGGTGTCCCATAACATAGTACCCACCCAAAATTTTTCCATTGCAAACTTAAATTCATTAATAATAAATGTGTTGTAAAACCACATTTTTTTATAATAGTTAATAAATAAAGCAGAATTTCGTTTTTTTAAATATACCGGTAATACTTCATTATGTTAATAAACCACTAGAAGCAGAAGATCACAACATATGAACGTAATCAGAAATTCACAATTAATTTAGATTTTTGAAAAATGTGGAATAAAATGGTTGCAATTGGAGAGACGATGAAATTTACATACAAAAAAGGCAAATATTACTGTGATAATGATAAAATTTCTGTTTGAAATCACTGAAAACTCCTAATCTTTTCACTTTTTCACATTCCGTTAATATGTTTTCTGTAATCTCAATTATATAGTACTTTAATTTTATATTGCCTATTAATTTCATAATTCAAAGCCATAATTAATTGCATAGCCAACATAAAATCTTTTGTAAATTATATTTTATGTTTATAAATATATCTTCTGGAAAATCTGGATCATATGAAAAACATAGGCACAATCATCTGCTTACGTATACAGTACGACGATTATTTTTAGATATACTTCTTTAAAAGTCTGAATTCTTTGACCCTTGTTGCAGGCTGTTGTGACATATTCCTCAACATATGTTCTCGTTGCCCTCTCAGTAGATAGATATGATGCTATCATCCATCCTATGAACTTTTCTGGAAGCTGTAAGTACTTATCAACTTTAATTAACTATTGAAACAATTTACATAATTTGCTTCAAAATAGAAATAAGAGGTAAAATTGTATCTCCCATTTAGGTGTTGACAAAAAACATTATAACTCATAACAACATAACTAATTAATGAGACATCCAAGTTGCAAATGAGATTGATGAATTAATGATTGCAGTGTGATTTTTGGTTTCTGTTGTATTAGTGAAAACGAAACTATTTTAATTGGAAAAATAGATTATGTGTCTGCTGTCAGGACTATTTATTTGCATTTATGTACTGTAAAATCTGAAAGAAAGCTCATATACCTACAGAAGAAACATGCCCATTTGGACTTTGTTTGTTTAAAAGTTTATTTTTAAGTGTTCTTAAGGTTATTAAGGTCTTTTTAGATTTAATCTTTAAATTGGATTGGAATATTTTTAGGTAAGACCCTACTTCAAAAATTCGAATATCTTTTTATCTAAAAAATTAACTGTCATAGAATGACAACAGCCAATATATTTCAAATACTCAAAAAACATAATTTATGGCAGGTTTTTAAAATAATTTCAGTGCTGGTATTTTTCTGTGTTCACCATTTTGTTAAGTGTTGTCACTGAAAAAAGCTCAACAATTAGGTCTGCAGAAAGCAAAATCCATGAAAGTCAGATTAAATTAAAAAGTTACAGCTTTAAAGTTTAAGTTTCATATTCGTCCATAAAATTTATCATGAGAATAAAAATTTCCAGGAATAGCTGATTATAATAAATACTTATTATTTTATCAACAGACCATCTGCAAACAAGAAATTAACAAAACTTATAAGCTGCTGAACAGCACGTGTCCAGTAGTCTAAATCATTATTACACAGGAAAAGACACCAATTATGAAACAAACAGTGAACATTAATTACTAGGGCTTTGACCACTCAAGCTGAATTGATATAACACTAATACCATCCTATTAAAACTGACTGGCTTTAATGTGAAGCATCGGGCAACGGATTTCATAATGCCAATTTGTTCATACAATTAAGCCTTTGTGTAAAGCTGCAGCAGATTTTATATATATTCATCCTAAAATACAAAATGTAATTTATTGTTCAACATTTAACTATTAAATAATTTACTATTTTAAAATACTTTTAAGGTTAAGTAAGTAAGTCAATTTAATGTAAATGTTTTGAGAGCACGTACGAGAGAACCTGTACTGTACTGTAAAATTGTAGATCTGTGTTTAAAACTTACCACAAATGTGTTTTATTTTGGATAAAAAAATGTGAACTGTAACATTGAGGCAGTTGCAATTGTTGAGGTATGCAATACTTGAATCTAAACTTAAAAGCCTGGTTCACGACTACAAGTACAGTGGACAGTAGAAAAATAGTATATTTCGCAACAAGGGCCGAAAATGAGGGTTTGCAGGCTCGAGATCGTGTTTCAAATTCGAGACGAAGTCTAGAATTTGAAATGATCGAGAGCTGCAAAACCCTTTCGGCCGAGGTGCGAACACTATTTTTCACCACACTACACAACAAAATATACCCTAAATAATAAAAAAAAACTGATTATTAGTTGACTCACTTGAAAACAAAACATAGCTATGAAAATCATATGATCGCAACTATCCTGTCTTGAACGCCGTATAATTATGTGAAGTTCTGATGATGTTTGAAGCAAATAAACGATCAGCTGACTTTCGGCCCTAGGGCCCCCAACGTTTTCGGTCCTGTGGCGGCGAACAGTGTGTTTCGGTCCGCGTTTGACGTTTGTAAAACAGGTGATTTCGTCGTAGTGTGGTGAAAACTAATATTTATCATTTTCCTATAATACTCCACTTAGCTATTGTAAATTTATCAATTATTTCTACTATCAGAAATTTATTTTTATATAAAAATTTATGTGTTTTAAAATATTGATACACGACATTTAGTTGTTTTATATGTCAATAAAATATTTGCTATTGTTGTTATAATCACTTTGTTCTCTTTTTTTTGTGGAAACACCCAATGTACTGGTTGTCGTGGGACCCAGGCTTTAGTTAATTAACTGTACAGGAGCTCCCTCTTATCCTGACATTTTTTAATCAGCCATCGGTTCAACTGGCTACACTCCACGAAAGTGATGTCTTTTTAAGTAGACAGTTTTTATCAACACATCGGTTTAACCAGACAAGTTCAGGAGGAAATGAACAGTACTTTATCAAAGATTCTCAAGGGAAAAATTTGAGAACAGTAATTACAAGTACAAATCAGAGATTGGCTTATACTGAATGCATTAGAGTCATGAATTAACTTACATCAGGGAATGTCAGTTTAACAGGAAAAATCGTTATCCGCAGGGGTTTTAGTCTCGAGGGGTGTCCGGCTAAGAGGGTGTCTACTGTATTTTTTACTGAATCTTGTATCCAAAGTAAAGTACCTATTTTCCAGGGCGACGAGCTCGGATTCTCGTGGCATGTTCCTGGTTATTAAGCATTTTGTTTTCTTCACCCATTATGATCTTGTATGAAGAGCGAGTTATACAAGGTAATTTATCTTCTAACTTTATGCAGAGTATTTATTTTGAAACAAAAAATCAGAAAGTCTTTACCAAAATAATGAATAAAACATGGGTAAATTACCCAGAGTAATGTGAGAGAAAGTAGGGGTAAAGACTCTTGTTTATGCATTGCTTGGAACTAAGTTTTTATTTTCTATTTTTGCTTGATAATCAACGAGATTGAAAAATTCAAGCAAACTCTACATAGTTATAATTTTAGTCTTTAATTAAGCTTTTAATATGAGGTTAGTGTAACTAAAAAAGGTATAAGAAGATACACTATTTCTGTTATATTTTTATTCATTATTGAATATTTGAAAAATATAAGGACATCAAATCTTGAACAAAGCTACTTTATGAATGACATACATAATTAGAAACTCCATCAGTAAACAGTAATATAAAATATAGTGACATAACTTTTTAACTTCTATTTTCTGTTTGACAAAAGAGAAGAGTCACAAAAAGTTTTCCACAGTGTTTGTTATTTGAGTTTTGCTCATTTGCATTTAAAATTTGCCTCAAAGAGAGGCAGCAGTGTAATTAACTTTACTTAACAACTCAAAGAGCGGTAATAAACTAAGCTCTCCATAATGATGCAGTTTATAAAATAATTTATATTTATAACGGTAGTTGTTTACGAAAATATTATGCTCCAGTTTTGTATGTTAACATGATGAAAGATTAGTAAATATAAGGTAATCAATTGTGGAGGAGTTATATTTTGTGAAGGTTTGAATCTGGATCTAGTTGACATTGGTTTTTGGGCTATCAATTAATATTAATTCTTGCAAATGAGCTGTTCTTTGCCAATAACAAAGCTTTCATGTAACCCATTCTACACTCATCGTCATTCATATTACAGTGGAATTCCGGTGAATGCTGCAGTCCTGCTCTTCAATCAAATTATTCCGATTAAAAGAATTTCGGTGCAAATAAAAATATCCATCATGTCTCTTAATGAAAGTGAAAATTATAAATTGTTCATTTTATGCACAAATCTTTATACTTAATACAATAAGGGTTTTCTTTGTACATCCCCTTTTCAACCATTCTACTTAACTGATTTTCACGATTGAAGTCTCATTTTAAAGCTTACAATATAGTGTACCAGCGACTGATAATTATAAATGGAAATTTCTTTTACCGCTTCGACACCCAATCCTTTGATTTATTTCTAGAGGGTGCTTTCAATGCTCCAGTGCATCCACACGGAGCACCTAAACAGGAACTTGCGCTATAAATGTTTTTAAATATGAATTTAAGAATTATAACTGAACAGTTGATTATCTTCAGATCCTATTACTTTAAATGAGCAATTCTTATATATAAATCCTATCTCGAAAACGGCTCTAACGATTTTAATAGAATTTTGCACATAGGTGAAGTTTTCATTTTTAAGTTCACCTACGTAGTTGAATTTGCTGTAGAAACGCAAACTTTTTAGAAAAATGAAATTTAAAGTTGATAATTTTTAACATGGGGTTATATGAGTTGCCAATAACAAGGAAAAAGTAAGCAAAAGAATCATCCAGTTGTTGCCTGTCATGATTAGGGTTCTCAATCCCGGGATTCGGGATCCCGGGATCCCGGTCACTTTTGAATACCTGATAATCCTGGGATCAGAGTCTCTCAATCCCGGGATTGACGGGATTGCAAAAGAATCATTGTTTCTTAATTTTTGCGTGATTTTAATGTTCAACTATTGCAAAAGTCGTCCTTTCAAACATATAAACATAAAATTATTTAGGAAATTAATATTCCGATACTAATAATTAATAGCAACGATTTTTTAATTTTTTTAACTCACGCCCCTTTAGACTGTAACTTCCATTCCCAAAGTTCACTTTGTCCAAAATCAAAATTCAATTCAACAATAACCTTATTCCTGGAATATAATGGGACAGTACTCAATAGTTTCCTTATCGCTGCTTCGAACTTCCTTTACAGTTAATTCCCACGATTCGATGTATCCTAAAGGCCACGCCCACACAGGGGACTTAGTTTTGATATTTTTTATCCTACTGCATTTTTATATCTATCTGATCACCAAAACTTTCAGTTGCTATCGGGGTTGCGTTTAGCGAACATCTGAGCGGTCGGGACGATTTTGTGTAGTGAGTAGTGAGTTTCATCAATAATTGTTATTTTAGAAATAACCTAACCTGATCTGTGAATTAATTGTGAATAGTGAAATAATATGAGTGACCAAAAAAATTTTCTTTTGGCCCATAAGAAAGATTGTGATGTTTCATTTGTTTGTTATCATCGTCTTACACAAAAGGACGGAAAAACAGCGCAATGTAAGATTTACAAATTTCTTTAAAAAATATTAGGTGGCTCTAGGAAGGGACAACACACTTATTTGTCAAGCACGCACAACATAAAAGACATTGAAAAATTTTGGACAACAGGTAATCAGTCATCAACAAGCTCATAATTAACGAGTTTTAAGATAGAATTATTGGTAGTTTTAATAAAAAATGCCATAAGCGTTGTTCTCACAGAGCAATATATTCTAGATAGGCATATATAGAAAACGGGAATCCCGGGACTGATCCCGGGATCCCGGGATCGGCTTTTGTCAATCCCAAAATCCCGGGATTGGAATTTAGGTCCGGGATTGAGACCCCTAGTCATGATCAAGGCTCTTTAAACTTTAATAGCACAGTAGAGTGGAATAGAACAGAGGTAATACAATTGAGTACAGATTGCTCATGGAGGATTATCCCCATCTAAAAATCCCAAACAGGCAAGCAGCTATGTTTAAGGTTAATTAGAAATAAATAATATCAAAGCAACATCATGTATTTGTTTACATAAAGGTGTTTTTATGTTTTAGAGTTTTTAAACTTAAATCTGTTTAATGTTTTTAAAGTTTGCAAATGCGATTTATGAAGTAGAGATAAGTAAGCTACTTCGAAGACCTACGAAGAACAAGTTTATTTTATGAGGACAAGGTTCATATTAGAAAAAACATGATATTATTCAACTCAATCCACCTCAAACTTCAGTTTGTATTTTAAAATTTAGATGCTCAGAAAATTTATTATTATTTGTGAGATTAATTATTATTATTTGTGAAGTAAGATTGTATAATTTTAATTTCCTGTGATATTGTAATCTGTTGACAAATGGCAGTGTCGAGCAATTTATGAAGACGCCGTTGATATGTACAACAACGTGCGTCACAGCGCTTGGCCACTGAAACGAGCAATGAGAGTATTGATTAGAAAACAAAGATCAAATTAATTCAATAACTGAACAAAATTTAAACCTCAGTAAATCAAATTACAAAGCTAATTGTCATTGTGGGAAGCAATATGAACATGTATATTTGAACATGTTACTGGTTTCCCCAAGCGAAGCTCGGTCCCCATATATTGGATCTTTAACTTAAGTTAGATTGTAAACAAAAATAGATAGTCTGCAACTGTAAACAAGATTTGATACATTTAAGTAATTAAAATTAATTCTTAAATAAACAATTTTTTTTGGTAATTTTAGCCTAATTGAAGTAGGAAAAACATTCTTTATGGTACAAAAAGAAGTAGAAGGCAAAGAGAAAAGCGAGTCAATGAGATAAGGGAAAACAAAACATATGTAACCTTCGACAAGAACAGAGAACTGCCGAGAGACAAAGTCTTATAGAATATCAGAGAGGCAGTGCACTACCTAACTACTTGCAGCGACTCAAAGATGATGTTAGGGCATGAATACGCAAAGAAAAACTTCCGGTATACTACTGTTGTGCCAGAAGACAAATAAAAATACGTAGTGCTGGGGTGATGAACAATGTGTGTGTTTTGTTCAGCTAAGCTTTTTTTATTTATGTGAGACCTTTAAATTTCACTTGAAAGGTTAACTTGATTAATAATGGCGAGTTAAAAGCCATATAATTTTTTCTAATAGCAGCCGAGTTTCTCACAAACGGAAACAATATTAAAATGTGCAATTTGCGCATGGGCCCCCTTGTATGCACTTTATTGTAAACTCCTCCAGTAAGATTCTGTTTTATTTTTTCTTTCAACAGAAATGCTGTGTCTGAATTGGACCCAAACCAGAAGATTAGGTTTTTCTGCTAAGACTGTACAATATTCTACATAAAAGAATCAAAAGAAAACAAAAAAGAAAATAAATACCGCACTTTCCAGGCAGACTGCAATGCTGGATAGAGTTGACGAAGCTGCAATGGAAGATCTACATGACGTTGGTAGCACTGCTGCTGTTCGTGTTGCCAGCCCTGATCATCACGGCGTGTTACACCATCATTGTCTACACCATATGGACCAAGAGCAACATGCTGAGCCCATCACACCATGCGTCGACACCGCTCAAAAGTTTGTCATTAAAAATAAAGTTAAATCACAGGAACGTTGTATTGCAGTTCTAAGCCTCAACATTTTTATCTGATTGGCTGAAGAAAAAATACATAATCCATTCATGCATTAATTGATAGACATAAATATTCTTTTATAGTCGGTACCTTACTATTTAAAACGTATCAAATAATAAGTTTTGTGCTGTAGCTTTGTACAAATATAATTAATATACTTACAACTTACTATGTTACAAATTTAGTTTAAAAAATAAATTGAAAACATTGCCCTGTAAAAACTTCTGAATCAATAAAAATATCACAGAACAATTAAAGGAACTGAGTTTACAATGGTAACATAGATAAAGTTATTGATCAATTCAACTTCCAAAGAGAAATCTAAGAATTTGTTTATTTGAAATTAAATCTTTTACTACCAAATTTCCTCATACTAGAATACACATACTATAATTTTACTTTGTTGGTTTTTATTTAATCCATATCAGAACTTAAAATTATATTCCTGTTTACAGCCTTTTTATTGTATTCAAAAATTTCAGGGGATAATCTGAAAGTGTTCATTTTACAAAAGTTAATTGAAAAGTTTTGGATACATCATTGTGAAAAGTCATTACAACTTAACAATGCTTAAAGCAATTAACAATTGGTTCAATCAACTAATGTTTTGTTTATAAATTAATGGGCAGTTGTAAGCTCATGTACTACACTGAAATCCTCTTAATTGTGAGTGTCATTTTAGTTTAGTACTCAATTTAAAAATTGTTTTTTGACGTTGATTGAATTAGGATGAATTGCCAGGAATGTTAACTTTTGGGCCAGAAGTTTAAAGAGGATTTTCAACCTTTTTGTCACTTTTTAAGGTATTTACACCCATTTACAGGTACTTACAGTTCTGCAAAGGATAAAAAAGAATTTTAAGGATGATTTTTACTAAATAGGATTGAAATTTTACCTGAAAAATTTCTCGCACAGGATAAAAGTCAAATGGAAACGCTGGTATACTTAGCCAGAGGTCAGATATTCTGGAGCAGACATTTGAGTTGATATGTTCAGTGTTCCAATAAAAAAAAGTTTTACGTCTTCTTTTCCATTTCTGTATCTTAGATATTTTCATATCTGTTTTCAGATGGGGACAGAGCAGAAGATGAGCTACGGCGGGCAAGTTCTCGAGGGATAATTCCTCGGGCGAAAATCAAAACAGTAAAAATGACTTTTGTCATCGTATTTGGTAAGAAATATGTTACCTCTTGAAATTTGGTAATACTTGTTGCAAGTAGAGTTGAGTTCAAATTACTTTATGAGGTATAAAACTTATCATTAGTAAAAAAGGGACCCAAGCTCCACCTGTTCTTAGGGTTATATTCACAAAGTTTTAATTTTTTATTACTGGCTTGATAAATTACTCAAATTGATTGATTTTTAAGTTTTTTTTTTGTTTAAACATTTCAAACGTTTAATATTTAATTGCTACATTTAACAGAGCGTATGATTGTTCATTTAGAACCAAACTATACAATCAATACCAGTCAATCACAATTGAAGGAAGATAATCAAACTTTCAGAGATGGTCACTGTTGTGATACGATCAAAGATTGTGTTTAAACATGCTGAAATGCCTCTAGGATTATGCAGCAAAACATTTAAATTTTATATGGATTAGAGATCAGTTTACCGAGAATAGGGTAGTATACTTTTCAGGTAGCAGCATAATATGTACGACAGTGGATGTTCACAGTGTATATGTGAAGGAATAACACAGGAATCAATACTTTAAGCCAACACTTTGAGTTTCCAAGGATATGTTCATACGTACATACATAGCCTACATACATACATACATACATACATACATACATACATACATACACATACATTACTTGACATGGCAACCTACCCAGGTAGGTATTTTATGCCAAGTATGAATGACAGATGAGTGAAGGATGATTGTGGCTGTATTATAAATGATCATAATTATTAAAGATGATTCACATATTAATAAATTTGTTATGACAATAAAGTCATTGCTTAATCAGTTGGTTCGACTGCATATTGTGTTGGCTAATTGTTGTTGTGTTCCTTACTACCACGACCTAATGCTGCGAAGCGTTTTGGTGGGTCTTCTAGTTATTTTTAAGTTTGTAGTGGTGTAAGAGAGGTATATGATTTCTTTTTACTCACAGCCATTATGTAATTGTTGATTACATTCCAGTGTTCATCCTCTGCTGGAGCCCCTACATAGTGTTCGACCTGCTGCAAGTGTACGGCTTCATCCCGCAGACGCAGACCTACATCGCGGTCGCCAACTTCATACAGAGCTTGGCCCCTCTCAACTCCGCCGCCAACCCCGTCATATACTGCATGTTCTCCACACACCTCTGTATGCCGCTCAGGTACCACAAGCTATCAGACAGAAGAGGAATTTAGAGAGGGATATGTTGAAGCAATACTTTGTCCATTCACTGTTTGGTTTGAGAGAGAAATAATTCTACCTGCCACTTAATTTCTAAGTTTTTCAAGATTTTTGGTTTCTGAGCTAACACGTTTAAAGCATAAAGGAATTTTTGAAAAATTCTAGCTGTAGAAGGTCTAGGGGAATCCAATAAGGTACTTATAGGCCAGTAAAATTAGATCAGAAATATGTCATGCCTCGACAAAATTCCCGGAAAGCTGGAAATCGTCTTAATCTTTCCGTTTTACATTCAAGTATATGAATTTGAAGATTGTTCCATTTTTCCTAGTGTGCTTTCGACCTGGAACCACAAAAACATCAGAGTTTTGGGTAATTTTTTATTATTTTGTAAATAAGTAAAAAACCGTTTATTCTACATAAACATTTTATATACAAGAATTGAAGAGGACAAAATTCTGCATTTATTGAGTACCCTCTGATAAAGATACTTTGAATAGTTATTAATTTATGGTAAGTTAAATAAAGGGTTTTGGCGAATTTCTCTTTTAGGGAAAGAGCTATTACTGTTGGTCTCATGGTAATCCCTAAGCCCGACCGTGATAACTTTAAGTTTTGAGGTCCTCAGAAGCCAAAAAACCCATACGTTCAAATCTATATAGATATGTATGTATCAATATGGATGTATATAAATGTATATACTTATGTATTTGTTTCCTCGATAACCCTCGCAAAAATGGTCTGATCTTAATAAAATTTGGCACGGACGTGTAAAGTAGTAATTATTCACAAATGATCGAAAAACAGCCCGATCGGACCATCGGAAAGGGGAGTGAGGGGGGGTAAACCCCAAAAAATGGGGTTTATTGAATTTGTTATGCAGAAAAATTAAAATATTCTAATTTTGGTTTATACATTTGAATTCAGCTTGAAAAAAACAAATAATTTAGTATTTTGAATCATTGCTCTATATCCATTGGTTACCGAGATATTGAGAGTGGTAAACACAGTACGTTGTCCCAGCAATGTTAACCTTATGGGAACCAAATAAAATTGTATATCTCCCTTATTTCTGAACATATCTCGAAAAAATTTGGCATGTGGCTTCATCTGGTTAAGATCTACTTGATATAGCGTAAAATCCACAAATTATATATATATTTTAGGCAGCAAACCTACGTACTCACCTTCCCAATGTTAACCTTATGGAAAATAAATAAAATTGTACAGCTACCTTATTTCTCAATATTTTGATAAAACTTTGTTTGTGCAACATCTAGTTGAGATCTATCTTGTTGAACATACCAAAAACTCTGTCAAAACTCTATATCTATCAAAACTCTGAACATACCTATCTTGTTAAACATACCAAGTTTCAACGAGATATGTTGAGAAATAAGCCAGCAACACACATTTATTGTTTTCCATAAGGTCAACATTGGGTAAATGAGTGGACAGGTTTGCTGCCTCAGAAATCTATAAACTTGGGGATTTTTGACCGTAATCAAGTCGACCTTAACTAGATAAAGCTACATAACTAGTCGGCAGGCCCGTGCTGGCCCGGGGGGACAGGGGGACGTGTCCCCCTGCGCCCTCCCCTTAAAGGTATAACCGGCGCCCTCTTGACACCAACAAAAATTTAATTTTTGACTTTTCTGTAATAAAAACTCAGAAAATCCAAATTTTTATTTAGAATGCCGGCATATTCAAATAGTCATTTTGTCAAAAGAAACCACGTTTTTCCTTGCTACTAAACAAACTGTTTGCTGTGTTAAGGTTGGGGCACTTGTCTGCATCACGCACCACCATTGTTGAAAAAACCGAATACTTATCCGGTTTTCGGGTATTTTTTAGGCTGCCCGGTGCTCGGGGATTTTGCAGAGCATTTTTCGATAACAATTGTATTGTATTTTTGTAAGTTTTGTCAACGAATGAAAATTAGTGGTGGGTCTATTAGCAATCACTAGCGTATGTTGTCTGCTATCAATACTTATATCCATGATTTGATCAAGTCCTCTTATATGTCTTATGGTCATTTCTTTAGGCAGTTTTATATAGGCCTTATGAAGGTTAGTGAAAACTTTACCCTGATTGAAATTGGATATTCGTACGTAGTTTAGAACATCGAAACATAATTTTAAAACTATATTGTATATCTATATTGAATAATTTAATTTGCTACCTTAATTTTGTTTTTCTTACGTCGGATTTACTCATAGCGGGTAAAAATGAATAATTTGGAAAAAATAAATATCCTATTTATTTTGTTAATAATAAACAAAATCAGGGAATCTATATATTAATACGCAAGCGGTTTTCTTTTCACAGTCCAACCGCAATAACGGCTGGACCGATTTTAACGTTTGAGGTGTCAAATTAAAGGGATTGTTATGTAGATTTGTCATCAAGACTCATAATTTTGAAAAAGGGCGTCACTAAAGTACAGTAAAGGGCTGAAGTTTCGGAACAGTAGCGCTATTCATGGACATTGAAGCAAGCTCAGTTTACTTTGTTTACAAACTGAACATATGGCCAAGCTCTGAATTAAACCACAGACTGCAGCAATTATAAATAATTTTTTGAAATGAAAAGAGCTGTTATATTTTATATTTATATATTTACAGCTGGTTTGGCTTTGTTTTCAACAGTTTTCTTTTTTAAACGATTTATTATGTAATTTAAATTAGGCCTGTGTTATGAAGTTTTTAAAGCTCTTAAAAATTGCAGTTACCAGTTTTATACAATATTTTACGATATCTCATAGTTGTATTAACCTGAGCGAATCTATTTTTAGATTTGGTGCATTTAAAATGCCACCAATAAGAAGAAGACGAACATTGACTGGTCGGAGGACTTGGAAAGAACACGATCGCAACCACTGGCATCACCCTCCCGATGTATACATTTATGCTCCTTCCAACCTCAGACCAATGAACTAAAAATGTTTTCTTTGTGGTGGGTTGCATTTCAATAATGAAAAGACTGGTAGAGATAATGCGTCGTTTATGTTTTTTTGCCACAAATATACAATATCTGTTTTGGCGATAATTATCAATAAGGTGCAGCGGCAATCCCTAAACAAAGAAAGTCATTGCTCACGGCGCCAGTGTTTACTCTCGGTCAGCTACATGTTGCTGTAAGCATAGAGCTTGATCGTTTGCCGGTGTTGGAATATACATTTAAGAAAAAAGAGGACATGGGGAAATGAAAGGTGTTCCCTTACAAATCGTGTACATTTACCGGAAACTCCTGCGGTAGATCAAATTAACATAACAATTTTCAGTAGCTTAGCCATAATTTTGTTTATGAATTTAGCCCTTTGATTAAACTTTAAAAGTATATAAGTAGGCTGATTATTCTTCATTCTTTTACTATAATATGACTTTTGCTCGATTTCGAGCTACGTGTTATCTAGTATTAATGTAAAAGAATAATTCTTTAAATGACAAAAGGTGAATATTAACAAGAAAATGTCGTAAAAATTGTATTAAATACAGAAATTTAACCATATAATCCTTTCTAATCCTGAAATTCCACTTTGAGTCCGTTTAAGTAAAAGCCTTAAGCAATTTTATTTTATAATCATACCGTGTTCGTAGGTCTAATGTTAACTCTTTGCTTTTATTCTTGTGCTGAACACTCTGCCGCGTTACAGACGCCGTTCCATGAAGTGCGCTGATACGTGGGGTAGAAGCTGAGAAGCAACCTGCAGACCATTACCATAGAATGGTGTTGCTGACTCCAGCACTCCAGTCCCCGCCACCGCGACCGTCGACCCGGGCTGATACCTTCACTTCTGTCGGATTCTGTACCTAGTAAAAAAAATTAAAGACACGTTTTATTTGCCTTTATCACATATTCTTTCATTTTTGACGATTCATGTTTAAGCATTGAAGTTTAATTAAGGTATGGGCTGTGTATTAAGGTAAATAAAAAAAATCGTATTAAATATAAACCTGTCTCTCTACACGTTTCTTCCCGGTCGTAAAACTGCAGGCGCGGGTACAAGCACAATCCCCCGACCATCCCAGTTTATAGATATCCCGACTCCTCACAATTCCACATCCACAGGGCTTTAGTGCATTGCCGCCTTCGGTTTATGGGGTTCACAAACCGGTCGTCGAAACGCTTCCGCAAAACTCGCACAACGGTAAATCACTTACCGTAGACGCCGAAGGAATGTTACTGCATGTGTCCTCGGCGGTTTCAACGAACGCCGGATCTGTTTTTTGCTGGTTATAGGCCTGCGTAAAAGCAGGATTATGCGCTAAAATATTCCCAGAGTCAAACTTTAAAAACTAAATTTAATATGCAATGGAATTTTTGTAATAATGATAAGCTGCTTATTCGAAAATGTTTTAATTCTGTCTCCGCATGAGGGGGCAATAGATATTATATTATAGATAATTGAGTTGTAAGGCTGAAAAAGAATCACTATTAAATTTATTGCCCCTCTTCCACAAATTATTCATTCAATTTTCTATTATAAATGAAAGAAAATTTAAAAAGATTAGCTAGAATTTTAATTTTATTAAAAACCCTGGGAAATATGAATTTACTAGAATGCGACCAGGGGTCACCCTGCTTTGTTAGGATTTCTGGAGTTGCACAGTTCGTTTTTATGACTCTGAATTGCATAAAAACGTGAGTTTGTTGGTCTTATGTTCTGAAATTTCCCTGGGGGAGAACCCCCAGACCCCCCCTGTGGTGGGTGCCCTACATCGTTATGTAGTGTATATCGATGGTGTCCTCCAAGGAAAATATCTACTGTAGGCAGGCCTCTGCCTGGCGCCCTCGTCATACTTGTCCCCCGCCCTTTCGACGTACCCAGCACGGGCCTGCTAGTCGGTCTCGGGCTTAGGGATTACCATGAGACCTACAGTAATAGCTCTTTCCCTAAAAGAGAAATTCGCCAAAAACCTTTATTTAACTTACCATAAATTAATTACTATTCAAAGTATCTTTATCAGAGGGTACTCAATGAATGCAGAATTTTGTCCTCTACAATTCTTGTACATAAACTGTTTATGTAGAATAAACGGTTTTTTACTTATTTACAAAAGAATAAAAAATGACCCAAAACTCTGATATTTTTGTGGTCCTAGGTCGAAAGCACACTAGGAAAAATGGGACAAACTTCAAATTCATATACTTGGATATAAAACGGAAAGATTAATAAGATTTCCAGCTTTCCGGGAATTTTGTCCAGGCTCAATCTTTATTTTACTGGCCTATTATAGGTTTCTATAAAAGAATCAAACAATTACAGTGTGATTATGAAGTATAGCTGGTGAGCAACATGTTGATGCTTGAGTTTGAAGTTTCGGCAGAGGAGGTGAAAAAATCATCAATGACGTGGAAGTAAGCAAAGCGATGTGATTAAGCTACTAGTCTGGTAGCTATAAAACACTAAACAAATATTAAGAGTGTGTTAACATTGGAAACGATGTTTTGTTCTTTCAATAACAATCAATAAACTGGTGAAATGTTTTTGGTTTGGCATGTAACTCATGACTGACACAAGAAATAATTGATGGTTGAATCAATTAATTGATTGCTTATTATTATTTCTTTCCCCTCCTCTAAAAATCCCAATTAATTCGGACTAGGGGCCCCATGCGCAAATTGCGCATTTTAATATTAATTCTGCTTGTGAGAAACTTACCTACAGTTAGAATAAATTGTATGGCTTCAAACTCACCTTTATAAATCACATTAACCTTTTCAAGTGAAATTTATATATCTCACCTAAGTAAACAAATGCGCAACTGAACAAAACACATACACACATTCATCACCCATGCACTATGTTTTTGAATTTGGTTGTCTTCTCGAACGACAGTAGGATAACGGAAAGCTTTTATAGGAAGTCCATGTGCAAATTGCGCACTTTAATATGTTTTCTGATGTTCAATTAGTCTTTTTCTATCAGCAGTTCTCCATTCTTGCCGAAGGTTACACATATTTTCTCCCTAATCACGTCGACTCATTTTTCTCCATGCCTTCTTCATCTTTCTGTTTCAGGATTTGGTTTACAACAAATTTATAATCTAACGATCATGCATCTTTACCATAAAGAATGATTTATCTGCCTAAATTTAAATCAAATCTTCAATGAAAGTGGCCCGAATTTATTTTTCTAAACTGTTTTGGATGTTGGTTAAATTTTCAGACAATCTATTTTTGTTTACAATGTGATGGTTAAAAATTTGTCTCAAGTAATCAACTGTTAAATTACAAACACATTTAAAACCATTATAACCCAAGTTGGTCAGCACTGGACCGTTGAAAGCGCCCTCTATAGATAAATTAAAGCCTCGGGTGTCGAAGCTGAAAAAGAAATGCATATTTTAACTATCTGTCGCAGGTGCGCTACATTATAAGCTTTAAAATGACACCTCAATAGTAAAAATCGGTTCAGTAGGATGTCTGAAAAAGGGATCTAACAGAAAAAAACCTTATTGCATTAAGTATATAGATTTTGTTTGTTGTAAACACCCAGGCTTCTTCAAGTCCTTCACCACCTACACTTTCTACTTGTTAAAACATAGAGATATATATATTGAGTTTCCTCAATTTTAACAATTACAACTTAAACTACTAATCAATAATCAAATAGCTTACATAAAAATATGCACACTCTTTTACTTAAATAAATGAAAAGTAAAAAATATACCTTGGCAGATTATCAATTACATTACTGCATCTTAGAGAACAAGTAATGCAGTGAATAACTATTCCCATATTGTTGGAGGTCACGACAGGGAATGTGGAGATTAGTTCTATCTATGGAAAATCTTATTGAAACCCTACTATTAAGAGGTAAAATTCCAATTGCAGGATTAACGTCTGTATGAATTTGAGGCGAAAATAAATTTTATTCAATTAAAACCGGTTTCATAAAAATTTGTCCTATCAAACCACAGACACATGAACCTGGAATATAATACCTCACACAGTGTTTCTCCACAGGAAAGTGCCCGTGCTGGGGTGGCTGTGTTGTGGCAGTGTGCCGCCAGGAGGTGACTCCAGCACCCTGACTGACACCACGAGTCAGCGGACTGCGCCCTCGACTAGGCGAGTCAACACCGTACAAATGCACCTCACACACTGTCTCTGTACAGGAAAGTGCCCGTGCTGGGGTGGCTGTGTGCCGCCAGGAGGTGACTCCAGCACCCTGACTGACACCACGAGTCAGCGGACTGCGACCTCCACTAGGCGAGTCAACACTGTACAAATGCACCTCACACAATGTCTCTGTATAGGAAAGTGCCCGTGCTGGGGTGGCTGTGTTGTGGCAGTGTGCCGCCAGGAGGTGACTCCAGCACCCTGACTGACACCACGAGTCAGCGGACTGCGCCCTCGACTAGACGAGTCAACACCGTACAAATGCACCTCTGAGATTGCTCATCCCTCAACTTGTGTGTTCGGCCCTCCTGTAATCTTAGTGGTACGTCTTAACTTTTACAATTTCAATTGATTAATATATATTTCATATATCGCTTTGAAGGGTATTGAAAATTTAGGAATGCCTCTTTAGGAAAGAGTGTAAAGTAGATTTACATTAACTCTCTAAAAGGTTCTTAGCCGTTTAATTTTTCCTGATCCAATATTTATGGATTTGTCAACGGCAGTTTAATCCAGTAAAGCCATTCGTCACTTATTAAGACATAGTGTATTTGTTACATTGAGCCTTCTTTGTCAGACCCCTAGATTCATCCAATCTCATTTTTTAGTGTTTTTAACCTGGCCTTGGATATTCTATCTTCAGTACAGCATTAACACGTTCGCTTCGCAGCAGACCAGTGACACATACATGCAACAGCCAGTTTCTTCGAGCAGGCTGCTGATGCATATAAATGACGGCTGGTCACATTACAATGGATTGAGGTCGCATTCAGAACTTGTGTCGTAGACTCTATGTTATTTAATAGCTAATATCATTGTAACCAATTATATGTCTGTCGCACATTTGTATTTTGCATCACTTAGCCTTTGAGCATGATGATTAGTGACGTTATATAACAGTTGGCAGAACTGCTTTTAACTTTTGCTGTATCATTGTCCACTTCTAAAGGAAGTAGCCCCAAGTCAAGCATGTGTTTCTTTTAGTGTGTCTCTGTATCGTTTGGTTAGTTAGTTTTCACCATCCAAATGAGTTCCTCTGGCAAGAATAAAAAAAACTCACATAAGTCACATTTTATGATGCTTGGTATTTGGAATATTTCAAGAAGAACATTATATTTTAAACTATTTACTATGATATAGAACGAGCATCACAAATATTGTTTACAAATACCATTGCATCGAATTAAAAAGTAAATTATCTTAGTTTAACAGATAACCTGGGGCAACTATCCTGGGTAAGGCAGACCCGTGTTCTGGGTTCTGGGTATGTGTACAGTTAACCGAGAGGCAACCGGTCCTTGGTAATGGGAAAACGTATACCGTACCTCGAGCGTTGCACATATGGGGCTTTCGGTAGCAAATGTATTTACAAGACAACACTGTTTTACACCCATCAGAGTTTTAGGGATAATTTGCCATTCTTATTAAATTTTAACTTATATATACTTCTATCACTTTTGATCATTTGTGTTTAGAACATTGTGATTGTGATCCGATCTGGCAGTTTTCTTCTCAAAACAGAGGCTGGGGAATATGGAAGGTCGCAGCAGATGATTCCAAACTCAAAGCTGCAGCGATCTGCGAGTATTGTGTTTCTCGGTACCATAAGTGTAATATTTGGTAAGTTATAGTTATTACCTTATTTTAAAATATCCCCTAGGAGTAACTCAATAAAACTAAATATATCGTTGTATATTATATTTTTTCCTTTGATAGCTGTGTCATTGGCTGTAACACAGTTCATTTGTTTAGATTTGTCAACCTCAAATACTACCTTTTTGTTAAAAGGTCTATGATCAAGAGCGCCAAATAAGGTGAGTGATTGCGATGCTGCTGAAATTAGTGTTTGACATGATTGTATGTTTAAGTAACTAGCTGTTTTAAACTGTAAAAAGGCCCTTAAATCACAAGCAGTTTTGAAAGCAAAACAAAAACATATAATTTACTCTTTTCAGCCGTGTTTCAACAGATGTTTTGGTGAGTTTCAGCTTTTGCTGGCAGCATAATTTTGTGCTAAGAGAAACCTTGAACAAATCTTTTATCCCCTCAGGAATAATATTAGTTTTGCCATTAGATTAAAAAAATTTGCTAGAACCTGAGTAGACCGCAAACCTTTCAGGATAGTTGCATCATTGGAAGTGAATATGAATGAATTTTGAAACAGCAAACACTTCATGAGCCCATTTCATTAAATGTTTTCTAGTTACTTGTTTCCTAGTTTACTAGTTTTGTAGTTAATTTTGACGCCATAGCAAATCTTGAAGTTTTGTGAATAAAGAGATTTTGATTTGATTTGTTACTAACAATATACCCTTTCTTTTGTCATGTTCAGAGGATGCCCACAGTCCACTGGGTATGCTAAATATTATAGTCTTCAGTCTTCACAAATTTTTTCCTTTTTGTCTTTTGTTATAGGACCAAACAACACTTCAAGATGAAAGCAAATATTCTATAGAGCAGCAATGGTTATTTTAAACACGTTGTCTGTAGTGAAATTAACATTAAATATCACTATTTTGATGATAAAAAATACCTTAGACTCTCTGATATAACATAATGTGGAGGACAGCAGATCTGAATACAAAAAAATCCAGATTTTCCAGAGTCAGCTACTAGAGTGTCGATATAAGCCAAGTTTAAAAAAGGATAGTAAATTTGGAGTTTTCTTTGTAAATAAGATTTTTTTTTGTAAAAGTTAAAATGAGTAATACCTTATATATTATTTGAAATCCTATAATAAACAGTTGTGTTTGTTTAATATTTTCTTAAAAGTTTACAGGTGTTTTTTCAAATCTATCTTCAGATGGTACAACGGATTTTCTATGGAGTATCAGTCATTACTTGAGTCAAAGTTAAGGTAATGTTCCTGTAAAATAATTTCTATACAAGTCTAAAATTTTCCCACAATCTGTGGTCAAAAGTTAAATATCAGATCATTGTTATCATTTCTTTGCACCCTCTATATGTTTAAAATAACTACAAGTTCATGGCAGAACTGATACGTATTTTGATTAAGAAACATGTTATTCTTAAGTACAGCTGATGCTTGCCGACTCAAAATTCACAGGACTGTGATTTTAGAGAATTTCACTTTACCTAAGTTATGAGTAATTCTATTTATGCACAATATAAGTTTTAGAGACCAATCTTGATTACATTTGACTTACAGAGGCAAGTCCAGCTTAGTTCGATTTACAGGTGTAATGAAAATGAAAATTCAAGCTACAGAGGTAAATAATAGTGACGCTGGACCAAACATGATTCACTAAAATTTAAGACTGTACACTTGGGTTTCAATTTATAGAGGTGTATTGAGAAAACTTTGAGATATAGAGGTAATTTTTGACTTGTGGAGGAGCAGTGCAAAGTTGCAGTCCGAGTTGTAGAGGCATTTTTTGTCTCTTTGGCTTGTAGAGGTAAAATACAACTTCGAAAAGAATTATGTTGAGTTGTTTTATGCATGTCATTATTTCAACATAGACAGGTCTTTCCAAGTTACGAAAATAATTTAAAAGATTGGAAAATTTCAAGTTAAGGAGGTTAGAGTTATAGCTAGAGTTGACTGTACTTAAAAAATAAGTAAGATGAAAATTTTTATAAAGACTATTGACCATAGAGAAATAAATTAATCCTTCAGAGTTCTGCCATATCAATACGTAAACATAACAAATATATACTAGAAGATGTGAGCCCAGCTAAAAAAAATATATATACACTTTGATGATTCATATGGACCTAAGATATAGATAGATTTAATCAGGTTGAATTAATGTTGCAACTATTTTATTTCATAAATTGCTTAATGTTTTTTAGGTAATTGGTGAGGAAGAGTAGTGAGAAGTTACAGGATGAACTGATAGTAGGCCTATGAGATCCTTGTGAACTCAGCTAGTTAAGTGAAAAATTTGTAAAAAATGATATCAGTCATATTTTAATGTAAATGTATTTGTATTGGCTTGTAAAACATATTTGGTACTGTTATTTATATGTTATGTTTAAGGTATTTACCAAAGATTTTATCTAGATAGGTTACATTAATACATATAAATATTGCTGTTGATTTCTTTTTTTGTTTTAGAGGCCAAAGTTATGTTTCAGTTTCACTATTAATTACAATTATAATTAAAATTGATTGCAATTTTTACATTTTTTATAAGATCAAAATAGTTCTTGACATTTAATAATACCGTTTTTTCAGTTTAGGCAAAGGCCTTTAAAAAAAATTACATTTGTAAAGTTTGTAACAATTCTACAAAATTAGAATTGGGCCATTGTTCCTGAGTAATATGAACAACGGAGCATAATTCACAATCGTCATTCAGTATTTAATAAAATAAAAGAAAAAAGTTGTTCCCTTTCCGGTGCTACCAGTTCATTTTCTTAAATGTTAATAGAAAAGTGGAAAGGTTGAAAAGGAAAACATGATGTATTTTGTTTTAATGCAAATTATTTTGTTTTATCGAAGTGATAACTGAAAAGTTACTGAATTTATCCCAGTCTCGTTCTTAAACGCTAGTGCTTACAGAACTTAATGCTGCAAAAAGAATGAACGATAAAACAATTTCCCCAACAAAGATAGATTTGTAATGAAAAAAAGTTAATTTTCAGTAATTTCTTTTGCATTAAACAAATAACCAAGCATAAAAAAAAGACTTATGACCCAAGAAAAAGCTATTTAACCATAATAATAAAAAGAATGTCAATCTACAATAAATCCCTTGACATAACACATTGAAAAAATAAAACTAAACTCAAGCAATAAACACACTGATATTATAATCCCTTTATACATTTTTTATTCAGTCTCTTAAAATTCATTGTATCAAGGGTATATTATAATTTTTATCGTGAGCAAAGCCTCGGGTAACTACTAGTTTGTTAAACATTCAGAGCTATTACCTTACAATTTTTAGGTAAGAGTATGCATCATCAAGAAAGAAGGAAACATAAATTACCTATGTGTAAAAATTATGCTTTTTTGTTAGACACGATTCAGAAAAAACAACTTAAAAGAATACAATGAAAGTCTTTTTAGCTTATACTGGTCAATAACATTAATTTTTGTGATATACCATTTACATATTTTACATAAATATGTTTTTTCCTTGGTTTAGCCTGAGGAATATCACCTTTTACCAATAGTTTTTTTTATTTTATTTTGTTGTCAATTTTGTCATCATTTGTAGGTGTTCTTTAAGACAAACGCTAGATAATAACTGTACACTTGTACAAATAAACAGGGTACTCAACACATAGACATTGCACTATAATAATCTAAGTCATACCTCCTATATTTGTAATATAAAGGTCTCAAGTGAAAGACATTAGTTTATTGGTTTGGATAAAATAAATGATTTATTATTGTTGTAAAATTCTTTGTTTATTAATCCTAATGGCTGCTTTTATACACTTGAGACAACATTATAGAATCAAAGTTTTTGTTTCCTATTATTAAAAGATGACTGATTGAGTGAAGCTTTTTTTGCTATCTCTATTTAAATGTCAATGTTTATGCAGTGTCTGGGGGTGTAGGCAAGGTAAGGTCCCCTTGCAGACATGTATAATCACTTTCTGAGCTAAGGCAATTAGGAAAGGACAGGACCTATCAAACTCCTGCTTCATGTAACCTAGCGTAAACCAATTACAAAAAAAACTCAGCCTTGCTCCTGAAGAGGGTTCCCTACCTACGCCAAAATATGCCTAAAACACGCTCCACGCGGTGTCATTTAGCACATACAGATCTCAAAAAAAAAATTTAATTTAACCTACCATTTCAGAGATAAAGAGTTATAGAATGCTTATTGCAAATCCCAAGTCGTCCATGTTTACGTAATCTATATTGTCATTTGTTACTTAATACATTGCATTAAAGTTGACCAACTTTAACGCCTTATATCTTTTGAAGTAGTGAGTACTAACGATTATGGAGAAGCAATAAACACTCTACAACTCTTTATCTTTACAATGGTGTATCCAAATAAATTTTATTTTAAGGATTGGAGACACTAAATGACACTGTGTTTACTTACCCCTGTACCGCCTTGTGCGGTGAAAAGTGCACAAATTTAACATGAGCTCTTATGAAGCCGCAGTTCTAAAAGTCGCCACTAGTGTTGCAGAAAAACGAAAACTGCCATAGGTAGGGAACCCTCTTAAGGAAGAAAGAACCATCTACCAAAACGAGGGTCACTTATCCCTTAAGGCTCACATCCATTAATGTATATTGTTGAGCCCCCTCCCCTCCCCAACCCCCCCCCCCCGTCAAAGCTTTGCTTAACCTCTTCATTTCTTTTCCCTTTTCCTTGTCCTGTATTAATGTATGGTGCTAAAGGGTTGTTAGGGCCCAAGGGGAAAGGGGAAGCTTCCTTTCCCTTACTTTCTGGTAGCTGTTCAAAAAGGCAAAAAAAATGGCTGAGCTACCCTCATAGAATTTTTTTAAGGGGTGGGGCAACCCAGGCTACCTTATACTACCTACAAAAAAACTCAAGACCTCCCAGACGACTGCCACCCAGAGGAAACTACCCCTCAATGCTGCATATGGAGTAGTCTACCCTGTTTGTTGGAACCTTGTTTGGTTGGAGTTTATCAAATAAGTATTTTTTTTATCCAGGATGACCTCCTTGGTCCCCAACAGGGCTCAGAACTGACTGGGTATCTAAGCAAAGTCGGGAACCAAATTTTCCAAAGAGAAGCCAAAGTGAATATAATGCTGGCCATTCTATTTCACCACTTAGACTTACGAATACAATGACTTTAAAGTTAACCTTTCATACAAAGGCCATCCAGAAAGTAATAAGACATGTTTTGCCGCTAAGTCTAGCCCTGTTGCCCCCCCCCCCACCCCCTCCTGACTGAAAGTGTGGTTAAAAGCTCCACTCCATGCCTCAATGTGACCCGAGTCTTGCATCTTGCTACCAACAGATCATGCATTTCAGTTTTACAGCATTTCAAATAGGCATTATCCATAAAAAAACTTAAAGTGCATAAGAACTGACCAAGTTGCTTCTTTCAGTTAATTCAAAATGGCGGTAACTTTTATGGCCCCAAACCACTGTCACAATCAGTCACTCACATTCAGCATGTTCTTTATGAATGTCAGTTTGAAAAACTATTAGACTGAAAAATGTGTGACTGGTTGGCAGTAAGACTCGGCTTACATTGTGGCCAGGAGCGGAGCTATCAGCGGAAGGGGGGGGGGGGGGGGAGCAAAGCGCTTGATGTAAATGCAAATCATCTATAAAAATTTTGTTCTCTTAGTTTTATAATGAATGAGAAGTTGTGCTGTATTGTGTATCATGTTATCGTATGACTCATTTGTAAGCTACAATAATTTATATTTATTCGTTATATATGCTACAATGTAATTGGATCTGTATGTTTAGAAGTATTTCAAATTAAATAAATCATCTGTTACTTTCAGGCTTTTTATAAGGTATATGATCTAATGTAGGTCTGCATTAGGATGATTCGTATAACCACAAATGTTGGTCAATAATATTAGAACTTAAGTAACGCTAAAGCCGCATTTACACCGACTCCGGTGTGAACGCGGCTTTAGTATTACTTAAGTTCCATATTATTGACCAACTCAAATCATTGAACTCTCACAACAGGTGTTGTCGACCAATGTTGGCGACAAATCAAAGAATGCCAGTTTTTTGTTGTCAACATTTCGATGTTGGCGACAGTTTTCCCGTGTTCGCAACTGAAATTTAGTTTTCCACAAAAAGTCGGTAAATATCAAAGGATGTTTTGAACATGTGCTGTACCTCATTTACAGCACATTTGTTGCAGTACCTCTTGCACATAACAGTTTGTCATCAATACACCCCCACTACCCCTCGTGCTACTACCACACTACTACCACCACAACGAGTTTGCTTTTGAAAATGCCGCCGCCCTGGTCCACTGTCACAACTCCATCTTGCCCAATCATAAGGAACAAATAAACAAAACTGAGTGTTAATAAGTGAATGTAAAAAAATATTTTTTCAATAAGCAATAAATATATAAATACATATATTTTTTTAAAGGATGGCACCCTCTTTTTCACCTTGCCTTTGCCCCGCCCACATAGACTGTTGATCTGTGCATGGACGTTATCAAACAAAGGCAAGGAGTGAACCGGTACAGTATAAGGGTGAACAGTACTGATACAAGCTCTGGTGAGTATGCGATAAGCTCGAGTCTCAAACCTGCGACATTTCAGGGTCACAGTTCCGAGGCCGAGAGCACTAACAACTGCGCCAGCGACTCACTAACTGGTACTACATATTCTGAAAAAATCGTAAACAGCCATCTGTCTGTCGTTCACCTGTCAGGGGATCGACATCAACCCTAGAATATGAATATTCCCTATTTACAACAAACTATGTCTAAAATACACTAAGTCACATAGCGCCTATGCAATTGCAGTTTTCAAAATAAAATGTAATTTAATATATGCCATTTAAAAGATAACACAATTGTAGAATATTTATTGTGAAATCCAAAATCATTAATGTATTCTGAGAATTCATTCCATTGAAATGACCAAATTTAACGCCATGTAGCTTTTAATGAGAGAGCATAAGTGAACCTGGAGAAGCAATAAACACACAACAACTCTTTATCAGCCTCTCTTTGCAGTGATACGTCGTTTGAAGAACTAGAGACGTTATTGACACTGTGTTTTCCCTGCGCCGCCTTGCACAACAATGGCCTCTTATTTAGCTGCAGTTCCAAAAGTCGCCACTAGTGTAGAAGAGAAATGAAAACTGCCATAAGTAAGAAACCCGCTGTAGAACTGGATCTTAGTGCTACTGTTTTTTAGGAATCCACTGTTGAGATAAGATAAGCACGTTGCACAGAAACAGTACATCCTCTGCTCTAGACGTCCCAAGAAGAACTGAGCAATGGTGGAAGTGGTGATCAAGGCCAAAAATGTTGTGAACAAAACAAATACAAAATTTGAACTTTGTCGCCAACATTTGTCACTTACTTTTTTTTTCTTTAAATAACATTTTTTGGGATTTGTTATACCTACTAACTATTGGGCTTCTACCCACCTCCAGGTTTATGGTGATAAGTCCATCCATCCGTTCAGCGTTAGTTTTTGAAAAAATTCTCTTGTCAACTAAAACACATTAACACGTTCGCTTCTGCGGACGTTCCGGAACGTCACCGGGAACATGGCGCTAGGAGCTAGGAACGTTCCGGAACGGCACCGTTCGTTGTTTAACGTTGTCATGGATTAGCCAGCTCCTCATGAGCGTTCTATATTTCCTTGCAGCTCTTGGGGATATACTTTTCCCACAATAGAAAACATTATTTCCAAAAATTACCACCAGGGTCATTTAGATAAGGGATTGCCTTACACTAGTTCAGCGCCCCATCTAGCGGCCAGCAGCGAACGTGTTAAACACAACACACAACACACGACACAGAACATATACATTTAATGGGTATATATTTTTGGCGTTTTATGTTCCGTGTCGTGTGTTGTGTGTTATGTTTAATGTTTTTTTTAATGTTGACAAGAGGATTTCTTCAAAAAATCATCGCTGAACGGACTTACCGCCATAAACCTGGAAGTGGGTAGAAGCCCAATGGTTAGTAAATATTTGTCACTAACACCTGTCGTCAACATGGGTTCGAGGCAAAAGATGTAAACATTTTGTTGTCGACTAAGGTGTAAACGCGGCTCGATATCTTAAATAATTTCTGAATAAATAAAATGGAATTTGGTATGGGAAGCTTTGGTAAATAAGGCTGGCTAATGCGGAATTATTAGAGAAAAGTATTCAATTAGATTTTGGTCAAGTAATTTCCTCGAATTAAAATTCAATTAAAATTCGAATTAAATAGTGTTTTTGAAATGGCAGCTTCTCACATTTATTAGCTAAAAACGCAATTTTTTTGAGGCAAATGTAACAAGGTGACATTGGAAAAGCTGAATAATGCTAGCATTTGTGCACAAACGACAGTTTAATTTCAACCAACACAAGTTCTTAACAGAGTCTTATCTAAGTAAACTATAACAAATAACTAACAATATTGCTTCTTGGTGATCAATAAAACTGATCTACCACAAAAAGCACAACAACAGGAAATCGGTAACATATTATAATTGTTTTAAACCAAACGAGAATATGGCTAAAACCATAATATTCGACACTAAAATGATTTAGAAGTAGGGCCCTATTACCTAAAATAAGTAAATAGTAAATGTAATACAGTAGAGTCCCGCAAACCCGGACTTCGATAACCCGGGATTCTGGATAACTCGGAAAGCCTGCAAGAGCAATAAAGTGCATTGAGATTCAAGGCCAGAGCGCGGTGTGACACATTTAAAACAGTTTAAGCTTTTCTTTAAGTTTTTTTGTAACTAATTTAGTTTTTATATTTTTTACTATGCAATAAATAAATGATTTCTTATAGAAATAACAGAAACCATTCTTATTTTTTCTTATTTTTACTCATTTCCCGATAACTCGGAATTTCCACAAACCCGGACACCGTTCGGTCCACATTAGTCCGGGTTTGTGGGAATCTACTGTATTCTTTTAATTGAGGTATAAAGATCAGATCCATCTTAGGTTCTGATACCCTATAATTTGCATTCAAATAGTAATATCAGTTAGATAGAAAGTCAATCGATATGCATGTTCATTGTTATATTGACTAGAACTAGACCGCAAGAAGAATGCATGCATATAATTTAAATGTATTCAAATTTATAAAGGTTAACTGGTTTATTTTTTCACAATTATATAATATATCATGAGGTAAGATTGAGGTATTTTAAGTAATGCTACACTCTAAGATTATAATAGAGGGGAATAGTACAGAGTCAACAGTAGGTGTCTATAGTTTCGAAACTCGATATCAAAAGCCAAATAAACTGTTTACTATTAATCAAGAAATAAAAGAGTGTGAGCACTCTTAACTTTTTCTTTACATACATTATATACAGTATGAAAATATTACAGTACACCTCAGATTGTCTGAAATCAAATTATTTGGATGAGGCTGAAAAAAAGATTAACAGGGAAAATAAAGTTTTTCTAGAGTATAGCAATGTATTATTTGAACATGAAGTATGCTAACTGAAGTACAGTACATACAAACCAAACATAGAATCTAAATCTTTCAAAATGGTTTGATTTTTGAAATTTGAGAGTTCAATCTCAAAGCAACCTAGATTTGATAAAACTTGGGACGGTCAGACTTTGATTTTCATACTTTTCAAATTTGACTGCTACAAAACTGTGGACAAGTTTCTCGAGAGTTTTCTGCTGCGTTCTGACAACAATAACAGCAAAGCTGAGAATAATCACAATATTGGTGTAACTTCAAATTTTCCTTTTTTGTTGAGATCGGATCTCTGCCACAGTAATCAGCATTGTTCAAGGTGTACTGTGAATGTAGCGAATATCAACCTCTTCCCTCGTATTTTATTGAATCATTGCAGGATGGTAGCAGTATCTTTTTCTTTGTTAGATGATATACATCGTTGATTTTTAAGTCGGCAAAAAAAAAAAAAACACAAAAACACGATGTTATAAAAGTGACTTTGATGAAATAAAGTTGAAGGACGTTAAAACATGATTCAAATACCACGATCTCTGTTGTTTAAAAGATAAAATAAGTTTTTCGCTAATGCTATTGCATCAGTTACTTGTTGCATAGTTACTCAACCAAACCATGCTTTAGTGGATCAGGCAGGAGGTAGACTTTCACCTACAATACAGTAGAGTCCCGCAAACCCGGACTTCGATAACCCGGAATTCTGGATAACTCGGAAAGCCTGCCAGAGCAATAAAATGCATTGAGATTCAAGGCCAGAGCACGGTGTGACACATTTAAAACAGTTTTAGTTTTTCTTTATGTCTTTTTTGTAATTAATATAGTTTTATATTTTTTACTATGCAATAAATAAATGATTTCTTATAGAAATAACAGAAACTATTCTTATTCTTTCATATTTTACTCATTTCCCGATAACTCGGAATTTTTACAAACCCGGACACCGATATATTAGCACCGGATATTAGCTGTCATTTACGGATAGATTTCAAGCTGAAAACAGTGCTTAAAACAATATTTTTAAAATTGTTAGAGCTTAACACATTTTGAAGTACTAATGAACATACTACATCACTTCTGTGTCCTATTTTGGGTTTCAAAATCATGGACACCTTTTTGATGACCCTGTATGTCTGAAATTGTAGACAACATTTACCAATGAGCTCTAGCCTACCTAATTAGCATACAACTTCTAACACTAATGAATCTACAGGCATCTTTAACACTAAGCAAAATTATTGTTTCATTTGGCGTCTAAATGCCACCTTAAATGTTCTAATTTGTATAATGCAAATTATGATTAAGGCCTGCATACTGTAACATACTCCTGCATTCACTGTTGTATTTCAAACTTTTAACTTCTTTTAAAGGCACAAAAACAGAAGGAGTTCATAAACGCTTCAACTACTATATCACCTGTTATTTTCATGCTATATTGTAATTTTTTAACTCGGTTGTTCAAAGCTAACAAAGCTATTCCAGACGTTTGTAATAAAAATTGGGTCTTAATAAAATGAAGTAAGATAATCTTCTACATCTTCACTGAAAAATTCCCTCTACACGCACTTATTCACTATTCATAGGACACGTGTTTCGGCTGCGGTGTGACACATTTAAAACAGTTTAACTTTTTCTTTAAGTTTTTTTTGTAACTAATATAGTTTTTATATTTTTACTATGCAATAAATAAATGATTTCTTATAGAAATAACAGAAACCATTCTTATTTTTTCTTATTTTTACTCATTTCCCGATAACTCGGAATTTTCACAAAACCGGACACCGTTCGGTCCACATTAGTCCGGGTTTGTGGGAATCTACTGTATTCTTTCAATTGAAGTATAAAGATCAGATCCATCTTAGGTTCTGATACCCTATAATTTTCGTTCAAATAGTAATATCAGTTAGATAGAAAGTCAATCGATTTGCATGTTCATTATTATATTGACTAGAACTAGACCGCAAGAAGAATGCATGCATATAATTTAAATGTATTCAAATTTATAAAGGTTAACTGGTTTATTTTTTCACAATTATATGATATATCATGAGGTAAGGTTGAGGTATTTTAAGTAATGCTACACTCTAAGATTATAATAGAGGGGAATAGTACAGAGTCAACAGTAGGTGTCTATAGTTTCGAAACTCGATATCAAAAGCCAAATAAACTGTTTACTATTAATCAAGAAATAAAAGAGTGTGAGCACTCTTAACTTTTTCTTTACATACATTATATACAGTATGAAAATATTACAGTACACCTCAGATTGTCTGAAATCAAATTATTTGGATGAGGTTGAAAAAAAAGATTAACAGTGAAAATAAAGTTTTTCTCTTGAGTATAGCAATGTATTATTTGAACATGAAGTATGCTAACTGAAGTACAGTACATATAAACCAAACATAGAATCTAAATCTTTCAAAATGGTTTGATTCCTGAAATTTGAGAGTTCAATCTCAAAGTAACCTAGATTTGATCAAACTTGGGGCGGTCAGACTTTGATTTTCATACTTTTCAAATTTGACTGCTACAAAACTGTGGACAAGTTTCTCGAGAGTTTTCTGCTGCGTTCTGACAACAATAACAGCAAAGCTGAGAATAATCACATTATTGGTGTAACTTCAAATTTTCCTTTTTTGTTGAGATCGGATCTCTGCCACAGTAATCAGCATTGTTCAAGGTGTACTGTGAATGTAGCGAATATCAACCTCTTCCCTCGTATTTTATTGAATCATTGCAGGATGGTAGCAGTATCTTTTTCTTTGTTAGATGATATATATCGTTGATTTTTAAGTCGGCAAGAAAAAAAAACACAAAAACACGATGTTATAAAAGTGACTTTGATGAAATAAAGTTGAAGGACGTTAAAACATGATTCAAATACCACGATCTCTGTTGTTTAAAAGATAAAATAAGTTTTTCGCTAATGCTATTGCATCAGTTACTTGTTGCATAGTTACTCAACCAAACCATGCTTTAGTGGATCAGGCAGGAGGTAGACTTTCACCTACAATACAGTAGAGTCCCGCAAACCCGGACTTCGATAACCCGGAATTCTGGATAACTCGGAAAGCCTGCCAGAGCAATAAAATGCATTGAGATTCAAGGCCAGAGCACGGTGTGACACATTTAAAACAGTTTTAGTTTTTCTTTATTTCTTTTTTGTAATTAATATAGTTTTATATTTTTACTATGCAATAAATAAATGATTTCTTATAGAAATAACAGAAACTATTCTTATTCTTTCATATTTTACTCATTTCCCGATAACTCGGAATTTTTACAAACCCGGACACCGATATATTAGCACCGGATATTAGCTGTCATTTACGGATAGATTTCAAGCTGAAAACAGTGCTTAAAACAATATTTTTAAAATTGTTAGAGCTTAACACATTTTGAAGTACTAATGAACATACTACATCACTTCTGTGTCCTATTTTGGGTTTCAAAATCATGGACACCTTTTTGATGACCCTGTATGTCTGAAATTGTAGACAACATTTACCAATGAGCTCTAGCCTACCTAATTAGCATACAACTTCTAACACTAATGAATCTACAGGCATCTTTCTTTAACACTAAGCAAAATTATTGTTTCATTTGGCGTCTAAATGCCACTTTAAATGTTCTAATTTGTATAATGCAAATTATGATTAAGGCCTGCATACTGTAACATACTCCTGCATTCACTGTTGCATTTCAAACTTTTAACTTCTTTTAAAGGCACAAAAACAGAAGGAGTTCATAAACGCTTCAACTACTATATCACCTGTTATTTTCATGCTATCTTGTAATTTTTCAACTTGGTTGTCCAAAGCTAACAAAGCTATTCCAGACGTTTGTAATAAAAATTGGGTCTTAATAAAATGAAGTAAGATAATCTTCTACATCTTCACTGAAAAATTCCGTCTACACGCACTGATTCACTATTCATAGGACACGTATTTCGGCTGTCGCCAATGTCAACTACATCAGAGTGATGTAATCGTCTTGATTCAGAGTGATGTAGTTGAAATTGGCAACAGCCGAAACACGTGTCCTACGAACAGTGAATCAGTGCGTGCAAACGTAAGTTTTGAGTGAAAATGTTGTAGAAGATTTATCCAGTGTCGCACAGATACCAGAGACCATCTCTCCAGTAAGCGAATAACAAAAAATGCATCAGTTATTTCCATAGAACCTAATAAAATAAATCAATAACATTTTAAAGAAGAGTTGGTTTCTGTACAACGTCCATTTGTCAGCACTAAAAGAAAAAAACGCAGAAACTACTGGACGGGACTGAAATTTTGCACGAAGGTCCAACACGATCCAGGTCCACGAAAGGTTTGCACGAAGGTCCACGAAGGTCCAGGTTTGCACGATCGAAGACAACTCATATGCTATTCAATTAAATCTTCTCGGGTGTCACCCTATAGGCTTTTTACGTATTTATTTTATGAACCTTGATGGGATTTAGGTTTTCCTGCCTGGTTTTTATTTGGTTTCCAAAGGAATTTTGGTTACTTTCCAGTTTTACTATGTGAAGAATATTAATAACAGCTAGCTTTTTTAGTCAGTTTAAGTGCATTTTGCTCATGTTTAGTGTAGATCAATTATAATGGCAAAAGGCCGATATTAAAAAATCTGACTGAGAGAAAATTCTGTAACTAAGTACATGTTGGATGTTTTATTTCTGTAATTTTTTTCATCCTGGGAACAGGAGGAGGTAATAAATACTTTTATAATGCAATCACAAGTTAAAACTACTTAACATTAGACTAGTCACAATTAAATTGAAAAAAAAATCATAAATGCTAATGGCAATATAGTAATTATTCCTGGTGTTACATTTTACATCAACGCAAGGATTTGAATTTAGAAGGCAAGTAAAAATTATGCTAACCGAGCACTTTTACATTCAAACGAGCATAATTTAGGAAAAAGTTTAAAATTCTCTTTAAGTAAAAGGAAAATTTCATATTCTTCGGCACATCGGCATTTGGGTGTTCTGGTTACTTACATCTTTGAGCAAACTGTAAAACTGAAAATCTTAATAAAAATCTAGAATAGATCTTAAAGAAGTTGAAAAAATGCAAACTATCAGAGTTTACATCTACTGTGGCTGACAAGCTACTTCACATTTTATGTTCACATTTCATTTACATTGGCATATAAATTCCATATAAAGAATGTAACTTAATTTGGGGTTTGGAAATTACGGTTAGAATTGTACAAGAAGTAAAAATCTATTCAGTTTTAGCGCCTTAACTATTCTTTCGTTGATGACGGTGGTCAGGATGCCCTTATATTTTTTTTCATGACAGGAGCATTCAACATGCTTTTACTGTTCTTTTTCCAGTAGCTCAAGTTCCATAAAGGACCAATGATCACCTAGATCATGTATAATCCATGTACAGGCCTCGCCTCAAAAGACTTACCAATTCAAGACATGATTAATGTTGATCTCGTAACTTGACTATGTATGAAAAAATGTCAATTAATAATATTATAATACTTGTCCTGATTTTGTGTCAAATGCCCGATATTTAAAAACTTTTATCTGGCCACCCTCTGCAAAAATAAATGGGGATTGTGATTTGCGTTGTGATGGGCAGTGACACAAACACACGTAAATAATACATCAATTTTAATAACCCTACAATAATGGCTCCTACCCACAAATTAATAAACCTACATTTTCCATCAATTTAAGGAAACCTTTCCACCTGCAGTGCGCTTATGTCCAAGATCTTTCAGAGTCTGGACTAAAGGGAATTCTAATGTACGTCGAAATCAGTAGAACTTGGAGCTATTACGTATGTTTCTAATGTGATTATAAAAATTATTAATTTTATTGTAGTCAGTATTTAAACCTTACGCTAAAACAGCTGAAAAATTTGGTCTCATTTCAATCACAACCAGTTGTGTTTCAAAAATCATAAAAATTTAGATAGGCCAGGTAAAAATCAGATAGAAATAGAAGCAAGCTTTATGTCTTGTGGAGTGATTCAAACTTTGTGTTTATTATACTTACTTATCACATACTTACTAATAAAAAAGCTAAGTACCAATTTTCTGCTGTTATACTTCCTACTATTACATTTTCTCTATTTTACTATGTTGCTAACATTTGCTACTTCTACATCTTTAGCCGCATCGGCTTCATACAATTTCTCCATTTCCGTCCCCTCTATTAAGACTCGCTTCTCAATGTACTCTTTGATTTTCTCCAATTCCTTGACCTGCTTCTCATATTGATAACGACAGACGATCCTGGAACATATTCCATTTATGTTTTAATAATACAGATTTCTCCACAAATGCTACAATCATATTAAAGCTAGCATTCATAAATATAACAACATAAGTTTACTCATATTCTATCCTAGACAATGCATGTAAGAAGGTCGATGCCTATACCGAATGTCAAATAGGTATTTCAACCTCTGCCACAATAGTCATGAAAAACTGATGTGTACAGTGCCACCAAAAAATAAAAGTGATATGTACAGTGCCATGAAAAACTTTCTTTTACGTCACCATCGTGTCATTAATGAGCCACTCGTCACTTAGGCAAATAAAAATGCTACAAGAAAGTCTTCTGCTATGGCCCTGTTACGTAAATGGTACCAAAGGATTTATCACGGACACAGTATAAGAAGCAGTGTCCCCCAATACCGCTACAAAAGTATCAAAACTCTTATCATGAGTTTATCAGAACTACAAGACCAGTATCTTGGGCTGCAATGGCAACGGGGGTAACACGCGGAGCCCCAGAGCTTCCAAGGCCAGAGAGACACCCAATCTTGGTCTAACAACGTGCGAAACATCATCCAAAAATCGGTAATAATTTTGTTACCTATTTTAATATTAACGTGTTTATAATTTTTCCTAGAATCCTGATGCCGACTTATACTTAAGTCAAGAGCCAAAGAAATTCATTACTTACTCTACGTACAAAACTATGGGCCTATTTTAATTTAGGGTGATCCTCTCATAAATTTTGCCCTCAGGCCCCTAAAGATATCGTTTCGGCACTGTCAGCAACTCACAATACACCATTTAGTAGCACTGATAGCAGTTTATTTGCAAGCCGCCACCAGTCTAGTTCAATAAACAGCCAACTCGTATGTGAGCTAGTTGAGGGAATATTTCAGGAATATTTTTTTCAATCCGGAAGTCTTATTTAACACATTTAGTTAACAGTTGCTGCTGCTATTGTTCTGAATTATCAGTAGGAGCACACCCGCCAACATTCAGAGGCAACATTCAAAATATGGCAATGTTGCCATTGTTGCCATGGATTAGCCAGCTTGTAACGAGCCATATATATTCCTTTTTATTTCTCATGTATGTTTCTTGAAATGATTCTTAAAAACACAGTTTGCTGAGAATCACCACCAGGACAGTTTAGAAAAATACTTGTCACACAATATATATATATATATCATATATTTAATTTCGTAAGGCGATTCTTTGTGTCAAAATTGTGGGCAAGTCGTAGAAAGATGGGAGCGGGCTCAAATTAAAGGTCTCTATTCCGTGATGGCGGGAAAAATACTGAAATTGCTTGAAATTCACCAGAAAACGAGAAATAACGTAAAATATCCGTCATTTAAAAAGCATTAGGATATAAAAACGTCTGTTTTGTTTATATTAAAACATGTGATGCTGATGCTTGATTTAAAGCCATATGCTAGATGTTGACATATGGTTTTTTTTCAACAGGCAGCTAACGTAACTATTTAATGTACTTACTATAACAAATAAATATTTTAAATTTAAGATTTTCAGACTTTATAATTACGGGTTTGAGTATATATTTATAATTTGAAATTATAAAGAGTTAAGTGCGTTTGTTTCGTTTACGTTATAACAATGCCGATTTAATGCCAAATGATCGATATAAATATATATGTAAGCGACATTTTGCGCCGAAATTATGGGCATTTGGCAAGTCGCAGGATATTGGGAGGGGACTCAAATAGAAAGTCTTGATGCCAGGGACTCGGGAAAAACACTAAAATTTTTTAAAGTTTATCAGCAAACTAAGAGAACTAAAGTTAAATCTGCCATTTAAAAATCATTGTAATCTAAAAACGTCTGCTTTGTTTACATTAAAACATGTGTTGCTTATACTTGAATTAAAACCACATGCTAGATGTTGATATAAATGGTTAATTTAAAATCCAGAAAAATAGGTTGAACGCACTATAACACATGACGGGTTTTTACGGTTAAATTATAGAGACGCTAGGCAGGGGATAACTCATTGACTCGTTGTGACCAGTATGCTGGAGGTTCAGCAAACAGAGATCTGTTGAGAAAACCTTGAGATACAGAGATAAACTTCAGCCTGTGTAGGTTACGGAAACTTCAGCCGTGAAATTTGAATTTGTTTTATCTGTTGAAATTTGATTGTAGAGGTTTTTTTGTGTATATTAACTTATATTATTGAAATATAACTATGAAATTATTTGAGTAATGTATGGTTAGGCCTATTTGTTATTCTTTGTTAGGTTTTTCCAATCAGAATAAAAATTATTTGAGATATCGAATATTTTGAGCGATTGAGATTCAAGATTGCAAGAATCACCTTAGACTTTCAAGAATAACTTTAAGACTTTCTAAATAAACATGTTTTTTTCATTTTATGATTAGCAGCAAGCACTAATAAGCCTACCTAGGCTGCAGTTGGTAAATATATATATACTAGTGGCTTGTAGGGGCAAAAGCCCCTAAAAATAAAATAAAAATTTTGGATATTTAGTGTTTCCTTAACATTCACAACTCGGTAACAGTTTGGCGGAATTAAACGTTTAAATTGTAATGTTAAAGATATTTTGACATTTGCTAGTACGTATCAGAATTGTGAGAAAGGGCGTTACTTCAGAATAGTAAAGGGCTAATTTTTTTGGAACAGTGGCGCTGTATATGTCGATCTCAAAACAAACTCAGTTCACTTTGTTTAGAATTAAACATATGAACATGGTTGAAGAAATTCTTACGGTTAACCACATACTGTAGCACATAATTTATTTCCGAAAGAAAGTCGTCACATTTAAGACAAAAATGTAAACACGTGTCGTGTACAGCTTCCACCTGGTTCAAAAGAATATATTGGACAGTTTAAGGATACTTGCTATGGAAGTCTCCGATTGAGGCTACAATTTACCCAATAAGCAAATAAATGAGGATTAAATCAGAAAATGGTATCCCGTTGACGACTTCACGCTCCACGTTGGAGCCTCTGGCTCCACTTCATAAGGAAGTTAGGTTTGAAGACCACGAGCTTGGTAAATAGTTATGTTCAGGATTTTCTCTACGTTCAACACTTTTTTATGGTTGCCCGTAAGTAAATACTGCTTTGTCTTGGTAGATTCAAGATTAAATATACTTTTGATTAGCCAAATTTAAAGGTGAACATTTTTGGTAAAATCAAACTGAAAGCTGATGTAGCACTCAATAGCTGTTAGTGCAACACACTCTGTTGTTCCTAGGTCAAAACTATGACCATTTCCGACCGCACATAAAACTGGTAGAGCTGGACCTTAAAAATGATGAATACCGATGCCTATAGCTTCTTCACTCTACCAATAGCCTTCGCTTATTCGATTGTGTAAACATTACAAATCACTTGGCTTTAAATCAGCAACAGCTACTACTGCATGATACAATGTAAAAGTAACAGTCGTATTTAATTCCTGTTGATTTTTAAGGTTAAGGTCCCTAAATTATAAAAACGGAAGTTACTTTTACATTGTATCATGCAGTAGTAGCTGTTGCTGATTTAAAGCCAAGTGATTTGTAATGTTTACACAATCGAATAAGCGAAGGCTATTGGTAGAGTGAAGAAGCTATAGGCATCGGTATTCATCATTTTTAAGGTCCAGCTCTACCAGTTTTATGTGCGGTCGGAAATGGTCATAGTTTTGACCTAGGAACAACAGAGTGTGTTGCACTAACAGCTATTGAGTGCTACATCAGCTTTCAGTTTGATTTTACCAAAAATGTTCACCTTTAAATTTGGCTAATCAAAAGTATATTTAATCTTGAATCTACCAAGACAAAGCAGTATTTACTTACGGGCAACCATAAAAAAGTGTTGAACGTAGAGAAAATCCTGAACATAACTATTTACCAAGCTCGTGGTCTTCAAACCTAACTTCCTTATGAAGTGGAGCCAGAGGCTCCAACGTGGAGCGTGAAGTCGTCAACGGGATACCATTTTCTGATTTAATCCTCATTTATTTGCTTATTGGGTAAATTGTAGCCTCAATCGGAGACTTCCATAGCAAGTATCCTTAAACTGTCCAATATATTCTTTTGAACCAGGTGGAAGCTGTACACGACACGTGTTTACATTTTTGTCTTAAATGTGACGACTTTCTTTCGGAAATAAATTATGTGCTACAGTATGTGGTTAACCGTAAGAATTTCTTCAACCATGTTCATATGTTTAATTCTAAACAAAGTGAACTGAGTTTGTTTTGAGATCGACATATACAGCGCCACTGTTCCAAAAAAATCAGCCCTTTACTATTCTGAAGTAACGCCCTTTCTCACAATTCTGATACGTACTAGCAAATGTCAAAATATCTTTAACATTACACTTTAAACGTTTAATTCCGCCAAACTGTTACCGAGTTGTGAATGTTAAGGAAACACTAAATATCCAAAATTTTTATTTTATTTTTAGGGGCTTTTGCCCCTACAAGCCACTAGTATATATATATTTACCAACTGCAGCCTAGGTAGGCTTATTAGTGCTTGCTGCTAATCATAAAATGAAAAAAACATGTTTATTTAGAAAGTCTTAAAGTTATTCTTGAAAGTCTAAGGTGATTCTTGCAATCTTGAATCTCAATCGCTCAAAATATTCGATATCTCAAATAATTTTTATTCTGATTGGAAAAACCTAACAAAGAATAACAAATAGGCCTAACCATACATTACTCAAATAATTTCATAGTTATATTTCAATAATATAAGTTAATATACACAAAAAAACCTCTACAATCAAATTTCAACAGATAAAACAAATTCAAATTTCACGGCTGAAGTTTCCGTAACCTACACAGGCTGAAGTTTATCTCTGTATCTCAAGGTTTTCTCAACAGATCTCTGTTTGCTGAACCTCCAGCATACTGGTCACAACGAGTCAATGAGTTATCCCCTGCCTAGCGTCTCTATTATTTACCTGAATAAGTCCAACTCAAATTTCCATTTGGTTTATTTCAACATCTAAAATTTAGCTTAAATTACCTCTGTTGCACATCTCATTTAATTCAGAATTACCTCTACAATTTGAACTGTAACTATGTCCAACTGCACGTAACTCAAAGAAAAATCTAGTCTCACGAAATTTCCAATGAGCGAGACTCGACAGTAAATAAATTAAGATTAATTACCAAACATTTAGAAAATTACTCTCTTCCTACCAAAAAATTTACAGGATGAAACTAACATTTCAATTCCATCTCGAACCTTGAATTACCGTAAGTTTTTTAGTTGATTGATTTATGGTTGGCTAGAAGAGTATTGTAGGTATAGTATTGTCGGTACATTAGAGTCCCGCTATTCCGAACTAATTGGGACCGACCCCCGTTCGGATTAGCGGAGATTCGGAATAAGGGGATCATGAATAAAAGCAATAGATATTTATTTAGGATACTGTAGTACTATTTTTATATACTGCCAAGATAAAAAAAGGGTTTGTAATTTCTGGCCGATATCTAGCTTAGTAATCGCCGTTTCTGACGGAATTAGAACATCGCGATCATAATTTTCAGTGAGGTACCGAAGTGGATTGTCATAGAAAGCCGATTTAAAGGTTGGCGTTCGTTGATTGCGGCCGATAGTTTTAGCCTTTTATTTCTGGCTGAGATAAAAAACTGCTCTCAATTCTGCGGCCGTGATATACAGTTTGATTGTCATTACACCAAATGTGCTTGGTGATCGTCACTTACGGCCGCGATTATGCATTATAACTGTCCATTACACCCTATATATGCTTTACGATTGTCACTAACAGCCACGATCAGGCATTATGATTGCTAAATACACCCGATAAGCTTTGCGATCGTCACTTATGGCTGCAATTACGCATTTTGATTATAAACTACACAGGATTTGTGCTTTGCAATTTTCACTAACAAAAATTTTTTGACGATAAAGTATGTTTGTAATGGGCGGACTTTCGGATTAGCGGGATTCGGAATAGCCGGACTCTAAACTTTATAAAAAACAAACCCAACAAATTCGGTCTGACCCATGGCAATCGCAGCTAGCCTATCTGTTAATGCAGAAAACACAGCAATCCCATCAGAATCGTTTTATAGGCTACAGGACAGGTCCAAAACTGTTTTGATTGCAGAACATTAGGTTGTAACTATAGATGTTTCTGTTTTTTTGTTTGTTTATTTTTTGCCGAACTTTTCAGTGCAACAGCTCTTTTAACAAATGTTATATAATGGGCACTGCTCATGCTGATCCTCGCACAATTATAGTATTTAGCGGCTAATAGCATGTGTTAAGCAGTTACAGTAAATTAATTTTACAAAGCAAGAAAGTCTAAAACAATTGTAGGGCCTATTGGTGGAATTAGACATACTTACCAATATGCTCCTGTGATAAGCATTGTTGATGTAAACCCAAGATGAGTTGAGGGTCTAGGTTTGCTTGTAAACAGAAAATATAACAATCCACTTCCTATACCGCCTGATATACCATACAGCCAACTGTTTCGGAAGCATGGAATCGTCGACAAATCCTTTCCAAAAAGGGTCAACCTCTGAAAAATGAGAATAATCATTAAATGGAGAGATATTATCTGATAAATTTTAAGAGTTTGTGTTTAAACTTTGGTGCCAACGTTTAGGGTCCTAATAAAAAATAACAAATATTCATATAGACTACTTACCTATCTATGGTTGTTTCTTAAATTTTATGACCCATTATCGGGGCCTATGCCACGATTCGCAAGCAAAATAAAACGACAAACTCCTTTTGTGTTGTCTCTTTTGGTTACCTTGCCCTACTTTATGAATGGCCCACTACAGGTCGTAAAATTGTGGCTCTATATTGATACGGTGCAATGGTGCGAGATATGGCCTGATTTACAAGTTGGCTGTTTTATTAAGGATTGTGGCCTTAGCTTTTTTCGAAAGGTTGGCTTTTTTATCGGTACGAGCACAGATGAAGAACTATACAGATTGGCAACCTAATGCATTTTTTGTGCCCATTTTTCCTAGCGGCGTCAAGTTTGTTGGGCTCTTATGCCACCCTAATTGCACTGGTATCAAAGTTATTAATCTATGGCTATCGGGACCTAAAGATTTGATATTGACGAAATTATATTTGATACCAATGCAATCAATGTGCAGCTAAATAACCTAGGTAACAAACTTGACGCAGCCCAAAAAAACGGGCACGTGAAAGTGCATTTGGTTGCCAATCTTCTTCCTTTACAGGTTAGGGGGGCCTATGTTCAAACTAATAAGCAAATTTTTTAGGCCTAAATGGGTTCCAAACAATTACTGAAAGTTATTTGCTTAAAAAATTAAATTCAATGCAGTCAAAAAAATCCTATGGGATTGATGAAATTAGCATTAATATATTAAAAGAGTGTGGTGATCTAGTAATTAAGCCTTTGACACACATTGTCAATACCTCTTTAATGTCTGGAATTTTTCCCCAAAATTGTAAGGTAGCTAAGGTTAGGCCCATATTTAAGAAGGGGGACTACTTGGACAAGAACAACTATCGTCCAATCTCACTCCTACCTGCAGCTTCCAAATTAATCGAAAAAATTGTTTGTGAACAAACCATGAAATATCTGGAAGATAACAACATCTTGAATCATCGGCAGTTTGGGTTTAGGAGGGGTAAGTCTACAAAGTCAGCCTTGATTGAATTTGTAAATCAAACAATTCAAGCACTGGAGGAGGGTGAATCTGTCCTGGGGTGCTTTGCCGACCTAACCAAGGCTTTTGATTGTGTTAACATCCCGCTTTTAGTTAAAAAACTCAAGAACATCGGTATAGGAGGGGTAGCCTTGGAATGGTTTGAGTCGTACCTCAGTGACAGGCTCCAACTCACAGAAATTAGGTATGAAAATAAAAGGGAAATAAAATTTGTTCAATCTGATCTTCAAAAATTATCTTCAGGAGTTCCGCAAGGATCAATTTTAGGCCCAGTATTATTTTTAATTTACATTAATGACATTTCCGAAACAATCCCACTTGAAAATCTTTTTCAATTTGCAGACGACACAACCCTTTTCACTAAATCAAAAAATCCGGAGCAGTTAGAAATTGACTCATTGATTAAAGTAAACGAAATGGCACAGTATTTTTCCTCTAACTTTTTAAAATTAAACCCTTCAAAAACTGGTTTCTTGTGCCTCCAGACAAATCAAAAGAAAGCATCAAAATTTAATACCCTTCCTAGCCTGGCTGTCGGCGAACATGATTTGGAAATCCAAACGACTGCAGTGTTTCTAGGAGTGAGATTGGACGATACACTCTGCTGGGATTACCAGGTGAGTGACGTAGAAGCTAAGTTAGCTAAAGGACTTTTTGTACTCAGATTAATTATTAGGCTGGGTAACCGCCACCTCTCCAGAGTCGTCTACTTTAGTCTCCTCGAAACACACATTTCATATTCTGTCATTCTGTGGGGTAACTGTGTAGGCCATTTGAAAAAAATCTTTACTTGGCAGAAAAAAGCCATAAGATTAATCATGGGTTTAAAAAATAACGACCACTGCCAACAAGCCTTTAGGTTCCTCAATGTGCTCACAGTTCCATCACTTTTCATTTTTGAATCGATCATTCACATTAAAAGAAACAATTTGATTGTCGACAATAGTAATAAACATAGATATTCCACCAGAAACAAACATATTTTTGCAGAACAACATAGACTAGCTCTTTACGAAAAAAAAGCCTAACTATGCTGGGCAGAAATTTTATCAGGCCTTACCAAATTCAATCAAAGACATTGAAAATTTTAATAGATTCAAAACAACTCTCAAGCAGTTCTTGATAGATAAATGTTTTTATAAGGTTGAAGATTTCTGGGCCGACCTTAAGCCATCCCATCCAGTGTAACCACTCTGTGCTTTTACTAAATTAACATAACTAACTTTTATCTCTGGCTATCTCTCTCTCACTCTTTCTCTGTTGTGAATTTTTCTCTGCTTTTCTCCTCTAATATATTCTCTTCTAATATTAACTTAACAACCTTTTCCCGTGACCTAACCAAGATTGGGCACGTTTGACGCGTCCATCGCCCCATAAAGGAGCACCCTGGACCAGACTTATAAGTTCAAAGTAAGTAAGTAAGTAAGTATTTTTCTCAGGTTTATTAACTGAACTTCTCAATACAATTTCACATGGGCGAAGATCAGTTTAGTTTTCGTGTAAGTGTAGGGCCTACTCTTTTTAGGTTTTGGTAATCCAATGTCAACTATCAGCCTGTTGTGTTTAACTCAATCAATCAATGTTCTGTTCCAACAACCGTTCCAGGCCTAATGATGTTCTGTTCCAGGCCTAATGAAGAAACATTGATAAAAAACATTAACCGAAACCAGTGTCAGTTATATTATTCGAATCTCTTATGAACAATGAAACTATAGAAAACTGAATTAAACATAGGCCTACTGAAGCTAACCAAAAATTAATTAAAATGTTGCTATCATTAATATCATTAACTATACCTTATTTTTCAACATCTGCCAGCTTGTCAATAAACAAATTAATAAAGAGTGAGAAAACAATCGATAGTAAATACAATGGATTCAGATGTCAAGTTCTGTCCAACAATCAACTTCAACTAGCCTAGGGACTGATGAACTTCAACTATTGGTAGATTGTTCAATATGTTTTCTTAAAAATCAGATTTTGAATCATCTGCTACAGAAACGAATTGCAGATCAGAAATGAAATTCAGACCTTTTAGCGAATTTCCCCCTATAGGGAAGTAGCTATTACCGTAGGCGGCACGGTAAGACTTAAGCGCGAGACCACCGTAACTTTTCATTTTGAGGTCCCTAGACCCCAAAAACACCGTTCGTTCAATTTCATATATATATATATATATATATATATATAGGGATATATATCAGTCCGTAGGCGCGATAACTTTTGAAAAAAATATCCGATCTCGATGAAATTTGGTACATACGTATAAAGCGACATTTATTACTTCGAGTTCGAAAACCAGCAGGGTAGGTTTGCTCTAAGAAGGTTTTTTTGACGAAATAAAATTTATTTTCAAGATTTAACACCTTTTTATTAATTTTATTTGAATTTTATTGTTAAAATTGAACTCAGTTTAAAAAAACAAACAATTTAGCATTTTGAATTATTATTCTACGTCAATCCGTTGCTTAGAAATTGGATAGTATTGGATGTGCTAAACACAGTACGTTGTCCAATATTATTTTTAGTTTTTCCTCCAAAAGTATATTCACCCTGATTTAAGATATTAAAAAAATACAACTCTGAACATATGATTAAATTTTCATGTGATGAATATTTTATTTGTGTTTATTTTGAATACTTAGGGTTCATTGATCAAGATTTTGCAGAAAATATATACTGTATAAAAAATACAAATTATTTTTAAAATTAATAAGGAAAGTATCAGCATGAGAATGAGTAATATGAGTAAAGTATGAGCATAACATAAGAAAGTATGAAAGTATGAGGGGGGGGATGTCTTGGTCTAAACTGCCTGAAAATATAGCATAATATATGGTATGTTTACAATGATGAGGATTTGATAATATGTTTTATTGAAATTGGATGGAGATGTAGGTCTGTTGCAACAGGGATTTTTTAATTACTGTAAAACTGACCATATGATTAAATTTAATTTTTTCATGGCATTTCATGTTCATATTTCATCGTTGATACAAATAATTGTTCAACTTAAATGGTGTACTAATGCATTGAACATACTAAGTAATTTTCTAGTACAGATAGTAGTCAATGTCTGTTTTACGGGAGAGGACACTCCGCACGATGACACAGCATCACTAAATTGCAAATAACAAGGTGCCAAGGGGGTGTGGGAAGGTAAAAATAGCTTTAGGGGCTTCCTGAAATGAGGCGTGTGCAGTACAAAGCCGGACATGACTGCCAACACCAATTATAAATGTTTATTTTAATAAAAAAACCATGTGCGGAGGAAAACTCCGCATGCGAACACTCTAGGGTTAAAATTAGTATTATTGAACGTCAATCTGACAATAAGTAAACGAGGCGAGGCTTATACTTCCAGTGCCCTTGAATAAAAAATTAGGAATCTCAAATACTATTATAGGCCTAAGTTATTTTACTTTATGAAAATCATTTAATGTAAATTTATTTTCTTTAATCCTAAGTAATGATAGGATTATACCTACCTCTGAAAGTTGAAGACACAAAAATTTCCTCTTTACACAAAGTCAAGTTTATAGGCTAAATCAAATTAAATAATATGTAGTTTACGCCATACCTTCAAGTGTCAAAGTTTTCTCAATGGACATCTACATTTTGAAATCAAAGCGAACAAGTTACAATGTTTCGATGAATCATATTAGGTGTAGGCAGGGCCACACTAAAAGCAGGCCATGCAGCAGAATTCATTACATCAAACCAGTAGGTAGGCTGGCTGAGAATCTGGCTCAGGTCTCACAGCTGTGCAGCAATCAGTTTCTTTCAAAAATAAACATGAAAATTAAAATAAACATAAACATAGGAAACATAAATAAACAAGGAATAATTTATGCTTGGTTCTACGTTAACATTTCAATAGAGGATTTCCATAATCAATGTATTTCAAATTGCAATTTAAGTTGTACTAGCCAGCCTATGATATAATCAGCGGTTAATTTCATAATCATATGAGATGAATATTAGTAAACAAATATACCCAACATAGGTAATAGAATTGCATTGCCCCATAAGGCCTGTACTGAAAGGTGAATGTGGAATTGAGTACCGTATAGTGATGTGGGTGTTAGTTCCCAGTATAATTATGTGACGTGTCACAGCGATTGCTGCAGCATGGCCTGTTTTTTAGAGTGACTTTGGTCTAGGTCACTATTCTTTACCTCTTTAACTCAAAAATTCATATAATTTATTGATATACTATCTGTAAGATCTTAAATTAGCTCGAGTCACCTCTTTTTGGTGAATTTAATTAAGAATGTCCTATATGACTCGAGCTATGTTTTTAATACATTAGATAGGCCTTCATTAGATACATTACTTGGAATAGCGTCCTACCCAGGAAGGTATTTTAAGCTAAGTATGAATGACAGATGAGTGAATGATGATCGTGGCGCGATCTTGTAGTCTTGTTACTTGCTAAGGTCGACTTGTTCCTTAGACAGGACTGTTAATTAATAGAACAACAGTCAATGGCAACTAAGGGACCTACATTTTAATGTGGGATACGAACCAAAATTTCCCCGGTTAACAATTTTTCGCAACACTACACTAGTAAGTAGCCGATTTCCGCTTCCGTTTCAGTGTGGGAAGTCGCCGTTTACAAAAGAGTACGGCAAATATCAGCTGTAGTGAGGTAACTACATACAGGGCACACCTCAGGGCACTCGTGACAGTAGCACGAGTGCGGTAAATGCTCAATGTTGCCAACTCAAGAAAAAAAAAATTATATCACACAATTTACATACATTATACATAAACACAACATACACATTTTAACTATGACGACCATACTTAAACTAAACTAAACTTAACCAGTTTAGTTAATTGTAACTAAACTGGTTCCCAGGTTGTGACTACGTATCTACGTACAGTTAATAGGGATAAGTTAATAAATAGCAGTGTTATTTAATCAATTGTTGCCGTCTGTGTGACGATAAGACGTATTCCTAGAAAGGCCTACTCGGTCGCTGAACACCAGAGATAACGCTTTTTGTTATGTCCCCCGCACAGACAAATATAGTTTTGTTTGTATTTTCTCTCTACAGTTTAATTAATATTTTTTAAATCTTTTAACTTTCATAGAAGTGTTGTTTTTTACTTACCCTGTATTTTGTTGCTGGTAGTGTTGCGAAAACTATCGTAAGCAACTCATCCGGGAAGGTGTTTACGTTGCTCGCATGAAATTCCCGCGCGACGCTTGCAGAGCGCGTGAACTATCATGCTCGCACGTAAACACCTACTTCCCGCACTAGTTGCGTAATATACTATTACGAACTTGTCTAACTATGAGTACGGTCCTATGAACATAGTAGTCATTAGTGCGGATGTTAATCCCCACTAAGGAACACCACGCCCACAATCTATTGCTCATAATAAAATTACATATCAAGGTCTCACTGAAAATACCTGGGTTATTGCCCATTCTATACTAGCTTGAATGACTAGGCTAGCAGATTTTTTAGTAATGACCAGACTAGTTCGAAGACACGAATAGTTTATGTATAAACTGTTTAGGTAGGCCCTACCAGACTCTACAGTAGTTGCTGATGCAAACATAGCTAGCTCAAGTGACGGGCCGCGCACGTCAAACTTACTTATAATTAATGTAGAAAAACGAAACCTAGGAGTTATCTGGTTTTACAGAAAACACATGACCTTGGTGTAAAGAAAAAGAAAGAAGTGAGCATGGTCAGCTGATATGACGTATTAGTTAGGCTCTCGAAATTAGCGGACCTAGAAGACAGTAGAACAGAGACCGTACAAATAATATTTCGATTCAGTTGACGTAACTGGTTCATATTAGTCGTAGTAATCGCTAGTTGCGTGAGCCCAACTAAGTCACACCAGCTGACTCTGCACACATCTTTCTTTTTTCTTTCCATTATTAAGAAAATGGTACGACGTAATGGTATTCAAACCTTTAATTGCGATCAAGCCATTTATTAACACTGCCAGGCCTATCGCAAGACATCGGGTTCCCACAACCCAAATCAAGTCTATTTGCAGATAAATGCGGTGAAAGTTTGTTGACATTTGATTGTACGTTGTTTATTACGCCTAATAATTTAAAATAAACAGTGTATGAAAGCTCCGGCAATAGAGTAGGCCAATGCTCAAAATATTGTAGCCTACCCGGCATAACACTTGATTTTCTACCAAGGAATGGTAGAGAAAATCCAATCATTAGAAACAAAACAGCTTATTTGTCATTACGAGAACACTTCAATTGTTCAAATATGAAATTATTTAACTTTTAACATTGTAGGCTAGAGACCTAGACCAGCAAATAATTATAACTTATGCCCACAACATGAAACATGATGTTGGCTATGATATATAAAGTTACAAAGATGCAAACCAACCTGCTAACCATTCTAACACACAAGATTATCAAAATATGATATTAAATAGGCTTAGTTTAAAAAATTCCATCTTTTTGCAGATAGTTTTGACTGTTTTAAGTTTACAGGTTAAGTCGAATGACAACATTGAGAGACAGCCAGGCTGTTAAACAGCATAGTGACAATAGACAAACTGAAATAAACCTCATATAAATTTAAAAAAATAAATTCCCTTCACTCAATGACAGCACAAAGTATTGATATTGAAGTTATTTATATTTCTTTCAAAATATTTTACCAGACAATCGTTATACAATTCAAATGGTTTACTCTCTATTTAAACAATGTTTCACATTGGGTGCGTTCAGCCGCAGTCACCGGTGGCTAACCGGTTACCATAGTCACTAATAGGCAAATCCACCACATCTTGACAATCAACAATGTCCGGTTACTAACCGAATCCACCGTAAACACAACATCGGTGGATGCACAACAATGGTCGGTAGGTGGTAAGTCCACCGCTACCGTTCACTTAACATAGGTTATATATTACCCACCGGTGATTGCGGCTGATCGCGCCCATTAAGTCACGCTAAGGGATAGGAGCCTTGTACTATGTGACAACTGGTTAAAATGCATTAGCACAATATGATAAGCCTACATATGTTTGGGAACAATGCTGAAGTTTATAACTTGCTTAATAGTTTCCATGAAGGCATAATAATTAAATTTTGTTCTATGGCGATAGTATATTTGTTTTAATTGGCTGAAGATGCAGTTCTGCTGCAACTAATAGGGATGTTTTATTTACAAAACTAACCATATGATTGAATTTAATTTGATCATGAGATTATATTATTTGTTTTTCCGGTGTTTTGAATTCATTGATTACTTGTTTTCTTACATTTATATACTATAACAAGACTACATTTATTGAAAATTGGGGCTCAGGTGCTCATACTGCGCTTGTGTAGGGTAGATCTGCTCTGATTTCATTGAGCAATAGAGCCGTCTGCTCTTAATAAAGGATCTAATACTACTCAAGCCAATTGATAAGGACTTGAATTATATAGAATGACACTTAGTTTCGAGTTCAACCGCATACAGTGGCACTAGGATGTGTTGAACCAGTATATCACCTACTTAAGCAAGTAAACTGAAAGTACAGATTGTAGGGGTGGGAGGGGGTTGTTAATATATACATATATATAAATGGTTAAATTTTCATTTATAAAGTTAAAACAATAGTAATAATTATTTTGTTTTTATTCCCTTTGAATTGTTAATATAAATATATTGAGAGTTTGATATAACACCACATACCCCTAATAGTACGTCATGCATATGTGCGAACCAATAATTAGGATATAAAATTTTGAAAAAATTAAGCTTTTTCTATAAAAAAATTATATTTTTCTATATGAATAATTACAAAAGGATATTGATCAAGCGTAAAAAAGTTTTAGCAAATATGGTACCCAATAGACCATATTTGAGCAGAAAATGTGTTATTAAAATTAAATAATAATTCGATATTATACTTTATAGATGTGTGCCTACCATATATTAATTGGGTATTTGAATAGAGAAAGTGAAGAATTCATGAACCAAAAAAAAAACTTTTTTAACATTAAATTTTATATGACGGAACAAAATATATCAAATAAAAAAATAACAATAATGTACACATTTTTATTATTAAAATATATTTAAATAAATATGTGCCCATATGAAAATGTTTTACAATGCTAAGTAATATCATTTATTTAACAAATGGAAATTCGCTGAGTACGCAGGTCTGCTGCGACGGTTGTATTTATCTTGAATTTGCTCTGCCCAAAATAGACTATTGATCTTTGCGTGGACGTTTTCGAGAGGAAAGAGTAAGCTGGCACAGTACAAGAATGATCAGTTAAGTTATTGGCAGAGGGCGGACTCGAAACCATGGCATTGTTACCAAGATCCTGAAGTCAGGTGCGCCTCCTTGATAAACTGCGCCACCGACTCACTACAATAGGCCTACTGCAAATAAGTGGTAAAATAACCAATAAAAATCACCAGCAGGCAAAAAGGCCAGCAGCAAGGCCTTATCAATGAACAACAAACTCTCTAATGAACAATAACTAATAGGCCCTAAAAATAAAAAGCAATCAATATTCAAGTCCACCATCACTAAGATGGCCATCTGACAAAGGAATATTCATTAGATTAGGGAGATTACCTTTTAGTCCATCTGATTTAGATTCTTAAGTCATCACCAAAGCTAATTAAGGGAGTTAAAGTGAAACCCTGGCATAAAATAACTAACCCAAGCCTAGCCCAGAACAAAATTAGTAATGACTTACTCGTTCTGGTTCATCGTCCTCTTTTTCCATGACGACTTAAAGTTTGCGTATTTGATTTTATGTTAAATATCTTCTATAGTCCCACAGAATAACTAGGCTAAAGCTAAATTACCAGTGCCAAGCTATAAAATCAAAAGATTGTCTTTCCTTCAGTGGGTAGAACTTGAATTCATGTAGTGCGGTAATGTTGAGGTTATGTTTTGATGTCTTAGTCTTCTGCTATGTCTGTCTGAGTAGATTTTTACATAACAGCTGGTTACATAACGACCATAAAGTATAGACTGTAAGTCTATTGTGAAATAAATATTAATATTTAAAGGTACTATACAAACTACTTTTGTGCATGATACACGTTAATAATATCAAACCAATTCGTTTTGAAAGGCTTTAATGTATAATTATACAGCTAAATATATCTGAAAAGGTCAATTTCACCATTACTCATTAACTTTCAGGGCAGTATGATACACCTGTTCAATAATAAAGGTTAGCCACTGCTATTGAGAGAAGGGACAAAAACAGAGGGTATGTTTCAAAACGTCCCGGTCTAGAACGGACAGACCCGTTTTTTAATTCATAAAAGTAGTTGGTTTTAAACATCCAGTTTTCGGGAAGCCCAGAATTTCAAATTCAAAAATAAAACAATATTTTATTTTATATTTTAAAATATAAAATAAAATATTTTTTAAGAAGCAGTATTTTGTTTTATTTTATTATATATTTTAAATAAAAACAATTGCTGTCTCGAAACGTCCAGATTCAACTTTATAAATCTAAATTTAAAGCGGGTTCAGGCTTAGCCATCGCATTCAAGCACTTGATATTGTTGACCGCTCAAAATTACTTTATAAGTTAGTGTTTTATGGATTTAGTGATTCAAGTGAATTCTAATGAACTAATTATTTCATTTGTTATATGAAATAAACTCAACTAAAAAGAAATGAACTAATGAATTCATTTCTAAAAGACAGGCAACAAGTTGTTTGTATAGGTAGGGAGTCATTAGATATAGCCAGTATTAGTCATGGGGTCCCTCAAGGCTCTGTGTTAGGTCCTCTATTATTTACCCTGATGATAAATGATGTACCCTCAAACTTGAATGGTCACACGATACTTCATGCAGATGACACTACTTTTCTGAATGAAAGCTCGGATTTTAAAGATCTTCAAAATTTAACACGAGATTCCCTTTCAGTTGCATCCAAATGGTTTAGGGCAAATGGGTTTTCAATGAATGAAAGTAAAACTCAGGAAATATATTTTAGTCTAAGAGATGTACCAGAAACTGATAATGTAGGCAGTATTAAGTTCTTAGGTGTCCATATCGATAAAAATTATCATGGGTACCCCACATTACATATACTGTATATCTCAGCCAAACTTTCAAGCATTATATTTTTAATTAGAAGTTTAAAAAATCATGTACCCTCTAATTATGTTAGATCTGCTTATTTTGCATTCTTTCAGAGTATAATTTCATATGGTATCTTACTCTGGGGTAACAGTAGTCATATTAGTGATATATTAGTGCTTCAAAAAAACATTTGTCAGAATATTAACCGATGCTCGGAAACTAGATCATTGTAAGCCACTATTTGTAAAATTGCAATGTTTAACAATCATAAACCTGTATATTTTTGATGTGTTGGTGTGTATACAAAAAATAACCTATCGGAACATCAACTTAGACAAGATGTACATAACTATAATACCAGGAATTACAGGCAAATTGATATACCATACAACAGACTATCAAAATGTCACAACATCCAATGAAGTCCTTGGTTTGAAAATGTTCAACAAACTACCAACAAACATTTCAGAATTACCTATAAAAACTTTTAAAAGCAAGCTTTACTTCTATTGTTGAATTTACCTTTTTACTCTGTTAAGGAATTTTTTGAGTGTGACGAACTCCTAATCTGATACCCTTGACCTCTCAAGTTATTTGTTAGTAATAGTAATTTATTTTCATAAATTTGAGTGCAATATAATAATGGTTCTTTTTCTGCATTTTTATCGTGTTATGTTAGGTTTAAGTGTGCATTATATATATTAGCTATAAGGTATTTATCTTAAGTTTTTTTTTGTTTTTGTCTGTTTTCAATTTTTGACCTTTAAAACATTCTGTCTAAACATATATGAACTAGTTTATGTTTAGTCTTATTGTATTGCAATTGTATTTGTATTTGTATTGTATTTCAAATACAAAATACAAATACAAAACTCAAGCTTTTGGCTCAATACAACTTGGCTTTTTGCTTGCCAAGTACAAAACTTTTTTTTTGTTCTGCAAATTGTATTTAGCAGTTTTGTATTGTATTGTATTGTATTGCAAGGGACAATTTTAATTAGTCTTATCTGTAAATGATTGTAAATAGTAGTTGATAATTAACACACCTCAAACACAGTTTGTCACATCACAAACTGTATTAGTATGACTGGACTCTTAGGTTTAATTTAGTATTAGTCATGACTTTGCCTATTGCTGTAAAGCTTAATGACAACAAAATTCTTATTTATTTATTATTTATTCTTCTCTGTTCAGGTCACCCATATTGTCCAGTTTTCGAGAAGTTAAGATGATGAGCTATTTTAAATAAAACAATTAATTACTGTTTTGAAACGTCCATTTCATACTTTGTAAATCTATTTTAAGTTATATTAGTTACATAGGGGAACGGCCTGGTGAGGTGGTAGAACGCGGGATTTCGGTTCCCATCAGTGTCTCGGTTTCTAATCCCGCCAATCACCAATGGCACTTTGCGATGTGATAATGTCGCAACCTTGAGGGTGCACAATAAGCTAAATAAGCTGCGTTACATATCCATAAAAATTTGTATGCCTGGCCCTCAGTGAAAAAAATGTTATAGCGTATTCAGGACGTCCAGATTCAGAACGTCCAGATTAATTATTTAAAATTTATCAATAGCCAGTGCTTGATTTGTAAACATTGAGGTACCAGAACTGTAATTGCTAGTTTATACATAACCCCCCTCCCCTTACCATTATTCCCTTCAAAAATAGTTATTTGTGCATCTAGGGACTAAAGTGCAACTTTTTCTCCCTGAGGGAAACTGTTGTCGCCCGATGGCGTAGCCGAGGGCGACAATTTCCAGAGGGAGAAAAAGTACTTTAGTCCCGTGATGCACACAAAATTTTTCCTCCACCTACACCATTAACAATAACTAGGCATAACACTGTAACTTTACCTTCAGATGATCCTTTGCTTCAACAAACTGCATTATAATCACATAGCCTATATAAATAAATAATGCAAGGTATTTAGGCTTTAATTTTAACCATTTTATTCACACTCTTCTTTAAAAATACTCTAGGCCTAACTAATTTGTTCACAAAATTGCAGGAATATAGCCTAAACTACAGCAAACTCAAAATGGATACGCTGTCCTCTATCCTGTAGACAACGGAAACGGACGCTCAGATGCTGTGACACTCTCTTCAACATAGAGAAACGAATTAAAGTCGACAGTGTTGCCATATTTTCTCACTGTCCACCGCGGCGTTGCCGGATTTCTTCCCATGTATTTCTTATGAGATTACTTTTAGTCCCGTGGGACTAAAAGTAAGTAAGTAAATCCCATGGAGTATAAACTAGTACTTTAGTATTCTATTCCAGGGACTAAAAGACGACTAAAGATAGTAGGTGGAGGAAAAGTATTTGGCTTTTTCAACAATAGCTTTTCAACAAAGTTATTTTTCTATAATAGGTGAATAATTAGGTTGACTTAAAAATTCACATTTTATCTAAATTAAATTTTTTAATAAGTAGCTTAAAAACTAACAAATAATTATTTTACTAAGAAATAAATTGTCTAAAGAAATTGTGGATTTTTTATGCCTTGTATTCAAGAAAAACAGTCCTATCCCCTCATGGAATTCATGGGTTGTCCAAAGGCGAGGGTATTTGTTGTAACGATTAAACAAAGCCACACTAAAACTTGGCCTTCGACTAAACCAAAGTTATTTCAGTATAACGCTCCATTAATGTACACATAAACGCAAATAAAGTACAATTTACGCAGTTTTGAACATAATATTATACTCAAAGTCATATACCATATATCCCTCTCATAGAGTACCGTACAGGTTATTGCCATAATAATTGATACAACCTCGCCGAGACAAACGGTGTTATTTTTCAAGAGTCCCATATATAAATGCTTCTATAATAATGTAGGTCTATGAAATTTAGGCCTGTAAACCTGTGATTCCCCACAGTGACAAGGAACAGCACGGCGCTGCGGTGAAGCGTAAAATATTGTTATCGGCCGGCGCCCGCGATTTATCACATAATATTGAAGATTTACGCTTTGAATATTGCTCACTGCCTACCTATCTATATATCATTATTGTTAGGTAGATTGCATTATAAGGAAACATAACAAAAAGTATGGTATGCCTAATGGCAAACAATATTGTTCTTATAGGGTTTTAAATATATTTCATTTTATAATTTGTAAGCTCTTGAGACAATTTTTAACGTCGTATATATATTTCATTCATAAAACATCTATCTTTCACAATTTTTTTGTGGGATCGAAATATATCTTTATGGTAAAAATTTCTAATGTTTGCACCTTCTTTTTCAACAATCCATGCATAAACTGATGATAAGGGCGATCGAAAAAATCGCTACACGTCAACATAATACGTTTTACATAGTGATTTTGTTTATTTTTGCTCTTGCCAACTCAGGTGTATTTTAATTCAAACAAAAATTACCTTTCCTTTTAACGGGATCAGAATAAATCGAGAAATACGAATACAATATTTACTCAAGTAAACGAAGTAGTAAGTAAGCGATTACCTGATCATCTACTACATCATCAGGCTGACTATAAATATTCCAACAGCCGCACTGTAATGGCGGTGGAGATTTCCCAGTTTATGCCAGCTTTACGACCACCGTCGAGTTTATGGGTTGTGCGCTCCAGCCATCAATGCGGAACGTTTAGTGATGGCGATGCTGATGCTGATGAATACCCCAGGGTACCAGTCACACTTCCGTTTCATGTCGAAACTAAATACCTCAGTCCACTGGGAATACTTAATAATGTTTAAGTACGATTAGTGCTTTTGATGCTTATGTACATAACTTATGAGCCTACTTCATACCTACTTTTGTACCTTTTCTCAGTCTCCTTTTTTTCATAATTCAACAATCCTGCTGCACATACTTTATAAGTACACAAGTGTTGTTGGGTACGAACGTATGGCCAACAATACAGAAAAATTGCAGAAAAATTGTATCCCTATTCAATGCACTGTTTCCAATCGATTTCAAATATGTGAATATATCAGTACCCTAGTTACTTATCTAATATGATATCAGTAGTTACATTTGAAACACATATTCACATTTGAAATCGATTGGAAACAGTGCATTAAGTACGGATATAATTTTTCTTCTAGTTAACTTTGTTATACAAAAGCTTATTTGCATGATGCGTTAAATATGTGTTTTCTATTCTTGTCTAAGTTTTGTTTATTGTTTTAATCTCCTTATAATCTTGACTTATTGTGTTATATTTTAACATAAGGAAAAATGACATTCTATTTAATAGGTATTGTCTTTGCACATTGTGATTTTTAGGTCTGAAATTATTTTTCTACTCGAGATAATAATCAGAATAGTGAACTACTTAATACGTGAAATACTTGAGATTCTTGAGATAAATACCCCTGTTGCAGCAGACCTGCATACTCAGCGAATTTCAAGTGCAAAAGAACATATTTCAAACCAATACGTCAAGATTTGATATGTTTTTGTAAGCTCCACAAGAATAACATAGGGAATGAGTATGCAGGTTTGCTGTAACAGGTATGTTAAAACTGGTTGGTTTTAATTCTATATTTAGTATATCTGAACTATAAGAAGCCATTTACCAAATTTTATCACGATATGTTGAGAAATAAGCGAGATATAGAATTTTACTTATTCCCCATAAGGTTAACATTGGGACAACGTACTGCGTTTACCACTTTCAATATCTCGGTAACCAATGAACATAGAGCAATGATTCAAAATACCAAATTGTTTGTTTTTTTTTAGCTGAATTCAATGGTTCTAACAAAAATTAGATCATTTTTACTTTTGCATGTAAAAAAGTCAAAAAAAACCATTTTTGGAGGGGTTTATCCCCCTTTACTCCCACTTCCGGTGGTCCAATTGGGCTGGTTTACGAACTCATCCAATTGATTACCACTTTTACATGTCTGTACCAAATTACCTAAAGATCGGACCATTTTTCGTGCTAACAGACACATAGAAATATATCTAAAAATTTTAACGAATAGTGTGTTTTGCTTCTGGGGGCCCTAAAACGACAAGTTATCATGGTCTTGGGCTTAGGTCTTACCATGAGACCTACGGTAATAGCTTCTTCCCTATAGGGGAAATTCGCTAAAAGAAGTCAAATTCGCTGTTTTAACATTCAACCCCTCTGTAGGTATACTCGCTATCGTTATCGTCTGTAAAAGTAAACAAAATGAAATAAATGGTATCAGCAAACTGACACATACTTTCTCCCTTAAAGCAAGAAAATCTTCAACAAAGTAAAATAAATGTACAATTATCCCACAAATATACATAAAATGTCATCGAAATCGGGTAGCAATTAATGGAGATATCGGTTTATGAATATTTGCCGTAAGAATAACATTAAACAACGTAGACTACTGCGTTTACCACGAAACTAAAATATCAATTATCTCCGCAACCAGTTGATGCAGCCCAATAATTCAAAATACTGGATTATTTATTTTTTTCAAGCCAAATTTAATGGTGGCGGCAAGTATACTTTACTTATAATTTTTCGGATTTCGTAAAATTTGAAAACTATGACTTTTCAACACGTAACCCCCAATAACTTCTGAACCTGAATTTTTAGAGACATGCAGGTAGTATCATTTTATTTGTCATCTTAATCACTAAAAACCATGAAATTTTTGTCAAAATCGTTAGAGTAGTTTTTGAGAAATTTGGATTTTTGTCATTTTTTTATGGGTTTTATGGGGTTAATACCCTTAAAAATCAAAAGATTCAAAAAAATGAAAAATAAACCTGGAGATATCACGGCCTTATACTTATATGCCAAATTTCATTAAAATCGGACCATTGGTTTCGTCTCTAGCTTTGTTTACATACATCCACACACATGGACGGACGGACAGACAACACTCCGAAAACCGCATTTTTAGATTCAGGGAGCAATAAATCAAATATTTCCACTAACAACCAAAATCCAAAAGATTTGACGAAAACAATACTTTCTCCATGTACTCTGTATAGGGGGGAGAAAGTAAAATTGATCAATGCCAATTTTGTTTACCTCAACAGGTAAGACATTACAGATTGTTTAAAAACTGCATCGTGCTTAAATAATCGAACTAATCCGCGGAGCAAGCAGGTGTATGGAAGATAGGACTGGTTATGGTATAAATCACACATATTAATGCTGTATATAATCGAACACTCCGTTATCGCGGAGAAGCAGCTGGTGCCGCGTTAGTTAATCTCTGCGAATTCTGATTTGTATTATGTCGTTAATTCTGGAATAGGTGTAGTCTATGTTGAAAGCTATACAACATAGATGTTGTAGCATGTTCGATTGATGTCCATATTTTTGCAGGATAAATTTACCTGACTCTAAAATAAAACTTGTGTCAGGATTTAAAGAGCCAGAAATGGGAAATTAAGTTTGAGTTATGAAAGTGTCTTATTACAGGACGAATCTGATTTTACTGATGATTTAACTTATTCGAAATAAATTATCTGACATCTAAAGACTTTATGTTTTTATTACTTACAATATTTAAATTTATTCGGTGAATAAATGTCAAGATTTCAATGTTTGAACACGGAATTTTGAAATGCAATAACAAAATCATTAATCTACAAAGCAACATTAGTGGTCGGGATACTTAATTAGAGAGAGCGAAAAAATTAGAGAAGAAGGAAATCAGCCGATTCCTTTTCTCGCCCATGAGGAAGTTACCCTATCACTTCTTCTCAGACCTAAATAAAGAACGGTGAAAAACGATTTGTTCTAATTACATAAGATAATATTTAGGATACAGTTTATTTCCTAAGGTATGGAGAAATTATTTCTGTGCTATATCCCACTTCCTGCACAATGAATATCAGTATTAATAAAAAAAATATCATCATAGAGGACATATTTTTAGTTGTTATTTCATTAGTCAAACGATAATAGGCCCAAACCCTGGGCCTGCAAATAAAATATTTCTTCATATCTAAAATTAATTGGACAATGATTGGTTGTAAAAACTAATTAAACTATTTAGTGTGCGATTGAATGTTTACGGGCATATATGCTTTGCGACATTTTTAGTAGAAACAAGTACGTGATGACTGAAGGAGTAGGTTTTGTTACGGTAGAATTAGTCACTGTTCAAATACTGCAAAGAAGGGAAAGTAAACGAAAGCAATCAACTCAAGTTATTCGTTAAGTCAAATTACTCAAAGGAAATTTATATAGGTTTAAGATATTCTCGACTCAAAAGTAATCAAAGACAATCAGCGTTTCTGCGATGTTCAGTCGTTTTTACTAGAGTTCATCTGTAATTTACTTTCTTCGGATGTTGAATTTACTTCAGTCTCCAAGATAAAAAGTTTATGCTAGTGTTCAAAAATCGAAAAAAAATATTAAACTAAGTCATGTTACTAACGAATACCCAAATAAATATGTTGGGCTACTTAAATTTTTGACAGCAATCAACTACACAGTGTTGTGATAAATAGGCCTGGGTTCGATGAAACATGGATGGGGACTCTTCCTTCGGTTTTGATCTGATATTAATGAATTAGTTTCTTGATTAGCATGATACGTGTTGTTGTATTCACTGGATGTAAATAAAAAACGACTTACAATTCTTAAAATTATATTTAAACTTATACAATATGGTAAATATAGCTACACAAATGGTGGAAAATGGCAATCGATTTCGATTGATCACACCAATCATCGTCAGGCCCAATGAGAGACTGGCAGATCTATAATGTCATCCTTTTATCCTATTGGCTGCCGGTAACAAAATATACCTAATAATTTAGGTATCGTTGAATAGACCTCGAATTAAAATGTTTCAGTGTACAAAACATAAGGCCAAACTTTGAGCCCTTTAGACGTCTCCAAATTATAACATTTATACTTTTCTTATATTTCATTCCTGCTGCTCTGGAACACACACTTCAGTAAAGCAGCTGACACAATAAACTGACACAGTTTTCTCTTTATCCTGTTGGCTTGCCATGTATCATTCTACTCTTTTTGAACTTTTTTAATATGCTCTTAATTTTCCTGAGTGGGCCTGAATAGGACGAACCCTACAATGTTCTTACTCACGTTACGAGATCTTTCTTTGTTATAAACTCTGTGTATAATTGGTTTCATTGATCCAAAAATAAATAAGTTTGAAAACATTATATTTTTTTACTTGGCTGATAAAAAAGAGGCGACACTAAAACTGTGTTTATTATAATCAGCTCTTCCAATTGAAATTTCTATTCCATTGAGTAATGCCAAACTAAAATAGGTTTCATAGTGTCACCTTGGTTTAGGGATCTCCCCCTAAATTTGGCATTTGACGCCGAACTCTTTCCAACTACCCCAAAAATATTAAAATTGATTCAGAACTATGGAAGAAGTCTTGATCACAAAAAACCCTTGCCTGATAAATAAGTGATAGATGCAGAGTTTTAATTAAGCTTCTGAAATATGACAATGAAAATCAAGGCTGTATTTTTATTAAGTTTTATTATGAATAAATACACCCAAACGCATAAACAACCCGAGAGTAATAAAAGTCCCATAAACCTGACGAAACCGCCGTCGATATTGGAATATTTATGTCAGACTCCATTCGACGATGACCATTTTGTCGAGAATATAGTTTTATGATTGTTTTAAGGGTTGTAAAACAATATTCCAAGGCTGAGTGGTTCGTTTTTAAACAACTACAACTTCAGAAGGTTGATTTTAATAGGTAAGTTTAATAAATCATCTTAATATGATTTTGTTTGGTTACCTTTAATACTTCTGACTTTTAGGCTGATAGTCAATACAATTTTAAAACGAAGATACTTCCATCTAAATATTAAGTCTTTAGGAAACGAATTCAGCTTATATAGCTACTGAAGATTTACTATTAATTATTTACTAATAATGAATAGCTTAGGTTTCAATTCAATTATCAATGAACCAACAAGAATTACTGAATATAGTAGCACTTGCATTGACCATTTCTTTATAAAAATGTGTAGTTTAACAAATTTGGAGACATTTAATACCAAGGGAATGGTTTGCAATAGTTTAAATATTTCTGATCACTCTTTAGTTTAAGTTGAATTGAATATTAACTTTCAAATAGATGAATCACTTCTTACAATAAATAGGATAGACTTTGATATACTTTGTAACGAACTTAATTTTGTAGACTGGACTCCGGTTTATCAAACAGATAGTTCCTCTATTGGTTTTGAATTGTTTTTAAATATTTTAAATTCTGCCATCAAGAGGTCCAAGGCATCACTTTTACTGAAAAAAACTTTTAAAAAACTGAAACCTTGGATTTCCAACAGTCTTTGCAAAAAATGTGAGTCAAGAAAAAAGTTATTTAAGTGTGTGCGTTTGAGACCAAATGATACTGCACTTAAAAGGCGGTACAATAGATTTAGGGACACACTTAAACGAGAAATTAATGAGGCAAAAGAGTTATATTACATGAACCAATTTGAAAAGCATGCTGGTGATTCTAGAGCTCAGTGGAAGTTAATTAATAATATAATAAAGGATCCTAAAGTAGATTCTTCAATTTCAAAGATTTGTTATAATAATAATGTTAAAACAGAACCAAGGGAAATAGCACAAGCATTTAACCAATTTTTCCTCAGCATTCCGGATTTGCTTAAGGAGAGCATTGGCAATGTACAATCTTCTAATGAGTTTGATGAAGTATTTCTAAATCCAGTACAGGACAGTTCAATATTTTTACTACCAACAAACAGGGATGAAATTTTGGGTATCATCAGTTTGCTAAAGTCCGGTAAAGCCTCTGGTTCGGATGGAATAAATGTGTTCATTCTAAAAAAGATTATTTTATCCATAGTTGACATTTTAGTGCATCTCTTCAATCTACAGTTCGCGCATTATATCTCCGGCTATGACCGAGTCAGCTGGTTGTAAGGTGCGGGGGGAGAGGGGGTACTTTTCTGAAAACATTTTCTAAAACACCGCTGCTTGTCAAATGTTGTGTTTACCAATATCATATGTTAAAAATATCATATGACACGGTTAGTAGCGTAGTGATCATAGCCGGAGATATAATGCGCGAACTGTAAGTATTGTAAAAGGGGAATTTCCAGATTGTTTGAAGGCTGCAGTAGTTATACCACTGTATAAACGAGGCGATAAACTGAATTTATCCAATTATCGCCCCATATCTCTACTCTCAACATTTTCCAAGATATTTGAAAAAATTATTAAAAAACGGCTAGTCAATTTTTTGAACAAAAATTCTTTTTTTAGTGAAAACCAGTTTGGATTTAGGGAAGGTTTATCTACTGAGGATGCTCTTTTAAGATTTTTAGAACCAGTATATGAGTCTTTAAATGACAACTTGAATTGTACAGCCACATTTATAGACATAACTAAAGCTTTTGACACAGTAGACCATAAAATACTTCTAGAAAAAATGTGGTATGCTGGTGATAGAGGAGTTTCCCTTGATTGGTTTTCAAATTATTTATCTAATAGATCCCAGGTTACTAAGTTAGGAAGTGATACAATCAGTTGCAGAGGCTATCTTAAACATGGCGTTCCGCAAGGCTCAGTTTTAGGTCCAATCTTGTTCCTCATTTATATAAATGACCTCTGTAATGCACAGTTTAATGGTAGGCTCACAGCATTTGCAGACGACACGGCACTAACATATTCAGGAGGTAGTTTAAAGGAGATCAGAAATTTGATGCAGGAAGATTTAATAATGTTACAATATTGGTTTGATAAAAATTATTTAATTCTCAGTGAGAAAACTAAGTACATGATTTTTGGTTTAAGACAAGATTACAAATTTAATGAACCACTTTTTAATCACAATCCAAATTGCAATGGCCCTTGCAGCTGCCCTACTATTGGACATGTACAAGAAATTAAATACCTTGGTCTTGTAATAAACAGCAATCTTTCTTGGAAAGGACATATTTTAAAGCTACGAAGGGAATTATTTAGTGCCTTGCGCAAATTGTATTTACTAAGGAATCTTTGCCCCCAGAAAGTTCTTATTTATGTATATCACTCTTTAGTAAGTTCAAGATTAGGATACGGGTTGAGTTGCTGGGGCGGGGTCTATCCTACAACAATTAAACCTCTCATCACCCTCCAAAAAAATATAATTAGAGTCATTTCTAAAAAGAATAGATTTGAGCATTCCTGGCCATTGTTTATCAATCATAAAATTCTTCCACTCAGACATTTGTATGTTTACAGAATTCTTGGTTTGTTTTACAAGAGAATTGGTAATGGACAACTAAAAAGTGTTTCGAAATACAGTCTTTGAAACTTCAATTTTGTGCCTGTACCACGTCCGAAACTTACATTGTACAGACAGTTTTTTTAATTTTAACGCACGCCGTATTTACAATCTTACATCGTGTTATAATTTTAATAAAAAATCCTATTCTGTGTATTGTAAGCACTTAAAAACCTGGTTATTTACTCAGCAAGACATTGATCATCTGTTTCAGATTCTTTTTTGACACTGTATACAATTGATTAATGTTGGTTTATTGTATTATATTTTATTAATTAAGTGAGTGATATTATTCCATCCTACAGTTTGAATTAATCTTCTTAAAATAACAAAGAAATGTTTTGCATGCTTTAAAAAACTGGTACTTGTCTTTATCTCTATGAATACTTATTGTATTTGTAACAAATTTATTTTTTAATACAACCACATTGGTAGCCATTTATTGAAGTTGATTTAATGTGATGGAAGCCTCAAAACTGGCCCTGCCTATGAGGCTCCTAATTTGTTCATTACAAAACTGTTTATCATATTTTTATTTTTAAATTATCTAAATGCAAAGGAATATTTTTTGTTTTTTTGGAAAATATTTGTTTGTTTTGTGCTTATTTTGCATTTTTTTCTGTATGTACTGCAGTTTTAAGTTAATGTATTTGGCAAATCGTTATTAAGTTGTAATAGTATATAGTGTTTGTTTATTTTTGGTTTTTTTTTGGATATGTACTGTAGTTGTAAGAGAATTTGTTTGAATCTGTAAAAAAATTGTATATGTTTTGTGATGAATAAAGCTTTATTTCATTCAATTTCATTCATTCAATTCAGATTAAATGGTTAATGAAGCACGAATTTCCATTATTCAACGTTTTCTTTCAGTAATTTGCAGTTGAATTAGGAAGACTTTGAGCAACATTAGACCTGCCTATCTACAAAATCGTACACAAAGGTAATTCTAATTGTACCTTTACGCAAAATATTTATAAGTTTTATTTTATACGTGGTGCATTGAAAACGTTTTCGTCAAATATTTTAAAAGTTTAGTTTTGTGAGCTCTATTTGGTATCTTACTGGCCTCTAAAAAAACGGCAAAATTTATCTGATACTTTATTTCCAAGCAACTTAAAGAAGAAAAAAATTATACTTAACATTTTTAATACAATTAGGGTCTGCCTGATGCATATAATGTACGTAATTAATCTGTAGACTTAAACTTTTTTAATTTTATAACAAGTAAAGGATATATCGAATGATTTATTAGCATGTTTTATTCCAAAAAATTTTCTATATTATATTCTCAGTATGCAATAATAGTTTAAAGTTTAGCTAAGTCGCTTTTATTGGATCTAAATTTCGAGCACGAATCACCGTAGAAAGTATTAAAGTTATTTTTTAAGGCTTACGTGAGGTTTAAGATAATCATTGCAGGCCCGCACGTAAATAGTTTTATATAAATAATAATGCCAGCATGTAGTGCATTTGATTTTCTATTCGATTCTTTCTAATCACACAGCCCTGCATGTATTCATCCTCAAGTTAGTGTTTAAAAATTGGGGCACAATTCAGTGCATGCGTATTCTGCCACAAGGGAGTGTATACATTCAGCCACAAGTCAGTGCATGGATTCCACCTCAAGTAAGTGTACACTGGTGTATGTATTCAGCCACAAGTCAGTGCATGGATTCCACCTCAAGTAAGTGTACACTGGTGTATGTATTCAACCACAAGTCAGTGCATGGATTCCACCTCAAGTAAGTGTACACTGGTGTATGTATTCAGCCACAAGTCAGTGCATGGATTCCACCTCAAGTAAGTGTACACTGGTGTATGTATTCAGCCACAAGTCAGTGCATGGATTCAACTAAAGTGAACGTATCAGTGCATGGATTCAGCCACAACTTATCGCATGTATTCAGCTCAAGTTTTAAATCAGTTTTGAACACGAAGAGGATTCCAGAATAGCTGTACTTAGTTTACAATTAATCAGTTCCGAATCAAAAGGACGACAGTCAAGTAGTTCAAAAGTAATTAACAGCCAGTGTGTCGGAGGATTGCTTCTGAATATAACCCACTTCCTCTCCTCTTACTATTGTGCTCCTTTGATTTAATCAATTCCTCGAATGAAAGATTACACCGTAATATACAAAAGTTCAAATTTGATTGAGAAGCTGATTTTTAAACTTATCGTAAGCTATTTTCTCAGTTTAAAGGTCCTTTTATACATCTTTAGTTTCCTGTTGTATTTTAAGCTATGATTAATAGATCCTGACATCGAGAAACGTATCGGCTGATTTCAAAGGTTAAACAGGCAAAAACATAAAATAATAAAAGGCAAATTACATTTATAGTTCTAAATAAAAAGTACATCTTCTATGGTTTAAGTGCGATAGTTTGATGTCTTATTAGGTCTGCGATAGTTTACTTATTAGGTATTGATGATTCAAATATTACACTTCAAATTGAATAGCAAAGTGGTATTTAGATATTTATCATGTTGACGATAAATTACATCCATTGAGTAAAAAACACAAAAAAAACAAAAAAAAACAAAAAAAAAACAAATTACACACTCTCACAAGACGAGACTTAAGGCTTAGGACTCTTCCTAAGGGACAAGAAAAAGTTAAAAGTTTTTTTACGAGAAAATACCCCCGTTGCAGCAGACCTGCATACTCAGCGAATTTCAAATGCAAAACAACATATTTCAATCCAACATAACGAGATTTGACATGTTTTTGTAAGCTCCATAAGAATAACATAGGGAATGAGTATGCAGGTTTGCTGCTACAGGTTTATTAAAACTGGGTGGTTTTAATTCAATATTTAGTAGATCTGAACTAGAAGAAGCTATGTTCTAAGTTTTATCAAGATTATGTTGAGAAATAACCGAAATATAGTATTTTACTTATTTCCCATAAGGTTAACATTGGGACAACGTACTGTGTTTACCACTTTCAATATCTCGGTAACCAATGGACATAGAGCAGTGATTCAAGATACTAAATTGTTTGTTTTTTTGAGCTGAATTCAATGGTGCCAACAAAAATTCTAGAAATTTTATTTTCCTATGTAAAAAACTCAAAAACCCATTTTTGGGGGAGTTATCCCTCTTCACCCCCCCTTCCGGTCGTCCGATCGGGCTGGTTTACGAACTCATCCGAGGGTTTACCACTTTACATGTCTTTACCAAATTTCATTAAGATCGGACCATTTTTGCGGCCGCTATCGTGCTGACAGACACACACACACACACACACACACACACACACACACATATATATATATAAATATAAATTCGAACGAATGGTGTTTTCTGCTTTTGGGGGCCCCAAAACGAAAAGTTATCATGGTCTCGGGCTTAGGTCTTACCATGAGACCTACGGTAATAGCTTCTTCCCTATAGGGGAAATTCGCTAAAATGGCAAAGCCTGAAACATTGGTGTATTAAATCTTAAGATAATAAAAGGAAAGAAAATTTTAGAAATCTTCTCCCTGCATTGTGTTAGGATTTCATTTCATAATTATGTAAGCAGGATAACGTGTACTTTCTGGGAGTCACAATTGAAATTCATCAATCAAAGTTTGGTTTGTAATTTTTTCCAACAAACTCGTTCTTTACACACAAAGGAAACTAAAAGAAAACTCACTTCTAGCTATACATTGTTAATGACAATTCCGAAATCTGAGAAACTACGCTAAGTCGAAGGAAGAAAACACCACGATTAATCTAGCAATAAATTCCAAGATCTGAAATAATTGTAATAAAACTACATTAGGCTTGTTTAATAACGGTCAAGCAAATATTTATGTGCTCATTTATTTATACGCCACTCACCTTAACCCTTAGATGTTAAGGATGGTTGAACGAGTTAAATAAATTTAAAATATTTTATGTAGAGATCTGTTCTATTCTACTTTAAATAATGTTAGCGTTCATAATTTGTGAAATACATAAATATACATTTGCGTACTGTTTCAAGTATTAAAAGTACGTAATTGTAACGAAATAACATGATCAAACATAAAGAAATCGTAACAATTACAACTTGTAATAATTAAGGACGTTAATCAGCTAAACTGTGGTTTAAGATGGTTTATTGACCTTGTACTTCACAATTATTTCTCAAACGACAAAAGGACACTGGACATTCCGAAGGTTTTTAACATACATTTTAAAAATACAGTTTAAAAATACAGATTTAAGTTAATTAATTTTTTATTTAGTTTAACAAATTTAATTTCTTACCACAAAAACATAGGTTCTACAAAAGGCGAAGTCGAAACAAACGTTGTTGTTCCAGACCGCAGGTCAAGTCTGTTCAACTAGTGGCACACTGCACTCTGGGCGCGCTCCCTCCCTCGTCGTCCTCGCGGTACTCGCGCCGCCTCGCCTCCGACTCCGGGTCCATGTCGACCAGCAGGCACTCCTCGGCGTTGGGCGGGATCGTCTGCTGAGGCCGGGGCGGCAAGCAGCTCTCCAGCTTCGTGATACAAGTTGGGGTGATACTGGCGGGAAACTCCACAGTGAACTGGATGATAAGTCTGCCCTTCTCGAACGGGTTCTTGTACTGCGGCATTCCCTCCCCCATGACGTACTTGACCGCCCCGTGCTTGACCACTTCCCCGGGTATCACGGTTACCATCAGGTGACGGTCGTCCAGGGTCTGAACGGTCTTCTGGAACCCGCACAGTGCTTCGACCAACTGCAGCGGCATCCGGAGGATCAAGTCGTTCCCCGACCTCTTGAACCTGGGGTGTGTCCGCTCGTCCAGGACGAAGATAATGTCTCCCGGCTTGTACCCGGGCTCCTGGTCCCCTTCTTCGGCGAACGTTATCTTCTGCCCGTCGGTCATCCCGGGGAGGACGTGCACCTCGATCACCTTCCGTTCCCGAACGGTCTTCTTCCCTTGACAAGTCTTGCAGCGGTCCTTGGCAGGTATCTTCTCCCCCTGCCCGTGGCACTCGTTACACATGCTCTGTATCTGCTGGATCATCCCCGGAGCCAACTGCTGGATCTGAATCTGCATCCCTGTCCCACCGCAAGCTCCGCATTTCTCGACAGCCCCTTTTGATCCTCCCCGTCCTTCGCACTTTTCGCAAATCACGTTCTTCTCGATTGCCAGCTTGCGGGTGGCCCCCTTGTACAAGTCTTCCAGAGTCACCGAGAGCTGGTGAAGCACGTCTTTACATTTTCGTTCCCCCGGACCTCTGCGGCTTCCTCCGAACGCCCCTCTGAAGAACATGTCGAAGATGTCCATCGGGTTCGAGGTGAACCCACCTCCACCGCCTCCTTCTTTCAACGCCTGCTCGCCTCCCTGGTCGTAGATGGCTCGCTTCTCCGGGTTCGACAGCACTTCGTAGGCTTGTGATATTTGTTTGAATCTCTCTCCCTCATTTGGATTTTTGTCCGGATGGTACTTGAGAGCTAGCTTTCTATAAGCCTTCTTCAGCTCGTCGAGCGTGCAGTTGGGCTTGACACCGAGTATGTCGTAATATTTTGTCTCTTTTACCATTATTTAGAGTAATTCTGGACTTTACACAAACGAAACAATTGGTAACGTGCAGTGAAATTATATCTCACCTTTGAAGGACTTAAGTAGATCAGTTCAGAAAAACACGATATTTATTTTTATTTTGGAATGGTTGTTTACAAATTTATCTGTGAAAACGATCAGCTGTTATATATCATAACAAATTCAACCTACATTTTAATTCTAGGTACGAGACAGACTCAAAGAAAAATATTTATAAATATATAAATTGTTTGTAGGTATATTATCCTATAACTTAATTCTTTATGGAAATATACTGTTATTTTGGGTTCGCGAGTAGAAATGCTTTACAGGACGACTCAATTAATTGTAAAATCACATTTAACCATCGTACATACTTTAAATTACCATATATGACGCCAACCACTACATCTTTTCCTGTTTTATTTGAGAAAATATTATTTTAATTTCATAAAGCATTATTTTTAGTTCAGAATGTCAAGTTCTATATCAGGAAATGTCATTTTTATTTAAGAGCAGTAAATTTTATTTCAGACAGTAACAATTGAATTTCAGATAATTAAATTGAATTCCAGAGGTAGTCAAATGTATTTCATAAATCGTCAATTGTATTTCAGAAACAAAACATCCACTGAAATATGAGATTGAAATAGTAATACGGTCTGATACAATTTCTTAAATTAATATAACTCTTTGACTATATCCTAAAATGAAATAATACTAAAGTGCTATTCTGAATGAAATACAAGTGAAACTTACTCAAATTGAATTTTTTAAATCTCAAATACAAATAAACATTTCTGAAATTAAAATTACAACTCTGAACTACAACTGATGTTTTCTGAAATAAAAGTGGAAAATGTGTAGTAAGGGATATTTTAAGACGATTATAAATTGAAATATGATTGTAGGATGATTGTGGTACAATTTTTCAGTCCTTTACTGATTACGATCGACGTATTCTACGTAGTGCAGTTAATTAATAGCTAAACAGCCAATTACATAACTAAGAGACCTACAGTTTGACGTGGGATTCGAAACGCGATTTCACCAATCAATTACGAACTGGTCTAATTATGAGAATGGTGTTATGGATGAACGATGTATTCACTAGTGCGAAAAATAATCCTCACCAGGGTATACGATGGTTTTGGATGCAGTATTAAAAACCATCGTTTATCCACAATTCGTGGCTTCCAAATAGGATGTCAACTTAGGATAAGTGGACACGCCACCGCTCCAGGAAAAAACGTTATTGTATTGACCTTAGAAAGCTATAAAATATGAGAAAATCTTCGTACAATAAGCTCAAACTTTTTCATCAGAAATATTTAACCAGAGAAAGGTAAAGAGGCTAGTTTCATTTTCTTTTACAGTACGAAATTGTATCTTTCATTCATTCAAATGCTCTATATTATTATCGTGATTCAAATTTCATGGGTATGTCCTTATTGAAGGTATACATATGCTTTTATATGATGAATGACATATTTAGAGTAAATTACCCTGCGAGATAAATTCATAAGAATTAAAACGAGAAATAATTGACATTTTCTGGTTCTAGTATTTTTTATTGCTACAACGTAAAATGTAAAAAACAGAGTAAATGAAACTTTTTAAAAACTTTTACTTAAATTGATAATGCAAAACTTATTAAAATTTTCTGCCGATTTTACAATATAGTTCAATTTATTTATTTTTTATATTTAAGCTTAAATCATATTAAAATTTACAAAATTATAATTTCCATTCCCAATACTATTGAAAGAACATTTATAGAACGTAAAGTTAAAGAACATATTTTTTGTAGATTTTGAGGAGAAACCACCTTCTCTGCCCCCTTCCTTCCTTGGTTGTTCGCTTCCTTGGTCCTGTCTTGGTCTTTGCTTGTTGGTTCCTTTGTCGTATTTGGCTTGCTTCTCGTTTGGTGCTGTCGGGTAACCATCTCCTCCGCCTCCTTCCTTCCCTGGTTGTTCGCTTCCTTGGTCCTGCCTTTGTCGTTGCTTGTTGGTTCCTTCGTTGTATTTGGCTCGCTTCTCGTGTGGTACTGTCGGGTAACCATCTCCTCCGCCTCCTTCCTTCCTTGGTTGTTCGCTTCCTTGGTCCTGCCTTGGTCGTTGCTTGATGGTTCCTTCGTTATATTTGGCTCGCTTCTCGTGTGATGGTGTCGGGTAACCATCTCCTCCGCCTCCTTCCTTCCTTGGTTGTTCGCTTCCTTGGTCCTGCCTTAGTCGTTGCTTGTTGGTTCCTTCGTTGTATTTGAATCGCTTCTCGTTTGGTGCTGTCGGGTAACCATCTCCTCCGCCTCCTTCCTTCCTTGGTTGTTCGCTTCCTTGGTCCTGCCTTGGTCGTTGCTTGTTGGTTCCTTCGTTATATTTGGCTCGCTTCTCGTGTGGTGGTGTCGGGTAACCATCTCCTCCGCCACCTTCCTTCCTTGGTTGTTCGCTTCCTTGGTCCTGCCTTGGTCGTTGCTTGTTGGTTCCTTCGTTGTATTTGGCTCGCTTCTCGTGTGGTACTGTCGGGTAACCATCTCCTCCGCCTCCTTCCTTCCTTGGTTGTTCGCTTCCTTGGTCCTGCCTTGGTCGTTGCTTGTTGGTTCCTTCGTTATATTTGGCTCGCTTCTCGTGTGGTGGTGTCGGGTAACCATCTCCTCCGCCTCCTTCCTTCCTTGGTTGTTCGCGTCCTTGGTCCTGCCTTGGTCGTTGCTTGTTGGTTCCTTCGTTGTATTTGGCTCGCTTCTCGTGTGGTACTGTCGGGTAACCATCTCCTCCGCCTCCTTCCTTCCTTGGTTGTTCGCTTCCTTGGTCCTGCCTTGGTCGTTGCTTGTTGGTTCCTTCGTTGTATTTGGCTCGTTTCTCGTGTGGTAATGTCGGGTAACCATCTCCTCCGCCTCCTTCTTTCCTTGGTTGTTCGCTTCCTTGGTCCTGCCTTGGTCCTTGCTTGTTGGTTCCTTTGTCGTATTTGCCTCGCTGCTCGTGTGGCGCTGTCGGGTAACCATCTCCTCCGCCTCCCTCTTTCCTTACTTGCTTGCCTCCAAAATAATAATTTGCATTCACAATACTTTTGAAAGAACAGTCGAAGAACATATTTTTTGTAGATTTTGAGGAGAAACAACCTCCCCTGCCCCCTTCCTTCCTTGGTTGTTCGCTTCCTTGGTCCTGCCTTGGTCCTTGTTTGTTGATTCCTTTGTCGTATTTTGCTCGCTTCTCTGGGTTCGTTAGAACTTTGTAGGCTCTCGATATTTGTTCGAATCTCTCTACCTCATTTGGATATTTGTCTGGATGGCACTTGAGGGCTAGCTTTCTATAAGCCTTCTTCAGCTCGTCGAGCGTGCAGTTGGGCTTGACACCGAGTATGTCGTAATATTTGGTCTCCTTTACCATTATCTAGAGTACTTCTGGACTTTACACAAACAAAACAATTGATAATGTGCAATGAAATTATAATCTCACCTTTGAAGAACTTATGTTTAGTAGATCAGTTCAGAAAAACACAATATTTATATTTATTTTGAATGATTGTTTACAAATTTATCTGTGAAAACGATCAGCTGTTAAATATCATATAAATACAAACTATTTTAAAATTGTTTGCTTTCGACAGACTGATAAAAAAAACGAGGAAAGCTTGCAACGCGGTTTTTTTGTGTATGCTGTTCAAAAACGTATTCTTTATAAACAATTTAATAAATAATTATTTACGTATCAGTTGCATTTCTAAAATTTTGCAGACGATTAATCTTAAAAACTTCATCTTATCTAATTCAATGTCAAGTTACATTTAATCTAGCAGTTTTATTATGGACGGAAAAACGTTACACTATAACATCGAAAAACCAACTGCAGACATCAAACAAGCAGCCTTATCACAGGAGGGACCATAAAATTGCCAGTGTCTCTCTAGGTACTGACTGAACACTGTTTTATGCGAGAAATAGTACTAGCTTTATAATGTGTCGTTTAACATGGTATGTCTAAGTTTATTCTATAAGTTATGAATGTGACTAAGCCGGTGGATTAAATGCTCAACCAAAAAGTAAGTTTCAGATTGTTAGATAACAATAATTAATTTCTTAGAATCCTATAGTAACATTGAAACATTCTCAAGGGCCAAGATTCTATTAATGTACTAGATGACTTTTAGACAAAACTGTAGGCCTACCTCTTGTTTTCTTAAATATTGATTTTTTTTTTTATTTATAACTTTTACCATTGTTTCATTCGAGACTGATTTTATCTAATTTACAGTATGAAGAGCTGTTCAATTTCTACTGTCCAAATATATTAGTTCCAGTTTTTGTACGATCCTATAAGTTCCTAATCCTAATAAGTTATGCTGGAAAATTTGAAAAAAAATTCTAAAATACCAAACATAAGCCACTTTTGATAAAAAAATATATCAGCTCATATTTTTCAAAAACTACCTTACTTTGGTATTTTAAAACCAAACTCTTTGGTTACATTCAAAACATATTCTAGTATTCTTGCCGTATCTAACATTATACCTTTATGAAAGTTTTAGGACTCCTGCTTTCAACAAACTTTCTTACGATAAACTGCTGATAATATTTCGCAAAAATGGCAGTTAAAATGGTTACGATTAGAACTGAGAAAAATAAATATCCAACTCATCAAAACAGAGCAGCGTTCCTTCCACAATGTCTGGCTGTTATGATAGGTAAGATAATAAATCATTAAATAAGAACGGGAATACTTTTAAACATACACGAATCACTATTTAAATTTCAGATTTCTTTATTTATTGCATCTATACATTGTATCTCAAAGATTTGCAATTCACTAACCAAAAATATAAGTAATAATCGAAGTACCGTTTGCCCTAGGATAACTGTCTGTAAAATAAGTGATCTGTTTCCAAGTGAGGGAATTTCATTCAATAAAGTTCAACCCGCGAAGGCGAGTCGGTCCTATGACCGACATCTGAGCTTGACCAGGCTGACCTCAACAGGCCCCATGAAAGATGAAGTGTGAAATTTTGTCTGAAAAATCCTTAGTATGGTAAAACGTACGAACACGACCAGCCGTTACACTTCGTGCGTTTTATCTTCAGCTGTGGGAACCGTTTACACCTGAAGCAGTTGGGGTGGAGCAGGGCTTAGCCCTGGGGTAGAGTGAAAGTCATCACAACACCGCAGCTGATCCCCAGAGTCGTACTAGCCTAAAAATGTTAACATTTTTCAACAACTGTCCTATTTATGTCTTTACTTTAACTTACAAACAAACATAGTTGATGTTTGTTGAAATTAATTTTTACGTGTTTATTGTCCCAGATCATTGATAATGAACAATCAATGGTATTTTACTTGAATTAATACAACTATGGGACGCGAGAGGGAGGGATATTTGTATACTTATCATCCGTCAGCGACAGGCCAACCCCTCGAAGGCAGGCGAAACACACGAGGAGTTCCGAAATATCAGAAAATTCCAAAGTCAAGGTATTATTATCTAGCGAACAATCTATAAACTTTTAGGGCAAGATATATGTATGTATGTATAAACGAAAACAAACCAAGTAATTCATCCAATAAGAAATGACGTCGTGATAAAAAAACCAAAATGCTCCTGCCAATGATATACCTAATATGATATTGCGAATAATACTCGTTGGTTTTCGTTTGTTTTCTGAAGGTCATGCCTGGCGCTGAACGATAAGTAAAATTTCCCTCCCTCTCGCGCTTCATGGTATTCTACTATTATTGTAAAAACAAGTAAAAAAACTGGTGCCCAAACAATCAACAGTATTTTTTTATAAGATTTCCGGAAGTTAGAAGACTAAAAAGGAAAAGAACGGGAGACACCCTAGACTAATTAATGTGAATATAATCCCAAGATGAACTAAAGTGCACGTTAGTTAGGAGGTGCCTTTGTTTGGTTTTCTCAAGGCACTACTCTAATGTTAACTTATTACAACAAAAAATGCAGGTATAATACCTTGTATTGGTCCTGTAAATAAAAGATTGTTAAAGAAAAAAGAATATTTGACAGCCCCAGCAACGCAGTAGGCCGTAGCTCGAGGTAAAACGCACCCACTTTATAGTGCCTTGGCAAACCTTTCTCTTCTAAGATCAAAGCTTCTGACTATCACAAACCTCTCCTCAACTAAAATTAAATTGTTCCCCGCAGCCAACCTAGGCGGGTTCGTGGTGGGCACGTGTCGCGGCTGGACGGCCACCTCTGAGTACGCCCTGATCGAGGAGCGCCAGTTTGGGTTCCCCGTGAGCGTCACCCAGTTCTCCTGGGTGGGCTCCCTGATGCCACTGGGGTGCATCCTGGGCGCCTCCCCCCTCACTGGGTGGATGGTGACCAACCTGGGCAGGAGGAGGTCCATGTCGGTCCTCGCCATCCCCTCGGCTCTCGGCTACGCTCTGATAGCCAGTGCGAAGAACGTAAGTGTATTTTTTTGGGGAGTGTTGTGGATTTAATGGGGGGGGGGGGGGGGTTGGTGTGAATTTGGTGTTTACTTAAAAATTCTGTTAACACATTAGTCTTTAACTTGAAATGCCGACCTACTTAAGTTTGGATTAGAGGTGAGTGTAGGATGACTGTGGTCCAATATTCTTGCATACGTTTGACGTCACTGTAGAAATAATTAGTGTGGTCAGCCATATATCTCAAAACTATGTTTTAATGCAACATGAATGTTTACAGGAACTTTTTGTTATTTTTTTATTAGAAGAATCAACTCCTAAATTCCAACTTTGAACTTTTGATGAGTCATTATGAACACCCTTTATACGTTGGTCTTCAGTTGCTGGAAAGTGGACATTCCTTGATTCTTGCCCTCGATTGGAAACAATATTCATAATTAAAACACTATATTACGTCTTCATATCATTTTTCATTATGTTTATTTTTCACAGCGGATGTTAGTTCACTGCCTACTTGTGTGACGTGGCGCAGCGCTGGGATCGCTGCAGCATGGCCTCTTTTTCCAGCGTGGCCTTGGTAGGACAAATAGCGTGTGTAGGATAAAGAGAACATGGAGCAATAGAAAGGTGTATTTATAACATTGATGACACTGAAATGTTTTATATGACTGGATTAACTGGTAAACGTGAAATGATACCGAGCAAAGCTCAGTCCGCCAGGTACTAAGCTGTATGATTGTGCCAGGTGCCGATGCTGTGCGCGGGGCGGTTGCTGACGGGGGTGGGGGCGGGCGGGTTTGGCGTGACCATCCCCCTGTACGTAGCGGAGGTGGCCGAGACCAACGTCCGGGGGCGGCTGGGGGTCGCCTTCCAGAGTGTCACCACCCTGGGCATCCTATTCACCTACGTGGCCGGCAGCATTGTAAATACAACCACTGGATGTATGGTCCCAATGAAATAAGTTGGCCTAGGCCGTCCGCAAATCCAATGATAAAAATAAAATTAATGTTAAGGAATGCCTGGGCCAAGTTATTTGAAGCGGACCGTAGTGTATTTATTTAAAAAAGTGGCTCTTGTCACTGTCAGTAGTATGTCATGATCTATAGGGAAATTGTTTCATTTCATATTTTCTTTCTTAGATTAGGTTATAGTTGGGATTTTATATGAAAAGGAAGACAAAGGGAAAAGTGCCGAAATATTTTTAATCCTTGTTTTGTACCACCCTAGTTTATTGTAGCTGTTGGCTTTTTTCTGTAATGTGATTAGAGATTTTTTTCTCTTTACAATCATAATCCTAGAAACTGTCTTAGACTATTTTCACGCTTATACTGAATCCTCAGAATTAAACCGTTCTATCAATACCCTTTGTCAAAATATATATTTTAGTTACAAGAAAAGGAATTATAATGTGTAAATAAAATAAGAAGAACCTCTGAATTTCAAGCTGGGCAATCGAGAGAAATAGTTGCAAATAATAATAATATTAATTATTTCGGAAGGTTCAAGGAGAGAGGAAATGAATTGAAATTATCTGTTCAGAATGGAAAAATTACTCAAAAAATACAACGAATATAACAGATTAATCACTCTACACAATGTTGTGTTTCACCTAAGAAACTAATGAAATAACTTTTTTTATTACAGGTAGATCTATTCTGGCTATCGCTGCTCTGCACATCAGTCGCTGTTATTCATGGACTGTTGGTATTTTTTATCCCAGAATCACCGATTTACTATTTACAAAAAAACAAAGAAGAAAAGGCCAGAACCGCCCTTCAGAGGGTCCGGGGAAGCGAATATGATATTGAGGAGGAGTTTTCGATAAAGAAGGAAGCCATTGAAGAAGTAAATAGGCTAGTAGATACTCTTCAACCTTTGCACAAAAATTATGGGCCATTGTGACCTTTTACTTATTGTTAAGTTTTACCAAACAACTACCTCACATAAAAAGTCTTGGTATTAGTTGACCCAACAAGTTCAAACTTAAAAATAAGGGAATCATAATTAAAAATCTATGAAAACTTTTACATTTTTATAAAAATTTAATTTTTATTCTTTACCCTTAGGTAACTACTTATATTTAGGATGTGGGCATGATCAATTACCACTTCCTCATGTTTCACTTAATGCATGAGAATGAGCTTATCAAGTAAGCTCCTAGTACAAATAATGGTTTTGTAAATGTTTATACTATAGATATCAAACAGTAATTAGTGTGTGTATTTGTCTTTTTTAGGCCAAAGCTTTGAAACTAACGCTTTTTGAAGCTTTTTCCTCGAAAAGCGCCAAGAAAGGTCTAGTTATCTGCATGGGGATTATGTTCTTCCGCCAGTTCACTGGGGTCAGTGGCTTCATATTCTACAACAATGTTCTGTTTAAGGTATGAATTCTATCTGATTGCTTTCTCCCTTATTTATTGTCATGATAAACGTTTCTATATTCAGGTTTTGAGGGCCTTGAAGAGAGGACTCCTTTATTATCGATATTTTGCCGACAATCCGGTAATCCAAAATAACTCTTAGTTATAGTCATAGTAAAAATTATTTATTAATTTTTAAGCGCATATTGTACAATATATCATCTCACAGTTGATAACGTACACGAATTTAACACACTACTATGCTATGAATACTTTAACAAATAAATACATTTCGCTTTATGTATTTATCTCCAGAGAGAGATCTGGAGAGTTCTTCATTTAAATGGATTTAAAGGTTTGATTAAACTCTTTCAATAGTTTCATAAACTTAGAATATTTTTTTTCTTTAATATACTTATACATTTTGGTGTGGATTCAAAAAATTGTCTCCAACGTACTAAGATTTGCTTTCAACGAATTTCAGTCTATTTAATACCCCATTCATTGCTCTGGTACTTTACGGTGAGTTGCAAGTCTATTACTGTTTAATCTTAGATACTTTGAAAAGAGAATGGTTTAAAAAAATGTATTGGCTATAAGAAGTTTCTGCAGCTCAAAAACTAATTTTTTTAGAAATCGTCATTAGTATTTTGTCTACCTTATCAAGCAACGCTCAAGTTTAAATCACCGATACCACTCAAAGAATCATTTCCTCCTTTTATGTATATGAGGAAAGATTAATTTAAGTCTATTAAAAAGAAAAAAATATCCACTCCTGTTAACCATTATTTTATAACATCTGCCTAGTATGTCCATAGCAAGATGAGTAGAAAAAATTTCATTCTATTCATCCTGTGTCCATAGTACTTGTATAAACTCACCAATGTGTTAATGTTTGCTAGGAAGCCGGAGCCACCTTGAGCCCGAACCTGCAGACGATCCTAATGGGCACTGTGGACCTCTCGGTCACCTGCCTGTCTTCCACAGTGGTCGACAAGCTCGGAAGACGACCTCTTCTTCTCTTCTCAGACGCCGTCGCAGCTGTCTGCACGGCTTTAATCGGCCTCTTCTTCTTCCTCAAGAACAGGGACTACGACGTTTCTTCCATAACCTGGATCCCCGTGACTTTCTTGTGCGTCTTCTCTTTCGCCTACTCCTCCGGGTTCGGGCCCCTCCCTTGGGTCCTCCAGGGGGAAATCTTCCCCAGAAGAATCTCCGGGTACGCGTCTTCCATCGTGTGCATGTTCAACTTCATCTGGGTCTTCGTGGTGACCAGGTACTTCGAGGACGTCAGTTTCGCCATCGGCCGGGAGTGGGTGTTCTTCTTCTTCAGCGTGTGTTCGGTTTTCGGAGTGGCGTTCGTGTACTTCTTAGTGCCGGAGACGAAGAAGAAAAGTATAGAGAAAATCGTGAAGGAGCTAGAACAATAATACGAGAAAACATGTTGTGATAGTGAGAGGAAATATCATTGAAAATAGTGAAAGCTGAGAGTTAGCGGGACTACCAGTTGAAGGCTTGTTTGTAATTATTTTGAATTTGTTTTACATTATGCAACTGAGCTGCTGAATTGATTAACAAGTCGAAAGCCAGGCGAAGGTTTCATTTCATACCAAACGACAATTTAATTTTGCTAGATCAACATCATGCACTTTGTGAAGAGAACATTATGTAATCAACCAAGTGGATATGTTTTGTTGACTACCATACGATTTACATGAAAGATGTGTATTAAACATATCAAGTAAAAGGGAATCAAGAATAAAAGTTTTATTAAGTTTTTTTGTTTCCGATTTATAATTAGGTATCAATCTGTTGTAAATGTGATTAATTTGAATTTTAAATTAATCATTTAAAGCTTTTTGTACTCAAAGAAGTTTTATAATTTTAATTTTAGTTTTAGTTCAATTAATTTCTCCACTTTTTCTTAAATATCAATCCCAAACTACCCCCAAATATGTTTGGGTAGCAAGTACTTCATTTTGAGTGCGTGGCTATTTTCGGCCGCCAAATTGGATTCGAAATTTTGTTTTCAAATTAGAGTTGGTTTTCTGACCCATAACTATAATTAAGATTATTTACACCATTTATTTTAGTCAATGGCTTACATTGATTTCAGTGCGGCTGTGCGTTTTTAAAAATAGACTATTGACTCATTCTCAAAACATTAGGGAATAAAAAATTGTTAATCCTAATTGTTATGCATTGTAAAAATAAGTGCATAATGTCAAAATAAAACTAGGTAATGACAAGTAACCAACCCATTTTCGCGTGCTTTTGACGGATACAATATTTTTTGACGCCATCTTGGATCCGTCATTTTGAAATTAGATAAATTATTTCAAAAGTAAAAGTGGTGTCGTGACCCATCATTCTGAACTTATTTTTCATGTTGAATGGAATACCGTTATCTTTTTTGAATGGTAATTTTCCTTTTTGAGATATTGCATTCTTTTGAAAACCCAAATAAACAAATGCCAATATCTCAAAAACGAAAAATGACAATTGAGTAACTCACCCGTATATTATGTATAAGTACATCGTTATATTAATATTTAAGGTAGGCCTAACATTTTATACGATTCAAAGACAAAAACACGGTCTTTGTCAGTAGGAAAGCTGTACATGAATATTCAACTAATTTTTACAATCAAACTTAACAGTGATATTGCTATTGACCTCAATTAACCACACATAATATGAGGCAGTTTTACAATTTAACACTGAGCTCAAACCTTTCCATCAGAATGGTCGAACCTGGGAAAGGTAAAGAGGTTTCACTGTCTTACGCAATAGGAATTGTTATCTTTGATTCATTCTAATGCCCTACTTTATTATCATGTTTTGAGCAAGCTGTATGCGACGTCCTAGTCGAGAGGTAAATGCATATATATGATTAAGTTTAAATAAGATATCGTTTTTATAATATTGAAATTATAAAATAGTTAACAACCTCTGGTTCTAGAATAGAGTGCACGAAATAGGGCGGGTGACAAAAACTGTAAACTCATAAAATTGTCTGCTAAACATCAGCTGAAATGACTAAATTAAATGTTTTTGTTTTCCGGTCAAAACTTTGTTTACGTTTTTCAAGGCCTTAGACGTGTACATTTGTGTTTATTGCAACATATGATAATCATGATGATGATCCCATCAGAATATAAAAAAATTCTAGTTCAACTAATTATGGAAAATTTCAAATATTTTGAGCTGTTTCTATAGCCGTAATTAAACGTTCTTGATTATACAGTGTGTAAACATAGTCCGTTCCCCCCTCCTTAATATTTTATTTGTTAAGACAAACAAATAACCTTTGGGGAATGATACTAACTCAACCCAAATTATTTTTTGACGTTACCAAAATTTTTGAGTGTCCCCCAAAAATGGGTGATTTTGGGGGCAACTCAAAATTTTCAAATGAAAACCCCTTTTGAGCTCATTTTAAAGAGCTTTCAAAAAGTAGACGAATGGTGAAAATTGGAGGTCTCTAACGTGTTTCTATCCAAATTGACAGCTTGTCAAAGTTATGAATACAAAACATCAACATAAGTTATGAAACCTGGCGTCTAGGACATTTGGAGTTTTAATTCTCCTTTGGTGACGTAAAAATGAAACGAGCCTGGGGAAAATGTTATTAAATGAAAAGTAGTCTCTTTTGGTGATATTTAAAATTTTGAGTCTCCCCCAAAAAAGGGGGATTTTGGGGGCAGCTCAAAATTTTCAAAACAAACCCCTTTCGAGTGACCCCTCATTTTAAAGAGCTTTAAAAAAATAGGCGATTGGTAGAGGTTGGATGTCGCTAACGTGTTTCTATCAAAATTGGCAGCTTGCCAAAGTTTTGAATACGACTCCTAGAAACTTTGACAAGCCCCTATAAGCCACTAGTTTTTATAGAACACGTTAGCGACCTCCAACCTCCACCAATCGCCTATGTTTTTAAAGCTCTTTAAAATGAGGGGTCACTCGAAAGGGGTTTGCATTTGAAAATTTTGAGTTGCCCCCAAAATCCCCAATTTTTGGGGGACACTCAAAATTTTAAATATTACCGAGAGAGACTACTTTTTAGCGAATTTCCCCTATAGGGAAGTAGCTATTACCGTAGGCGGCACGGTGAGACTTAAGCCCGGGACCATGTTATTTTTTCATTTTGAGGTCCCTAGACCCCAAAAACACCGTTCGTTCATTTTCATATATATGTATATATATATATATATATATATATACCTGTCCGTAGGCGCGATAACTTTTGTAAAAAAGGTCCGATCTTGATGAAATTTGGAACAAACGTGTAAAGCGTCATTCATGACTTCGAGTTCGAAAACCAGCAAGATTGATTTACTTTAAGAAGTTTTTTTCATAAAATAGAATTTATTTTCAAGATTTAACACCTTTATACTAATTATTTTTAAACTTAATTGTCAAAATTGAATTCAGCTTAAAAAACAAACAATTTAGCATTTTGAATTATTATTCTACGTCAGTCCGTTGCTTAGATATTGGATAGTATTGGATGTGCTAAACACAGTACGTTGTCCAATATTTTGTTTTTAATTTTTCCCTCCAAAAAGTATAGTCACCCTGATTTGAGATGTTTAAAAAAAATATAATTCTGAACATATGATTAAATTTGCAGGTGTTGAATATTTTATTTGTGTTTATTTTAAATAGAGTTCATTGATCAAGATTTTGCAGAAAATATATACTATATTAAAAAATACAAATTATTTTTAAATTTAATAAAGAAAGTAAGAACATTTGGAGGGGGGGGGGATGTCTTTGTCTAAACTGCCTGAAAACGTATCATAATATATGATATGTTTACAATTATGAGAATTGATAATATGTTTTATTGAAATTGGCTGGAGATGTAGGTCTGTTGCAACAGGGATGTTTTAATTACTATAAAACTGACCATATGATTGAATTTAATTTTTTCATGAGATTAAATTATTTGTTTGTTTTGAGAGTTTTGAGTCCATTGGTTATATGTTTGTTTACATTTATATTCTGTAGCTAACAAGATTACAGTTATTAAAAATTAAAAGACTAAGAATTATATAAAATACAAAAGTGTATGTATTACTAATGAAAACCAATATGGTCTCTTTGTTAATTTTCCTCATGTTTAAGCTCATGAATGAGTAAATATGCGTTTTTAGTATATCATTTACTTAGCGTATTCAAATGATACTTTCCTTCAAACAAGTTGAATGCTCACATATACAAAATAAATCCTATGGAAATTCGCTGAGTTCGCAGGTCTGCTGCGACGGGGGTATTATTTAATAAAATTTTTCCCAGGCTCGTTTCATTTTTACGTCACCAAAGGCAAATTAAAACTCCAAATGTCCTAGACGCCAGGTTTCAAGGATATGTTGTATTCAAAACTTTGACAATCTGTCAATTTGGAGAGAATCACGTCAGAGACCTCCAATTTTCACTGTTCATCTACTTTTTGAAAGCCCCTTAAAATGAGGGGTCACTCAAAAGGGATTTGCATTTGAAAATTTTGAGTTACCCCCAAAATCATCCATTTTTGGGGGACACTCAAAATGTTTGGTAATATCAAAAAATAATTTGGGTTGAGTTTGTGTCATACTCCAAAGGTTAATTGTTTGTCCTAACAAACAAAAAATTAAGGAGGGGGGACGGACTTTTTCTGCACACTGTATTTTCAATTTACAATCTTTAATTACTACTCCCAGGGTGTTCGTTCTACAAAACCCATTAGCGAATAAAAAAAGTAAAATATGTAAATTGAAAGATGATTTCTGCATTTTGATGAACGAGCCGAGCAAAGTTCGTGGTTAAGTAATTCCGATTGAAGCTCTTTTAATGGGCACCGTTCTTAATTGATATCCATTAACGGTCTCGTTTTAGCGAGCAGACAGCTCTTCCCTTTCATATTGCCAGTGATTTGATTAACTACACTGAAACGGGCATCGCATTAAGAAATTATTTCTTCCTTTTCGTTTTCAATTACTTAAATAACAGAGTGAATGCTTTAGAAGTATTAATTTTTAAAATTCAAAATTCAAAAGTGATTCTGATAGTTTGCCTAAGTCCTTTGTTGGTGAAAATATTTACCGGTGGCACCGATATGTTCTCCAAAATTCACTATAAGAGCTTGAGCCCATTAATGAAAAAAGTACAGCCCCATACAGGAACAAATGGCAATATTTAAATATTTTATATATGGAAAGTTTTGAATCGAAATTTAGATTTACTGTTCGGTATGCAGGAGATCGTTTAGTGATTTAATCTAGTGATATGTCAGTTTTTATCTACATTAAGGGGGGGGGGGGTTAGATGGTAAAAATAATAAGTCTTATAAAAATCTTCCTATAACCATCCAAAATAATTAAAGTACTCCCAAACCATTACACACATTTTAACCGTCAAAGTGCAGGAATAAACCCCGAGGGTTTGATTTCAAAGGGCGTAGTTGATTTCCTAGGCAACTTTCTCGCTGTCCATTTAACTAGAGATAAGTCCAGATTTTTCCAAAGAAAACAAAGCGAAAGTTTCGAATCGGGAAGTGGCGAGGCAGATGTGTGACAGTAGTTCAAGGGCAGTGATAAGAACAGCTGATACCGATTACTGTTAGCAGCTGGCCGCCGCGATCAGCGGGCGACTGATCGCTGGGTTCTGATCACGGTGCGAGGATTGGCAGTTGTGCGAAATGCCTTACATGTGCAGTACAAGGATATGTGCCCAAGAGCAGGTAAGGTCGTTGCACAGTTACACATTTCAGACATTTTATTGAAATTACAAATTAATTTTAATACAAAAATTATATTATAGCGATTAAATTTTAACGTATCTAATTAAATTAAAAGAATAATGTAAAGAAGAAATGACCTGCTTAGCAATTAAAAGCTACTAGAGATCGCCAGTGGTCGAATATTCGAACAATTTTCAAAGTGACAAATAGGGATAGCTAATTTTATAAATAATCCCCACATAAACCAATGCGTTTCTAAATACATTTCATATAGTAATTATTTTCCATGTAAACTCATAATATAACCAAACTGGGGGCCCAAAAACAAAAGAGAAAGACTTAGTTCTTGACTAATTATATTACTTCATTTCTGGCTTATGGCATGGTTTTAGTAATTAGTATTTTATTATGATAATGACTATTTTATTAAGATTTCATGTTTATTTTTTAAGAATAATAATTGAATCAGAGGAAAGTAAAACTTCAGTCATCAAATCAGTTTATCCTGTAACCCCTTATCACAGTTCTCTCCCTCCCTCCATTAATTCCTCACTCTCTACTTCTGACCTTCTTTCCACTTTTCCCTCCTTTTCTCCTTCATTCTCTTCTTACCTTCTCTCCTCCCTTCTTTTCTACCATTTGGAACTTTTTCCCTCCTTCCCTCTCTTGCTATTAGGCCTATTATCACTAAAATGTTATATATATTTTACCCATTATCCACCAATAAAAACAAAATTTGAATATGATGTGTCCATTTATACTCCGGTTGCCAAGCCCGGTGACAGGATTTTCGGGCCCCTGCGCAATTTAGAAACCCACCTTTTTTTTAATCATCTCGATTCTGGGCCCCATTTTTACTAATCTCGCGTGGATCCGGGCCCCCTGTGAGTCCAGGCCCCTGTGCATTTGCCCCCCCCCCCCGTCGCCGGCCATGCCGGTTGCATGTCAGTTAGTACATTGGATGGTAGAAACTTAATGTACTTTTTTCTTCCCTTTTTATCAGAAAATTTTTATATCTTAATCTTATTTAAGCAAGTAAACATTATTTTTCCATATATATGTAAAATGGAACACATTTAATTGTGATATCCCTAATCTTCTCTAAGTAGTCCTGATTTCAATCAAATTCTATATTTTCACTCCATGCCCCAATTAACTGTGACTTAATGTTTCTACATCAAATCTTTACTCTACGAAAAATAGCATGTGATAACAGCTACATATGATGCTAACTTTGATTACATTTCGTTGTTATAAATCACCAAAACAGCAACTCATAAGACTAATGTTAATTTTTTTGAAATTTTAAATTGAATGTTCTACATTTCTAAAAGACTAATATAAATTTCAATGGGATTCTGCACATCTACAGGCAAATACAATTCTATTGGTGTGCTTAGATTTTTGCTACGTTGCACACAGGTTGAGAAAAAAGGAGTACAAAAACCTTATGGAAAAAATGCTTGTCTATTAATATAAAGATAATCCAACATTTAATACCATGTTAATTCCGTGTATTTTTTTAACCAATATTTATTTACAATCTGTTCCATGCATTCGTTTTTTAGGTAGGGTAATAGATTTGGTAGTTTTTAAGATATTTCAACAGAAATAAAATAACACTGTCATTGCCTTGATAATTATTTTTTTTCTGTATGAAACAGTCAAATGCTGCTTTAAAAACTCTCTGAATAAATATTTACACTGATCAATGACTATCAGATGTCCCGGCTTCACAGGTAAATAATAAGTGCAACAAGCAGCAATCTAAGGGTTAAGTTTTTATTTAGAGTTGTCCATATTATGTTTGGTTGTTAAAAGTGGATTTTGATCCAATGTCAATGGATAGCACCGAATAGGTATCTCCCATAAGGCTTGTACTGGAAGGTGAATGTGGAATTGAGTATAGTGGACAAGCGCTGCTCAGCACCTTTTAGGTAAACAAATAATTAAATCAAAAACAGTCATCAGCTGTTCAGCCCTTTTTTACATTGTGTCCTTAAAGAAAAATTAAAAAAAGTTAAATATTTCCTAGAATTATTTACTTAGCGAGTTGATTTTCTTAAGTACGGGGTTGATGGGTGCCAGACTCATGGGGTTTTCAAAAGTTCTCGGCAATCTATTATATATTTGTCCTAGGGCAAACTACTTGTCCTAGAACCTTGAAACTTTGCATGAACGTTCCTTTCAGGGCATAGGCACCCACTAAGAACGGATTTTTAAAAATTCTCTCAGGTTTACGCCCTATGATACATCAAAGTTTCAATGTTAAAGTATAGGGAAGCTCATGTAGTTGTCATGGCAACTTAACATTAAATCTGAAATCCAAGGAAGTTTTTCTGTTTTTCCACGGGTAAAACCGTGTTGATCAGCTAGTATATATATATATATATCCTCAACATTTTAGACCCTAAACAAGAGTAGCCCTATATGTTAAAACTGAACATAATGACGCCAGTGATTTATCATTAGGTTAGTGTGGTTCTTTGGGTGAAGAATCAAATGTTACAAAAATAGTAAATCTGTTGTTGAGAGCACCAAATAAGGCGTGTGAGTTTGTGTATTATTTGTTTGAGTAGTTAATCATATGAGCAACTACTATATGAGTAATCAGTCTATATGATCATATGTTTAAGTAAGTACAAATTCACGTGTAAAAAGGCCTTGAAAAATTAAAAAAAATTGTTTCGTCAATTATTAGAGAAAAACATTTATTTATTAATGTCAGCTGAGATTTAGCAGATGATTTAACGAGTTAACAGTTTTTCCCATCCGACGTAGTGCTCCCAATGATAGACACAATATCACATTCACTCATGTTCATCTAAAGTACTGCAGGTAAGTATTTATTTGGGATCTAACCAACTGATTTCTCATGACTGTTTTTAATTTATGGCGATTACAGTTCTTTACAAGCTCAATAACCTTAAAACAAATAATATCCACATAATCCACATAGTTAAAAATCAATAGATCCTCCGATACAATAGTCCAAGAGCAAGTGAATAAAAGGGAGTATCGTTGACTTTTATAATCAATAGGAGTACACACAAAATGATATCCCAAGGTATAATGAACATTTTGCGTTCATGCCACACCATCAGTCGCGATAGACTGAATAACGATAAGCCTAAACCAAAACAATTCTGGAGGTACTTGGTGTTAGAGTAAAATATACGTGAACTCAATATCAAAAAAGTTAAGGGAAATCTACTCAAGTGAACTTTAACCATACAAATATAACGCACTTTATTCCATTGTGGCTACAAAGTTTGGGATAACCATGTTTAAAGAATCTGCCACGAATTTCGATAGCAAACAGAGACAGCTAGGAAGACAAAGAGTTTTGAGTCAGGAAGATATCGAGTCTGCCGACTCTTATCAAGGTTAAATAATGTTTATCAGGCGATGTTGGCGAACGCAATAGTTGTGTGCTATCGGTTGCCTTGAACTTACCCACGATTTGAACAAATTAGAATTTCTTCTAAATCAGCCTCCATATTTATCACTGAAGTTCAATCACTCGTGTATGTGTGTCATACAAGTTGTGAAGTTCAATCACCTTATATATGTGTCATATAGGCCTGAGTAATAATTGTAAAATTTTTGAATTTCCTATGGGATAGTTAGCTATTGGCATGGCCCATTTTTGGTGGTTGGCGTTGATAACTTTTCGTTTCGAAGATACTCCATACAGAAAAAAATCATTCAATACTCTTATGGATGTATTTTCTATTTTCTGGCAGTCTACCAGTTGCAATATCCGCCCGATTTTCTCCAAATTTGCCAGGGACATTCCTTTCCATGATCATATTGGACAATTTCGTTGAGAGTTTAATTTTGAGACTACAGTTTAAGTTTGAGGTATTAACAATCTAAATTTTTATAAATACTATGATTCTCAGATTATCTTGAATTACTTGATAAGCTAACAGCATTACTCAGATACCTAAGTATTTTGAAAATCTGACCTTAAATGATTTCAATAAGTGGATGGTAGTTTATCAGTAGGAAACTACTATCTTATCTTATATCCTTAAAGTTTCGTAAGGCCCTAGTGATAAGGCATTTTCATGATCATACTCATACTCTCTAATAAAACTCAATCTTAAATTATCTTTTACTAGTATACCTCATGAAACTTTATCAATATTAGAGCTTTGTAAATAAAGAATATGCTTAGTCTGTTTCAGTACTCCAAGTCTTTTAATTATCAAATGGTTTAAGTTCGAACTTCATGTAAAATAAAATAAATTTTTGGGTAATTATATTATGTTTACCAGTTTAAATTTAATTGAGTGATGATAATTTATCAAGCCTTTTAATTTGTTGATATATTTTAGACAAATATGATCCAGTATAATGAGAGTAGAACCATCATAATAATTACATGACTAAGACTGATTTTAAAATGATTCTCGCTGATTCAAATTTAAATCTCAGATCTCGATTGAGCCGATTGGCTATCTAATCGGCCAATAACAAGCTTCGAACACATCCCAAATAATGAACAAAATTAAGGTGTAACATTATTCTGATAATATGAGCTATAATATTGATCATTTGTGACTGTATTACAAAATGTGTATATAATATGACTGTTGTAGGTAATTAATCCAATTTTTATATATATTAAAGGTCTTATAGACATAAGAGTCCTTAAAACTTGGTAGTGTATACCAAAATATTATTTTTATTTCACTAAGCAGATATTTATTTAGTTATTCTCTGAAAGTGGTGCCACTAACTATAGGTTCTTTCGGTTTTACCCCTAAGCCATTAAGGCCCGCATTACACTATCAAATATTTTATAAAAGATTCTTTTATAAAAATTTGTCCAATCAGAATTAAAGATTTTGTTTTGAAAATCGGCTGGCTTGAATTGTGATTGGTCAAATCAAATCTGTTATGAAAGATCTTTATAAAATATTTGATAGTGTAATGCGGGCCTTACTAAAGCTGATAAAGCCCTTAATTCACGGCTATCGTGTGCAAATCAAGGCAGTGTCAAAATATGTTTTTAAACTGACCCAAAGTCAATTTTGATTTGAAAGCCTTTGAAACGCTTCAAATAAATATAAAAACATCAAATCAGCTGTTTGTCGTTTAGCATTAGTAAATATTTTTATGTCAAAATATAGTGTCAAATAAAGTAGTAAAATATTATGCATTTGGAAAATTTACGTAGTGAAATTAATGAATCCCGAAGAGTCATTTTCATTTTCAGATCAAAAAGTCTTGTTTGTAAGTAAATAATTAGCTAAAATATCTATGAGACCAAATCGTCAATAACCTATTTAATTCCATATATTTTTTTTAATACAAGGCCAATTTCCAATTTTCAATTAATATTTTAATAGTTGATTTTCAAAATTAACAAATTGAGCTAAACAATATCATTACTAGAAGTTATTCCCCTTTAGACACTTTGTAAAAATGCATCAAAAACCATTTGCCTCACTTGTTTCCAAAAAAGGTTTAAAAGGAAATCTGGAAAACAATAATAAAGAATTTAATAGAGGGCACCTAATAATATAAAAATAATGACTCTAATTCTAGGGGCATCCTACGTAATGGTCCTATTCCTTATTACTTTTATCACTCTACATCACGTTAAAAGCAACTCATCCACACGACAGTGACAAATGAAACTCAACTTCATTTCATTCTATGCACTTGAACTGGTACAAAATTATTTCTATTGTAAATTTAATCAATAGTATGCTAATGACTACATTTGTTTCAGATTTTAGATGAACACAGCGGACTTCTGACGTCGGCGAAATGTGCTCAGTCGCTTAGCGATGCCTCTCACGACCCTCAAGAGAAAAAAATAAAATGGTCCAATGTTATAGAACCCGTAATCTTCTTGTACTTGGTGGCAAAGGCTCTTTCAGGTAGTGTAAATTATATCTAAATTATACTCTATGAGACGTATTCTAATCCCGGATATCTCACCTAACGTGAACCAATTCCTAACTATTTAACATAAATTTGACAGTGAACCTTTTATCGGGGGACTCTCCTTTAGCTTTCATTCGGTTTTTTTTTTACTGGATGGTTTTGAGTTCGGAAAACATGGCCACTATTTTTTTATTTGGTGGACGCCCTTGATTTTTCTTATTTAATCTTTAGTAATATTTTTTAAAACAATGCTTACAGAGATATAAACAGCTAACAGTTAAAATTTTCCTTTTTAAAAATACGAAGGAGTAAACTTGGGAATTAAAAACTCGAACTCGAAAAATCTCGAACTATCTTACAATAGTTATTCTTATTTTTATGGACGTAACTCTATCACTCAAGCGAGCTTGTGTTGAGTGAATCTATTCCCCTTACTAGCCAAAAAAGAAAAGTACCGTGTTTTAAGTTATCGTTTAAATAGCTTGTTGGGTATGATAAAATATGAAATAAAACTTCCCCTCCCGCCATGCAGTTTAGCGCTCAGAACTGCAGAAACTTTGCTTTCAGGCCGTCAATCCAATCTGAGCCTGGCACAACAAAGTTATCTCAACAACGCTGACCGGAGTAGTTGGATAACTTAATACACAGAGTCTGCCGCTTTATCTTCCACAGGGAGCGGCGAAACTATCCTGTCTTGTCATTCGGATAAGCACTGCTATCATCAATACTCAAAAGTTTTGAAATAGTTTTATGCTATGGGGAGCTATGTTCACAATGGGTGAAAACGTTGTTCAATTTTGTGGTCGATATTGAAAACTATTTTGAAGCGAGAATAACTGATTCTGTACATCTTGTAGGCACCGCCTGGCATTCGTGGCATACTTTGATCGTTCGACTCTCTTGTTTCTAAAAATTAGGATGAAAAAATTTTCTAAAAGATTGAAGGTGAAGAGGGAAAGTGTAGAGGGAAGAAAATTAGCGAAACCGCAAAATAGCACCCCTCTGATAAAGCTTATTTAAGGCGACGTTTGTCTACCGTATCTCGCCATCTCCGGCCTCGATGTAACTAACTAATTCAACCGTGTTAAGTATTGCTATTAATACTCAGAGTTTTGGGATGGTTTTAATATGAGCTATGTTAACGATGGGTGAAACCGGGGTTGAATTCTGTGGTCAATATTTAAAACTATTCTGAAGCGAGAATAACTGATTGCACGCATCCTATAGAGTAACTTCCTAACATCAGGTGATCATTCGACTCTCTTGCCGCTGAAAATTAGGAAACCAATATTTCCAGTAAGTTCGAAGGTAAGAGGGAAAGTTTATAGGGAAAATCATTAGTTAGACCACAAAATTGAACCTTCCAATGAGGCGTTTATAAGGTAACGTTTATGTACCTTACATTTCACTCGGCTAAAATGTAACCGACTAATTCACAGGTGTGGGTCGTTAGGCCTAAAAGCTTTTAACGACGAGACGTAAAAAAGTGAAACATCCCAACTCAGCGATTCTTTTTATTTTTCCAGACACAGTAATCACAAACCTACTGGAGAACCGGACGTGCCTGGTACAGCTGAACCTGCCGGACCGGAACTGCTCGGAGCCGATATCCGCCACCGTGGAGGACCTGATACAGCCGAGCACCGCTGACGTCATCACCGCCCGCGCGCTGATCGAGTCGCTGATACCGTCTCTGCTGACGCTGCTGGTGGGGCCGTGGAGTGACAGCAACGGCAGGAAACCCTTCCTCGTCATCGCGCTCGTGGGTGGGTATTTCCACGGAGAAGGATCAAACAGAGGTATCTTCGAATGTTGCGCTCAGCGGTTGTCGAGGACTTAGTTCACCCTTCCTCGTTATCGCGCTTGTGGGTGGGTATGTCCACGGAGAAGGATCAAACAGAGGTATCTTCGAATGTTGCGCTCAGCGGTTGTCGAGGACTTAGTTCACCCTTCCTCGTTATCGCGCTCGTGGGTGGGTATTTCCACGGAGAAGGATCAAACAGAGGTATCTTCGAATGTTGCGCTCAGCGGTTGTCGAGGACTTAGTTCACCCTTCCTCGTTATCGCGCTTGTGGGTGGGTATGTCCACAGAGAAGGATCAAACAGAGGTATCTTCGAATGTTGCGCTTAGCGGGTGTCGAGGACTTAGTTCACCCTTCCTCGTTATCGCGCTTGTGGGTGGGTATGTCCACAGAGAAGGATCAAACAGAGGTATCTTCGAATGTTGCGCTCAGAGGATGTCGAGGACTTAGTTCACCCTTCCTCGTTATCGCGCTTGTGGGTGGGTATATCCACGGAGAAGGATCAAACAGAGGTATCTTCGAATGTTGCGCTCAGCGGGTGTCGAGCGCTGGCCAGCGGGTGTCGAGGACTTAGCTCATCATCAACGCCGCGAGAGAGCAGCACCGTCGTTGCCCTACTCCTAATTTTACTTAACTGTAACTAGTAACTGGATCTAACTAGTAACTAGTAACTAAACTGCTACTGTAACTGGATTTAACTGTGACTAGTACTTGGGCGTAACGGAAGACGCATTTAAGAGCGACCTCTGATTCTTCTTTGTGGTATGTCCAAAAGTCTGTGGAGAAGAAGAGAAGAGAAGAATCATAGTACTGAGTAAGGTTATTTAGGGGTTAAAATTATGTAAATAAAACTTAACGTCCACAATAGGCTGGAAACCTATAGCCTCAAGCTGGAAAAATTAATCTTAAACAATCAGAGGAAGCACATTATAATCACCTATATTGAGACTATATTACCCCTCCGGGAGACAAAGTAATCACTTTACTCCGGCTGGGAGACAAATTATTAATTTACTCACCCATTACAAGGAGTGAAAAGCCTCTAAACGTAGTAGGTAAAGAGAAAATAAATTTTCATGTTCAAGCCTACATATTTCTTTCATTATTGTACAGTACTTTACTGTTGGATAGCACGTGTTCACTAAAATGTTTATTTAAAAAATATTCTTGTGGCTTCTTTATACAAACCGTTGTTTTTAATCAAGGATGATTAAACTAAAGTTCATATTTTAAATTTTTAAGTAGTTTGGAAGTTTACTATAGAAGACCGTATCCTGTTAGATCTTTATTCCTCAGTTTTATTTTTTAGACCTGTCTTGTACCATAGATTTTTCTTAAGGTATCTACTCAACTATAAAACGAAGAAAATATAGATCATGAATTTAAAAGTTTATACTGTTCAAATAAAACTGTGCAACTCTATCCCAGATACGACCAAGAATCTACAGTTTGTTATACAGATTATAGTCATTGTTATTCCTTTTAAACAAATCCCTTATCTTGGAAACATTGTTTCCCATTGTTAAAGCTTCTTTACTCTTTTGTTTGTTTTTCCAAAACAACAGCCTTTGTTGCGGCTGAGAAATCTTGCGAAAACGTTTCTACAAGTGCGGCTTATCTTTTAAGTTCACACCAGATATACGTTTTTGATGTCTGACACATTTTACAAAATCGAAGAATGGCACGCATTTTATAAAAATTTATGTTGATGTTGTAAAAAATATCGTAAATTTACATCTGGGGGCGACGTCGGCCCCGTTACATTGGCTTAAAAGGTGTTGATAATGCAAACGGTGTAAAGATTTCTGTTTTAGTATAGCTTTGATGAGCTAATAATGCCATTACCGTCTCTAATGCTCATGCTCAGCTGAATAGCTGTATCATTGTTACTCCTGAATGAAATGATTGAAAGTAGTTACGCAGATGCATAGTTAAAATGAATAAATCTACATTAATTAATCCACGTATGAATACGCGAGGGATTTTCTTTTCACCGTCATTACTCGATAACGGTTGGATGGATATCACGTTGGACAGGTGTCAAATGAAAGGTTTATTTTGTAGATGTTTCAATACGAAAGGGCTTCTCTGGAGTATAGAGAATTTTGGAAAAGTGGCTCTGTCCGTTGACACCAGGTCAAACTCAATTATGTTTGTTTATAACTAACTGAACATAGGAACATGGTTTGAAAATGGTTCTTAAGCTCAACCACAGATTGCAGTGTACCATTGTTTTTAAATATAAAAGGACGACAAGTATTTTTCTTTATTTAAAGTCATTGTTACAAACGAGTAATCTAGTCATTATATGTATTCGTTAAACATATAATAGCTTTTTGTATATTAAGAGCCCAAAGTGCGACCAAACATTTCGAGAGCGGCAATGACTATTTGTGCTCGTAATACACACAATATTTTTCCTATCACCATTATTCAAACAGTTAAACAGTAATAACCTGAACGTACACAAAAGTTCATGGAGGTTATGTTTGCTTATTCTATTGAAACGAACCAGAAGTTAGTGTATAGAAACGCCGATTGTGAAATCAGCTAATTTAGAGCAAGGCAACTAGAATTTAGAATACGGTGAGTGTCATGGGATTTCTGACCAATAGAAACTGGTCTTTGTTTGACATCATGGTCTTTGTACGTCATAGTTATCCCTCTTGTGTGCCACCTTAACCTAATAAGTAACCCTGATTTAGCGAAATGAAAGCGGAAATGAACCGGTTTGCGTACTGTTCACAGATGTGGCAATGTGGTTATTCCCATACAGTGGTAGGAAAAAGCATTTTACAAACACATTTTGATTAAGTAAAACCGTCTCAAATCGACCTCTCGCGTAGTACACAGCGCTGAGCAGCCTGTGGTTACCTTTTGCAGTTGAAGCTGAAGCCCAGTTCTTATTTCCAGGCCAAACGTTCTCCAGCCTAACCTGGGGCTGCCTCGCCCTCCTGCACAACATCATTCCCCCGACCTTCCTGTTCGCCTCCATGCCGATCTCGCTGTCGGGCGGGGGCCCCATCATCTTCCTCCTGGTCTACTGCTACATCACCGACGTCACTGACGACACCACGCGCCCCTTCAGGTCAGTCCGGCAGGTAAATGCCCTTAGGTTCCTCCTGGTGTTGTGAAAGGTCACAGCACAAGAGGTTTATCTGCTTTAAAGCTCCGTTCCTTGGGGGTTTGTAGGGTCAGTACGGCAGGTAAATACCCTCCGGTTCCTCCTGGTGTTGTGAGAGGTCGCAGCACGAGATTGTCTAATTTAGGACTCTGCCCTTGAGGGTTTTAGGGTTAAATGACAATAATCCAATAGAAGTAACTTCCCAGCTTCAAATTGGAAAAAAAACTGAGCATTCTGCCGAGGAAGCAAGAGCAGATGCCAAAAGATATCTTTATTCAGAAACTTAAAATGTTAATAGTGTTGACTATAGATAAAGTCTTAAGCCCGTCCGGAGAATGTGTACACGTATGTATATCTGGGCGCTCCAGTTGATTATCTTAGGTCGGCCACACTGTGCTAGGACAAAAAGGTTTTGTCTTTTATTTTTTGTCCATTTTCGTCGAACAGTTATTGAGAGATATTAATTTTGTATGATCAGAGCAGACAAAAATACCCCCGTTGCAGCAGTCCTGCATACTCAGCGAATTTCAAGTGCATAAATAAATAAATGAAGTCTCGCATCAATTAAAATCAATATACATTCAAAAGAAAGCGTGCAAAAATACTCTCCTAGTGGCTTTTAGGAGTAAAAGGCTATAAAAAAAGTAGTAGCCTATACTTAGCACGAAAATGCAATGTTCAAAACTTCAAAACAACTGGCTTTTCCAATTTAATCATATGGGGAAATGACCAGCTGTTTAAGTTTGAGTAAAAAATTTCGTAAAAATCATCAGTAAAAATCTATATTCGCTATAGTACATTTATTTGACATATTTAGTTATCTGGCCTTTAAATAAGCCATATGTCTGTATTCACCATATGGCTTTGAATCAAACATCAGCTCACATATTTTAATGTAAACAAAGCAGACGTTTTAGATCCCAATGTTACTTAAATGACAGTTATTTTATGTTATTTTTTGTTTTCTAGCAAACTTTAAGAAATTACAGTACTTTTCCTGAGTCCCTGACATTAAAACATTTAATTTGGGGCATTTTCCCTCATCCTTTGACTTGCCAAATGCCCACAATGGCTATTCAAAAATAAATTATTCTCCATAAGATTAGTATGGAAAAATGCAGGTTTGCTGCCCCACAAATTTGAAAATGAGGTATCACAGGCTACAATCCAATATATCTAAACTATATGAAGCCACATAACATGTTTTATCAAGGATATGTTGAGGAATAAGAAAGCTATCCAATTTTATTTACCTCATAAGGTTAACATTGGGAAAGAGAGTACACAGGTTTGCTGCCTCAGGAATTTGATGATTTGGGTATTTTAAGCCATAATCAAGTATATAATAACTGTATGAAGCCCCATGCCAGTTCTTATTATGAGAAATGAGCAAACTACACAACTTTTTTAATTACCCATAAGGTTAACATGGAGAATGAGTATGCAGGTTTGCTGCCATGAAAATGTAAAAATAGGGTATTTTAGGCCATAATCCAGTATATTTCAACTAGATGAAGCCACATACAAAGTTTCATCAAGATGTGATAAGAAATAAGGAAGATATAGGATTTTTTTATTTCCCATAAGGATAACATGGGAAATGAGTATGCAGGTTTGCCATAAAAATGGAAATATCGGGGATTTTAGACTAAAATGCATTAGATCTCATCTAAAAGAAGCCACAAACCAAGTTTTATTAAGATATGTTGTGAAATAAGCGAGATATAGAATTTTACTTATTTCCCATAAGGTTAACATAGGGACAATGTACTGTGTTTACCACTTTCAATATCTCGGTAACCAATGGACATAGAGCAATGATTCAAAGTACTAAATTGTTTGTTTTTTCGAGCTGAATTCAATAGTGCCAAACAAAATTGGATTATTTTTATTTTTCTATGTGAAAAACCCAAAAAAAACCCATTTTTGGGGGGGTTTACCCCCCTTTACCCCCCTTCCAGTAGTCCGATCGGGCTGGTTTTCGAACTCATCCGAATAATTACTACTTTACACACCCGTACCAAATTTCATTCCGATCGGACCATTTTTGCGAGCGCTATCGTGCTTACAGACATACACACACACACACACACACACACACATATATATATATATATATATATATATATATATATCTGGAAATTTGAACGAATGGTGTTTTTTGCTTCTGGGAGCCCCAAAACGAAAAGTTATCATGGTCTTGGGCTTAGGTCTTACCATGAGACCTACGGTAATAGCTTCTTCCCTATAGGGGAAATTCGCTAAAAACACTTTTTTAATTTCAAAAGATAACAACGTTTTGTTTCGTCAGTATGCGGCCGGCCGCTTGTTACAACTGAGCTTGAATTGTTTGCAACATTAAAAATTGCTCATGAACATGTTAAAAGATTTTGTGACAACGTTTTATTGGATCTTGTAGACCGTTGAAAAATTAAAGCACACAGTAAAACATTTATTTTCCCTCTACTTGTGCACAAACCCTCTCAATGTACGGTTACTTTAGTGTTTGAGAAATTAAGAAAACATGTAAGAAAATAACATAAGTCTTATCTATTGCCTTGATAGTAAAGTAACAGCATCATGCTGAAAAAGCCAGTGACGCTTTAAATTGCAGCTAGGTGTAAAACCAACCCTAAAATAGTTTACGGTTGAATTTAGACAGGTTGGAGACCTCTACACTTGAGCTACAATGTACGTACGCGATGGTGTCTTTTGGATGTCCTATTTTGAAATACCTACTATCACCTTACTTTTGCTGCAGGTTGTCGCTGCTGACGCTGGCGATCTTCACCAGTTCCATCGTGGGCATCGGGTTCGCTCCCATTATTGTCGCCGTCCAGGACACCCTCAACCCCTACCCCCTCGTGTTCTTCACCAGCACCGGCATCCTCGCCGTCACCGTCCTCTACACCGTTTTCGTCATCAAGGAGACGGTGGAGGTGCAGCCGGTTGGTATCCTGTTGGAAGTTGTGATTCGTCTTGACGGTTTACCGGTCTTAAGGCCGTTATAACGTTAAAAGACCAGACGTGGCGTCAAAAAATCGTTTCGTTGTCATTAACGTGCCAAGGTCCAATCAATGTGTGAGTTCGAGGCCTTTGACAATGGAAACAAAGGTAATCTGTAAGCGTGGTGACTGAAAACGGCCCGTTTTGATAGTCTGTTTGATATTGGTACGTGTTTTTATTTAAGAGTGCCATGCTTAAGTTAACCATGGTATTGCATCGCAGCTAAGATAGCTTATTGTGCACCCTCAGAGACAGATCCTCATTCTCCGTCAAATCCCAACGAACCTGTAACAGATCCTTTGCGAACCTTCCTCTTGACGATGGTTACCTGTTCTTCCCTTAGGCCGCTCATTGGTAGGCCAAGGGGTCTAGCACGCAGACTTGTAGGGTTGATATATTAGTTGAATAGCACATTATACTATGTCGCTTAAGCAAGCCAGTAGTATATCGGACTAAGATGGTTGCCAGGTTACGCAATGTTAAGTTAATATTCTATTGAGTTCCCATTGTATCAATATAGTTTGTTTCGTGCTAATGCGAATGTTTTGGGGGCAAAAATGTCGATATAGGTGGTATCCTACATCTGTTTTGCGAGCTAATAATGCGATCATGTTGGAATTTACTTATTTTTTTCGTGTTTGTATCTAATTAATTTCGTCTGACATTAGTTCAACTTCTCATTTCCAACGCATTTTCATTTTCTCTTGCTCACTCTACCAAATTCTCGTGCTCAATCTCGTACTTACCATATTCATCGATAGTTTAAGTATTGATGGGTACTCTTACCATGTAAATATGATTGTACTAAAACATAGAATAAAAGTAGATGTTTGTGTAACAGGACAATTTGGCCCATTAGAAGATTCTCTCATTCGACAAGCACCAATTTGATGCCGCTCTGTCGTTTGATGTCTCTACCATTTAGCCCCATAAAGTGATATGATGATGGAGATGGTGTTAACGGACTGTTTAAACATAAATTGCTAGTGTGAACATTTGCAATGGCCCTAAGTTTCTGCGAGCATGACCAATACAGATTATTGTAGGGAGATTAGGGAAGTGGGGACACTATAGAAACTTAGGCATTTTAAAAAGTTGTAATACAAATGTTAAAAATTAGAATATACTAAAAGTACATCAGCTTTTGTCTCGCTTACTTGCATTAAGTAGGCTATTATAATAAACTGATTATTGATTTTCATTTTATTATTATAGACTTTATATGCCTTTATCTTGTCCAACTTATTTTAATTTCAGGGTAGGGAGAGAGGGCTTTTCGAGATCAGTCACCTGACTCATATGTTCCATGCTTGCTTCTGCCAACGGGAGGGACATGCAAGGTGCATGATTCTTGCCATCATAGCCTGCCTGGGTATGAACGTTTTTGCTACAGAGGGTAAGTTAAATGTGATTGCTTTATATTCTAGACGTTAATGAATTGGGGTTTAAAACAGCTGGCTTTTTCTAATATGATCATAAGGAAAAGTGACCAGCTGTTGAAGTTTTGAGGGCCCTAATTTCGTGACTATAACCATAGCCATCTCTAGTAAAACAGAGCCGTCCCCGTGTTGGGCCGGGACAGAATGTCCAACAGTATCCCCTGCTTGTCGTAAGAGCCGACTAAAAGGGGAGGGGGGCGCACTGGTCCTTTTTTCGCGTCTCCTTTTCATAACTCCATTCTCCGGTTCATTTCAATAGCCCGGTTGTTTTTTTTTTTTTTCTAAATCATTCCGGCCTATTTGCTGGGGTGACTCTGTGTTCTTCAGCCTCCATTGCGCTGGAGGTCTAGGACGAGCAGAGGGTACAGCTTAAAAACTGGGTTCTGCACCTCCCAGGCTGCCGGATAGTACAGGGGCCCGGGTCAGCCCAGCCAGCTGACCTGGCTGCCCTATCAGCCGGCGAAAATCCCTTTGGCCGTGGCGGTGCCGGTTGGCGACCGGATAGGGCCCTGCTGCGGTCACGGGGGGGCTCTGCCGAGACCACTGCTCGTCTGGGACCGCCGGTGTTTTGGAGGCGGTCGAACACGGATATAGTTTCTCTGGTGATGGGTCGGTCTGACTTTCTCATCGGGGTACTATTGGGGGGTCAACGCCCAGTCTCGGGGGCTAAGCCAGACACTATGGACAGCACTGAAGGAAAAGAGACTCAAAAGGTGCAAGAATCAAAACGGGGTACCCTAACCCCACAAAGTAACCAGTCGCATAACCGCTCTTCACTGAGCGGGCCCGGTGACAAGGTGGCAAGCCCCTTCGAAAGAAGGTCGCGCATTGGAAGATCGCCGCCGAGCCGTGTCGTGACACCTGCCTCATCGGGGGCCAAAACACCTGTGGCCATCGATGAGACACCCACTGTAAATGAGCGGATGGATGATGGGTCGTCTCCCTTCGAGGCGGTCATCGCGCTCGCCAGGCAGCAGGAGGAGGAGCACATCAAAAAGTGCTTCGACACCCTCGCTGTGATGAAGGCCGCGACCACCCGGCAGAAGAACATCAGTCAGGATGTGAAGGATGGCATCGTCCAATTGGAGGCCAGCCTTCACCACATAATCCAGCTGAGGAGGACGTGGCAGTCATGTGAGTCGGTGACTGCGTCGACACAGACGACCCCATCACTGCGGGTTAAGGCTCAGCCGGCCGGTGGGAAGCGGGCTGCTTCCAGCCCCGCCCAACCGGAGGCTGAGAAGAAACCGAGAGGTGACGGTCCAGGGGAGACATCGGACCCCGAAAAATGGACGGACGTCGTTAGGAAACGACGGAAGAAGAGAGACCCTCCCCAGGAGCCTGGAAGCCAGCCCGGCGGACAAGAGAAGAAGAAGGCGCCAAAGAAGAGGCCCCGCAAGCAGCGGCCGGACGCTCTTCTCATCAAGCCGTCGGAGGGGAAATCTTACGCCGACGTGCTGGGCGAAATTCGCAGCAAAGCGAAGCCCGATGAGAAGGGCGCCGTCATCAAGGGCATGAGAAAGACTCGAGCCGGCGATCTTCTGGTCGAACTCGGGGACGCCTCCAAATGCAAGTCCGCTTTCAGCGAGGACTTGAGGACTCTTCTGGGAGCGAACGCAACCGTCCGCGTTCTCGAACCAAAGACGACGCTGGAGGTGCGAGACCTCGACGAGCTGACGACCGAGGCGGAAGTGACCGCTGCCGTCAAAGCCGTTCTCGGAGAATCCGTCGAGGTAAAAACCTTCCTCTCAAAGGCGAATGCTCGGGGACAGAAGGTGGCGATCCTGACGCTGGGAGCCAGAGCTGCCGCGAAGCTCCTGGAGAAGGGCCACCTCAAAGTCTGGTATGTGAGCTGTCGGGTGCGCGAGAAGCTCGTGGCCTCCAGATGTTTTAAATGTCTGGGGTTCGGTCACGTAGCTAATCGCTGCCCTGGACCCGATAGAAGCAAGCTCTGCTTCAAGTGCGGCGGCCAGGACCACAGGGCCAGCGCGTGCAATGCAGTGTTGTCCTGTGTCCTGTGTACAGAAGCCGGCTTGAAGGGCGACCAGGTCAAGCATTCCGCTGGGTCTGGTCGTTGCGGGCAGTACAGGCGGGCCATCCAGGAGCTTCGCCAGAAACAACAGAAATGATCAGTGTTCTGCAACTTAATATGCAGAGGAGCAGGACAGCAAACGACTTGCTGTTCCAATTCGCCACGGAGCAGGGTGCTGACCTACTGCTTCTCAGTGAGCAGTACCAGAACCGACGCTCCGCGCAGTGGTTCTCGGATCCCTCCGGCACTGCGGCAATATGGATCTTGGACCTCGGGAAGGTGCCTGTTCTCGATTCCGGATCGGGCAACGGCTTCGTTTGGGTGAGGAGCAGGGGTTTCACCGTCTTCTCCTGTTACCTCACGCCAAACCAACCGATCGGAGACTACCGCCACATGGTCGATTCCATTGAGGATGAGATCATGAAAATCTCTGGCGGGGTCATAGTCGGTGGCGATTTTAACGCAAAAGCCGTGGAATGGGGTTCCCCGCGGACCGACACTCGAGGTCGTTACGTCCTCGAGTCGGCTGCCAGGTCGGGCCTCTGTATCCTTAATACAGGCGGCATTTCCACCTTTCGCCGTCCGGGGTGCAGAGAGACGATCCCTGACATATCCCTTGCCTCTGAAGGGATTGTCCAGCGGATCTCCGACTGGCGTGTCTGCGAGGAGTATTCCTCTAGCGACCACCAGGGGATCCTCTTCAAGGTCCTTCCCGAGGGTGCGCGCTTGCGCGCTGAACCTGCTCCTCTGGCTCGACGCTGGAACACCAGTCGTCTGAGCAAAGACACTTTTAAAGAAGTAATCAAAGACCAGAGCATTGTGAATTTCACAGGTGCCGAAGATCTGGCAGCATCGACGATGCGTCTCATCGCGACCGCGTGTGAGCAGTCGATGCCCGGAGTTTCCCGCCGCCACAGGAAGAAGCCGGTTTACTGGTGGACGCCTGAAATCGCGGAACTCCGGAGGAGATGCCTTGGTCTCCGACGAGCTGCGCAGCGAGCCAGGAACCGCCCTGATGCAAATGCCAGATCGGCTGAGCACAGAGCGGCCCGCCGAGAGCTCCGCGGTGCCATCAACCGGAGTAAAGTCAGGTGCTGGAAGCAGCTGTGTCAGGATATCGACAACGACCCCTGGGGGATGGGCTACAAACTTGTAACCCAGAAGCTAGGGGCTCGCTCATCACCTGCGGTCATGGAACCACAAGCCATGGCCGTCGTCGTCGATACACTGTTTCCCAGCCACCCAGTTCGGCCAGTCAGGGAATTCGGAGAGGTAGGCGCCTTCCCAGTTTTCCGGGAAGAGGAACTCACCGCCGCCGTCCGATCCCTACGACCCAGAAGAGCGCCCGGTCCCGATGGCATTCCGGCGGAGGTGCTCAAGCTCGCTGCGGAGGTGAATCCAAGGCTTCTGCTCGATATGTTCAACGCGTGTCTGGCGGAAGGCGTTTTCTTTTCTTCGTGGAAGGTTGCTCGCCTTGTTCTTATCCCGAAGGCGAAGAGCACACCGGGGACCCCTTCTTCTTTCCGACCCCTGTGTATGCTCGACACGGCCGGAAAAGTGCTTGAAAAGCTCTTGCGCGTCAGGCTGACCGAGGCCATCGTCTCTGCGGGGGACTTGTCCCCGCAGCAGTACGGCTTCAGATCCGGTCGCTCTACCATCGACGCTATCCAGGAGGTAGTTGAGGCAGTGCGGAGGGCGGAGGACCACAACCACTGGTCGCGCCGCGTGGTCCTTCTCGTCACGCTCGACGTGAAGAACGCCTTCAACTCCGCCAGGTGGAGCGATATGCTGTGGGCGCTTGAGCATACGTTCCAAGTTCCCTCTTACCTCCTGCGTATGATCGAGGCGTATTTGTCAGACCGTGTTCTTTTGTACGACACGACCGAAGGCCAGCGGCGCATTCCCATCACTTCCGGGGCTGCGCAGGGGTCCATTCTCGGACCAGATCTCTGGAACGTGTCTTACGACAGTTTGCTGAGGCTAGACATGCCCGATGAGACCCGCCTCGTTGGCTATGCTGACGACGTCGCTGCCTTGATCGCTGCGAGGAACGTCGAGCAGGCAAAACTGAGGCTCAGCGTGGTAATGGCCAAGGTCAACGGGTGGATGCGAGATCACGGCTTGTCCCTGGCTATCAGTAAGACGGAGATCGTCGTCCTCACCAAAAAGAGGATTAACACCGTGTTCCCGGTGCAGATAGGTGACGTCACACTCGAGACTAAGCCTGCTGCAAAGTACCTGGGAGTCATGGTCGACAGCAGACTGTCTTTCGGCGAGCAGATCCGGCGCGCCGCCGACAAAGCCGCTAAGGGTGTCGCTGCCCTTGGTAGGCTTATGCCCAATGTCGGCGGTCCTCGCTCCTGCAAGCGCCGCCTGCTCATGACTGCCGTCCAGTCAGTCTTGCTGTACGGGGCGGAGGTATGGGCTCACGCACTCGAGAAGCGAGTCTTTCGAGATCGGCTTGCCCGAGTCCAGCGCCGAGGAGCTCTGCGGGTCGCTTCAGCCTACCGCACAGTCTCCGAGCCTGCTGTGATGGTGATCGCCGGAGTCATTCCCGTCCTCTTCCTCGCGAGGGAGAGGCAGGCGATTTACCGGAGGAGGCCTGAAGTGGGCCGAGAAACAGCTGCCAGGGAAGAGCGCGATCGCAGCTTCGACTCCTGGCAGCGCGACTGGGAAGCCGAGCCGAGGGGACGTTGGACCTTCAAGCTCGTACCTTCCGTCCGACCATGGGTGGAACGGCAGCACGGCGAGGTCGATTACTACGTGACCCAGTTTCTTTCTGGGCACGGGTACTTCCGAGCCTATCTGCACCGGATGGGCAAAGTCGCCAGCCCGGACTGTCTGTATTGCCCCGGCATCCCAGACACGTCCGAGCACACCTTCTTTCAGTGCGACCGTTGGCACGTCCGCCGAGCCTCGCTTTCATCTGAGATCGGCGTGATCGTCAGCCCAAACAACATCGTCGGAGCTATGCTCCAGGGAGAGGGCAACTGGAACTGTGTCAAGCACTACGTCCAGGCCATTCTTCGGGCGAAAAAGGTCGACCTCGATCGGCCTTAATCCTCAGCATTTCCCCACGGAGGTTGCCCTAGCGGCGTAATATAAAAGGCCTAGCCCGAAGTAATGTGTGAAACAGTGCCAGGCTAGTGTCCTCGGTGCCGAGGGAGGTGGTTTAGTCGGTAGTTCACGGGACATCGAGCTCGTGGGAGTCCGACACTACTGAGGGGACAACGAGCCCCTCAGTGTGCGTAAACGCATTCCACCTCCTACCCAAAAAAAAAAAAAAAAAAAAAAAAAAAAGTAAAACAGAGCGCCTAAGGGTTCAGCTGATTTGTTTATCCATACTCTCTTATGACACTATCTTTTGTTTACATGAAACCAGCTGGCTCTGTAAGAGTTTTTACCATTCAAAAAACCCTTGAACAGCGACGTTGCCAGGTCGAAGGCCGCGGCCTTATTACTAGAGATGGCTCTGCTATAACTGATTGGGAGCACGAAATAAGGCGGCCGACAAAAACTGCAATCTCATCTAATCGTCTGCTAAACCTCAGCTAAAATTACTTAGTTTCGTTCTGTTAAACTATAAAAAATTCCTTTTCTAGGGTCTTTTACATGTAAATTCGTGTTTTCTTAAACAAACGGTCTTATGGTCGGTTTACTACCCAAAAACAATATTAAACGCTAAATCGCCAGCGGAACACTCACGGGCTTACTCTATAGTCGATGACATTTGTACTCAGTCAGTTTTAATTAGCTTGAAATTAGTTTATTTTTTAAAGCAGTGACACTATCCTAAAGGCATAGTTCAAGGGACCTTTAAGGACACGAAAAAGCCTATGTGTTTGAAGGGTCCACGATCTACCCATAGGGTGTAAAATTTCAGCCCAGTAGTCTCGGTAATTTTTGCGATCAGCCCTACTCGGAACGGCGGGCGCAAATATATCTATGAATATTATGAAATATTCGAGAAAATGAATCAACATGATTAAATAAATACATATTCTCAATTTATTAAAACTCTAAGGCTTACTTCCTAACCACTAACCTAATGCATCGCCCTGTATATTGCAGGGGAAGGCGCCGTGCTGTATTTGTCTGCGAGGGAGATGTTTTCGTGGTCACTCACCGACTACACGATCTACCTCTGTGTCAACTGCGTTTACGGTATTTTGGGTTTGCTGTTAGGTATTCTATACTCAAGATGCATGGTCATACTGTAGTGAGCTCACATGCATGGCCGATATTTGAAGGCGCAGGGCAGCTGTGTATTGTTACACACTGCGCTGGAGTTTGCATTATTTCGATCCCAAACGAAATTTTGGTAAATTACAGTAAATTACAGTAAATTTTGCGTTATTGTACATGGTCAATTTCATGGTTAAAACTTAAACACAGTGATGGTTACAAGAAATTTGTATTATATGGAATCACCAATTCCTTCGGCTCCCTTTAAGAAAACTAAAATACAATTAATGTGTTCCAAAAGGTCTTTGCTCAGTCAATCCTGGATACAAATTAAAAAATAAATAAAAAATAAAAAGCCTTATTTTATAAGGGAAATACTTATTACCAAAGCTTATTTAAAATTATACATAAATGTGTAAGGTGTCTAAATAGGTCATAAAGTTAAATTTTTCAAAGTTCTACTACTTTTCATTGTATGCCATTCACAGCACATTTTCTTTTTTTATAATTAAAACTTTTTTTATGTAATCGAAAGTTTAAATCGGGCATTATTTTGTTATTAAATACTGTACTTCTCATTTATTTGATCTAACCATCGATACATCGATGGATCTAACTTGTATAGCTTTTTTCAACTCTAATTTGACTTGTAACCATTTGAGCCTCTTTGATATATAACAAATTCGAAAAGTATTATAACTTATTTTTCATCACTTAATGACTTTACAATTTAAAAAGTAAATGTTTCCAATTGATTTTTTGTTAAATAAAGTAATAAACAGTCTGAAAAACTGGAGTTAATAATGACAATAATAATTATTATTAACATTATCGTAACGTTATTGAGTTTCATAATAACAAGACGAGTCCACAGAAGCGGACACATAAACATAAACAGCGGCGTGTTTGCGTCTGTGTAATGTCGTAATTTTCTGACCGTGTTTATGACCGGAATCCATTACCGCGAGTGTCGATGTGTTTCCATGAATGATATTATTCAAATGAACATCATGTATGTGAGCTTTGCATAGCATAATTGATCGGTCCTCGCGTCGGTCCCGACGTGTATTGTGTGTCGTACTCATTTGTTTGGACAATGTTCAATTTTCAATAGCTGATGCAAATGAGTGATGTTTTACCGTAATAATGGTGCTTTGCATGTATTAATGTATTTAGGTTAAATAGGTTTTTCTAAATTTTTAATACTCATTGCTTATAATATCTTAATTTGAAAATATGAATACAGTAGATAGTTCGAGTTTGTATTAGAATGCTTTGGATGATGCTTTGTATGAATGCTTTTTACGCTTGATTTTTATGATAACGCTTTTAATTAACTACAAGGAGCAAATGTTCATTATATCAAAGTGGTGACTGATTGTGTTGGTAGAGCATGGATTCTTTTGGTAGTTATCATTCACAGAACTACATTTTTTATGAAATAGAGGACTGTTGCTTAGAGGTTTTTTTTAAGTTTTAGAGTGTTTTAAGAGGACTAAGAGGATTTAATATTTTTCTATAATGCTTAGGTTATCAAACAAATAAATGCAGCCAAATTTTTAAATATTATTGTATGATAAAGCAGATCCCTTCAATTATGAAGCCATGGCAAGACAGAGTTGCACTCAAGAAATTGATCTAGTGGTGATTAAAACGTGAAACCCTCTTATGTTTCCCACCAGTCAAACACTCATGTTCACTCTATACAAGGATACAGCTGCCATTGAATTATCAACTGTCTTGTTAAGAAAATGAGCAGTCTAACATTATTGTCTGACTACTATCGATCGATTTCGGTGCAGTATTCTTTATTTCTGATAAATGAATTAAGTAGGATTATCTTACGAATCTGTGATGGCAAATGTTCGCAAACACTTCCATAATAACCTTGGATCTTTTGAATGTATCTAAAAGTTGTTTTAATAAGTGAAATCTCAATATTTAGTTTCAAGAGCTGTTTTTTTAACATTTCCAGTTCACTTGGACAGTCTTCACAAAATTATTTGATTGAATATCGTTGATGGTGATGGTGAGTTTAAATTTTGATTTTGATTTTTGCGGACATGTGCTACTGCTGATTAGTAAAGCTAGTTTCACGACGTTAAGGGATCTGGAATCTGATCCCAACGTTTCCCATCTCCAGGTGGAAAGGAACCTACACATCTTGTTATGTTCTAGATTCCTTTGCACCTGACAACGGGATTAGATTCCAGATCCCGAAACGTCGTAACATACCTTTCCATGCAATGATATTACATACAGTGGTATTGCATCTCAACATGACGGCAATTCTACCTGTCCGAACGTGAAAGATATTGATTTTATTTGATATTCGTGACAACGCATTCCAATGGAAGAGCACAGAATGTGCTTGATATACCAAATATTCGCCAGCCAATAAATGGAATCAATTCGGCTGGCACTTTTGTTGAACTAGAACTAGTAGAGGCTGGCCACTTGCCAGAATCTACTCTAATAGAGTTTAATTAAATACAAGTGATAATTGATTTTATCGATAGAGTACAGATTGAGTTGGGTAGTAACAAGGCCACACTCTACAAACAATATCTGTATGCACCATTTCCCACGGGTAATCCAGTTTTGTGTGCCCAGCAGGGCCGGGGTCGGTGCTGGGTGTGTGGCTGTGGACCTCTGTGCTGGGTCTGACCCACATGCAGGGCGCCACCGTGGCCCTGGCCACCCGGGTGATCCGCTCCCCCATCATGGCCATGGCCACGGCCGGCTGGGAGTTCTACCTGGCCAACATGCTGTGCTTCCTGTCCTGCAGCTACGCCCCCCTGGTGCGGTCCGAGCTGGGGCACCTGGCGCCGCGAGAGGACCTGGGTGAGTTCTAGGTACCAGGAGTACTGGTTACCAGGAGTAATAGGTTGTAGGAGTCCAAGGTACCAGGAGTAATAGGTATTAGGAGTAGGTACCAGGAGTATTTGGCACCGGAAGTTCTAGGTATCAGTAGCACTCGATCAGGAGTAATAGGTAGTGGGAATATTAAGTAGTGGAAGTATTTGGTACAATGAGTAGTAGGTACTAGGAGTGCTAGGTAGTTGAAGTAATAGGTTCCAGGAGTCATTGACTGGTACCAGGAGTAATAGATAACAGGAGTAATAGGTAGTAGGAGTGTTAGGTACCAGGAGTATTGTGTACCAGGAGTAATAGATATTAGGAGTACCACACCTTCCCCCATATTCAGGTTGAGGCTCGGGGTCAGTGGTTTAGGGTGTCCCACCCTCTATGGCTGAGGATAAGTTGAGAACACTTTTACATTTCATTAACATGTAAGACGCCGACATATGCTTCTATGTCATTACTTTTCCATTCTTTAAAATTCTCTGCCGAGAGCAGCATAATATCCCAAAGGAAATGCGCCAAGCCAAAAATATTTTGGCTTTTAATACTTTACAACCTAATATCTGTCATTTGTATCATTTGTATAATTTGGTTATTATAGTCTTATATAAAGTAAGAATTCATTATAAACTTCGATTCATTAGTTTTCACAGACCAAAAAACAAATTTAAAATTTAATTACGTATTGAACTCCAGGTTTCAAGGAGTGAAAAGTAATTCCAACCACCTATTTGTGTCCCCAGGTAAGATATTCGCCCTGACAGCGTTCCTAGAGTCCATCTCACCGGTGGCCGCCACCCCGCTGTACACCACCGTCTACACGGCCACCTACCTCAACAAGCCGGGCTTCGTGTACTGGCTGTCTGCTGGCATCACTGTCACCGCGGTGCTCCTGCTCATGTCAGTACAACCCATCAACTGATGTAATAGAATCAACATAACTATGAAGCGGGAGAAGGAGGGAAATTGCAAAATCCTTTCACCAATGACAGGCAGGGCCCTTACCAAAAATAAACGAAAACTAGCGAGTAAAGTTCTTAATGTGATTGACTAAAGCATTGTGGTTTTTTGTCACGACCTTGTTTTCTATTGGATGAGAAATTAAGTTTGATGTTGTTTGAAACTTGTTCTTAAAGCTAGTTGATTTTGGAATTCCTCAAGAGTTCGCATCTGCTTTCGTGGGATCGTTGATCCCTTTGTGGCTACCCTCTTGTCTGCCTGTTGCTTACAAATGGTAAATGTATAAATTACCCTTTCTCTCGTGCGTCATAGTTTAGTTGTGTTTGTTTTACTGGCCTTTTAACAAATTGAATTAACTTTATAGCTTAAATGTTATAGTGCATGTGGTGATCAAAATATATGTTTGTCTATTTGATCATGAGCAAAATAACGGTATGCTTTACTCGGTTCCACATCAGACCAAGTTATCATGAGCTTAAAAAATTGAGTTTAAAGCGGGTGACCCTTTGTACCCTTGTAACAATTTTCGGCTTAAATTTCTCTGGATCCTTAGTAGATCAAAGACCCATGTTATCATGGGTCCACTCCATTTTTTTCTAAATTCTAGTTTGAGGAGGCCACTATGTAAGTGTATATTGTACAATTCTAGATTTGAAGTTAGGCTATAATAAACACTATATAAAAACTTGCCTCGGGATAAAGCGGACCATGATCAAGCAAAGTAAAAACATGAATACTATGTTCGATTTTGTACAATAGTGTACATTCTGATAGCTCTCGGGGTTTCTTGTGTTTTAGCCATCTAAGAAAAAGGAACAGTTTTTGCATAAACGTAAGTTTGCCTGCACAATGAAGAGAACCGTTTCTAGGCATTATCGCTAGAAATGAATTATTCCTTAATAAAGCCTTACTCTTATGTAGTCCAGAAACTACTTACATTTTTAAATATTTTTGCGAGCGTTTGTTGGGTTTTTTACTCAATGAAGCTCAAAATCCACCTGTAAACGCACTATTAAAAAATTAGTTAATTTAAAACGTAACAGTTCTTGGAAATTTGAGGCTATAAACTTTCATAAATCATTGAAATCCTGTGACACGCAAGGCCATTAAGAATGCTAATTTTGATGGGCTTCCTCAGGTTGTTCTTTCTCTCCGTTAAAAATTAACATCAACGGCTTTTACAAGAACACCACTATCATATTAAATTAAATATCTCGAGGAATTCCAACGTATAAGATATATAAATATATTTTTTAACTCCTGAACGTCAGAATTAATCTTAGATGTTTATAATGATTTAAAAACTACATTATGATGTTGTAGGTCAGTGGTGGTAACTCAGAGGCTGGTGAACGGGGCTTGCTACGTCAACAAAGAGTTAAAGGGCGATATATACGTCAGGATCCGCGAATGAGCGAAGTATTTGCAACTCTATCTGTGATATTAAACTGTTTTATAGAGTAATAAGTTCTTGTACTGCTTGATTAGGAGTAAATGATGTTTATGTAATGCTTAATGTTACCAGCTATGTTATAACGTGGTTTGTTGTTATCGTTGTTACTTCAAGTGGTTCGGAACGCGAAAAAATTCAAAAATATCTCAGAAAACGGAAAATTGAGACACTGACTTCCTAAATGCTGCCTGTATAACCTAAGAGGGCTATTAGCTCTGAGATAACTATTTGATAAGCATGAATCCCGTAAGAAATTTGAAAAACGGACCAAGTAACTTGATGTGTTTGAGGTAATGCAATATAAAAACAGGACATTTCTGTGTAGAAGTCTCGTTTAAATCCTCTAAATCTAGATTTTATCTAAGTTTATTCAATTAAAAAAAAATATTGATCTGCTTTTTATAATGTACTGTGTTATTGCTAAATTTGGCAAATCAACATAAGAATGGTGGGTTAAAATCCTTTTAATCCTAGCATAGTAAATCAGTCTAAACTTATTAATCAGTCTCAGTCATAAGCGATATAATGTACATATTTTAAGCATATGCAACTTGTAGTTAAGACGATTCGTTGACATTAAAACTTGACATTTAGTGCCTTTTTATACAGTTTAATTAAGTATCTTAATGGGTATAGAGGATGTGTCTTTGAGTAAGGCTTAAGCTTGGCTTGAGGTTTATTTTCGCACTTGCAATTTTGCTTTCGGATCTAAATTTCGAATATTATTTTATTATTCCAATAGGGTTTAACGTTTGTAAATAACTATAACTTAAACTGTGTTTACATACTGTCATTTCAATCAGGAACTATTTAAGCAAAAAATCATAACTTTTTTAAAGAAGATATCCCCCCCTACCATGTACTATGTTCAGTCTTATTTTACTGCTTATGGCAAGAAAGTAAAATTATTCTTTCTCTCCCGACAAGAGAAAGTGATCACTTTGTCACCTTAAAGTAAACTTGTAATAATAACATTGTAATCTATCTATATATATAAAGGAGAAGGGGTTTTCTAACGGACAGCAAATTTCCAAAACTATAGACCTAAAGAGTTGAAATTTGGCACATGTGCTCCCCTTGGGTCTTAGATGCACACTAAGAAACGGTTTTACAAAATTCCCAAAGGGTTTTGCCCTATGGTACTTCAAAGTTGTAAAGTTAAATTATAGGGAAGGATATAAGGTTGTCATGGCAACCTTAAGAAGTATGACAAATTAAATCCTAATAAAATACAGGGGAAGTTTTTATTTTTTTCCACGGGTGAAACCGTTTTGATCAGCTAGTCTATATAAATAAAATTAGAGTTTTGTCTGTACATTGCTCAAAATTATGAAATTTTTGGTTACTTTTGCGTTTTGAAGGTCAGAGAATCCGAATCAAGCCTTATCTCAATTTATGTCACGATGTGTGTTGGTAACGCTCAACATCACACTTTAGACCGCTTTTCACGCAAAAACTAGAGTACTGTTATGGCTGAAACTTTTATCCTGTGTTTTATGCACATATGAGAAGGCTTTAGACCACTTAAAACTAGCATACGTCGTTTTGAAATTAAATAGCATGCTTCTAAAAACCGAGTTTTATTTGATTTCGACCAAGTTTGTTTTGAATTTCCCCATAATTCAAGGGGATGACGTTTTGTTTACATTTTCAGCGTTCCAAGCAGATGGTAGTTACCTTCACTGATGGATTCGTCGTTACAGATGTTTTATGATTTCATTCAGTTTTATGTTTTGGTTTATAACATTTCTTTTCAATTGACATGTACTATATAAAGTTAATATTTTCCCATTCATTATACATTTATCAGGATTTTCGATATTTTCATCCTGATCTGACCCTCGGACTTCACCACAGACCAAGGCCGCGCACAGACCCTCTCAAGATCACATATTATTAATATCCTTATGCCAGAATTATCAGTGATGAAATGTTTATATTCAAACAGATGAAAAAACCAAGACATTTCATATAATGTAAAACCAGCTGTCTGTAAAAAATAAAATAAAACACTGACTTGAGCTACTTAAAAGTCCTTCCTTCCTTATAACAGCTGTTAATGAACGAGCTAATGTAATCCATTTTTAAAAAATTGCGGGACGGCTATGTTATTTTGTTGTTGTTCAAAATAGACCCTAAAAACATTAGAAAATACTTTGATGGCATTTAATCAAGGCATTTTCTACTCTACGTACACAAACTTTCATGAAACAGGAAACTGCTTTAAGATTCACTAAGTACGCACGGTCAATATAATAGCACAGACTACTACAATAGAGCTATGAAAGCCCGTTCATTCTCGCTTGGGTACATTCACATATAATAGCACAGATTCAACGATAGGCCTACTGAGTATAAGCCTTCCCAGGCAGGGACACCCTTAGGGGTTTTATCGGCGGGGGCGCTGGAATGTGTAGTATAGAGAGGCCAAATAAAAATGCCTCGTGCGGGGAGGGGGGGCAGCAATATTTCTAAGTACTCCGTCGCAGTAGACCTGCGTTCTTAGCGGATTCCTAAAAATCTTTCTGGCTGATAAAAGTATATCTACTTTATATTTGTCAAATACCACTGACCTATCATCGCACAGCCCAAACTACTTGAACTTGACTTAGAACCTTGAAACCTTTCATGGACGTTCCTATACGGCGTAAGCATCCGCTGAGAACGGGTTTTTTCAAAATTCACGGTTTTCTGGGTTTTTCGGTGGGTTCAACGGTCTAAAATCTTTCTGTATAATTAAATGGATGATCTTTCGATTATATTGTCATTTTTCATTTAATCAAGAAGGCGGTTTAAGCTTCACATACAGATAGGTCTCTACAGCTGATTTTTATAGTTTGGTTCCTTTTATCATGGTTTTACGGTTGACTTTTTTCTTTTAGGTGATATGTAGTACTATATTAAAGTTACCGAGAGTTTTTGTACCTTATCTATTTAATCATAAACTCAGTATGTGGCACCATCTTTATTTAGGCAGCGGGTGTTAAAATTGTTATCGTGAGCGAAGCCACGGGCAACTGCTAGTCAATAATAAAATTACTTACTGCCTTCATATTTTAATGGCGTCATGCAAATATGTTGCACTTAGTGGATTACAGCCAGGCACTTTCAGCTGATGATACTTTGAGTAAAATATGGTTTTTAGGTCATGCAAATCAAAACAATACACTAAACTTATACGTTATAATCTATGCAACTATGATTTTCGTGTTTATTAAGAAAAACTATGTATGTGTTTCGTATTAATTTATTCGTATAAGCGAGGGGACAGCTGTGTGTGTATTACAGAAGTAAACTGAATTGTCTCCCTCAGATAAGTTTCCCACCATTTCTACCGGGAGGCAAATTTGTAGATTACTGCCTTAATACATAAGTAACTTTAAATGAGGTAATGGCTCATTATAAATCATGCTATTTGTAAGGAAACGTGTGATACTTACCGAATGGTGTTGAATAACTTACACAGACTATCTTCTTGACATTTTGAAGAGAAGAAAGAACATTAGTAAATTTTTTAGCTTTTCTTTAGTGTGTAAACTGACCACCTGAAAATTGTCGCCAATATTTAATATTTGTTTGGAGTTAAAATATCAAATTCTTGGTTAATATATTTCTTGGTTTTCAAGCAGCCTTAAGGATTTCTATATACTATGAACAAATCTTAACAATTGATATTGTATTGTAAATATCCTAGTTAATATTGTATGGTAAATGTCCTAAATAAAACAAAAACATTTTATACTTAAATTTGGATTGATTAAATTTGCAGCCTTTGGATCCAACATTAGGTTAGATCTTTTTTATCCTTTTTAATTTAAAGTTATATTTAATCATTAAATGTACAGTATGTAGTTAATTATCTCTTCAAATATAAAGTCTAGGAAAGGTAAAGTAGGAACCCAAACCCAAACAGTAACTTCGGTGGGACTGCATTAGTCAACAGAAGATCCCACAGAACGTCTTAAACAAACATGTTCAATTACAGGAAGCAGCAGACGGCATTGTTTGAAGACGAAGCAATACCAAGTCGATTGGTATTCCACAGGTTTACTGCCGCAGGCTTTGACTTCTAAATGTAATGTTTCTTAAGACAATTTCCTGAAGGGAGTTTGTAGGAAAGGGCTCCTTAAAGCTGGAGTCGTTCAAGTACTCTGTTTTTAAGTTATGGAGCGTTAAACTATGCGATGTTATTAATTTGTAATCAAATAAATAAATGTTAAGATATTATTGGATTATGAAGATTATGAACTAAATTTTAATTAATTTACTGTATATAATTACAAACGCAATTGAAGAAAAAGTAGAATAGTAAAATAGCTGCCCACTAAAACATATTAATTTATTTTTATGGATTTTTATGTTAAAACAAGTTTTTCAAATGGATTTTAAAACAATACGTTCTAACACGGGATTTAGTATAGATGGAGTTAAGGACTCGCCCACTGAAATTGTATTTCTACACTTTTTATAAAGATGTAGACAACTGAATTGAAATGATAGTAAGTTTGCGGTTATTTTATTAACTAAATGAAAATTTATGAACGTTAAGTACAATATTGAAGTTAGATTTTTCAGCGAGATATTGCAGTGATCAAATCAAATATCGACTGCGGCATAGGAATCAGGAGTAATTTATTAAATTTTCAGTCTGTGATGGAAGATGATTTTTACCAAACCACCACAGCGCAATACTTTAAAAAACGTTGACACTGTATTTAAATTGGAATGAATTTTAACAGAAACAAATTTAGAATTTAGACAGAATTGTCTTGTTCTTTAAATTTATAAACTTATTTAAATTTTTATTAGGGGTGGGCGAGTACTCGACAGTCGAGTAATTACTCGAGTAGTTGCTACTACTCGAGGTCGAGTCGAGTAGTTCCAACTACTCGACTAAAACGAGTCGAGTAGTTAGTTACTCCCGCCGTTTACGCGCGATTTACGTTTGTGTGATCAAATTTTACAAACGATCGCGAGTTACGCAAAGCTACATCTGCCGTTTATCCGCAATCGGCACATTGTTTATCGCAGCTTCTCGTTAGTTTCACAATAAAGCAGCATTTTCTGTTCATTTGTGGCCGGCAAATACGCGCGACTGACTTTTACGGCCGATCGCTAGTTTCGCAAAGTTGCATTTCGTTTATTTACGATCGGCAAATACACACGATCGTTTTTCGCGGCTGACCGCGACTTTTCAAGGCTACATTTGCCGATTTTCGGCGATCGGCAAATACGCGCACTCGTATTTCTCGGCCGACCGCGACTTTAGCAACGCTACATTTGCCGATTTTCAGCGATCGGCAAATACGCGCGATCATATTTCGCGGCAGATCGCGAGTTTTGAAAAGCTACATCCGCGTTTAGCCGCGACCGATAGAAATGCGCTATCGATTTTCGCAGCCGTCCACGAGTTTTTCATAACAGTAACCTCGAAAATATTTCATAGAAGAATGGATTTTGACAGTTACCTAGAAATACCAGATTCTGAGAGATGTCTCTGAATTCGGAAATTGAAAACTTACAGCAGCTATATTTAGCTCTGACCTACTTCAAATTTGTAATTATATTTTATCTTTGAAATGATACTCAGCCTTCATTCCTGTCTCATTTGATTTGTAAAAATGAGAAGAAAATTGTGGACTTCATTGGTAAAGTAGACTTCATAAAACAATTAGTTAAGGTTTTATAATTTTTGTATTGGGGGATATCTTATTCTTATCTGGTCGCAGATGTGTCATTCATGCTCACGTGATTGGATGTCAAAAACAATAGTTCAGCAGTCAGGCAAGGGGGTGGGGTTGGGTTTAGAGAAGTAAACAAATAACTGGGCACAGCTCTCCTCCATGATGTTTTTAGTTCTTTCTTCCACAATTTCTCTGCTAAGGTTTTAATTAGGGCCAACAATTATTTTTAGGTAAAATATAAAACTGTTTTTGATTGTATAAATAGTAGGCTATTAATTAAAACTTATTACTGCTTAATTTTTACAACTATGCATATTCTACATAAATTTATTTTGTGATCCTGTTACATTAACTGATTTGTTATTTTGAGTGATTTTTTAGCATTGTCAACTTATTAATTTAAAAGTAGGGTTTATGCAATGTAGGGGTATTACATTATCGGAGTTTTATTTTTCCAAGAAATATATAAAAACATAAGCTTAAATAAAGTAGACCAATTTTATAAGTAAAATTGAAGAAAGATTTTAGTTGAAAAAAATTAAAATTTCGTTACTTTTCACAACTACTTGACTCGACTCGACTGGATACTCGAGTTTTTGGCTTAATACTCGACTCGACTCGAGTTCATAATCCACTACTCGCCCATCCCTAATTTTTATCCTGATTAGTGAATTCTGGATTTATTTAATGATAAAAGATGATAATCTGTTATGTAAGCAATTAAGATGAAAAATACCAACCAGTAGAATAAAAAATATATTTCCTGTGGGATCTCTCTAAAATACCATATTTCTTAAATTTTTGGTTTTGTTTGGAATATAATCAGCTCAGACGTAGTTATATCAATAAGTAGTTTTTTTATAATCCAACCCTAATAAGGATTGTTGACATTCCAAAACAAAACTTACACCGCCTCTTTGAATATAGTCACCGGGAAACTTGGGAAATACTTCCTTTTAATAAAAATAGATAAAAAACGAATGTACAACACGCACAGTCTGAGCTTGTTTTACGCTTTTCATCCATCTTCGTTTCTCACTTATGTTATATTAAGCAATAGTTCGTCATTAGATTTTTTTTACAATAGAATTTCTTTACTAAGTAATAAAGTCCTCACAGAGGAGATTCGAGTTCAACATGATGACTCATAGTAAAAAGGGTTCCAGTCGCATGGAAACACGACGATGTGGCTCTTTTATATCTGCGTCAAACGTGTCTCCAACGCCGACGATAAAGTGCGCCAAGCAAGCACCGCCCTTAATATTAAACTTGTGGCTTGAAGGGGCTAAAAGCCCCTAATGAGGAAAAATTAAAACAATCCTTATTTATTATAGTACAAAATACCTTAATAGCAAACTGAATCTACCCTATATTGATATCTAGCCTTTCAATCAACTATCAGCATCACATGTTCTGTGTAAATAAAGCAGACGTTTTTAGATCCCAATGCTTTTTAAATGGCAGATATTTTACGTTATTTTTCGCTTTCTAATGAATTTCAAGCAACTTCATTATTTTTCCCGCCATCACGGAATAGAGACCTTTAATTTGAGCCTTCTCCCATCTTTCTACGACTTGCCAGACGCCTACAATTTTGACTCAAAAATCGCCTTACGAAATTAAATCCTATACTCTTATATGAGTAATGTTATCGTGCTTGCTTGCTTGCTTGTATGCTTGCTTGCACATTTATCTCAAAAACGGCTCCGAGGATTTCCTTCAAAGTCTGGAAATAAGTAATTTATGACTCAAAAACGTCTTTTACGCAGATTACTTGGCCAGAGAAAATCTAATAACGTAATAAATCGAATTTTAAAGTTGTAAAAATTTAACATTGGCCTTATGGGTTGCCGTGATAGCAACGAAAATAAACAGGGAAAGTGTAAACAAATGAAGTAATCATAACAGCTGTTTGGAATCTACAGCCATCAAGGGAAAAAACAGCAAATGGGATGAAGAGTCCATGGAGCAATAAAAAAGGTTTCTATTTATCAATTTTATGACATTGAAATATTTTATAGTAACTGGATGAACTGGTAAACATGAAATAGCACCGAGCAAGGCTCGGTCCACCAGGTACTATAATATTATGATGTGTAATAGGCGTTAAAAGAAACGATGGATGGAGGTCAAGCTTTGAAGCAGGTCAACTGATCCTAGTCACGTTAAAAAATAGGATTGTTTCGGGGTTTGGCCTCGACCCGCCGTTTCTTTTGACACATATCGCAGACCTAATCATCAGGATGGCGCTAGTAAATTAAAAAAACGCTTAAGCGTTCGGCTAATTTGTTTATTCATACTATCTTATAATTGAGCCATCTTTAGTTTACTTTGTATGTAAACAAAAGATGGTTTTGTTGTTGTAAACAAAAACCATCTTTTTGTTTGTTTTTTTTTAATCAGCAGGCTTTTTAAGGATTTCAACATGCAAAAACCCCTTGAAAAGTGGCTTTGCCAGGTCGAAGGCCACGGTCTTTTTACTAGAGCTGGCCTTGGTTCGGGTGATTTGAAGTTAATGCATTTTCATAGCAACATCGGCCGGCTTTATAAAATTAGCTTGCTAAAGTATGAAGACCACGGTCTTGCTATTATCGTGGACTAGCAGTTGCCCGTGCTTTCGCTCACGATAGATAGCTTGAAACAGTTGATCTTCCCATTGGTCTTAGAATTGTGAAATTAGTCCTACCCACATCTATTTACATTTCTGTGTTTGAATGTTTACATCCTTAAAAAAAGGAAAATATTGAAACTGAGGACGTTGATGGGGCGTAGCCCGAGGGTATTTTAAGGAGGTGAATAGGCCTATGTGTTTCCCAGATTCAAAACATATCTCTGTGTGAAATTTCAACCCAGTCGGTTCAGTATTTTTCGCGTTCACTTGCCACATCTAAACATACATACAGAAACCACCTCTTCTTTATAATAGTATAGATGGATAGATTTATTTTGTAAACAGGTAGTGCCTTCCAAATATTTTTTAAATAAATAAATATAACCATAGCTAATTTATTTTAATTGGTTTCGTAAAACAATTTGATACGTATTTTCCAGTGGAAGAGACTGCTTAATTTTTTTTATATGGTATGATGTGACGTTGACTTTTAAAATCATTTACGTGTTCACTGTTGGTTATAATATGAATAGAATGAACTAAGTTACGAAAATCATTTATTAAAACCCATTGCTAGAGTGAAATTTTACTTTTAGCTCTCTGTGAATGTATTTCTTATCCATTATAATTATAAGGTTTCTTTATACAATTTACTACAAATATTCTATTTTAAGTAAAACAGTGCTCAATTTAATTTGAAACAAAAAGTAACATACAAAATATCTTACTATATTTCTTATAATATCTTCTTAACGATAGATAACTACTACCAAGCCACGAGTTCCTCCGAGATCTTAAACAATATGCAGCTTATTAATATTAATGACCTTAATGCATAATGATGATGAAAGGCCGGCCAGTGCTTCCTCTCAGCTTCTAGCCCCTTGCATAACTAGTAGTACTGAATAAAAGTTTTTTGACAACATTAATGCGAACTATAATAAGACCTTCAAACACCGTAATCGAAACATGGTTTCATAAAATTTTTTATGTTAAAAAAATGCGACCGCAAATAAAAACAAACTTTAAACATTAGGAAAATTTTAATTTATCAATGGCTCAGTTTAACTTTAATATACATATTTTTAAAGTAATTAGAGGATGAAAATAAATTGAGATTAAATTAAACTTTCCCCTACCTGCTATGTTTAGACGCTTTTTACTCCTTATAATGGGTGAGAAAATAATAATTTGTCTCCCAGCGAGAGTAACGTGATTTTGTCTCCTGGCGGGAGACAAAGTAAACCCATAAGAATAACATTGAAATCAATAATTGAAAAATTAGAGCGCCTTCAAATTTCCACGCACATAGAAATATTTTGCTGTTCAACGAATGCAGGCTCTAAGGGCTGATTTAGTAGCTGGAATAATAAAATAAGATTAACATAAACAACAATCAGCTGTGAGAACGTCTAAGAAAACCATATGTAAATTAAGCGCGTAATAACGTTGCAACAATCAGCTGATCGCTAGTGCATGCATGCATTGACTTTAAATAAGGAGGAGACTAACCATCCTTATGGGCCAGTTGTGTCTGTTTTTGTGTGAGCCAGGATTTGAAGTGGATGTGGTTTGACTAAGTCACCGACAGATAGTGCTGATGCAAATGATCTATATCAGCTATTCATTTTAGTTTTAAAAACTTAATATGCTAGAAAATAAAAGTTCTTAATCTTATGATTGCTCTCTGAATACTATATTGTCAAAATATTCCTTCCTGATTGCGTAATTAATAGTTTACTGTAGTATACTCTATTAGAGAATGCTGCAACTAAGTCCTCTTTCAAATCCTGGCTCACATAAAAGTTGGTACACTTTTTATATTGGCAATTGAAAGTCTCCTCCTGATTTAAAGTCAATGATGCATGGTTGCAGCTACCCGAATGCAGGAACTATTAGGAGGACTAAACAAAATGTATAGTTTTATTGCTTACTAAGTTAATTGAATAAATTTTTATGTTAAGTGTATTTATTATTGCAGGTGAGGGAAAAATGTTGTGTGAAATTGAACGAAACATACCCACTTTAGATCAAAACATTTATATGAATACTCTTAAACGATAATTCATTGTTTTGAAAGGTTAGAATGACTAACAGGACAATACTGATGATTATAAATATGTATGTGGTGTTTGTGTTATATTTTTTAAATAGTGTATTTTTTAAATTTAAATAGTGATATCCGTTTATAGATTATTTAACATAAACAACAATCAGCTGTGAGAACGTCTAAGAAAACCATATGTAAATTAAGCGCGTAATAACGTTGCAACAATCAGCTGATCGCTAGTGCATGCATGCATTGACTTTAAATAAGGAGGAGACTAACCATCCTTATGGGCCAGTTGTGCCTGTTTTTGTGTGAGCCAGGATTTGAAGTGGATGTGGTTTGACTAAATCACCGACAGATAGTGCTGATGCAAATGATCTATATCAGCTATTCATTTTAGTTTTAAAAACTTAATATGCTAGAAAATAAAAGTTCTTAATCTTATGATTGCTCTCTGAATACTATATTGTCAAAATATTCCTTCCTGATTGCGTAATTAATAGTTTACTGTAGTATACTCTATTAGAGAATGCTGCAACTAAGTCCTCTTTCAAATCCTGGCTCACATAAAAGTTGGTACACTTTTTATATTGGCAATTGAAAGTCTCCTCCTGATTTAAAGTCAATGATGCATGGTTGCAGCTACCCGAATGCAGGAACTATTAGGAGGACTAAACAAAATGTATAGTTTTATTGCTTACTAAGTTAATTGAATAAATTTTTATGTTAAGTGTATTTATTATTGCAGGAGAGAGAGAAATGTTGTGTGAAATTGAACGAAACAACCACTTTAGATCAAAACATTTATATGAATAATCTTAAACTGTAATTAATTGTTTTGAAAGGTTAGAATGACTAACAGGACAATACTGATAATTGTAAATATGTATGTGGTGTTTGTGTTGTATTTTTTAAATAGTGTAAGCTAGAAGTGATATCCTTTTATAGATTTAAAGTGGTGAGTTTACTGGAAAAGCACATTTTGTTAAGTTGTTTTAGATATTAATTTTTTAATGCTACCAAGATGATCTAATTTTAAAGACTCTTGTCCATTGTTTGGTTATAAAAAAGACAGAAATTAAAATTAAATACCTTTGTGATGCAGGTTGAATGTAAAATAACGAACGATTAATAACCACCCTCTCATTAGTCTCTTTATCTCTTGAGTTGGTTATTTCAATAATTAATAAATATCAATTGATCAAAACGATTAGCGTAGACCCTGATTACAATTCCTGTTGAGACATACGGCCCCCCTACTATAAGAAAAATCATGCTTTCGCTCCTAAGGTCAAAAATATTTGTACATTATTAACACTAACATCTTTCACTAATCATCAAACTCTAAACTGTGATTTTAAGGAGATACCCATTAACGTAAAAATACCAGTTTACAGCTCTGTTGCATGAAATCAGCATAACTTTCAAATTTATCCATCACAACTAACATGTAATTAGTTTACTGTAGTATTCGAAACTAGGTGTTAGGATAGTATGATATGTGTTAGAGATGTTATTTAGACATACCCTGATTTAAATAGTCTCGTGGATCTATAAAGAGTTGACATACCCAGAGAATTCACCCCACAGTGGCGCCACTGCATGTACTGCAGCCAAAATTACAGTCCCTGCATCGCCATGACCTACATACATGCCAGTTAGGGTGAAATAAGTTTTAGTTTTGTTGATGTTTGCAGAAAAATTTTAATCACTGATTTGTACTTACAGATGTAAATCCTGGATTGGTATCCATTAATTCTAATGTCGGAGAGATGGTTAAAGATGTTTTTGCAGTAAAATATTGTTTAGGCTACAGACAACATGACAGCATTCAAAGTAATTAAAAAAAAGTGAAATTAAATTACAGAAACAAAATCTCATTATGGTATGAATAATTGAAAGCAAACTGCCTATTTTTTAACTAAATAAGACGCGTTTGTAAGTTAGATAAAAAAGTTACAATTTAAATACCACTGTTGTAGCAGACTTGCATACTCAGCGAATTCCAAATGCTGAATATAATAGTTTGGATTAAACCTCATACTAAGCAAAGTCAAAGTATGTCTTCATTAGTTTATCCCACTCATTCCTGCTACATTCGACACTAGCGAGCCTTGTGAGAAGTGGTTTCTTCGGATATAATGTTTAGAAAACAGGTGACTGCTACTTTTTATTATTACTGTACATCATCAATCGTAACTTAAAAAATTTTAATAACTTCATTTATTTATAAAAATAGGTTTTCTTAGTAATGAAGAAACCGACAATCTCCTAAAATTTTCCAGATACAAATAAATAAATAACTATAGCTTCAATTTTGAAATTGATGTTAATAGGATTTTTCTAATAACAGGAATGATTAATTCTATATGATTAATGTACGTTGGAGATCTGTTCAAATCATTAAAAGGCAAAAACCAGTAATATAAGTCAAGAGAAAGAAATGTAAAACGAGGAACTTTGTTCTTGGGTTGTTTTACATCAATGTAAAAAGAAAAGTGTTCCGTAAAATCTTCATCCCAACAACTGTTTTGGGAATTTTACAATCGATGTAAAACTTTTATTTGCGATATAATCAGTTTTGTTTGAGTGAACATTGTTAACCTTTCACGAAAGAGAAAGATATCAACCCCCGCCCTTCTTGGGTTTGTCTTTCCTGTGGGAGAAATGAAAAAAAAATTATAAAAATTGAGCGAGGTTTATTTTATTCCGAAAAAAGTTACATCACTATTTGCAATTCTCAATTCTTCGGTGAAATGGAACTTTCCCTAGATAATAAAAAATAAAACCCTTTTTTTATCCAAAGGGGACGGGATGACTCTGGAAGGGATTTTAATAGGTCTGGTGTCTTCTTCGTATTGGATGTAAACGTTTGTTTTCAATAATAATACTTAATTAATTTCGTGAACATTTGTTTATTAACAAAACTAATACTTGTTACTGCAATATATTTCGTTATTCAGTGTAAACGGTACCTTCATGTTAGTGCTAAGCAACAACTGATATTAACTTACTTCTTCTATTAAATTTAAGTAATTTATTGAAATTTTAAGAATTTTATAAAAACAAGTATGGAACAAGTATATGTATGGAAGTATGTAAACAATCAAAGTTTGTCAAAATAAAATATTCACACTAATATCAAATTTTTCTTCAAGAGCATTAAAAATATAATCCTGTTAAATTATTTTTATCTAATAATGTTTAGCGTTTCTTTTAGTACTAGCAGTTGCCCGTGGCTTCGCTCACGATACAAATTACAGCTGATCTTACTTCTGCTCTTTGAACCGTCAAATTGCAGTACTCACAGCTTTTTACATCTCGGTATTTGAATGTTTACATCCTTATAAAATGTAAACATTGAAGCTAAGGACGATCACGGGGCGTAGCCCGAGGGGATTTTAAGGAAGTGAATACGCCTATATGTTTCCCAGGTTCAAGATCTACCTCTGTGTGAAATTTCAAGCCAGTCGCGGTACAGTATTTTTCGAGTTCACTTGCCCCATACATACACACATACATACATACATACATACAGAAACAACCTCTTCTTTATAATAATATAGATAACTTTTCTCATTGGGTATTGTTTGAAAAATACGCATTTACTTCGTTTATAAGCAACCATTATATAGGGATGTGTACCATATCGTATATCTTAACGTTATCTATTTATTTTATGTTAACTTCACACAAATATAAGTTGTGATGCTCAATATTTATCAATGTGTAATTGTTGATACGGTATATCGATTGATTCTATAAAAAAAAAATTTACACAAGGCGTTTTGGGAGGGAACAACGCAAGGGTTACGTAGTTTATCCATAAATGCTACCACAGCGCTGCGGGGTCGGGCTCAAACATTAACGTCAAACGTGTCTCCAGCACCGACAGTAAAACTACATCATGTTTGACACCAGCCTTAAATGTTGTATACAGGTGGCGCCAGCGAGTATCACGAGTAAACTTGCAGTTTATATATTTTTTGGAAATGATTAAAAAGAAATGTAATCCCTTGAAATCTAAAAAAATCATGTTTTCGTCCATCCCCTATTAATTGAAACCTGCACCGTGAAGTTTAAATCAGTAAACTCTCCCAGCTTTAAGTTATGTTTTATAAAAAATATCTTCATTAAAAATACTTGTATCTATATTAAATAATATCAATATCTGATTTCCCATGGCGAAATTCACCAAAAGAAATTCCAAACTCTCAAAGATAAAAATTCCACTGTGGATCTTACGGAATGTAGATAGTTGAAAAAATGGATATCACAACTTCAATTAAAGTAACATGAACACAAATAAAGGACGACTGTAATTTTGGTGTAGCAGTACACAACTTGTAGAAACAATAAAACCGTCGGGAGCAGAACAATACAGTGGCAAAGTTGGCCGTGTGTGTGACACAAGGTCTGGGTAATATGTGAACATATCCCAATTCCGCTGACTTGATATGTTACGAATTAGGAGTTTTAAAACATGTAGTCCATACACACACTTAACAACAAAAAATGATCAAAATAAAAAAAAATTGCTGATCGGGGCAGGGGTTTCTTACTACTACGGAACATCGGCTTAGTTAGAGGCTAAACATTCCTAAACTATTTTTTTTTTACTTGATGGTACTAAAAACCTGAAAGAAGCTAACCAGATGAATCAGGAAGTTTTCACAGACCGAATCTCAGTCTACAGCATTCTTGTATGGGTATTAATTTGAAAAATAATATTTTTATAATTGGAATTTTAAATGGTATCCGTGAAAAAGTGATAATCTACCATCTTAAGTTCATATTGTTCTTATTCGCATTTTATGTGAATAATGTAGTAACAAATTATTGCTTTTACCAAAAAATAGTTAGATGGATTGGAAAATTCTAAATGTAACCCATACAACCAACACTCGCTATCTAGCTGGCTCAATACTACCAATTCACACATTTGGCAAAGTCGCCCCTGCCCCGGCGCCGTTCCTCTGGGGCGATCTGTACAACCAGCCAACATTATACAGCAGCTATTGCCTGCATTGTATATGATTTTAATTTAATTTTAATTTACCGTCAGTATGTGCGAAATTGGACAATCTTGGACAAAAATCCATTTTGCCAATTATTGTTAAAATATTAGCCGTGTATGAATGTGCTGTGGTTTTATGATCCTTATTGTAAATTTGGATTCTGGATAAATTTGTACTATTTAGGAATCTTATTTTTAAAGTAAATGCAGTATATTATTTGTCAAAAATAAAAATTCTATACATTATTTATTATATAGAAATTTGACTTACAAGCATGGTTGAACCATCGTCCACATAGTACAAATAGAAAGAGCATCCCTATCTTAACAGCATTGCAGCAAATGAAGCAGGGGCCGCCATATTGTTCCGGTATAGAAACACAATACGACGCTTAAAACCGCGTAATTTGACAGGGCTCATGATTCAAATAACTTGTAGTTTATACCTTTTGCATTGAAGCTTAAGGTTGAAATTTAACATGTGAAGAGCTCTTTAGTTTTGAACAATAATAATAGTACCAGTCATATTTCCAAAATAATTTTCCCCATTTTAAAAAATGATAAAAGTTCACAAGTTTTTATTCAACATTAAAAAATATGACATGAAAAAAGTAGTCGGCTGGCACATGCTGCACTAACATGAAGGTACCGTTTACACTGAATAACGAAATATATTGCAGTAACAAGTATTAGTTTTGTTAATAAACAAATGTTCACGAAATTAATTAAGTATTATTATTGAAAGTAGTCGGCTGCTACTTTTTTATTTTTTGGCCAGGTAAAGTAAATAACGATGGAAATTGTTGCTAATGAGTTGAATTTTTAAATCACTTTTTTTTGAAAAAAAAAAATAGCTGCCGTAGTTTGGTTGATAACTTAGTTATTGTGGGAGAGTTTATCCATGCGGCGCCTGCATAAAACAAAATCAATCCCAAACTGCTGTTTACAAAAATATAGTCTACCACAAAAATACAAATGTGGTATTAAATTAAAGGTCTGACTCTCAAAATTACTATGGTACCAATTATAAATGGTTTAGAAGCAGTTTACACATCATAGGAGCGTTACAGGTACATTCCGTGGCGGCAGCTTCTCTTAAAAAATGTCAGAACAAGCTTCTAGGTTATCGAGTTTTACGATGTGAAAACTGCCTCCAAACAATTTATAATTGGTACCATAGTAAATGTGAGATTCAGACCTTTAATTTTATACCCTATTTTCAATCTTTTACGTAATTTGTTCCGCCATCTTGTCACCGACAAAGGACAATCTCTGGCTTCATCGCGCGCGGGCCTATGCTCCGTCTATTTGTACTATGTGGTCGATGGGTTGAACCAACTGTTACCTGCATCGTGCATTTATTTTATAGTGAATTTCCATTTTTATCGTAAAATCTAAACTGTACAACATTTAAGGCTGTTGTTCTGTTAATTTTCATATTGTTTTAGAATTTGAAAATAAACGTGACGAAGAAGGCCAATTGAAGCAATTTTCTTTATGGACTTAAGCCCACCCAAAAGTATAGCAGCCGGAGGACAAAGTACAATATAAATTTTTGTTAGTTATCATTAACAAAACAATAGTATATTTCGCAACAAGGGCCGAAAATGAGGGTTTGCAGGCTCGAGATCGTGTTTCAAATTCGAGACGAAGTCGAGAATTTGAAACGATCGAGAGCTGCAAAACCCTTTCGGCCGAGGTGCGAACGCTATTTTACACCACACTAAACAATGAAATACACCCTAAAAAATTTAAGAAAACTGATTATTATTTGACTCACTTGAAAACAAAACACAGCTATGACAATCATATGATCGCAACTATCCTGTCTTGAATGCCGTATAATTTTTGATGTTCTGACGTTGTTTCAAGCAAATAAACTATCAGCTGACTTTCGGCCCTAGGGCCCCCAACGTTTTCGGTCCTGTGGCGGCAAACGGTGTGTTTCGGTCCGCGTTTGACGTTTGTAAAACAGGTTATTTCGTCGTAGAGTGGTGAAAACTGTTTTATATGCTTTTACAATTTCCTACCACTATAATTTATCAGCTAACATTACATTAATGTTGGACAGACATTTTTTCCTGCTTTTTTTACTTAGCAGGAGACGAACAATTGATTACTCGATATATGTCAAGCTTATGAATCGAAAACACTACTAATCATAAATTGAAACTTTATTTACTATCAGAGAACTAAAGATAATGCTGTCTTTTAAACTACTGATTAATATTACTAATAAAGACGTTAAAAAATTTCAATATTGTATGTAGCAAATTAAATATAAACAGTATTTTGGATTACAGAGAAGTCTATTTGAATTATGAGCCATAATATTCTGAAGTTTCTGTAGTGTATAATACAGTGTTTAATAAACATAATATTGTTCATTTACTAATTGTTATAGTTTTGAAAATTAATCATAAAAAAAATAATTTCATAAAATAATAAGAGGTATTACTTAATTATACAAGTTCTATGATTAAAGTATGTTATGCGTAGAGTAAAAAACAATCAACAACTAACAATAGGTTAAAAATTTATTTTTATTATTTTTTTGTAGAAGCAGTTTATTAAAAAAATTACGAGCCATTACTTGGCTCTATAAGGGTTGGATTTTTACGGATAGTATAAATGTGAAGTTAAGTTATCTTTAAGTAAGGCTAAGGCTTCATTCTGCAATTCTCTCTGATGACCTCAGTTTACCTCTCAGGAGTCAACGTTTATGACTTCAACAAAGGGGGTTTCTTTTAACATGAGGATTTGGCTCAGTTCCATCTCTGCAGTGCCCAAGATTTCGACTGCTATACTGGATGTTTTAGTTTTTCGTATTTAATTTGTAGAGAAATAAATATAAATCATAAAAGTAATGAGTTGATTATTTTACCACACGTGATCAATTTCATATAATGCGATTGAAAAAATTTAAATCTGTAATTTTACTTACGTCTTCAATCCTTAGTATTGTCGGTAGACGCGTTTCGGCGCTAGGTCATCCTCAGTACTTATCTAACACTTGCAGGTTCATACAGTTCCCTATTTTCTTGGCTTCAGTGTTAGTACTGAGGATGGCCTAGCGCCGAAACGCGTCTAACGACAATACTAAGGATTGAAGAGGAAAGTAAATTTACAGATTAATATCACATCAATCCGTAGCTACAAATCATCCATAAAAAATTAAAACATACGTTTTACCGGCCATTACTTTGCGATAGGAAAGGGGTCAGTTGATTTCGAACTTACATACTGTTAGTTAAAAAAGGGTTTAACTTTCTTACTTATTGCAAATACCTTCACGTTCAGGTCATTTGAACTCTTTTCTACAAACGTTTTTACTGGTGTAGGAGAATAAAAAACAATACCATTAAATGTAGATCATAGATATTGGCTATTTTTACTTCGTGCATTAACATTGGGTTCCAAAAAATTAAATCAATATAATTGATGAAGGGCAAAGATATTTCCCTATTAATTAACCATAAATAATAACGTAAACATAATTTATGGTGTACATAACTAAAGTCTTATAAGTACAACCTTATTATGACAAATCACTTATCCGTAATATTAACCAAAGAACAATATTACTCAATTTAGTTTACATACGTAGAAAATTAACGAATGTCTTATCTTTATGTAATATTCAAGTAGATCTTTGATATTTGTACTTAAGACAGGCTGGCGGTTCCATGTAAGAGTCGCATTTCTCGCTTCACTGATGAAACATACTTGAGACACAGCGATGTAGTCTGCATTCACTTTGAACTCATATCTCATCTCGGATGGAAAAATATTATTAAATTACTTTCCATCCTGCCACACCGCGATTGAATTCCTTCTTCGTGAATGTATTTTAATTTATTACATGGTTTTTTCGTTGATCAGAGGAATCTTACTAAATACCTGTAAGACACTTATGCATATTACATGTACTTAATATCAATATTAGCATTTACTTAAATGATAGTCATTTATTTAAAATCTTTTGGTTCTTAATGAATTACAGTTCGCGCATTATATCTCCGGCTATGACCACTAGCTACTAACCGTGTCATATGATATTTTTAACATATGATATTGGTAAACACAACATTTGACAAGCAGAGGTGTTTTAGAAAAGTACCCCCTCTCCCCCCACACCTTACTATCACTCAGTCATGACCGGAGATATAGTGCGCGAACTGAAATTCTTCTCTGTTTCGAAGGGGAAAGGGTTTTTAAATATTGAAAATCGAACAATGTTGTACACTCTTCTTATGATGTAGTTAAACACACGCAAATGTAATATACATTTTATGATTGTTTGTGTGTGAATATGTTAAAACTAGTTTTAATACTAGTTGTTCAAATGACAAATTTAATTTTTTAAAGTATAAATAAATTTATGAAATTGAAAACTGTTGTGCCTTTTGTTTTTTGTATAGTTTTACAGAACAACTTTATTCCCAATAATAAATGAAAACTGCGACAGAAGAGTCATTTTCCAGTAAAATAATTACAGAAAGATCAGAAAGCAGGGTGAAAGGAAGATTGATGTTACCTTTACGATATCACTTTGCTAATGAGTTTTCAATAGTGGTTGTTTTGATAAAGCGATGTAATTGTGGACAGAGCCTTTGACATTTTTTATTTAGTTAATTATTGATAATCCTGAACTCTCATAAGGTATTTTTCAGCGCATTTTAATATAGTACACGCCATATAAAATTTGTGTTTGGTAACCCAATGACACAATTCTGAAGCTTTATTAAATTTTATATGATCCATTTTAGTATTTGATCATTTTAATTATCTTTCCGAATGTATACACCATATTAATTTTATTGACCTTTAAAATCCTAAATCGAAATGGTGAAATTATCAGTTTATTAATGATTTTACCTCCAGAATCGATTTTAAGTAACTAAAATAGTTGCCCCACCCCAAATGCTGCCGTCGATTCTATCTGGGTTTACTTACCCCAGAATTGACGACAGTATCTGGGGTAAGTAAACCCAACTATTTAAGAAATTATCAGGACAAAAAGATAAGACATCAAGGTAATCAAGGTACAAAAAGGTATGACCTCAGAAATATCAGTAAAAACACTACGAGAAAATCCATGTTTTACAGAAATTTCATAAATTTCAAAAAATAAATAAATTCTGATAGGAAAGACTTTTATAATTTCTATTATATGATTATTTTGATATGGAATTCAGCTATTTTAATCATTTGGCTTTAAAAATATATTTTACCTTATTCCATCAAAAATAAAGGTTCTTGTAATGAGGAAGGATGCAAATGTAATGAAGAATCTAAAGCAATTAATTAAACTGTTCTATTGCCAGATAATATACCGGATATGCCAATAATCTAGAAGAATAATTTAGATACATTAAAAGTTTGCAGAAATGAATAAAACTTACAGTAACAAAGTAAACCTATAACCCGAGGCAGAGATAAGGTTTCTTCGAGAAGTCGTTCTACAAAATGACTATTTTGCCGCAGTATTAGACAACTTATCTCGTAACCAAGAAGGTGTAGTGGTGACTAGATTGTATTGTATTACTTTTTTTGAACTTCCTCTATATACTTCATCATTTGCTTTCATAATTTCATTCGCACTTTATACAAATTACATGATTCGTAAAATTAGTGTACGCAATAGACAGAACTACTTAATAATATTCCGTATTTCTTTTTCAAATCACCTGAATTCTGAATTGTCATATATTTGTTTTATTCAGGTAAAGCACAACTATAAAGAAACAATTAAAAAAATTGATGATTGCTTTTTGCAGTCTTTCAAAGAAATTGAAGATGTTATGAAAGCCTTACAAAACACTTTCGTGTAACGAGGACTTTTGTCAATTGAGAAGTCACAAGCAAATGATGTAATAATAAGCGATATAATATGTGACTGAAACGATGGAGTCAAAAAGAAAGATTAAAACGGTTCTGTCATATATTTCTTTTTCTTTTAGCGAATTTCCCCCTATAGGGAAGTACCTATTACCGTAGGCGGCACGGTGAGACTTAAGCGCGGGACCACCGTAACTTTTTATTTTGAGGTCCCTAGACCCCGAAAACACCGTTCGTTCATTTTCATATATATATAAATATATATATATATGGAAATATATATATATATATTTCAGGGGGGAATATATATATATATATCAGTCCGTAGGCGCGATAACTTTTGTAAAAAAGGTCCGATCTTGATGAAATTTGGAACAAACATGTAAAGCGTCATTCATTACTTTGAGTTCGAAAACCAGCAAGATTAGTTTACTCTAAGAAGGTTTTTTTGACGAAATAAAATTTATTTTCAAGATTTAGCACCTTTTTACTAATTAGTTTTAAATTTCATTGTCAAAATTGAATTCAGCTTAAAAAAAATAAACAATTTAGCATTTTGAATTATTATTCTACGTCAATCCGTTGCTTAGATATTGGATAGTATTGGATGTGGTAAACACAGTACGTTGTCCAATATTATTTTTAATTTTTCCCTCCAAAAAGTATAGTCACCCTGATTTAAGATATTGAAAAAAAATAAAATTCTGAATATATGATAAAATTTTCAGGTGATGAATATTTTATTTGTGTTTATTTTGAATAGTTAGAGTTTACTGATCAAGATTTTGCAGAAAATATATACTATATCAAAAAATTCAAATTATTTTTAAATTTAATAAAGAAAGTATGAGCATTTGGTGGGGGGGATGTCTTGGTCTAAACTGCCTGAAAATGTAGCTTAATATATGGTATGTTTACAATGAAGAGGATTGATAATATGTTTTATTGAAATTGGCTGGAGATGTAGGTCTGTTGCAACATGGATGTTTTAATTACTGTAAAATTGACCATATGATTGAATTTGATTTTTTCATGAGTTTAAGTTATTTGTTTGTTTTGAATTTGAATTAATTGATTACTAGTGGATCCGAGCGCACGAAATCGTGCGCTACTCTAGCAGAGCGATAATTCAAATGGCGACAAATTTAAAACACAATCATGCTAACACGATCCGTCTTGAGGGTTATGTTTACACAAATTAAAAAATAACAGCAATTAAATTATCCAGCTGATCAAAATGTAAACAATTATGTTCTTCATAAGGATAACATGGGAACTTTAAAAGCCAATGGGGCAGAGCCCAAGGGACTTTTTCAAAAATGTAAGGCCAGTTTGCAAATCTACGCAACACGCTCTTTCCAATGAGCCGGGAATGATCAAAATCGGTTAAGAAATGACGGAGGAGTTCGTAAGACAAATTTCGTGTTGGCGTATTAATTATATAGATATGTTTGTTGACATTTACATAGGTACTATATCAAGATTACAGTTATAAAAAATTAAAAGACTCAGAATCATAAAAAATACAAAAGTGTATGAATTACTAATGAAAGCAAATGTAGTCTCTTTGTCAATTTTCTTCATGTTCAATGCTCATGAATGATTAAACATACGTTTTTAATATATTATTTACTTCACGTATCATTCATTTATACTTTCCTTCAAATAGGTTGAATGCTCACATATGCAAAGTAAATCCTATGGAAATTCGCTGAGTACGCAGGTCTGCTGCGACGGGGGTATATTTTATTATTTTACTGATTGACTTTAACAACAGTGAGTGTACCTTTGGCACCCAAAATATGTTGTCTGTTGAACAACTTTTTCTATTAGTTATTTATGCATTACTTTACACCTCATGTATTAAGTAAAATAAATGGCCAATCCAGGATATAATATGTGCACTGCTAACCGACGAGGAGCCGTAATACTAGTTCCGCTCCATAAACTGCAACAACTTATCACAGAGGCTTGTGGTGCACATCACAATCACGTGATGGTAAGCTATATTAAAGCAACGCTTATGAAGGTAGCTGTTTCGTTTAAAAATAATGGTTAAACCTATTTCTACTAGTTTTATGGTAGTATTAGTTAATATAAATATGAAGAGAATTAAGAAAATAAATACCGTTTACATGGGTTTCTTTCCTTAACTAAACAACAATAAATTAAAATAAATCAAAAGTACCTGGGTTATATTAATACTACTAAAATATTCATATTTAATGAATCCCTTACTCTCATAGTCTGCGGGTAGTAAGTAAGATAATAAAATTCCATAAAATATCACACAAATTAAACGTCCTATTCAGCGCTTACAAAAGTTGCAAAATAGTAAGAGCGTAAAGTAGGTCTTTCTCGCTTGAGCTAATCAAATACCGCGCGACGCGTAGCGGTATTTTATCCAAAGCGAGAAAGACGCTTTACACGAGAAATACATACTAAAATTTTCCTACTTCTGCAGTTTTAATTTCCCAAACGATAAATACAATCACAGTTAGTCACGTTCATTGTAGCTGAATGCGTCTGTTTGAGGTTATAAACAAGACAAGCCCAGACGGAAGCGGATGAGAGCGCTGTAGCGCGTCGAGTAACAATGCAAAATCAGTTGGCGAGCGTGAAAATAGTCACGTGGCGAGCGCGAAAGACTTTTGCGCTCGCTCCAAAGACTTTCAAAGACATTATCGATCGCTCCTCAGGAAACAGCTGTTTTACGATTGGTTTTCGGCGCGTAAACTGACACTTTACGCGTGGTTGTAGGAAAAATCTTTTTTAGACGATAATTTATGTTCTAATTAAAATTAATTTAGTTTTTGATATTTAATACATTGTCGCATTTACTATATTTGTATTGTGTCTAGATGAGACATAAAATATGCCTTTTTATTTTACAGCTTCGAAAACGGCATTTCGAGTCGAAAGTAGCTGTTTACCGCTCTAGGGAGGGAATGAGTCAGTCTGCGACACTGTTTTTACGTGTTAGATTTGTCATATCCATTATTGATTAATATGAAAAATGTAAAATATAATTAGCTGATTGCTTTAAAAAGCAAGTTTAAAATGGGAGCCAAACCTTGAAAAAATTAAGTAAGCTGTTAAATACTATATTTTAATAAAGCAATCTGCTTAATTTACAAGTCGGTGTAACGAAAAAATATAGTTCATCACACGCCCCCCCCCAGGCCTTAGTTGTTTCTTGACGCTCGGTCATGTTTCAAGAAAATGTTATTTCATACGAAAACCGTCACTCTTAGCCCTAGTGATGAACTATTTATTTCGGTGTACACATAGTCTAGAGCCATTTGGAGGAAAATCTGAAGTTGGTAACAGATGCTACAGTAACTGTAATTAAGTTTTCCATTTATGTAAGTAAAAGTAAATATTCCACTGTCAAGTTATGGTATAATGAAAATAAAAATGAATTAAAAAGCTCTTAGGTGAAAACACCCTCAGAATACGACCCTGGTGTTAACGTTAATCTTAAAGGTTTATTGGCAGTATCAGTTGATGTTTACAAAGGGCGACAAGCAGAAATCGATTTTCTAGACCCTTAAGGTTTGTGTATACTGTTTTATTTTATGCATACTCTGATAGTAAAAAACTGTATATTAACAAAAAAAACTCATCATTTCCAAAATAAAGTCCCTTCATTTTAGTTTTTCTTCTTAAAATACTCAAAATTAATTAACAAACAAATTTAGTTTTGAATGTTTGAGAGTACTTACAAGGATTTGTTTTTAATGCTAGCGTAATTTTCAACTATGGATACGGTACGTCTCAATCGTTCATACATTGTTACCTCAGATTTATATTTCAGCCCTCTTTTGATATAATTAAATGGCGTCTAGTATATCTGAACTAAACATCATATATCAGTAAACCAAACGACCAATGTGAATGTTGGCATAGCAGGCAATCTTCGTCTAGCATGATATTGAATTAGTAGTGGCCTCATTGATTTCTGCAGATGAAACCATTTAATAAAATTGAAAGTGTTTTTTTTAGAAACATAAGTGATAAATTTCCATAAATTAATCTTACTAAAGACTGGCTATTCGTAAAAAATATTTAATAAGATGAACTCTCACTGTAAAGCTAATAGAATGGTGTATTCTGACCTGGTTAAGGGAGATCAGGATTTCATGTTAATTATATTTCAAGATATTAAAAAAACTTATGTTTTATTTTTTATAATTTTTTGTTTGATTTTATAAAACTTATCCGCATCATCCGAATAAAAAATATCATTTTTAAATGCTGTAGTAGTTTTCATTATTAGGAGCGAAAGTGGCTCTTTTTGGTAAGAGATCGTAACTTACAGGCGAGGCGCAGCCGAGCTTGGAAATGCGATCGAGTACCAGATTTTGAGGTTATCCAAAATAGTCATCGTCATTTACACATTTGCTACTTGTTTACAAACTTAAGTTAAGAAATCGTTCAACCTTTCAAACGTAGCATAAACAAATTTTGACATTAGAGTACGGCAAAATTTACCACATGTTTTTTCAGTACTCCTATTCGAAGTGATCCAAAAACGATCATTTTACGTACGATTTAGAGAACTGAAAACGGCCGTTTTCCGGACAGTATGATGAAAAATACTTTTTTTACAAATACTGATGATGTCTTAAAATAATGTGTAAAAGTAAATAATATGTTTGAGTAAAATATTAAAACTACATACTTATTATTTTTTGAATCTTTGTACTAATTGAGTTATTTTTATCGTGTATACCATAAAGTCTCTTGATAGAGTCAAATAATGTTTCTGGTGGACAAACAAAAATTTATGTACTCATAATATACAGCTTAAGTACAATTTTTTTTTTAATTTTTTGGTTCTATTTTAAGTATAATGTTCAATGAATTCACAAAAAAACTGTTCATACAAGCAATGCAGTAATATTTCCTCTAAAATATAAAATGTTTTACATACGTATTCAACGGTAATCTATTGTGAAGGTAGAACACGAAATGAGAGTTTGTTTGTTTCCTTTGTGTTGGCAAACCTAGTGAATAACAATCAGCTATTTGTATTGTGCCAACTGCAACTGTTTTAGTTCACCTCACTGGCAGATTGTTACATTTGAATAACCTGTTTGCTGAGAAGACAACAGATTCCTAAGCAAAGGAGGGTCGAGGTTTTGTGTTGCATATAAATTAAGGTATATATTGTATCCGGTCAATGTTTTAATTAAAACAGTTAAAATTTGAATTCGGTAGTTTCGAATTATCAATTAATATTTCGTTATGTGCACTTGATACTAGTTTTTTTATTGCTTATTCTTTAATCTCGTTTACTATTAGTATCTCTAATTAATGGAATAAGTCCACAAAAACTATCCAAATAATGTTATTAGTTTCATCGCATGTTCGGCTGTTCTTTTTTGACTTGGAATTGGTGAAAGTTATTTCTTTGTAATGTAAATAAATATCAAGTATGTAACTATAAAGTGGTAAATTACATGATAAGAAGTTTTGTGAATGGTTCCAAAAATGTTCCGAAAAATGTGTTTTAAAGATACTGAATCTCGGTTGTCATAATTTTCTCGATTTTAAGCATTATAATACATCCATAGAATTAAAGTTTCAGACGTAAAAAACCTGCTATATTTTTCTATCATTATATCAACATCTCTGTTATCTAGAAATTATATTTTACAGCGTTTTTTTTTCAAAAACTAAAACCAAAACTTTGCTTTATCTGTGAAGGGTTATTACCACCCAAGATCCCCGGTTTTGATACCAATACATTATTTTCTTTAGGGATACATTAAAAGTAACGCCTAAAAAACAGTTCACAGGATATTCAGCACCTCAAAATAAACATAAAAAATTCAATGCGAGAAATTCTAAGAGGTACCTTGCATCACGTGTTCGGGAATTTGATGGAGAGAGCACAATTTTATACAAATGCCAATGGCGGATTCTTAGAACACATAATGTAAACTAAACGTGATCAAACTTGAATAGTAGGTTATATAAAATGTAAAGATTAACAAAACAATACTCATTTTCATATTTCTATGTGCATTATTCAATCTTAAAAAATGGGTTGTGTTAAAAAAACACCCTGTATCTATATTAACCAGGAAGTCTTTGTACAACCTGAATGTGCTATTTTTTTTTACAAAAACAATTGTTTTATGGAAAAAATCCTGATGTGAATCAGCAGTTTCACCACTTGGGATGGAATCGACTATAATTATAGGGAAGATAGACTCATCCAGAGAGATACGTTTCGACGCGTTTTACTCCTTGTAATGGGTAAGTAAAGTAATAATTTGTCTCCCTGCGGAAGTAAAGTGATTACTTTGTCAATAAAGAACATTGAAATCAATAATTCAAAAATTAGGATGCCTTTCCCCGAACATATGCAAATATCTTGCAACTCGTGGAAATTGACGCAAGCTCGGACGCTAATATTTTAACTCGTGAGACGATGTTGTACTTTGCTCACTCAACATACAAATAACTATTGTTTAATAAATAGCTGTGCTCCAAGAAAGTCGGTTTTAACTCGCAGCAATATCCTTGGGACAACTGAATAAACGATGCCGGTCTCAGGATTTCATTTATACTCAACGACGTACCGGTAAAGCTTTGAAATTATCATGCAATTTCTTAACGAAAAGGAAGTAATTCATTTCTCGGAACCCAAACGAAGGTATACACCGTTAACGACGCGACACACTACCTTACCACAATTACCTCTTGGAAAAACAATATTCAACGTAAAATAATTCTAATACTATTTATTCAATTCACGTAACATCACCTTACAGTATATTGCTGTTCTAAACGTTAAGTCCATGAATCAGTTAAGAGTATCATACTGTACCATGGTAGACTAAAGCTTGCGTTTAGAAACCTGTTATGAGTGCAAGTTAAACCATGATATGGGATTGATACCAACGAGAAGACAAAACATTTTGCATCTAAAGCGGTTCAATGCATAGACGGAGTTTAAGTACAATGATTGCGAGTGCGGCAGAATTATAGTTGCTATAACCTTGTCGCCGAATCTCAAATCCTTTTTGGGAAGCATTGGTCTTTTTTCCGAAATTCTAGTCTTCTCCGAGGCTACTTGTTGACGCTTCACAACTGGATCCTTTTTCTAAGGTAGGGTAGTTGGCCCTACGCTCAACCCCCAATGTGAATGGAGGACCGCACCTACTTATGGTCAGCGGGTCCCTCGGACCTAGCCGGGAGGACTGCATCAGCAGATCCACCGACCTTCCCCCTATCCGCCACCCAGGGGACGCTCCGTATACGCTGAAGTAGGACAGCGCACATAGAAAGGAGGGAAGAAGAGAGTGTGCTGAAGAAAGTCAAGAATGGAAGGCCACGTGGTACTCGCCCGCTGGGAAGACCAAAGCTGCGGTGGAGGGACCAGGTCCAGAAAGATCTTCAGAGAATGGGAGCATCTCTTGCGCAAGCAGCAGACCGGCAGCAGTGGAGGCAACTTGTTGGCGAGGCCAAAAACCTACTTAGGTTTGAGTGGCCAGGGAGGTAAGGTAAGGTAAGGTAATAACCTTGTCGCGACGGCCGCAGAACAATACAGTGGTGGAGTGGCGTCTCTACCCCTTATAAGGGGTGAGATTATGTGGCAACACCTTTTTACATGTGCCTTCTAATATTCTACAAATTTTAAAGGTACAAAGCATTGTTAAACGAATTGTGCTTTTTAAAGACTAAAAATATAGTTTCTAAAGGAGATTATAGTTAAAGTAATATAGGTAAATGTATTCAAAGTCAAAGTCAAATCAATTTATTCAGTTATTTATTTATTCGTGGCAACAAAAGAAATTTCGATATTCAATTAACATTAACTTACATGTAATTGTAAATATTAATACTTTAAAGTTGCTTTAAGGTTTATTGTACCATGACCATAGTATAATCATTATAATGACTATAAAATAACGAAAACAATGATTAAAAATGATAAAACCAAAACAATTAGAGCTACACTAGGGATTATTTACTTTTAAACCCTTTGAATCCAAAGAACATGTTTTAATGTATCCATTAATTAGTATGTATTATTAATTAATATAACATTTACATTAATTATAATTATAGGTTATTAACATCAACATTAATTATAATTATATGTTATTTATTAAACATAGATGATTATCTATTCAAATAGCCAGGCTGTAAAACACGAAGTAGGAACCCAGACAGTAACTTCAGCGCAACTGCATTAGTCAACAGAAGATCCCACAGAACGTCTTAAACAAACATGTTCAATTACAGGAAGCAGCAGACGGCATTGTTTGAAGACGAAGCAATACCAAGTCGATTGGTATTCTATAGGTTTACTGCTGCAGGCTTTGACTTCTAAATGTAATGTCACTTTATTCAATTACCTAAAGGCAGTTTGTAGGAAAGGATTTCTTAAAACAGGAGTTGTTTCCCTATATCAGTTGTGGAGCGAAAAACCATGTGACTTTATTAATTATTAATTAAGTAAAAAAATTAAAGATATTTTCGAATTATAAAAAATATGAACTAAAAACTTATTAATTTAAAGCCTGTAATTACAAATGCATTTGAAGAAAAAGTAGAATAAAATAGTTGCCCAATAAAACATGTTGATTTATTTTTATGTATTATCATGTCCAAACATATTTTTCCAATTCAGTTTTAAACAATACGTACTACCGAACATGGCATCTAAAATATCGATGGAGTTAAGTACTTACCTATTAAATTGCATTTCTACACTTTTTATGTTAGATGTAAGGTAACTGTATTGAAAAGCTAGAATGGTTGCGGTCATTAAATTAACTAAATGAAAATTTAAGATCTTTATACATCTATAAAGCATTAAAAGTGTTTTATGTTAAAAGGGAACAGTTATCTGATTGTGTAAATATTTATAGACAAGGACTAAGAAATGCGCAAAATTTTAGAATTCCGAAACCAAATTTAACATATTTCACTAAAACATTTGAATATATAGCACCAAAAATCTTTAATGTAATTCCCCATAAAATAAAAATTTAAATAACTTGAAAATATTTCTAAAAAGAATAAAAATTTGGCTTTTAAGCTTAAACAAGAAAGAAATTGAGAAACTTTTTGATATTCCTCAGTGAAGACGTGCCAAATTAACATATTTTATCACTACCAATTTTGGTCATGTGCTCGTGGATGTTTTTGTTTATTTTATGTGCAATCTGAATTTTTATTTGCCAAATTAAATTATTATCAATTAATTTAAGGAACACCCAATTTAGAAGTTAATTTGAAAATCCGCAACCGTAATTGAATTCTGATTTCTTTGTAGTATTATTTTTGCATGATGGAATCCCTAAACAGGCAAAAAGCCTCAGGGACCCTATTTTCCTCCTTAGATAAATATATGTGCATAAGGATAGTTTATAATTTGATTATAAAGTTTGATAAATATTTTTGTTTACATTATCATTTACTGTTGTAAAATTGTGTTTCTTGGAGGAAATAAATCATTTATTCATTTATTTATTCATTTATTCATTTATTCAATTTATGAATGCTCTGTACAATTTTAAAGTTAGATATTTAAGCGAGATATTGCAGTGATCAAATCAAATATTGACTGCGGTACAGGAATCAGGAGTAATTTATAAAATTTTCAGTCTTTGATGAAAAATTATTTTTACCAAACCACCACAGCGTAGTACTTCGATACTTTTCTTCACGTGGGATAAGTTATGAAAGAAATTATGTTTTAGCCAAAATTGCCTTTATTATTTGAATATTATATAGACGCTTAAATTTTTATGCTGATCAGTACATGTATATTCTGAGAGTTAGTAATTATTCATTCATAACTTACAATTTTTTATCTTTATATAAAACGTAGATAATATAATATCTTCCCCGTGGAATGAATCTACGTTAAAATTTTTATTACAGGCATTCCTTGGGATTATTTTCAGTTTCGTTTGATATGTAATCAGCTTGTTAGTTGTCTTTGAAATAAAAGGCTCGTAAGCACAAGTGTAAAATATGATATTATAATCAAAATTTGTTATTTTTGTTTCCTGGTGCACGGTAAATTTCCTGAACACTGCACGGTGAATTTACCGTGAAGTTATCGGCAAAGAGTAACTTTCCAGCCAAGAGTGAGGCACAGAAAACAGATCTTTCTGTATAGTACGATACAAACGAACGTATAACCTTCACAGTCTGAACTTGTTTTCATACAACTTGGTTTTTTAGCCTTGGTTCTGCGCATCTTATCTCAAGCAACAGTTCATCTACAGTAATTTTACAACAGGCTTCCTTTTTAAGTAAACTAATCTCAAAAGTGGAAAAACGAGTTTAACTTGATGAATCACAGTGAAAAGGGTTCTAGTCGCTCAGAAACACGGCGATGTGGCTCTTTTATATCTGCGTCAAACGTGTCTCCAACGTCGACAATAAAGGACGTCAAGTCAGGCACCGCCCTGAATATAATATGTACTCGGTGTCAAAAAGAAACGTCGGTCGGGTTGAATCGAGCTTTGAAGCAGGTCAGCTGATCCTTGTTATTGGTATAATAACAAAACATCAGTTAGCCTCTCCAGGGCTTGGCCTTGGCTCGTCTTTTCCTTCAACGCCAATTGTAGCACATTCATAAACTGGCAACGTCACTTTGACAAGCGTTGTCTCTCAGGGCCAGCTGATTTTAGAGAGCCAATGGCACTACGAGGAACCATCAACTTCAAATCGTTTCAAACAAGGTCGTCTATAGTAAAAGGATCTAGCAACATCACTTTTCAAGATTTTCGCATAGTAAAAATGGCAGGGGACTTGCGATATAACATGGAATAATCATGTGCACAGTGAGTGTCTTAAAATTATTTAAACATTAAAATAAGATTATGGCATATGATATTTTCATTAGTTTTTTTTCAATTCAAAGTGTATTTTTTCGTGATTGTGATTACCTTCATTTTTGCTAATATAATCTGGTGTTTAATTTCGAGAGCATTTTCGTGTTCACTGTCAATTATTTGACCCTGATGATCTGGGCAGCGGATATTTTAAACTAAAACCATTTTGCTGCAGTGACAGTTACATTTTAAGTCAATTTGACAGTCAATTTGAATTTAAAGTCAGTGATAGTCAATTTGGAAGTGTATTTTATATCCATTGCAATAATATTTTCTATACGATTTACTACACATTCAATTTTAAGAAAAGAGGAAGTGTACTATTTGATTAAAAACAAAATAGCAGCCTACTAGAAAAATCTAATTTACATTTGTTATAAAAGATTCTTAACGGAAGATAACTACCGTAAACCCACGAATCTCTTCGAGATCTTAAACAATATGCAGCTTATTAATATTAATGACCTTAATACATAATGATGATGAAAGGCCGGCCAGTGCTTCCTCTCAGCTTTCAGCCCCTTGCATTTCTAATAGTACTGAATTAACGTTTTATGACAGCTTTACACAAAATATAATAAAATGTTTAAACAATATTATAATGTCATGGTTTTGCTTTTTACATTTAAAAATCGTGCGTCGGCAAATTAAAAAAATAAAATTAAAACTAAAATAAATATTGTTTATAAGTTTACCAATGAAAAATTAGATGTTTAATCTTTTCTGCAAATGTTAAAAATGCGATGAAAAGTAATGGGAATGAAATCATATTTGTGCCAAATCATAGCCATTTTGTAGATAAAAACATTTTGGTATTGTTAGTTTGCTAACGGTAAGTAATGTATTTGAGAAGTTTGAGTAACTTGCAGTGCAATATTAATAATTGTAAATATGTATTATAGTATATCTAGCGTTGATCTTTTAACGTTACAAACGTGGTATGAAAAAAGACAGAACTTAGTTTTTATAGAGCATTCTTGTTATGCGGGATGAATTACAAAAAAAAAGGATAACTCCCTCATCAATCTTTTAATCTCATCTTTCTTTCTTGTCATTTCATTAAAAAATCTTTTAATCAAAAGGGTCTGTGATTTAAAAGCTAATTTGTTACTAATCGTCCAATTGTATCCTTATGAATTCAGAAGAAGATCCCTACTGAATTATTATTCAAAATAATAGTTTATAACTTATGTTATGTGAAGGTGTTCATAACAACCTCTAATCCTATCAAACACAACACACTTGGAACTCGCTTAGGTGTCCTTTGATATTAAAACTTAGCTGTTTTGCCATAGATATCCTGATTTAAATAGTCTCCTGGATCTATAAATAGTTGACATACCCAGAGACGCCAGCCCGCCAGTGGCGACACTGCGTGTACTGCAGCCAACATGACAGCCCTGCATTGCCATGACCTACATACATGCCGGTTAGGAAGAATTAAGTTCTGTCAATGTTTTTAGAAAACAATTTGTTAGTCTCTGATATTTATAAGTCATCGACATTTATATCCTTCAACCATGATTTGGTATTCATTAACTTGAATACATGTTAAGTAAGGTTTTTCTTATAACAGACTACTTTAATTTAGGAAGAACAGCGTTTTAAAATTACCTAATGATTAGTCCAGAATTAAATAGTTATCTAAATGGTGCAAGATATTTACGTAGGCAGGCAGGCTGCAGACAATATGACAGCATTCAAAGTGCGTTTTAAAATAAGCCAGACAATCAACATTGTATTTCAATTCAGTTCCCTCAGTAGGTCAATTTAGTTTCCATTTAATACAGTTCTATACTATAAAAAAGTAAATCTCGTAGAAGTAATAGAAATAATTCTCCTTTTGGATTAAACAATACGTGCCCATAAGTTCCTAGGTAAAAGAAACATAAATAAACTAAGAATCATAACTGCCACCGCTGCAGAAGACTTAGCGAACTTAAATTATTCAAATTGATGATTCGGATTAACCCTCATTCCACTTGGAACAGTCAATCGTAACTTCAAAATGTCTCATTTATTATGGTACTTCATTTACTTACGGCACTAGCAGTTAGTTGCCCGTGGCTTTGCTCACGATAAAAATTACAGCTGATCTTAGACCCGCATTACACTTTCAAATATTTGATAAAAGATCTTTTATAAAAGATTTATTTGGCCAATCAAAATTTAAGTTTTTGTTTTGAAAATTAGTTGACTTTAACTTTGATTGGTCAAACCAAATCTTTTATAAAATATCTTTTATAAAATATTTGATAGTGTATTGCAGGCCTTACTTCTGTAAAATTTGAGTATCTACAGCTGTTTATATTTCAATATTTGAATGTTTATATTACTCAAAAGTTTGAACATTGAAACTGAGGACGTTCACGGGGCGTAGCCCGAGGGGATTTTAAGGAGTTGATTAGGCCTATGTGCGTCCCAGGTTCAAGACTTTGTGTGAAATTTAAACCCAGTCGATTCAGTATTTTTCGCTTTCACTTGCCACATATATACATAAACCACCTCTTTTATATAATAGTATAGATAAAAAGAGAATCTATGTTTAACTCATGGAAACATAATCAGCTAAAAATTAATTTCTCTAGGTTTAGTTTTTTAATTAATTTTGATTGGGTTTTCCAAATAGTAAGCGTGAAGCGTACGTTAGTGATTTGTTAAGACTATGAAGGTAAATACCAGTAATAGAAGTCAAGAGAAAGGAAAGGATGTAAAACGAGGACATCTGTTCACCGGATACTTTGCTCCACTGTTAAAGGAAATCGTGCTGTCAAATCTTCATCAAAAACACTGTTTGTGGGGTTTTATATTTTACAAGAAACATTTGTCAACGAAACAATTATTTTGTTTCAGTGAAAAGTTCAAGCTGGTAATTGTATTGTCGAGTTTGTAAATAATAAAAATAATTATAAAACATTGAACGAGATATTACATTTCATATAAAGTTGCAGTTATCATTCGAAATTCTTAAGCCTTCCACGAAATGCAACTCTTTTTCTGAAAAATACAAATGAACTTGCCCTTTAACATAAACGTAAAAACGTGTCTCTAGCAACGACAATAAAACTACATCATGTAGGGTACCAGCCTTGAATGTTACATACACGTGGCATCAACAAATATGATGATTACACGTAAAACTTGGAGTTTGGTTATTTTTGTAAATGGTTTTAACGAATTTTAATTGCTTTAACTCATCCAAAATAAGTTTGCATATTTCTGTCCATCCCCAATATAAAAAATAGTAGGTATTTAATAGAATAATTAAGTTACTAGCCCGGTAAGTACCGTTTTACCGCGCGAGCTTGATAGTTCCCGCTCGAACCGCTAGACGAGTGCGGGATCTTCATGCGAGTACGGTAAAACTTACCGGGCTCGTGAAGCACAATTCTTTACATCATACTACTCAGAAAAAACATTTTTTAAAATCATTATGTATTGTATAAACTATTACGTTTCCAATTCTTCAAACCAAGCCAATAATGAATAAACATTTGCTACTGCCACCAGTGCTGCCACTACATTCTCTAAAGTAACCAATAAACATGCATCAAACGTCGGTTTACTGCAATCAGCTGAATGTTTTGATTGTTGGTTCCGTTTTTCCGTTTCCTAATGCACGGTAAATTTACCGTGCACTTATCGGTAAAGAGTAACTTTCCACCCAAGAATAAGGCACAGAAAACATATGTTTCTGTGTAGTATGATGTAAAATAAGTATCGTTATGTTTAAATCAATAAACATTTAGTTTTAAGTCATATTTTTCAATAGGCCTCCAAATAATCAAAACACAGGAAAATGCCTTCCCTCTTAAAAGATAAAAAAACCCTACTTTAGAGCGTAGGGCCTGTAGATAGATGAAAAAAACTAATGTGACATCGTCAATCAAAATAACATAAACACAAACAAAGGACGACTATAATTTTGGTGTAGCAGTATAGAACTTGTAGAAGCAATAAAACCGTCGGGAGCAGAACAATACAGTGGCAAAGTTGTCCGTGTGTGTGAGACAAAGGGTTAGTTTGTGAAAATATTTACATCCAGCCTACTCGGTATGTTATACATTTAAAATAAATTTAATAGAATCAAGAATCAAGAATTTATTGCAACAAATTACAAGTTGTACAATCTGTATAGTTGAAGTCAGTTTTTGCCTAGTGATCAAAATAGTAGGCTATAATAAAAAGTTTGTGTGGGCCAAACAGCTTGCATAGGCTGATTATGAAATGCTGATTAGGCTAATGTAACTTATTAATTAACAAGTTGAACTTGAGAACATGAGTTAAAATAACGATAAGTAAAATAATCTGACACTATGACATGTTCATTACAATTACAATTACAATACAAACAAGGGTAAAACTGACATAATGACCTACATTAAGACTCAGGCTCGGCCTATGACCATATTACAAAACCTTAGAACAACTAACGATTAAAACACTTAGGCTACACATTAAAACTTAAATTAAAATCAGTGTGGTTAAAAAATTCATCTAAATTATAACAAGGGTTATCCAACAACCAGTTGTTGAGATTTGAAAGACTTAAGAGTGACTAGGTGTGCTTCATGAGGTAGCTTATTGAACATTCTAAGACCAACATAAGAGTGTGATTTTTGGGTTTTAGTTAGCCTGGCATGAGGTAAATCAATCTTATTCCTTGACCTAGTAAAATGAGAGTAATATTTTAGTCTACATTCATAGTATAAAACTACCAACGATTGATAAGATTGCATTTATTTATCTGTACATGAATTGCTTATACCAAGACATCGGTTTGGTTAGAAGCAGTCTTGACATTCCTAAACCATATTTTGCTTTATGTTATTCAAAAACTTTAACATTTTAAACCTGATGATTCATAAGATTTCACAGTCTAGTTTTTAATTACGAATTTTGCACCGAAACTACGTCCTCAGGTCTCTTCGGTTTTCAATGGACATTAATGTAAAATTATATTTAAAATAATCATAAAAAAACTTGTTGGGGGGGGGGGATATATTTGAAATGTAGTAAGCTACCGTCAAAATAAATTCTCATTTTTCTTACACTGATTTTATCTGAGTAAAACAGTACAAAGTATTGACTTTACCGTAAAAAGGTGTTGATGGACATTATTGATACTAGATAAATAAAAAGTGAAACAGTTATAAAAAAAGCTGTAGCCCTAATGTAGCCCATACAACCGATACTCGCTAACTTGCCGGCTCGATATCACCGATTCACACATTTGAGTCAACCCAGCCCCGTCGCCGTCTGGGGCGGTCTGCTCATCCAGCCAACATTGTACATCAGCCATCGTCTGCATTGTCTTTGATTAACATTTAAGGTTAGTGTGCAATCAGTAGGTGCCAGTATTACAATTTTACCTTTAAATGCAATAGTTGATACACAAAAATATCAGCTTTGCAAACTGAAAGTTATTTTAAACGTTGGCCATGGTTGAAAGTGCTGTGGGTTTGTGATTCGTAATGAATTTTTGGACTTTACGGATAAAATGTAAAATTGACTACATATTAGTTTCTGAATTCGCATTATTTTAATTTTAAAATGAATGAAAAATATTTTTTATCAAACGAAACCCCTAAAAAACATGCGTCAAGATTTGTTTGGAATAAATTGGTTGTCACCAATTCTAGTATTCAGTAAGCAATTATGTTTTAGTGAATTGCCATTCTTGTCGTAAAATGTAAATTTTACACAACTTTCGGCTGCTATCTTGCAATTTTCCATATTGCTTACGGACAAGGAAATGAATATGTGTCATTTATGACGCACAAGGCTAATTAAAAAATGAAATTTTCATTATTTACTATACACAAAGGTATTGCAGCCATGGTAATAAAATATGAATGTGTGTTTATTTTTATAGTTAAAACTCCACAGCCGCATTATGAAAAACATACCTCTTACTTTAGCCAGTTTTCAGTACCCTACATTACATGTATATCTACGATTAGTACATATTGTAAAAACATAATCAAATGTGGTATATATTGATTTTATGTCTTAAATTTTTTTAAAAGACTTATCCCTTAAAGACTTACTGGTCAGGAAACGAACGATTTATTACTTGAACAGTTTTATAACATAATAAGAGAAATTGAATACCTAACAACTATACCAGTTCAGCGATTATTTTCCCCCAAAATCTGTATTTTCTCCAATTAAAGCATCTTCCCAACCTGCTATGTTTAGATGATTTTACCCCTTGTGAGTGAGTAAATAATAATTTGTCTCCTAGCGAGAGTAAAGTGATTATCTTGCCTCCCGGCAGGAGACAAAGTAAACCCATAAGACTAACAATGAAATAAAAAATGTTTAAAAAATTAGGACGCCGTCAAATTTCCACGTACACATGCAAATATTTTGCAGCTCAACGAATGCAGGGGTAAAAGCTGATTTAGTGGCAGGATTTATTGGCAGGAATTAAAAGAAAACGAAAACAATCATCTATTTTGAGAACGTCTTAGAATTAAGCATGTAAGAACGTTGCAGCAATCAGATGATCGCTGGTGCATCAATGGTTGCAGCTACCCGGATGCAGGTGCTGATAGCAGAACGAAACAAAATTGATTTTTTTTGTTTATGAAGCTAATAAAATCAATGTTTATTATGGTCAGGATATTTATTATTGCAGGTGAAGGAAAAATGCTGTGTGTATTATTTCGAGAGTAAAGCACATTGTCTCCCTCGTGAAAATTATCGCTCTCGCAAGCTTGGGCGCCAACATCTTCACTCGTGGGACAATTGTACTTTACTCACTTAAAGCATGAATAACTAACTATTTGTGCGGATTCTAAAACGGCCAACTATTGACAATAGATTTAAAATCTTTTTTTTAATGTCTTTTAAAAGTAGTTTACTTTAATAAATAATGATTTCAAGTGATTACTTCTAAACTGTTTGGATTTGAACGGATGGTAAATAATTAATGTGCAGTTTACTTACGTTAAAGTAATGTTAAAGATTCATTCTGCGATTCTCTCTAATGGCCTCAGTTCAACTCTAAACAGTCAACCTTTATGACCTCAACAAAGGGGGTTTCTTTTAACATGAGGATTTGGCTCAGTTCCATCTCTGCAGTACCCGAGATCTTGACTGCTAAACTGGGTGGTTTTGTTTTTCATATTTTATTTTTAATGAAATAAATATATACCATAGACGGAACGATTAGAAAATTTTCCTAAATGTATTAATGTGCTGTCATGCATAAAATAAATGAAACTTGAATTTTGACTGACCTAATTGTGTAGGAGTAAACATATCAATATTTCGACCTTACCAATACATTGACCTTACTTACTGACTTAAAAAAAGGGCACAGCTGGCTTACTTACTATAATATTTTCACATTAAGGCCGTTAATGTCAATTTTGACAGGCCTTTTTACTGGTATAGATTGAGATAAATATAGTATAAGAGATAAAGTTATTATTTATAACTGGGGCCAATACTAAAGGCCCACGCCGTCTATAAGCCCAATCCTAAAATTAACATTAGTCTTTTGGACGGTGTGGGCCTCAAGAATTGGCGCCAGTTATAAAGTAATATTTTTTAAACTCTCATCTTGAATTCTAAGGCCTTGTAAGCACAGCTTCATTATTACACATCTCGTTATAAAATGCTTTACCAATAATGGTTTTTGAAGAATATTACTACCATAAGGCCATATGGCAGATATTACAACAGAAGAGATATTCCATATCTGGAAAGTTAGCGAATGTTAGTAATGTTGGGCAGTGGAAGAGTTTGGGTCTGGAATTAAACCTATCATTGTTGAGAGATAAGAGTTGGTAAAAATTATTTCAGTTATAAAAGGTTACGCGAGGTTTGACAGCATTATAAATATTATGTACATTTGCTCAGTATCAGGTTGGTAATGGAAAAGATTACGCAGACACACATTAAAACGTCCAAGTATTGAACTGTCATTTTTTGTATTGAGCAGGCTATAAGGAAATCATAATTAGTCCTTTTGGTAATTTGCAGGGGTTTTCAACTATGATTAAAACAAATCCGGTATATTTTCTTCGTAAGCGAATCTACCGGTAACTGTTAGTTAACAACATAATTTTTTTCAAACCAAAATGCAGATTGCTATTGATGATTAATAGAACAGAACTTACCCATATGTAATATTCAAGTAGATCTTTGATCTATGTACCTAAGACAAGCTGGCGGTTTCATGTAAGAGCCGCATTTCTCGCTTCACTGATGAAACATAATTGAGTCACAGCGATGTAGTCTGCATTCACTTTGAACTCACATCTCATCTCGGATGGAAAAATATTATTAAATTACTTTCCATCCTTCTACACCGCGATTGAATTCCTTTTTCGTGAATGTATTTTAATTTATTACATGTTTTTTTCGCTGTTCAGAGGAATCTTACTAAATACCTGTAAGACATTGATGCATATTAGATGTACTTTTTATGTCTTAGCATTTGCTTAAACGATTGTCATTAACCTCAAAACTACTGGCTTTTAAAAATTTCATTATTCTCTGTTTTGAAGGAGGAAGAGTTTTTTAATATTGAACATCGAATTACATTGTACACTTTCTTGCAATTGCGTTATGATGTAGTTTACAGCACAATTGTAATATACTTTTAATCATTGTTTGTGTGTGAATATGTTAATACTTGTTTTTGCAATGACATATTTTCTTTTTCAAGGTATAAATCAATTTATTAAATCGAATACTTTTGTGCCTTTGGTTTTCTTTATAGTTTCACAGAAATACTTTATTCCCAATATTAAAAGAAAACTGCGGCAGAAGAGTTATTCCCCATGAAAATAATTACAGAAAGATCAGAAAGCAGGATGAAAGGAAGATTGATGTTACCTTTACGATATCACTTTGCTGATGAGTTTTCAATAGTGGTTGTTTTTATAAAGCTATTCCGGACAAAGCCTTTTAAATTTTTAACTAAGATAATTACTGACATGTCTGAACTCTGATTGGGTATTTGTCTGTGAATTTTAATATATTACACGCCATTTAAAAGTTGTGTTTTCAACCAAATGACAAAACTCTAAAGCTTTATTATTTATTATGGTTTATTTCAGTATTTAACCTTTTACATTCTCTGCACGGATATATACATCACAATAATTATATGGCTTTTATAAAAACTTTAATCAAAAAGGTGAAATTATCAGGGCAAAAAGAAATGACATCAAAGTAATCAAGGTAAAAATGTATGGCCTCAGAAATATCATTAAACTAAAAAAGGTTCCGTGTTTTACAAGAAATTTATAAATTTCTAGAAAAAAAATCATTCTGATGGGGAAGACTTTCTTAGGTTTAATTATATCATTATATTTATATCAAGTTCAGCTATCATTCATCTAAATTATTTGGCTTTAAAAATTGATTTCACCTTACGCAATCAATGATCTTAAACATTAGGAAAGATGTAAAATGTAATCAAGGATCAAAAGCTAATAATTAAACTGTTCTGTTGCTAGATAATATACTGGAGATGGCAATAATATAGATAAAAAGAGGAATTTTGATACATCAAAGTTTGCAGAAATTAATAAAACTTACAGCTACAAAGTAAACCTATAACCCCAAGCAGAAATAAGATTTCTTCGAGAAGTCGTTCTACACAATGACTATTTTGCCGCAGTGTTAGACAACTTAGCTCGTAACCAAGAAGGTGCAGTGGTGACTAGATTGTATTGTATCACTTTCATCTAATAATTCCTCTATTTACTTCCTCAGTTGCTTACATAATTTCATTCATTTGTACTTTATACAAATTGCTTTATAGTAACATTTACATAGGCGGAAGAACTAATTAATAATATGTCGTTTGCTTTTTCGCATTATCTAATTGTCATACCTCTTTACATTCAGACAAAGCATAAAATTGAGGAATTTAAAAAAATAATGATTGCCTTTTGAAGTCTTCTAGAGAAATTAAAGATGTTATGAAAGCCTTATGAAACATTTTCGTGTTATAAGGACTTTGGTCCATGGAGTCAAAAACAGGGAAAAACCATTCCCGACATACATTTATTTCCTGTTTTTGTCTCTTCGAATTTTACTGATTTATTTTAACAACAGTGAGTGGACATTGATCACCCAAAATATTTGTTGTCTGTTGAATAAAGTTTTTTGATTGGTTATTTATGCATTACTTTACACTTCATGTATTAGGTAAAATGAATGGTCAATCCAGGATATAATATATGCACTGATAACCGACCAAGATCCGTAAGAGTTAATTCTAGTTCCGCTCCATAAACTGCAACAACTTATCACAGAGGCTTGTGGCGCACATCACGACCAACGATGGCAAGAAACGTTGAAAAAACGTTTACGAAGGTAACTGTTTCGTTTACTATTAATGGTAAGACCCGTTTCTAGAGTTAGTTTACTATTAAATATAAATCGAATTAAGAAAATAAATAGCGTTTACGTGGGTTTATTTCCTTAACTAAACAACAATTAATTAAAATAAATCATATATTCATGTTTGATGAAATCTTTACTTTTATTTCTCTTTTAATAGGAGCCAGTAGTAAGATAATAAAATTAAATTAAATATCACACAAATTTACCGTCTAATTTAGCGCTTACAAAAGTTTGCTAAAAATCTTTTTCAAACAATAATTCATATTCTATTTATAATTAATTTAGTCTGCGATATTTAGTACATTGTCGCATTTACTATATTGGTATTATGTCTAGATGAAACATAATATATGCCTTTTTATCATACAGCTGCGAAAAACGGCATTCCGAGTCGAAAGTCGCTCTTTACCGCTCTGCGGAGGAAAAGAGTCAGTCTGCGACACTGTCTTTACGTGTTCGATTTGTCATATTAGTCTAACCGTTATTGATTAAGATAGAACAATTTAGAATAAAATTAATTGATTGTTTTAAAAATTAAGTCCGAAATGGGAGCCAAACCTTGAAAAAATTAAGTAGTTGTAAAATATTTGTTATTTTTTAAGGAAGCATTCTGCTTAATTTACAGGTCTGTGTAACAAAAAATAGGGTTTATCACATGGCCTTACTTAAATTGTATTTGTCGTTCGGTTATGGTTTAAGAAATATTGACTTCATACGAAAAACGTCACTTTTAGCCCTACTGATGAAATATACTGATTAGATAACTCATATTCTAGAGCCGTTTGAAGAAAATCTGAAGATAGTAACAAATGTTACAGTAAATGTAAATAGGTTAAATTCTTTTGTGAGTGAAAGTAAATATTTCACTGTCAAGTTATAGTAAAATGAAAATGAAAATAACTTAAAATGTTCTAAGTGAAAAACTCCCTCAGAACACGACCCTGGTGTATGTCGTTAAACTTAAAGGTTTATTGGCAGTATCAGTTAATTTTTAAAGGGCAACAAGGGGAAATTAAATTTCGCGACCTATAAGATTTTTGTACACAGACTTATTTTATGCATTCTCTGATAATCAAAACTGTATATTCATGAAAAAAATAACTCATCATCTCCAAAATAAATTCATGATATTTTACCTAGTTTTGTTTATATTTTATGCAGTACACAAACCTTAAAGAAAATAAATATTCAAAATTATGAAGAAAACCTATATTCATATCTACGTCTTAATGCTCAACAACTTAAACTAACATGTTTATACAAGCTTAATAAGTGGTTTAAGGCACGGGTACTCCTTATTGATCGTTTATGCATTAGCAATTCAGGACTATACTTCAGCCATCTTTTGATATAATCTTAACAAACGGCCTATAGTATACCAGAAATGAGCAGTATAAGTAAACCAAAAAGCCAATTTAAATGTTTTTGTAAAAGGTAATCCTCGTTTTGCGTGACATTGAATTAGTAGCCGCCTCATTTATTGCTGAAGTTGAAACCGATAAATAAAATTGCTATTGGTTTTCTGTTTAGGAAAAAAGGAACGAAATGCTACAGCCAGATTTCACAAAACACTGGTTTTTCACGAACATAATTTTATGAGACTAAGCCTCGCATTTTGGAGGATGCTATTGTGTATTCTGATCTGGTGAAGTTTGACACAAGGGGAAACGAGATTTTATGTAAACTATATTCAAAGATGGTTATGACCTAATGTGTTTATTTACAATAGCGATTTCTTTGTTGTTATAAATATGGCATGTATAACCCGAAATTGCAGACCAGGAGAAATTACAAATCATTTTTTAATATTTAATATACACTTTCTTAGACGAATACTAATGAAGTATTAAATTAAATTATAAAAATAAATTATTTTTATGAAAAACGTTAAACCTGAATAATTATTTATTTTTTAACTTTTTGTACAGCTTGATTTTTTAAATTAATATACATTATAAATACACAAGAAAATAAAAAAATATCTTTAGAGGATTAAAAATACTTTAAGTACTTATATTATTTACTTCTCAAGTACAATTAAAATTATAGGTTTTTTAAGTATATGATCAAGTAATCTACAAAAATTACTCATGCGAAATACTGTATTATTTTCCCCAATATATAAAGGTTTTTACTAACATATTCAACGGTAATCCATTGTGAAGGTAGAACACAAAACGAGAGTTGGTTTGTTTCCTTTGTGTTGGCAAACCTAGTGAATAACAATCAGCTGTTTGTATTGTACCTATGCAACTGTTTTAGTTCACCTCACTGGCAGATCGTTACATTTGAATAACCTGTTTGCTGAGGAAGACAGCCGATTCCTTAACAAAGGAGGGCCCTGGTTTTATGCTGCATACAAATTAAGGTCAGGACCTGTTTTGATTGTTTATTTGCATTTGAATCACAATTATTGTTTGATAAATCAATATTTCGTTATTTACATGTAATAATTGGCTTATTTCTTGTACCTTACTTATTCTTTATAATCTTGCATGCCTATCAGAATTTATAACAAATGGGAAAAAATAAAATCCAAAACTTAATTACATTCTTTGAATATTTTATTTAGTTTGGTAATCGCTGAAAGTATTTTTTTATTTCTAGAAAAGAAATAACAAGGGTGTGCATAATAATCAGTAACATTACATGATAAACGTTTTTTGAATAATTCCAGAACTGTCGGCTTTGTAAGCTTAAGGCTTTTAGTAATTATTAACATCTACATTTCTTTTCTCTCACAGAAACGGAACTGTTAGAACGTGAGATACTTAAGCCTTACAAACGATGGTCATATTTCTATTCTAAATGTCTTCCGTTAATGTTCTTTTCCTCTTATTACTTTTGGGAAAAGTTATATCATGGTTGCCAAACAAAGTGCAAAATTACTGCATTTAACCTTGGGCATATGTTTGCAAAAATGTTTATTTATTTATTTTACTCAGGCTAAGTGGATTCTACAAACGCTAAAAAAAAACTATTTACACTTTTTTCAGTTCATTTTTTATCAGTAATGAAAGATAAATATTTTAAGCCCTTCATAAATGTAGGTTTTTCTGTTTAAGCTTTTAATTGCGTAAGATTCATTAACCACAATGTTTGAACTAAAAAATCGATGTAATGGAGAAATTTTGATTTTTATAATGAAATATTCAACAATGTAAATGCCACTGTCGAATATCTATATTGGAGATGCATTCATAAAAATAGAGAAATGTTGTTGAGCCATGCCGTTTTCGTCCGTTGCTTAAGCACTCAAAATTGAATGGAATTACAATTTATTCTTAGCAGAGAAACTATACTTCCTTTATGAGCGTGTAAGGAAAATTTGCTACGCTTACCTGTTTGTAAGTGCAGCAGGTATTTTAACCATTTTATAAATTGATACACAAAACGTGTAGTCCAGGCAACGAATGCTCAAAATAAGGCATAGGGGGAAATGCATGGAACACAATTTTAGATTTTGCAGCTTCGTTTGGACTAGTTAGGAGGTGAACATATCAAAAGTACCCGTCCGTAGCCCTTCAGGAGGGGGAAGGGGGAGGGTTCTGAAGGTACTATTTTTAGATTTTTCCTAAATATCTTGAAAACTATAAACTTTTGATATTCCTTATTAAATAAAAAAAATCCTGTGAGAAAAGGACGTAATATGTTTATTTTGCTCCAACTTTTACAAGGTAAGTAATAATTTTTCAAATATTTAAACAAACTTTTCCTTCACAAGAAACGCATATAACGTGTGATTAACATGAATGTCCAATAGGGCAACGCTTTTTCCTATAAAAGAAAAAAAATATTCATGAAATATTTACAAAATTCCCAGTAATTTGACACCTCAATCATAAAAATTCGTCCTAAGCAAAGGTTTTGGTGAGCTCATGAAAAAGTTATTTTTCAAGGAATTATTACAAATATGTGGTTTCTACTACTACGACATTTTCGTGAGTCCGCCCATATCTTTATTTCAGACTAATTTTTATCTTGAGTTGTCAAATTACCGGAAATGTTGTCAATATTTCATAAACGCCGTTTATTTTCTTTTAGATGAAAAGCATTGACCAATTGAGCACGTATGCTACTCACAAATTTACTTGTAGTTCTTATGAAAGGAATATTTGTTTAAATATTAATAGAATTAGAGCTTACCTTGTAAATGGTTTGATCAAAATAGACGTATTATGTACTTACAGGGAATTAAATTTTCTTAATTTTTTTTCAATTTAATAGGGAGTACTAAAAGTTGATATTATTTAAGATATTTAGGAAAAACCTAAAAATGGTACATTCAGACTCCCCTCTTTACCCTCGCTCAAGGGCTATAGACGGAGGCTTTTGATACGAGTATTTTCACCTCCTAACTAGTCCAAATAAAGCTGCAAAATAAAAATTTTGCTCTATACATTTTTGTCACCTGAACGAATGGTGGTTGGACGAAAGTCGCACAAGGTTTTAATTCGTATCCTATGTTGAACTCCTAATAAATTTGTATGAACAGTAACTATAATGAGTTTTCGATGTAAGAAACTAAAGATGTAATTAATAGACTGAACATCAATAGCAAATATTCGGTATACTAAAATAAATGTTCTTTACACTCTCGCTAAATGAAGTATAATTTAATGCATTACTAACCAAATATAAATGTGAGTGAAAGTTTACTAGTACAGCCATATCATTACAAGTTGCGAGTTTGATATCACATAATTGTCAGTCATTACAAAAAGCCACCAAAGAGGGTCTTCAAACTAGAATATCATGATTTCCCTTGTGTCTCTCTGTAAATGATAGTTACGTTTGAATAAGCCTTGAGCTTTGGCTTTGTTTTGGGATTTCAATATGATGTTTGTACTCTATTTTTAGCATTTTTTATTTCGATTAGAAATCGCTGAAAGTAATTTTTTCATTTGTTCTGTTTTTAGTGAATATTAATAAGTTGTTAGTTATAAATGGCTAGCAAAAACCTCAATCATTTTTTAACAGATCAACTTGAGTAATGTTTACTGGAATTTTGGGGAACTATGGGGCTCTTGCACAAATTGCGCATTTCAATATTATTTCTGTATTTGAAAAACGCACCTAATATCAAAAGAAAATTTGAGGCTTTAAACTCACCGTTATTAATCAAGTAAACCTATTTAAGTTAGATTTTAATGTCTTACTGAAATAAAGAGAAGCTTATCTAAGCAGAAAAAAACACAATTGTTATTAACCAGGGCTATATATTTGAATTTGATCGTCTTCCCGCACAACAGTAGGATACAGGAAGTTTTTCTTAACGTACTCATGTCCTAACATCATCTTAAGTCGCTGAAAAAACATAGGTGATGCATTTCCAACAGTCATTGTCTAACGACAGTTTTCTGTTCTTCCTGAAGATTACGCATGTTTTCCGTAATCTCATCGAGTCGATTTTCTCTTTCCCTTCTTGTTCATAAATCAGGGTTCAATCTACAATATTTATGACATGTTGATCTTTACCATAAGGAGTGATTTACATACCTAAATTGGGCTGTAATTACCATTAAAAGTTGCCCATTTAAAAATTAATTTCCCTAAGCTGAATAAAATACTATACACAGTTGCAGACTTTCTATTTTGTTTTAAAATCTGTTTAGGGTTAAAAATACATCTGAAGGTAATCAGTTAATAAATTACAATCAATTTGAATAGTTATAATGCCAGTTGGTCAGCACCACAGCGTTGAAAGCAACCTCTAGTTATAAATTAAAGGGTAGGGGGATGAAGCCTCAAAATAAATCACCTTTTATTTTACCAGTCGCCGGATCATAAGTTTAAAATGGCACCTCAATCGTAAAAATCGATTCAGTAGGACGGCTAAAAAAGGGATTTAACGGAGAAAACCCTTATTGTATTAATTATATGGATATACAGTAGAACCTCGATAAAAATACACTCGATAACACAAAACCTTGAACAAAAGTGCATTTTTCAAGTCTCTTTGAATCTGTAATGACACTTAATGTCTCGTTAACACGAACCTCAATAAGAAGACTCCCTTGTTAACAAGACTCTTTCCAGAATCCCCTTGAGAATCTTCTTATCAAGGTTCTACTGTATTACTTTTCACCGGATCTACCATTTTGGAATAAGGTAATGTAATTTAAATGTGGATGGTTCTTTGTTTCAAAATACTATTCTCGTTTTTTAAATTAATTTGTTCACCCCGGCAGTGCCACACCTCCTTTTTGGCTTTATTTTATAGTTTTGAGATATTGTCATTTGTATATATTATTTCTTAAAATGTCGATATCTCAAAACATTAAAATTACTATCAGACAAGTTTGTAGAATATGATCAAATGTAAAATAGTTGGCGTATTTCAGTTTTTTTAGATAACGATTTAATATAGGGGTAACTAGTTTTACAGTATCCTGAAAGCGTCAAACATTTTTTTGTTTAGTCTTCTTCAAAATAGAAAGTCTGCACCTGTATGTAATAAGGTGGATTTAAAGGTCTATGTAGACCCCCCCCATCATCAGGACGTTGTTTGAAGAAGGAGGACAACTATATTGATGCTTGATACTACCTTCAAGAAGAAAGTAAACCAATTAACTCAGCAATAACACAACTGTCTATCAATTCAATTCAATTCAAAAACAGGTTAATTAAAAAAAAATAATAGCATGACACATACAAAAACTTTGCTATAATGCGAAATAATATCCCCTCATGGGCCAAAGCCTGTGTGCGGAGATAGAGTCATTATCAAGTCAATCAGCATTCATTGTAACCAAATGAATATTCACTATTCCAAATGCACTGTACACAACATAAGAAAAACAAAAACAAACAAGGAATGTGTTTTTAAAGGTGAATTAAGAAAAACCCGTATTTAGATATCATTCTTAAGTTCAGTTCAATTGAAGCTAAAGCAGAAATGAATTTATCATGCCATTAATTTTAAAACCAAAAAAGTAGTAACCATTCACATACCGAAGACTTGGCTGCTCGCGCACACGCCAACACGCACACGCACGCACGCACGAACACGCACACACTCTCTCTGTATACCTTCAAACTACAAAGTAACTTGATTTTTGGTTCTAACGTTATCGGTAGAAGGGAGTCTTTACATCTTTACTTCATATAACGAGTGTGTACAGTGAAGGCCCTCCCAAAAGAACATATCTTCCTGAGAAGAACCAACCAAAGAAGAAATCATATGTTGGTGTCAAGGTTTTCATGACTAAATATTTTTATTGGCTCTCTCTAATTAAATATATTTTAGTGCGGGGTTTCACTTTAAACATTCAGTTAATAGAGCGTTCAAGGAAATAGGCCTACATAAACACCTTTTCATTCAGAACGTTATGAGGTAAATTTTAAAATTTAAAAAATAAATTAATGAACTATACGTTATACAAAATTATATATTTCTAAAATAATTACTCATTTGGATTAATATTTTAATGAAAATAAATATTGGTATAAATCAAGGCAGGTTACGTAGTTTAATTACTTTACTCAGTCAAGTAGGCTGTTTGTTATGGTTCATGTTTATCCACCACACTCCTAGCATGTTATAGATGCGTGTCTGCAGCTGATATGAGCCGAACACGCTGACCATGTATGTCCTAACGTGCACGGGTCGATATATGGCGGCAGTCCTGCGTTCCTGATGCTGACGATGCATTTTAGCTATAGCGATTCATGGTAGTTAGCTAACGTTGAGTCACAAATACTAAAACTATGTTCTACAGGCGACAACAATGTAAAGGTTATTTTACAGTAGATTCATCTTTAAAGTGTATCTTCATCAAGCAGCTGATTTATTTCAGGAGGTGAAAAAACAATAAACCGTCCGTAAAAAAACATTTAAATATTTGTAATGCTTCGAGCACTATATAAATTATCAAACGAGGTTTGAGGTAGGTAAAAATCAAATGTGATATAAAGGCTCTAAATAACCAGTTTTTTAAAATACGAAATTAAATGTCTTGGAATACATAACTATCTTTAATATTTACATGCTTTTTTAAAACATAAAATTTTGAAAAACCTTAACCGTTTGATTTGAAGGGTTGCCGTTGAACTCACCGATTTACATACAGACTTGGGATCATGTCGTGTTGACGAAGCGCTTACATTCCCATCATTTCCTGATCATCCTGTGAATTGATGCATTTTTCTTTAAAATTTACTGAAATGTATCGAAATTCTTTCGGATTAAAGTACCTCATCTATTCTTGTTAAAAATGTCTATAGTAATGAAGTGTTTACTTATGAATAAATTCAGAAAGATCATTGGTAAAATCAATTCTGTAACGAACTAAACAGCTTTTAAATATCCTCTACGCATGCAAATGACCTCAAATTTAATGACTCATTAATGGGATATCATATACAGGTTCCAGAGAAACATTAGTTCTTGTACAATGAAAACTAAGAAAAAAACAGTATGTCAAGTCCTTTCTATGTGCACCGACGATTATAAACATTGGGCCATGAAAAAAGAGTTGGTTTCTGCCTTCTTTTAAAAAACCACATCTTACAGCAGGACAAGGTAGATATTGAAGAATATACATTTCTCATTTAAATGTTCAATTCAGCCTGAAATTAAATATAGTGCTGTAACGAGTATTTCATTTACGCTGGGCTGGACTGTATTTTTCCACACATTTCCACGTGTCGATTCAACTGACTGACGTATTTTCATTAGTCACTAATTGACCTGTCAAACGAACCACCGAAACTAAAATGGTATGCGGTTGTTTTCCATGGTTGAACATTACAGCCATTGTGCGGTGCGTTAAAGCATTAGAGCTAAATTGTTTAGACAGTTTAGGGCAAATTACTTACCCAGTGGCTATTTTTTGTACACTAAGAAGGAATGAAACTAACAAAATATCGTTAATCGAAAGAGTTTCGACGGTTTGGACGGTTATCGATTCAAACGTTGAGAAGTACCAACGGAATTTTAGCTACCTCATTTTGTTGCACGAATTATGTTTTTAATATTCTCACAGATTGACATACATAGTATTTTAATTTTAACAAATACATTTAACGAAAGAACAGGTCGGCCGTGTGTGTAGTAGATAGTATCTCGTTTGCCAGATTTACTGTCCGAATTAGTGGGGATTATTGCCATGAAACCGACTGATATTGGAAATTGGGGGAACATCGACTTTCTAAGTGACCTGATAACTGTTTGATAAAGGTTAGTGGTGTTATTAAGTAGATCATTTATTGAAGACATATTTTGACCGATCAAAATAAGAAAATCTTTTATAATAACTACGTATTTTATTTCTGCTCAAAAAGTAATGTATGAGGCTGGGTTATTAAAATCTTCCTAATGGTTTTTTTTAATATTTTCAACATTATATCTATGATACGTTTTTCATAATTAATTAAGCATTAAAGTATAATATTCCTTATGACAGTGGGTCATTAAATATTACGCACTTTCATATCACATTTAGGGCTGGCTTGGTTTACAGCCTGGAGCAGCTTTATTGAGGGAGTGAGTCCGTTTTATGGCAGGAATTGCGTTCGAAGAGTTTTAGTACTTTTACACGGCGTTACAGTTCTATGAATTTATTCGTGAGTTATTTTACATTAATGATAACAAATTATAATATAAAAGGACTATAGCAACCCTACAAATAGAAACCTTTGAACAATTGGACAGTGTTGAAGGCGCTAGCCGTGCTTTCCCCATTTAAAAATATATCATTATGAAGGTAATTTTACTAAACAACTGAAAAAAATCTATACCCAACATAGGTAGTTTAAATATGATCCTCTGACACATACAATAGACATAAACGCAATGTCATACAGGATAAGTTTTAAATACCCGAAGCCTACTTTTTAAAAATTGTTTTCATCACCAAACATAGTTAGCTAGTAAGTACTTTGTTTTCAGTGGGTAGAAACGTAGACCGCCGAATTTGATCCAACAACTTGGATCCGACATATTGGATGGTGGTATTTTTTTAATGTTACAAGATAACATGGTAGTCCCTGATTTTGAACAAAAAGTTCACATTGCTAATAAAAACAGTTCCGATCAGTACAAAAAAATCACTCGTTTTCAAGGTAGCGGATGTTTATAAATTAGTTTTTAGCTGAATTAATGATTATTTGTCATAATTAATTTTTAATTTTGAATCTTATTGATTCAAATTTATGCAAATAATTGGAAAAAGGAGCACCTAAAAAGCTATAATATTAAGCTAACATTTTCATATATAAAACGGTAATACACCAAATTAGTTGCAAAAATTATGACAATTTTATATAGACCACACAGCAGCTTTTGTAAAAAGGATCAAGAACCTTACATCAGCCTGGTAAAACAAGAAGCTAGAAAGATGTAATATCGACTAATACCTTTTATAAGATGGACATAACACAGAAAATATAAAAGGAAATCTCAAGATAATGAAATGTTGCCGAAGAGGGAAATGTAATGAACACATGGGAAGGATTATATATATTTAAAGACAAACTTAAAGATAGAAACAAACTGACAAACGAGCATGTAAACTTTGACTCTTGAAGTACGCTCTAAAACCTACTTCCGTCAGCAGTTACAGCAGGCAAGAGGATTAAAGGATGGACGCTAAGATATATCCACCTATTTATTATTGGGGATGATGATTGGTATGACCAGAGATGTGCTTCATCTGTGGTATGACCAATTGAAATTGATCGCCATTTTCCACCAGTTGTGTATATTTACGGTTTTGTATGTAGCTATAATATAAGTAAATATATTTTCACGTTTTGTAGGACGTTTTAAATTTACATCCAGTGAATACAACTCTTACCATCCTAATCAAGAAATGATTTACCTTAATTTACAAATCAAATAAATAAATAATCGCAGTTATCTCAGTTTTTCTACTCAAATCTACATAAAGGGAGGCGTATATTTACACTAATAATAAAATGAATAATCTGTAAACTAATAACAAAAATTAATACTGTGAACATTTTTCATTTTTAAAAGCAGAATAGTTTTTTAAGCAGAATAGGTAAAACAAAATTTTAAATCCATTAAAGCGACCCGTATCGGTGATTGGATGAGAAACGAGATTATAACTTTGTGTCCAGCTGATTTTGTTTGCCGAGGTCTGTACAGTCACGTCCAGCAAACGTGACCCGACGATACAAAAGTGAAATCTAAAACACAAACAGCAACCGTGTACAATCCTAGATTGTGATTGGCTGAGAAACGGGATTATAACTCCAATGATTTTATTTATCAAGATATTCACACTATGTCCACAACGCAACAAAACCATTTAAATTTAATGATTGAAAATAAAAAAAAATTAATTAATGAGCTCTAATGTCTTTACTTAGACATTAGAGCGGGAGCGGCCTGGCATAGTGGTTAGAGCGCGGGCTTTCGATCTCGGAGGCCCGGGTTCAAATCCCGCCAATCACCAATGGCATTTTCGCTATGTGATAATGCCGTGACCCACTAGGCCTAGCCTGAAGTAATGTGTAAAACGGTTCCGGGCTAGGTCTAGCGTCCTGGGATGTGAAGGGAGGACAAAAAAAAAAAAAAAAAAAAAAAAAAAAAAAAATGTCTTTACTTAGACACGGTCTTGTATAATTTTTATTTAATTAAATGAAAAGTGTGTACTACATAGATATAGGTTTCGTTAGCATAATGCCCTACGCTAAGTCCGATTAAGGTTGATTTAAAAAGCTAAGATACAAGAGGCCATCACCCTCTTTTCAAATATTATTTTTATTTGTGTGTGGATGACGACATTTAATATGGTTCCTAACAAAAACTCCTCTTATCAATATTTAATCTATGCCATTTGCAACGTTGCGGTAGTTGCAAAAATAGTTTCCCTTCTCGCTGTCAATCTTAAGCTCCTCTAGAGGTTTCTTAATGTCTTCTTGCAGACTGGATTGCCTTTACAATAATTATTATTGTTGTTTAGTTTTCCTAGTTAAGTAAGGAAATAATACCATCACGTTAGTTTTGACGAGAGTTATGAGTTTTAAAACGAGCTTTTTTTAACTGTTCTAATTTAGATACAAATTGCAACCTTCAATACCCAATTTTATTGGCTAGCTATTTTTTTAAACCATTAAAATTGCCCTAAAAACTGTATAAAAACTAAAACCTAGAGGCTAGAAAATTATGTTCTGCAAAAATAGATGTCATAACATTGCACAATACCAATATGTCTCATTATTAAAGCATTAACGATAACAATAATATCATTGTTGAAACTGTTGATTAAAATTATTTTGTTTATATGCTAAATAAAAAGAACAGAATCAGTTATAGATAATAATAACAAGGATACAAAAGGAGACAAAGGAGCATTTTTTGCTTTGTGTTGGCAAATCTGATGAATAACAATCAGTTATTTGTGTTCTATCAACAGAGAAAGTTTACCTCACGTTCAAAAACAATTACCGAGCATGTTGTACGAAATTGTATGATGTCCCTTCTTCGTTTGATAAATTGCAGAGTTTATTAAATCAATAAAGTTTGTTCTCGCAAATTATTATTATCTTGTCGGACATCATTAAAAAGTGTTTTTATCGAACGTTTGTTGGTTTTAAACATCGTTAATATATCCATGGAACAACTGAAGTTCAGGACTTATAAAAACTGGTTACAACTTGAATAATTATTTTAACTTTTCTAGACCATAAATTATATTGGACGTCTGTTGAACAGAAAAACCTTGTACACTCTGATTTTGTTTAGTTTGTTGATGAAAATATTGCTTTTATTACTACAAAAGTAAAACTTGAAATTTATTTTGAAGTGAATCTCACGGAATCAGCACTTGAAATGGAATCTACTAGAACTGTAAGAAAGATAGAACTACTAGCAGCTAAACTAATGGCTTAAAATTGAAACACCAACTAAGATAGAAAAGTTAAGAGTAACAGTTCTCAACGATGAGTTTGCTTGTCCACTGGACTGTTCCGTGTTTTGTTATTAAATAATTACTTTTGTATCGGTTGTGTTTTGATCCACTATTTTTTAACTTACCTTTAAACACAAGTATAATTTTTTATTATTTTCATTTTTCATTTATAATAATTTAAAACTAATACTGGAGACTTCGCATAAGGAAATGCAATAGGAAGTCTATTTAGGAGATCCGAGGAATAAAACCATGGAAATAAAAAAGTGTTGGCTAAAGTCAAGCTTTAAGGTTCCAAAATAAACCTAGCCCTTCATGTCCTGGAAAAATTGTTCGTTGTGGCAATTCACCAAGGTCTGGAAAAGACGGTGACACTGAGCGCAGAAATGAAATAAATGTGTTTTGTATATCAACGACGTTACCATCTCCTAGTTGCTTAAAAAGAAATTTAAGACATTATAGAAATACATGTCTCAGGCATTTTTATAATTATTTAATTAATGCAGTTTAATTTAATTAATGGATTTAGTTTTTTCTAGATATAAGGTTTTTAAATCGCTTTCTTCAGACGTATGAATCAAATCAGCTTATCTAAAATTGTTGATTTTAAGTTTGTTTTGTTTTACTCTGTTTGTTGTCTAGCAAAATGTAAAATAAAGTTCTGTATCTATCTAACTTTAAAACTTAATTTACTTGCTATCGAACCAGTTACCTATAATTTGTTATTACCTACGAACAAGTTACCTAGAAATTGTTATTATCAAAACAGAAAGGTTTTAACGTAATGGTTATTGTGTTTCTTATGCTTGTTTTCAGAATTAATCAACTAACCGGCATAGGTTATAAAGGATCACATGTAATTGGCCAAGAGAGATTAATTAATACACCACAATAGTCCGGAAGCTGTGTTCTAAGGGACTCGGTCTTGAACCGCAGCAATATCCCTGGGGCAACTGAATAAACGATACCGACCTCAGGATTTAAGTTTCACTCAACGACGCACCAGTAAAGCCCTGAATTTATCTTACCATATCTCAGAGAAAAGGAAAGTATAACATTCCCCCGGACAACCCTTTCGGAAAAAGGTAATAAAATCTCCTTCAGTTATTTTGAGTTTTACGTGCAATAATTAATTACTTAATGAACAAAAGGTAAATAATAAAAATTGTTTTTGATTTATTTCACGAATCGTCACCTTACAGTATATTACTGTTTTAAAATTTAACTACACGAATTTAAACAGTTTACTCTATGCAGATGTACTTATACTGACTAAAGAAACCTGTAAAAGTACAAGAATTGACTGGATAGCGTGGATAAAAACTCACCTCATAACCTGAGGGTCGTCGTTTCGAATACTGACCAGAATCGAAACATTGTCCAGTTGCCATTTGTCATTGCGTTATGAATTAATTACGATACCTAAAAAAGGTCACCGGTAGATAGTTTGACGCGGATTTGGACCGTTCCTAAAACAGGCATAGAAAACAAACCAAAAAAGAAATTAAAACTCGTAATCGAGAAGTAACTTAGGTAAACTTTAAACAATACTACGGGAAAAACTGGTCCAACGATAGGACTCCACAACTTGCGTCTAAAGCGGTTCAATGCAAAGACAGAGTTTAAGTACAATAATTGCGAGGGTGCGGCAGAATTATAGTTGCAATAAACTCGTCGCGACGGCCGCAGAACAATGCAGTGGTGGAATGGCGTCGCTACCCCTTCTAAGGGGTGGGTTTATGTGGCAATAATTGAAAATTTTCATGTGTCTTTTAAAATGTTATAAATAGATATAACGCGTGTTCAACGAATTCTGTTTTTAAAAAGACACTTAATGAAAAAACACGCAATTATTTTGCCCAGATGTAATTGGGTAAAATTAATAAAACAAATTGAGCAGAAACATTGAGTAAAAGTAAAAAAAGATTAAACTAAATATTTTATCGCTAGGAAATGTTTTTGAGAGATTTGACTTATTTTAGAAGTTTACTGAATAGATAGTTATAGCCATGCAGTTTGAATATTGAAAATGAAGTAAAATCTTTCATTATATATCAAAACATGTACCTTGATTTCCTTTATACTTTTTGCATACAACTGAAGAAAAGTTGTTGTACAACTGAACTTTTTGAAAGTTAGTTTTTTTTTACTGATCTTCATAAAGTACACCTTTTAACGAATGTATTGTTAATGATGATTTGATATTAAGAAATATTTTGGAAGGAATGTAGTTGTTCACCGTTATCATGGATCTGAAAGTTTATTGTTTAAGGGTGTTATATGAATTTTGTTTAATGAAATCGGATGATTATTATATTTCTGATCGATTTGTGATAGTTATTTGGTCTTGATAAATCTTAGGGAGGGGGGTTGTTTTCGGTGTAAAGTTATATTCATACTAACCCTTCTTTCACAGGGTGATGAATACTTTTTGATTCATTGACGGAGATATTTTTTATTTAATATCATAAATAGTTTGAAAACACGATATTGCTATGTTGTGAAAGTGACCGGTTATTCCTAGAAAACTACGAATAACTTTAGAATTTGAAAGAATCGTGGAAATAACAGCAAAGAGTAAAAGTTCTAATTTTTACTTTAAAAAATGCGCAATGTAATAATGCATAAAATAATTCATATAGTTATTCTTGTGCGTAAACGTGTTCATTCGAAACTTTATTTTTCTTTTAATTGCGTAGCTGCCTGTACACTGGAGACTATTAATTTAATTTCAATTGTTATGCATCCCAAGATACTAAGAGTTCTTAAGGCTAAAAAAACCACGACGTAAGCCAAAATATGACCCCTTTTCACAATGTCGGTTTCTTTTAACATGTGAATTTGGCTCTGTTCCACTACTGCAGTATTCTAGGTCAAGTAATCTTCTACTAAAATAATTTAAACTGCCGGAGTGTTTTCTGTACACCATTGAATCAATTCGTTCATCCTGATCACTAGGATTTGTGGGACACGTGTAATGCCAAAACCGATTAGCTAATACCTTGATTTTTTTATTCGTTATTTATGTAGTCACCATAAAATAAACCGAGGCAGAGTCCACAGGAATGTTCAAGCTATAAACCAGGCCATTACACTAGTGTAATAAAGCCGTATTAGCATGTAAATCAAGCCTTTGAAGAATAGTTTATGGAAGTAATTGCTTTCATTCCTTCATTCAATTCCATATTTTCATAATAAAATAAATGGAATATATTTATATATTCATTCAATTTCATAAATTCGCCATTCAAGAGGTTTTATCCAAAACTAAATATTCCTCCACAGTTTATTAAATTGCTGTACAGGAAAAATCCCATTGTGTAGGGTTTAGTTACCTAGTTTCATAATAGCTTAGTACAAAAAAAGTTTAGATTTCTCATTTTCTTTCTATTGTGTAGTAGTAGAAAAATTTTGTAATTAATTGTGAAAAGTTTAACTGAGCTTGGAACAAGGGTTTTATATCCTGAATTTACAATTCCCTTGTGTTATCCTTTTATAATATAAACTTAATTTAATAAAATGCCGTTATTTGAATTTTACCTTTGATTTAATTAATATTATGTTCAATCCTATTTATGCTGATTTACTGGATCAGCATAAATAAATACAAATAAATACTCTTGTCACGTTATAAAAGGAGTAAGTTTTTGGTGAGTTGTTTTAATTCAAAATACCCACGTTGCAGCAGACCTGCACACTCAGCGAATTTCAAATGCAAAACAACTATTTCAATCCATAGCAAGATTTGAAATGTTTTGGTAAGCTCCTTAAGAATAACATGGGGAATGAGTATGCAGGTCTGCTGCCACAGGTATATTAAAACTATATGGTTTTAATTCAATATTTAGTAGATCTGAACTAAAAGAAGCTATTTACCAAGTTTTATCAAGATATGTTGAGAAATAACCGAGATGTAGGATTTTACTTATTTCCCATAAGGTTAACATTGGGACAACGTACTGTGTTTACCACTTTCAATATCTCGGTAACCAATGGACATAGAGCAGTGATTCAAGATACCAAATTGTTTGTTTTTTGAGCTGAATTCAATGGTGCCAACAAAAATTCGATAAATTTTATTTTTCTATGTAAAAAATTCAAAAACCCCATTTTTGGGGGGGTTTAACCCCCTTTACCCCCCCTTCCGGTGGTCCGATCGGGATGGTTCACGAACTCGTCCGAATAATGACTACTTTACACGCCTGTGCCAAATTTCATTCCGATCGGACCATTTTTGCGAGCGCTATCGTGCTTACAGACACACACACACACACACACACACACACACACACACACACATATATATATACACAGAAATTTGAACGAATGATGTTTTTTTCTTCTGGGGGCCCCAAAACGAAACGTTATCATGGTCTCGGGCTTAGGTCTTACCATGAGACCTACAGTAATAGCTTCTTCCCTATAGGGGAAATTCGCTAAAAATACGTACAGTTTAATCATATAACAGATAGAAAATTACAAGCAATTAGTAACATGAGGGAAGGTATGAGCGGACTAAAGTTCAAGGATCCCTGGGACTCAAAAAGTGCCATCTTCTAAAAATCTACAAAAAAACATTATACTGAGTTAAGCATACTGTGCTAAACGGCAAAAAATTATACAGTTTGATAAACAAGGATACCTTGTGTTCAAAGTATCCTTGCTTTGTGTATAGATGAACGTATTTTTACGGATCTTCAATCTAAATTGTAATGCTCAATATTAACCCTAAAAAGATCAGGTTTATACAGAGTGTCCCATAGTAAAATGTCAAACTCCGGGAAAATGTTTCAAGGGTCAAAATAAAAAGAAAATACAGTAAAACATATTTCCAAAAAACGCTTGGTTTACCAGAAATCCGCTAATTTGTATTTTTTATAACTTTTGTATTGTTTTTAACTTAATTATAACTTTGAAATTTTTAACGGATTTTTATACAAATCGGTGTAACTGTGAAGGTAAAAGAGACCTACTCTAGAAAAAATCCAACTTGGTCCAATCTTATAGCTTGTAGCAATATATTCTAATTCATTTTGATACGTTTAACTGAGCTTAGGAGCGGGGCTTTTATACCCTTAATTTACATTTCCCGTAGAATATAATATCCTTCTACAAGATCTACTGAATTTAATTAAATACCTTGTTTTTCGAATTGAACAACAACACAACAAAAGAACAAGAAGAAAGTTTAATTGGCGTCCATTTTAAATTTTTAAAACAAAAACGGAAAAAAAAAAACATTACTACGAAAATTTTTATCGAAAAACTTATTTTCAGTCTTTCAACACCAATCATGAGAATCAGACAAAAATGACCGAGGGACAAAAAACCGAGTTATATTTTCCACTTAGACTGTTTTCCCATCATTTCGGTTTAAAGAGTTAAAATTTTTCTCGTTGCAAACAAAAAATATAATAAAAATTGTAAAACGCAAAAACTTAGTTTGCTGTAATTTTGTAATGATTTAATTACTAATAAAATCTTTTAAACAACAATCATGCGGACATATTCGGGGATAACCAAGCCAATGACCTCCTCTTCCAGATTACAGTTGGTTTCAAGACAATAATCTCCGCTTACCCGCACTGTAAATCTAAGAAAAAACAAGATACCATCTACCACTTTCAGTTAAGACGTCTTTTGTGTTTAACGATACATTAAACTCAATCTTAACATCATAAAAACTATTATGAAGAATTTTAATATATAAATTGAGAATTTTATATAGTTGTCCATGACGTTAATGAAAAAGAACACACTATTTGTTATGAAATGTTAATATCATTAGAATTGTGTTAATTTTACATTCTACTTTAAAATAATAATTTTTATTTCAAGTACAATAATCCAAAATACCCTGGGGCCAAAGGTTGGTGTTGTAATGAGTCTAATTTGCACAGGGGTAAGAACTGGCTCATTAGTACCAACATTAGGTAGGCCTAGCAATAGGACTGCCTGATGTAGCCAGTGGGCATAGACCAAGCCTAGATCTAATCTAGCCTATGTTCCAGCTGTGAAAGGAGTGTTGACCATCTGAATAAACACTACTATTTCCCTCCTTAAACCCCTTGAGTGATTAAGTAGCTCACGGCATTGTTGTGGGTGTTTGTTTATAACCCTAACCATCGCCATCGGAAGGCCAACCATAGTCGAACCATACTACCGACTTTGATGACCGATTTTTACTTGGAAACCAAAGTGTTGATTATTTTCAAGGCGACTAAGAAGTATTATACACAGTGAGTCGCGTAATAACACCACTTCTACAAATAAATATCGTTATGAGCGGAACAATTGATGTGTTGGTAAACAACGAACATAACCTAAACGCGGATCTTCACGGCTTCTCGCCAGCCAGGCGATGTTTTCTGTCGTGGGAGAAGAAGAAGGTTGGCCCGGATATAGCTTTTTTAACCAGCTGTCGTATGAACTTCAAAAAAGGGCTGGTGAGTCACCCAACCGGAAGGGGTGAGCACATTTCAGGCTGAACCCCTGAACAGACACTTGGCGCTGATCCTGCGATCTGTGCGGTTCACTGTTGCTTCTGTGTTCGCTCGTCTTCTGCACGTGATTCCTGTACTCGATTCTCGTACGAGCGACTTCAAAGACAGTGACTTCTGAGATCCAGCTACGAATTGGGTATCAAAATATCGTTTATTTCATTTCCGAATTTAGGCGAAGTTCTGTAAACGTGTCGTAAAAGTTGAACGAATCGTGGGATAGGGGCTGTGATCAAGACTGGTTAAATTAATTATCTTGGTGCCAATTATTATTTAATTTTACATTTCTAGTAGTTTTCCAAATTCTATTTAACCAAGTTAGAGTAATTAGTGATTTTCTTGATTTGAACTACCTGCTAGTTTTCCTGCTGTTGTAACAGACTTAGTCTTGTCCAAACCTGCTGTGCAACCGGAGTGTAAGGTTTGTCCTACTCCTGTAATTATTGGTCACTAGTGAAATAGTTTAATGTTGTTTCTTGATCAGGGTAAACATTAACTATGGGTGACTAGTGTTGACCCTGAACATCCCACAAAGCTAGGGTAAACAGCAGAGGATATTTCACTTAGCATGTGTTTCCGAATGTAGCCTGTCTTTTTCTCAAGGTATCTCAGTTGACCTGAGGCCTTCCCATTGGCTTTGTTGTAAACTCCCTAGGTAGTTGTACATTATTTAGCCTAGGTAGAGCTGTTTGAAATTCTGAGCCTATCTTGAGCTGTTTTGAGTTTAAAATCAACTAGATTGGATATATCTAAGCTCTCATTTTTGAATATATGATAACTGCTGTGATCTCGATCCTCGACCCCTGGAATTATCCCAGCGACCGAGCTGAGCGATTCCAAGGCCTCTGACAACCCGTGACGTGATTTCATACGGTTCGGAGTACTTGCGTACCCGATCTTCTTTTCTCCCCCTAGGAAATTTCCGTCACAAACATGGCGCCCGAAGGCAGAGACTAGTGATTGTTAACTGGTCATATTATAACAATAGTGTGAATCTGACTGAAAGCTCGGTGACAAGTACAGTACAGTAACTAATTTTGTATTGGTGATATCGGATACTTGTTCATCAACTTGTTTAACTAGTTTTAATACTGGTGCTGTCTCTTTAAATTTTCAGAGTAACGTTTTTGGTTTTACAGTATGTAGTGTCAAAAATTTGTGATTTTTGTGGAATTCTCAATTTTTGTAAGTTGGCTGGAATTTGAGTGACATGCCGATCAACCTGCCAGCAACAACCGGCGCTGCCGTGCAGCATTCCCTCCGCATGTACTGTCGAGATCACTGGACGTAGCTACCTCAGCGCCTGCAGTGACTTGTTCGAGTGCACTGACGACCACCTCAACACTGGCTTACACAACTGCTGTGATTTCAACAGCGGTGATGATGTCCAGGACTGAACGGGATGTTTCAAGCTATCAACCATTTGACATGGTGTACTCTGGTGGTCATGCTCATCGACTGCCTTCCTCGATGACGCACAGTCACTTAGGCCATCAACCTTCAACCACTCATGGTGACTTGCAACCATTTGCGGTGACAGGTGCCTGGGGCCCTTCGATCAATCAACCAGGGTTAACCATGCCCCCTGGTGCAATGTCAGCCCAGCTGCCGCCTCGGAGACAGGAGTACTCGACTGTTAACCCGTATCCGGGTGAAGCTAGTCAGTTCCGGGAGTTACTTGGCTTGGCTCCAGATGCGGACTCTGATCTTTTCCGACTCTCGTTGACCACACTGGTGAGGACCTTGAGACAACAAGTGGGTTGTAAATGAGTTCGATAGGCTCAGCAAGACAAACGGCATGTGGTATTCTTAATACACTCTGTATATTTTAATATTCGTTAGATAAACATAAATGTCTTCACTTTCTTTATTGTAAATAACAAAAATTGTAAACGTTGAATGAAAAAATTGTAAAACAGAAAATTTACCCTGTTACATAAGTGGTTATTCTTTAGCAATACAATTTTTTTTAATTTTATGGACATATTTTTTAAATCTTTAACAAACAAAATGTAAAAACAATTACAATAAATTGGAAAAGGTAATAACACAGTTAGGTTTGGAATACTTCAACCGACTCTACTGAAAACGGACAGTAATTAAACAATGATTTAGTCACAACAGCTCATTTGTGCAAGGTCTGGCTGACAGGTCAATCAGTGGTTATTGAAAACACGTCACTCAGCTGAGTCTAATTGCCAACAGGAAAAACAAAAGTCCACAATTTCAGGAATATCAAACACATTCCTTTTTATGATATATCTCCAAACATATTCATGTTCATTACTACATTTCGAGCTAAACAAAAAGTAGGTCTAAAAATGCAATTAATGGTATCATTTAGTTGTAAGGACGATGAAATATATTACGTATATGTTAATTAACCTCACCTGTCTTTAGGCAAGCCTATGTTGCCTATGTGATCCAACAAGGCTTTTCACCGGCCCGACAATAAAAAAACCCGATTACCGAGAGAAGGAGATCGGCGGAGTGACCACATGACGGTTAAAGGCTTCATTTTCATAACGTTCAAATATAGACGTAAAAACACCATTAAAGATTTGAAGTAGACTTTATTCCAGTAATCAGGCTATAAGGTTTTAGCAGAAGGTAAAAATATCTCAATTCATTCCGTATTGTATATATTGGAAATTACATTTAAAATCCGTTTTTCTATTATAAATTATTGCTTTTTTGTATTAACTCTCCTTAGAGGCCGCGAAATAAAAGTTTCTTGAAAGAACCTTCACTGACTCGAAAGGTTTAAGATACCTGTAATTAATTAATGACGCTTCAGCGTGTTTCCTATGCACAGTTAACTCTATTATAAATTTTTATTCCACTTTATTTTTCCAATACATGGTTTAAATAGGTTCCTTCGTCACAAAATTCCATTCATCCATTAATATTACTACACACATTCTTAATCTTTTAATACACAGAAAATAATAATAACCTCGTCCATCGTTGTGCAAGCCATATTACGTTCAGAAATAGCTTGACAACAATAGTGTAAGCGGCATACTACTGCTGTTAGTAGTATGCCATGAGGTATCTGTCTCAAAAAGACAGAATAGTTAAGACAGAATGATTAAGAATAGTTATTATGGTGCGACTTATATCAGGTGCGAACACGTTTCGATAATACGGGAGCGTGTGACGGTTAGCCGTTACCAGCACATAAACACTACCATGATAAGTTCTTATGACCAAATTTGCTAATTAACTACTTTTATGCATGGCATAATAATATTTAGGACCAAAAGGTATTATTCAAAACACTTCAATGTAGAAAGGGGTTGGGGAATTTTATTTTATATCTTCATTGCTAACATCACCGTACCGAACAATGAATATGGACTTTATATAGTAAGAAGGATGATGTAAAAGTAATGGCGAAACTCTTTAGAGGTATGTCAAATGTATTGATGAAATTGCTAGATTATATTAGAAATGTAAGCAATAAGTTTTAATTAACTAATTAATGATTTGTTTTGTAAATACGCTGGGTTAATACGCACAGACGTAATTTTATTTGGCCCAAAGTACTTCAAAAATCAAGAAAATTTTTTTTTCATCTTGGTGTTTTCAACGTACACCGAATCAGTTATTCGTGCAATGACTTCCAGAAAACATTCATTCTTCCACTAAAGTCTACAAAATAACTCTAAGGGTAAAGAAAATGGGAGACATATATGTCAAGATGATATTGGACGGAAAAATTTAGTTTAAGCACCTAGGCCTATAGAACGAATTTCTTTCTATTTTAGGATGACTGTGATGGCTAGAGCTAAGGGGCCAAGAAAAACCAAACATTGCAATTGAAACTTAAAAGAAAGGATGCTCGTTTTATTCCTACAATAATCAATTAATTTGATCAATGTGCTTAGAAACATCACCTCTTTGATTCTGCATTCTGGTTTTTGCAGATAAACAATATTGTGATACAAATTACACAATATTGTGGCGATTGTGTGTTGATTATTGTGTGGCGATGACATCGTAATACAAATATCTTTGTATTGACTATTATTCTTTTTACCTAAAAACCAAATGAAACTTTTGGGATGGATAGAAAATAACACATGGAAGAAATGTTATTCTTGGTATGAAGTCTATGATCCGTAAAATGCCCTCTCGTTGGAAATTTGATTTCACAGTGAGGATAAACGTTTCTGAAAAAATATTATATTCACGCTACGTATTTATAATGTTTGGCTATACTTACGTATTAATGTTTTTGTACATAAGTAAGATATAAATTGTGGTTTCAAAATAAGTATATAAGTACCGGTGTGGCCCCATTTGACCAAATTACATGTTACCAAATCCTTAAAATGTTAAATGTTATATTTTACCGAGAAGTGATTTGTAAATTCGGTAAAATGTAACAAACTAATATCTGGATGGATATAATAAAGTAGAAAATATTTCAGTCAAATTAAATAAAGATATGATTCAGTAAAATTTAATAAATCGTAAATCTGTTAAAATGTAAGAAATCATAAATTCGGTCAAATGGGGTGATTAGTATATTCGGTTGGATGTAATCAACTAAAGAAGGTTTAGGTCAAAGGAAAGAAATCACGTATTCGGAAAATGTAACAAATTACACATTCGGTCGAATGCAAAAATCCAATTTCGATTAAATGTAGGATTTTACGGATTCGGTCGTGAGTAGAATATATTTTATTATTTTATTTCTTGGCCCGCTCCTTTATACTGTTATTTAATATAATGATTCGGTAAAATGAAACAGATAAAAATTCGGTCAAAAGTAACAAGATACATACTAGGTCAAATGTAATAAATATAAAATTCGGTCAAATGTAATAAACTAATATTCGAGCAAATGTAACAATTTCAAATGCGGTCAAGAATAACAAATAATAAACTCAGTAAAAATATAATAGTTCATATATTCAGCCAAATGTACTGTAGTGAACTAGACGATACTCCGGTAAAACTATTCTAATCACATATTTATTTGGTCAAACTATACAAATCACCCGTTCGGTCAAATGTAATAATCCACAAATTCGATCAAATGGCAATTTGGTCATTTTTGTAACACTACTATTTTCGGTCAAATGTAACATTTACAGATTCACATGAAATTCGGTCCTAAGTCATTCCTAATGCCTCTGTGTGTCACTTGACCGAATAAGATTTGACCAATTATTCCTTTGAATGTTACTTTTGACTATAATTTTTTTAATCAGGTAAAATATAACAAAATAATATTTAGCCAAATGTAATAAAGTAGTAAAGATTTCGGTCAATTGAAAAATGTAGGTTCGGTCAAATATAATAAACCTCTTATTCGATCAAATGTAATAAATCATAAATTGGGTGAAATATAATTGTTCAAACATTCGGTCGAATGTAATAGACCAGAGAAGATTTCGGTCAAATGAAATAAATCACTTATTCGGTCTAACTTAACAAACCACTTTTTTGGTAAAATGTAATAGATCCAAATTTTGGAAAATGTAATAAACTAATAACCGGTTGAATATAATAATGTAGAAAGTATTTCAGTGAAATAAAATAAAGCAAGTATTTGGTCAAACTATTTTATATAAACCAAACATATATAAAAAATATGCGGGTTTGGTTTTTTTTGTATATTCGTCAAAATGTAACGAATAATAAATTCGGTCGAATGTTATAATTCATATATTTGGCCACATTTATCAGAGAAGAATTAGATCAAATGAAATAAATAACATATTCGGTCGAACGTAAAAAACAACGCAATCAATAAATCCAATTTCGGTCAAATGGAATGTTTTTACAAATTCGGTTGTATATTAAGTAATTTTAAATATTTTGTATCTTGGTCAGCTATTCTATTATGTTATTTAAAATAAATAAATGAATGAATAAATAAATAAATCTTTATTTCGCCAAAAAAACAAAGGTACATACAATTGCATACAGCTTCCCAGGTACAGATATTATACAGCACAACTAAAACGTAAGTTTAAGCTACAGTACTGTGAAAAAAATCAGAACTTTTACAAGATAAAAAAATAAATAAAATATACAACATTTAGACAGAGAAAATATCACAGCATCATATATAGTTGACTAACAATCAACAAGTAAGCACAAAATAAAATACAAAAAAAATACAGGCTATACTGGGAAATAACAGATTCCCAGATAACAGATTCCCAGAAATAACATGTATTTTTGATTTAATACAGTGATTCGGGAAAATGCAACAAATACATATTCAGTCAAATGTAATTAATCAAAATTCGCTAAAATATAACAAAGTATAAAAGATAAAGGTAAATTGAAAAAAATTCTCATTTGTTCAAATGTAACAATTTTTATATTCGGTAAAATGTAATAAACTAGAGAAGATTTCGGTCCAATGTTATGTATCACCCACACATTCGGTGATATGGCAATTCGGTGTTTTGATACAGATTTATTTATGATGAAATTTAATATTCACTGGATTTGGTCATATGAATTTCGGTCATATAAGCCCCCACGATCAGTATACCTTGCTCTGTAAAACTAAGGTTTATACATTTGTTTTTATAAATTTCATTTTCATGAAATTTTTTTTGTCATCAGATGCGTTGTGGACGTATATATACTTGAATAAACAATGTAATTCTTTGGAAATCACGGACGTAACCTGTAGTACAAAATATTACTTTTTTAAAGGAGAAATTACATTGCAATTATTTTTTTAAGGGTCTCGTCAAAGGAAACATTATGGTAAAAACATACAAAACTGTCTCAATCCGTATCAAAATGGGGATCCTATGTCTTTCTGAGACAGCTTAGGAGATTCAATATTCATAAAAATATCCTAGTGTGGGTTTTGTAATATTTCAAACACATCATCCGAGTATATTTGGGTAGCGCTATCTATACAGTGTTGCCGAAACTTCGAGAAGGTTTTTGTTGCTTTTTGCATCAGCTCAATGCCATTGTCTAGCAGTATATTAAAAGCGAATGAATAAAGGCAACAGCCATTTCTCACTGAGGTTTCGACGCTAAGCAATCGAGGAAGCCACCGATCCAATATCCTGCTTATCTCTGATTGTCTCTCACCACAACCGTTCACTTTGTGGTTAGGTTACCTCTTGTACTTTGGCAGTAATTATCAATAAAGTTTATAACTCCGATATCTTTTTGTAAAGGACACAATATTTTCTGGAATATTTCTTTATTGATTCGTTACAATATTTTTGTAGGCATCACTCACCTAAATTGCTTTTCTAAAAGATTACAAACACACACACAAAATATAAAATACTAACTAACCAGCTATTCTCCAACCAATTTAGGTTAATGATGCCCATAAAAATAAGGCTTGAGGTAGGAATTACAGGCAACCCACTGATGTAAGGCGGAAGTTTAAATTTGGAGAAGCTTTAACTGGAGATGATATTATTTGAAGATGAAATTGTTTGCCACAAGAGTGCAAAATCCCTTCAAGGCAACCCAATAGCAAGGATCTTGCGCTTTGTTAATTCACATCTTCCTCAATAAATTAGCTTGTTTTTGACATAGGCTAAAAATATTACTGATAATAATATTATTGCTGTTTCGTATATTTATTTTTTTATGCCATGCATATAAAAATAACCTTTAGGGCTTATATGAAACTTTTTGGATCCATTAATTATTGGGCATTCACCGCCTAGAAGCTGGGTTAGGGATGCTTAAGATGATTATCCCAACGATCTTGGTTAGCTATCTGTTCACTGATGCTGGAATTACGTGAAGCTTTTTGTATCCACTTAATATAAAGTTTTGAGCTGATTGTGTCTTTGGCACCTGGGGCCAAAAGGTTCTTTTCCCATCATTTAAGGCCCCTGAGCAGTTCATGCCTTAAGCTCACTATTAAATAGGACTTTCGTTGATTATTTCTAGCAGTAAATTCTTTAGTTGATGTTGGAAAAAACTCGGTGTGATGTTTTACATGTGATAAAATTCATGAAGGGTAGACTTAAGGGACGAGCCCTACGTACTCGTGAAGTTTTTTATTTGTCCATTCAATTTAACACGGAATTTCAATTGTAAGAAAAACTTATTATAATAAACATTATTTTATGCCTGAACCATATGAAACCAAAGTAATAACGAAAACTTGATACTGCACTAATATTTTGAAAAGTAATGTCTGTATAAAAAATGGAAAAATGTTAAAAAGCATCTGAGACAAACTAAGGCTTAAATATTTTGGGAATGGTCAGATATTAAATTGTAACATTCAAACCTGCACATGCGATCATAAGGTTGGATCTTTTAAGTCCTGATAAAGTCTACAGCCATTAAAAAAATTCCGCTTTGTTCATAATTACATCGCTTATCAAAACAACCATTATTGAAAACTCATCAGCAAAGTGAAACTGTAAAAGTTACATCAATCTTCTTTTCATCCTGCTATCTCTTCCTTTAGTAGTTATCCTTCAATCGCAGTTTTTATTTTAATATTGTTTTGAGTCATTATTTTATGGAATTGAAAAAGCAAGTGAAATAATGAAATAGGCATTTATAGACAAAAATAAATACATTTCCTTAATTTTAACTAACTATAGCTGAAACAGATATTTTAACTTTTACAAAAAAATATATTTTTATGGGTTCAAATGAAATGAACGACAAAAATCACCTTGGAAACCAATTAAAGCTATTTAAACCCCTGACTGAAAGTTGTTCTTCTTTAACAGAAGTATACGTTGGGAAGTTGAGCGAAGCAAATATGGTATAATAAATTGTAAAACTTTTTTTCTGCTTGTTCAGAAAATTTAAATACCTTCATTTTTCGTCTTAGAAGTATTAGTTACGTATCTCCGAAGTTCATCTTAGGTATTAAAGCCCCATAAGAAAGTAATTCAATAACCGTCTGGAAGGGAGTCAATTAATGTAAACAATTAAATAGTTACCTTACTCAACCCCAGTTAGAAATTTGGCATTTTTTCTAAAATCTAGCAAAGTAAAAATTTCCCAGTAGTAAATAGCCAAAATTTTCAATCTAATTGCGTCATGCCTCACAACTTCAGGCATTATTAGTATATGAAAGCAGTAATTCTAAGTGTTATTTTTTTAGCTTATTTTTAGTCACAAAATGTTACCAACCACTAAACCAATAACCATAGATAATCATTTTGTTAATTAATATAAATAATACTTTTAAATTGTCGTATTAAAAATGCTAGGGTACTCATGATGTATTTTTTAATAATTATAATCATAATGGCTCTAATCAGTGACGGAATTAATTTAATATTTATATTAATAAAATATGTCATAGAAAACTATCCTTTCTCCACCAATTTAACATATAATTTTTGCCTACAGCTATGCAGATTACGATAGAATCCAAATGGTAAACATCCAAAAATTAAAATAGGTTATACGATTATATGATTCTATAATCCTGTACTGTTGTCAAGTTTAATTCATAAATTAATAAACAAATATCACGCACAAATTAAACAGTCAAGGTTTATATCTAAATATATATCTAAATATAACATATCTGAAGTATCTTTTTACTGCTAATCTTAATCAATTCAATTGCCCTAGATAATTGTTTCCATAATGAAATTTAGTGGTTTGTTTGTAGTCCAGTCAATTTACGCGATGACCTCAAAAAAACTGCAAGAAAACATTTTTTGATGGAATTCTACTTAAAAAAATATGAATTTTAACATATCCAAAGTTTAGCAAAATCGGACCATGGAACCTCACTAAAATCACGTTTCAAAATGGCGGCTTTTCCCGCCATACAAAAATTTTTGAAAAAATACATTCAACTGCATTTTGTATCAATGTTTTTTGAGATATTGACTTTGGACCGCCACCAATCATCGTTGGGTGATTGGTTCTAAATATTGACAGAGTTTACATTTTCGGCCGCCATCTTGGATCCGCCATATTGGATATAGATTTTTTTCAATTGTAAAGACGGTGTTGTGACACATCATTATGCACTAGATTTTTACCCTGAACACAATGCTGAAATCCGTTTGAAAATATGCATTCGTTAAAAAGATATGCTCAAATAAAAATTCATCCCTATTCATTTCTTATGGACGTTTAATTTTTTAATATTTTTTAAGAACTATCTCTTATATCTCCAGTTCTAATTAGGGTATGTAGTTCGTTTGGTCTTAAAATATTCAGTCATTTAACGGCTTTTATATGAGCTATTGATCATTAAAATCGGACGACTGCTGGGCGAGCTGTAAGGCTAAAATCGACACGAAAATCTATTTTTTAGAAATTAGTTTTTTGTCCAAGTTTCATAGCGCAGGTCCAAAAAGGATTAAAAAGCTCGTTCTCCCCTCAAATTACTCAGAAGATTCTGGGCTTTCATATGAGCTATGGCTCATTAAAATCGGACCTACTTAATTTGAGGTATGAACCTTCATTTACCATAAAATCTGTTCACTTTCGTAAATTGTATGTAATTGATGACTCATACATAGAAAACTAACAGAGACTCAAACGGTTTTATGTTTTAATTAACTCAGTACATAATTGGCTTTCATTTAAGCTCTTAATCATTTAAATCGGTTGAGTTTGAGGTGAGATATAGACCTAAAACCAACATAAAAATCAATTTTTCAAAATTTCCTAATTAAATTATTGAGATTTGTATATCAAGTCCCAAACATGGCCTGCAAGTTGGATCGGTTTTGAAACACGCACTGATCTACTAGCTTTCATTAGACATATTGATAATTGATATATGACAAAAATAGGATGAGTTATATTCTTTTATATCATCTTTGACAAAAACAAATTTCTAAAAATGGATTTTCCTGTCGATTTTAGCCTTATAGCTCGTCCAGCAGTCGTCCGATTTTAATGATCAATAGCTCATATAAAAGCCGTTAGGTGACTGAGTATTTTAAGGCCAAAATGAACTATGTACCTTAATTAGAGCGGGAGATATAAGAGATAATTCTTAAAAAATCATTAAAAAAATTAAACGTCCTTAAGAAATGTATAGGAATGAATTTTTATTTGAGCATATCTTTTTAACGAATACATATTTTAAAAAACGGATTTCAGCATTGTGTTCAGAGTAAAAATCTAGACCACAATGATGTGTCACAACACTATCTTTACATTTGAAAAAAAAAAAATTTACATCCAATATGGCGGATCCAAATTGGCGGCCGAAAATGTAAACTCTGTCAAAATTTAGAACCAATCGCCCAACGATGATTGGCGGCGGTCCAAAGTCAATATCTCGAAAAACATTAATACAAAATGCAGTTGAATGTTTTTTTTTCAAAAACCTTTGTATGGTGGGAAAAGCCGCCATTTTGAAAAGTGATTTTAGTGAGGTTCCCATAGTCCGATTTTGGTAAACTTTGGATATGTTCAAATTCATATTTTTTTAAGTAGAATTCCATCAAAAAACGTTTTCTTGCAGTTTTTTGAGGTTCCCCATGTTAATTTTCGTAGAATGACTGGCCTATTGGAAATACTATATTCTTAATGACTCTACCTCGCATCTTCTATAGGAACATGTTTAATTAAAAGAGTAAGACATGTTCACATGGGAACTAGAGGAGTCGTACATCACGGAGACTGCTTTATAAGTGTTACAGATGGGAAACGTAACTCTCTGATATAAAATATATCTTCTGCTAATACTCCAAGCCCAGTTGGAGTGAGAACACCCATTATTAGTGTTTTGCATGGTTTGTAGAAAATATGTTATATTCTTTACGTTTAGGATGAAAAATGAATTACTTTGAATCAATGTAAAGAAGCAAAATATTCACCTCTAGAGTTACATTTTTTTCAATGTAATTTTACGTACCTATATTGCTGGGTAATAGTAAATACTCCTTTTCAATCAACTGGTTATTAAGAAGCTCTACAGATAAATTTAACAATTTTTTGAGTAAAAATAATCCGATACAGGAGTCAGGATCTGGGGTGCTGCAGTGATGGAACAAAGCCAAACCCTCATTGGAAAAGAAACCCGTTGTGGAGGTCATAAACGTTTACTCTTGAGATAAACTAAGCACATTAACGATAACTGCAGTTTTAATCTTTTTCTGTACCTTAGGACTACTAAATGACAACACGATTTAATCTAATCCGATTTAGAGAAGATAAATGTTGAGTGAAATACGTAAATAACAATAATTTTGACCCATTTTATAATAAAGAGCAATAAATACAAGCATGGCACGAATCACGAAATCCAAAAAAAGTTTCTTATAATACATATATTTTTAAACATTTTAGTTTTGAGCTTAGTGCAAAAAGGTTAGTCGATATCTAAGCGTGCATAATTTTGAACATGAATAATTTTTATTCAACCAAACCAGATAAATTAGAGTCGTATTTATTTGTTTATAAGGTATTATCATACAAATATTACAAGTGAAATTGAAATATAAAGACGGTTTTATAAACTCACAGCTTCTGTTTAAATTTATAATCTTTATCGCTCATTTGCCACTGTTCTTTAACGTATAAAATTAGATTCCTCCACATTAGTAGAGAGGGTTTAAAAGCTTTTAATTTTAAGCTAAGTAGTACGGAGTCGCAAACTCCCCTACGGGCGAAATTTAATTAAAATAAATCAATAAATAAGATTAATAAATATTAAAAATATTGCCATAGTAGCACAATGGTTCTGTTGTCTATAATGATACAGAGCAGGCTTGGTAAATTGCAGATATACGTGTATAAGGAAGAATAATTTCACATACTAACCAGACCCTTCATCACAGACGCTACCAGCTTGGCCGCTGTATTGTTCTACCACCGACAGATTTATTGTCTCTACATTTTTGTGCATTTGCACCAAAATTAAAGTAGTCTTTACTTATGCTATTGTTTTACTTATACTTCTAACATTACTTTACTTAATTATCCATGTCCTACTCAAATCTTTCTGGAAACAGTAATTTTACATATCCAGGTATTTTATTCTTTTAAATACACTTAAGATTATCCGTTTTCATCACTCCGTACCGATAGTAACTAATTCCAATGACAGCTGATATCAACGAAAATGATCGTTTTCCATGTTATAATTTAGAGCAAGGGGAAAACGATCTGCTGATTTGCTCTAAATTTACTTTCCTTTACTCTCAAATAGTTGTCCATTGCCAGTTTTTGCTTGGCTTTGCCTCACACGTGACACGTTCTTTTGTTCGTATCCGCCTAATACATGAAACTTGAGCGCGCAATGGAAAATGCCACTTTCGGTGCTAGTAATAAAATATACTATTACCAGAAACAGTGGTTCATTATATTAGGACGAATATCGCCGCTATTCAAAACAATATAGTTGAGCACAATAATTAGTTTCGTTATATATTAGCACAAAAAACAATATTCAATTAAAATCCGCTTAATGCAAAAAACAAAAGCTACTACTACCAGTTAGGTGTAGTTTGTAGTGCTACACATCTAGATGTCCAAGAAAGGTTACGAAGTAAACATTTAAGAGTTGTATCCTTTAAAATCAATGATTTTCATCAAATATTTTCAATTTATAACTTTTATTACACATTATATCTCTTTTAGTTTTACAGACAAATAAATCTTTAACAATAACACATTTGGTATAATGAATCGGAACGAGGCAAGTCCATAGAACCGTTGACATATTTCCAGATGTGTGATAGTACTACGCCATTTTATTACCATAGAAACATCTGCGAAACAGATCAAAATATGCAGACACGTGCATGCGATATTCAGGCCTGGTGTTTAGTTTTATGACCTTGACTTAGTTTTATTGTTGGTGCTAGGGGCAAGGTGTTGTTAATGTAGCTAGACCGCTTATTGTATTATTTTATTGCGGGTCTTTGTAAAACTTTCTTCTCATTGTTTTATTTATTTGTACGTGAAATTTTAAAATCGACACTTTATAGACCACACACTAAAACTTACTAACATAGTGAGCTCTGGCAGGATTGAATCTGTATCATTATCAACAGATTTGATAAAAAATCGTTTAGCTTATATTCGTCAGCTCAATAGGATAAAGTTTTTAAAATGGTCCTGAAAGTCTTCAAATAAAATTAAATGTCTCCCATAAATGTATATAGACTTAAATATTTCCTATGAACTATCGATGATTGTTTGAAGTTTGTATTGTCTCTTTTATATAGTTAAAATTTTCATTTGAATCATTATCTCTTAGACGAAATGTTTTACATCGATTATAAAACTCCTCAGACTGCTCAGGATAAAGTATTTACGACCCAATTTCCTCTTTACGTTGAGGTAAAACATCAGGGAAAACAAGGCTTCTCGTGAACTTTCTTTCTCAGCTGACAAAACCAAATTTTTTTAACATTTATTGTAATGATTGAAACTATTAACCTAACGATCACCAACCGGAAAGTCAAATGATGTTGAGGGTAACATTTGCAAAAAATACTCTATAATGCCAATATATTGGTTTAGCAAAATTTCAAATTTATTTATCATAGTAATTAAAATATTATAAACTAGCTGAACCCGGCAGATGTTTATTTTCAATTTATACCAGCTATATACCGAGGATTCCAAAGCCTGTTCAAGAAACCACTTCACTGGCTATTATTTAAACAATATATATGCAGAAGGTTAATATGGGAATCCTTTTAGGTCTCTGGGAAAAGTCTAATTCAGTTAGGACAAAATGGATGGCTTCAAAACCTAATCCGTGAAACGTTACAATGTTACGTATACTGCACAAAGTAATCATGGCGAAAGGTCCAATAATGACCGAGTCCACAAACTTAAAAATATAAGCAAGACAACTAAATATTTGTTTATAATCATAGGAGATATGAAAAGCTGAATCCCCTTTTGCTGTTATTTAAAATTATGTATTTTATTTTGAGGACAGCAACATTATTAAATATCTGTAATTTGAAAACACAGGGTCGTCATTTCAAAAACTTGGATGTTTGAGGTTTTCCATATTAGGTATCATTTTTTAATGTAAGCCTCAAACAATTTTCAGGAATTTTTTTGAAATTTCCAAAGTGTATTTTTAAAATTATTTATTTTGTTGTTGTCTAGTTTACTCCAAGAATTGTGTTTTGGTTTTCTTTTTATTTCTATAAAATAAATAAATTAAATATTGCCAAATCAGAGCTCTCGGCCAAGATCAAACCCAATTTTATTCGTATTGAAAAATATTGAATCATTAAGAGTTTACTACACTTTAACACTGATGTATGCAGGTCATGGCATTGCAGTATCTATATTGTTGGTCGCAGTAGATACAGTGACGCCACCAATGTCGCTCTAAATTAAACCCAAAAATAGGACTTCAACTAACTATTTCTAAATTAACGTGTTAGAAACCTAAACAAAATCAACGTCATATTACTGGATCGTCAATATCTTTCAGAGGAAACTAAATATTTTGTAGCATTGTAAAAAGTACTCTATATTAACTAAGTTAAGGAAAGCTCAGAGAAAACCGGCCTCTACATCATCATTATGTGTAAAAGGTCATTAATATTAATGCGTTGTATATTGCTTAAGTACTCGAGAAGATTCGTGGCTTGGACTTGGTAATTTATTATTAAGAAGCCTTGCTAAATGAAAACTTTGTTACACCTAGGGATAATCTGCATAACACATTTTCAAGTTTACACGTCTTGCCATCATAAGACGACATGCACGAAGATTTATTATTTGCTAGTAAATTAACAATGGATAGGCATTTAAGATCGAGATTTTATCTATCACAGTTTATTATTTGTAATAATTATTTACTATTACCACAAATCGTTTTTAGCACAGCTAATAAGCTATGTGTATTTAATATAAATAGAGATTATATTGTGGAATAAACGAAAATTTTTAGTTTTATAATCGAATATTAAAAACCTATTTTAATGAAAACACCATCACAATAATAATGTTGCATAATTTTCCGTGCTTCGATAAAAAAGGTTTTCTGGCAAAAGTGGTAAAATAGAAAATTTTAATGATTTTGGTAAGGTATTAAATAGAATTTCACATAAAACCAATATGAGCGGGAAAACATTTTTTCCATATAAGGAAAGAAATTACCGTTGTTCGAAGCTTGTCCTGGACCATTATTGTTCACTGAGCAATGTGTCAGCGAGCAATACCTTTGACCGGCGATCTTCATTTGTTGCAGGATTTCATAATTTACAAAATTTATTAAGATTGAAGGTTTTGATTGTTATTTACTTTTTTGTTAACAGACAATTGAGGAACAAGTAATCTCTTTGCAAAAGTTTGCTAAGTGCAGACGCGCCTTAACTTTACAAAATCTGGCCCCAAACCGATCTCGTGATTGGATGAGGAACCGGATTATAACTTGGTGTCCAGTTGTTTGTAGTTGTTGTAATCTCCTCCATTTCCTCCGAGAAACTTGATTCAACAGTTACAGAATCGATACACACTAAGAATAAAAATTAAATAGTATCTTAAAATAAAACAGATCAGGTTTTAACATTTTACAATGATTTAAATTATATTTCGACTATTGCTTTTAATTTTTATTTTAGTTTTCTGAAGTTCCAACGCACACTTCGAGCAATGGGACTGACATAAACTCAAAACCGTATCAAAATTTCAACGTTAAATTTTTCAAGTACATACAAACCTATCAGAACATTACTAAAGGATCCTTTTTGGGTACATATTTACCGAGTCCCTATTAAAGCTATAGAACACCAATTTTCAAAACCTTTATTCTTGTCTTAATATCATTGAATAAATTAAGGAAAACTTCATAGCACATTAATTATCATTGAAATTAGGCTTTTCTTTATAATTAGTCCAGGCAACAAAAGGTTATAGAGGGAATTGCATGGATCACAATTTTTGACTTTTTAACTTTGTTTGGACTAGTTAGGAGTAAAACATATCAAAAGTCCCCGCCCTTAGCCCTTGAGCCGGCTGGGCTGGAAGGGCCTAAAGGTACAATTTTTTGGTTTTTCCTAAATATCTTGAAAACTATCAACTTTTAGTATTCCCTATTAAATTAGAAAATTGAAGAAAGTTAAATTTCCTGTAAGAAAAATACATAATATGTCTACTTTGGTCCAACCGTTTACAAGTTAAGCACTAATTTTTTTAATATTAAAAAAAATATCCCTTCCATAAGAAATGCATGTAAATTTGTGGGTAACATAGATGCCCAATTGGGCAATGTTTTTTTCACCTAAAGGAAAATGAACAGCATTCACGAAATATTGACAAAATTTCCAGTAATTTGACACCTCAATCATAAAAATTGGTCTAAAATTAAGGCGTTGGCGAGCTCACAACTGAATGCTGTTCATTTTCCTTTAGGTGAAAAAAACGTTGCCCAATTGGGCATCTATGTTACCCACAAATTTACATGTATTTCTTATGGAAGGGATATTTTTTTAAATATTAACAAAACTAGTGCTTACCTTGTGAACGGTTGGACCAAAGTAGACATATTATATATTTTTCTTACAGGAAATTTAATTTTCTTCAATTTTCAAATTTAATAGGGAATACTAAAAGTTAATAGTTTTCAAGATATTTAGGAAAAACCAAAAAATTTTACCTTTAGGCCCTTCCAGCCCAGCCGGCTCAAGGGCTAAGGGCGGGGACTTTTGATATGTTTTACTCCTAACTAGTCCAAACAAAGTTACAAAGTCAAAAATAGTGATCCATGCAATTCCCTTTATACCTCTTTTTAAGCATTCATTGCCTGGTCTAAATACGATAGCTTTTGAAAAACTTGGGTTTAATTTGAAAAAGTAATCAACTCAAGTTAAAGTACAAATAAAAATTTAGCGCAATTAATTGACTAAAACTTAATTTATATGTAATTCGCTTTGCTTATAATTGCGCTTTGCTTTTGATTATGGTGGTTTGTCTTGTAATGAACTCCAGGCAGTAAAATTAATGGAAAGGTCTAAGTACTGAACCACAAAATAAACCTTCATGACCCTAAATGTCTGTTTCTTTTACCACAAGGATTTGGCACTGGTCCATTACTGCATTATTTTTAAATTCCGACTTCTTCTAAACCGAATAAAACCACCAGTGTTGTTTTTTTAGTTTTAATATCTATTGAACTGTCATTAATGTTAAACTGTGCGATTGTGTTATTTTTAGTTTCTTTCTTCATTCTAAGCTCAAATCAAATTAAACTCGTCTGTTTTGTGTTTTCAAACCATGTGATAGATTCAACTTAACGATAAAGGTGCCTGAAGGAATATTAGGCCAAGTTTACATTCTGTGCGGCTTAGAACATGTACATAATGGAGATACATTGAATCGAATTGTGGTTTCATTGAATCGAAGTAAAAACCAAACTTCCTATCAAACTATCAACTAGCTTTGCTGGCTTTGCAAACACGTTACTTATGCGTAATAATACTGATAGATTTACAACAATCTCTACGAAAATGACTATAATAATGTTTCCATATAATATTATGTTTTTATGAATTCAAATTCGTGAGTTCCCAAAGTAAATATTATATCCCAAAAACCGCGGATTTCACTGGATGCAAGCGATTACTCTCTGGAGCACTGCCTCCAACCCTCTGAATCCCACCTAACCTTTAGTCATTTTTAAAATGCCAAAAAATTGCAGATGGAAAAAAATACATATAATGAGAAAGTTGTGTAAACTGAATTTCTCGTAAACGTTTAATCAGATCGAAGATCGATTGAAAATGGTTTGAAGGCTGGAGTCAAAAATGTATAATGAGCACTGTCTATCACTTCTGGAACCTAGATAATCCTGAAACCCCCCATAAAATCAAAAATGTTTAGGCGCATTCTACTGTGACCTCAACGAACGTCCTTATGAAATGTAAAGGCTCTGGGCTAAGTAGTATGAGCCGTAATGGTATGTGACAGGGGTACTTGAAAAATAAGGTAACATAATTTTAGAGCTAGGAAACCACAATTTCCATTAAAAATACGAAGTATAGGAATAAAATATTTTAGTATGACCAAGAGTTTTATCCATATAATGCTATTATTTATAACTATTTAACCCAATTAATGTATAATAACAATATAATATTACTGCATGTGTTTTAATATTTAACAATAAAATATTCACAACTTTATTATCGTGTGGAACACCAAGCTAGAGCGTAATTCTCGCCATAAAATGGGCTCCCACCTCAATAAACCTGTGTTATGTTGTAAACCAAGCCCCGAGTTCTGAATATTGTATAAAAGGGGCTTATCAAATTTATCGTTGTTAAATAAAATATTCAAGTAGCAAATACCTACTCAAATAAAAAAATATACCTATTTTAGAGTAATTACCATTTAAGTCGGTCTATTATGCCATGCGACGCGTTTCGCGTTAATTACAACAAATTTCCAGTCGTGGTGTCTGCATAACATAAAACCGTTCACTTAAAAACACACAAAACTGGTTAAACCCAAAACAGTAGGCCTTAACCTGTATGCGATATGCAAGGCTCTTGTTTTGATTGTGGCGATGGTTTTAAATGTTTAGGTACCGTACAAACTTGTACGTTAATTAAGGAAAACACTACTTTTAAAAACTTTTTATCGATAGTTATTTCTCTTTTGTTCTATAAATTATGACAACCAATCAAGTAAGCTGTTTCAACTTAACAGACTTCGCGACTACAGATATGTTGTAACTAAAATATATGAGTAACACAGGATAATTATGAACAATTAGAACACAGGCTACCGAGAATTATTATTATTCCTATAGAATAATATAAAACGTAGTAAGGCTACAACTACGACTTCAAATAGATTACTTATAAGATAGAAGCAGTTTTACTCCCTCTTTCAGATTACAGTCGGTTTCAAGGCAATAAGGCCGCTAACTCGGACTGTACATCTGACAAACGAGATACGATCTACCACTTAACGGACCGGCCTGTTTTGGTGGAACTCATTACAGTTTGAATCTCCTTTTACAAATTTCTTTTAATGTAAAATTGTAAAATGCAATACCCACATGTGCGTACCAAATATACTTATATGTAATCTATTGTGTGAAATTGCTTGCGTATATATTTTAGATGAAATTTATTTACTACAGTTTTTAAGTGTCTACCTTGTAAAAGGAAAAAAAAATCTTTCTAGTGAGCTTTATCTTATGAACATTAGGTTCGACATTATTTAATATTTTAATTTATAATTCTATGTTTAAAATACATAAAAAAATGTCAGTAACATTTTTACGTTTGGCATTTGTTTTGATCCTTATTTTTTACGGTAGTTTTTTTTAAGTATGCATGCATTTAAAATGGAAGAAACAATTGATTGTAATTAATAAATATACGCTTAAAATGATTTACTCTCACGAATTAAAACATTCACCTTTAACGAACCATAGAGTAGCAATGGAGTGAAAACGTACTAAACATAGTCTTCATAAGTGCAGTTCGAAAGGACAATTAGTAGATATGAATGAAAATGTGTCACTCAATTTAAACATAATATGTAAAAAACGACAGCCCGTTTCATTCGGAAAGACATAAATTAGTTTATCGAATTTGAAGATAGGGGCAAATGTGATATATTTGAGTACAATATCTTATGCTATCTATTTAAAATTTTAATTTTTTATTTCAGTTTCTTTGGCTCATTTACTCAACATATAACTTCAGTGGAAGGAATCTACTCTGATTTTAATTTAAGGACCGACATGCATTTACAAAAAGTATTGTATGAATCATAAAGCAATTTACTTCATATGTTTTTAAATGGAGATTTGAATCGTCTACATAATCTTGGAACTGTTTTCCTTACCCTTCCGTGCTTAATTAAGATATGTAGTTCGTTTGGTGTTAAGCCATTTAGTTACAAGCTTTCATTTTAGCTTAGCACAGACCTCTAGAATGAATTTTAATAAATAGACTAAGTTTTCCCCTCTGCCTGCTGCGTCTTACACAAGATTCTTATAGACGAAAGAAACTTTTTATAATGGCTGTTTTTGAAGAGGATAGCTAGAGTTCAAGTTGTCATTTTGTTCCACACATTTACTGTAGACTAAATCGTAACTTTCTAATTTCTATTTTTACCATAGCATGTTTTGTTATATATTTTAGTTGTTCTTTGAGCTTTTGCTTTCAGACTTACTTTTTTAAATAATACCTTAATTATCACTAAAAAAATGAGAACTTGTCGCACAGTATAGGCTACATAGGTTATCCGAGTAAGCTGAGAGCAATTTAAAACATATATTTTTGAAGAAATCAATTAATTCTTTCTTTTGATATTATGAATCATTCATAGTATTTATTATTTTTACATCAATCATTAGTGTTGTCAAATTCGTGGTGACATCTTAGATATAGCAGAATTCAATTAATCTATAGGACAATCAAGACGGGATGGGGGCAGAGTGCTTCGTCAACATTGCGATATTCAGTTGAGATAATGGCAAATCGGTGAGAACAATGCTGACTTTCCAAAATAACCACTTGAGATTTAGTAAAACTTGAGGAATGAACCTCAGAAATTGGTATTGTTGAATGAATTCTGTTACTCATAGTACACAGACAGATTATACAGCGGAGGTTTCTGAATAAACTTTTCACCGTTACCAAAAGAGGGTTAAAAGTAAAATGGAAAGAAATTAATATTTTACGATATTTCTTTTTTTACAAGTGTTTGTAGCCAAGGAAAATTATGTACTAGTATGTTACAATAAAATAATTCTGTTGGAAATATTAATTACACGTCCAGCAAAAACACCACTTTTGGGAAAGACTAAAGTGTATCCTAACCAAAGAATCCTAAATTTAAGGTGTTTTCCATTTTGGACCTAAAATTCCTTTCATTAGATGAGTTGATCAACTCATCATTGAATTCATATAAATTTATCTGTCCTATGAATGTTTATTTTAAAGTCTGTAAATTGTTTTAAAAAGCAAATAAATCCTGATAATATTTTACCGGGAATGGTGAGGACAGGCGTAGAATTCTTTTCAAGGCCAATTTATATTCACCTGCCAACGCCAAACATATGTTATTCTGTCCCCTCCGATATTGAGATGGACAACACTCCTGGAATAAACCAGGGACCTGTGCCTTTTGAAGATAAGCTTTTTTGTAAAACAAAATTTAATTATGCTTATTGAATATCCGGGGTTTTAACTGTAATAAGTAGACTTTCAATAGATGTAAGACTATTAAAATACATTTTAACACTAACTGATCTGTTTTAGCGAATTTCCCCTATAGGGAAGAAGCTATTACCGTAGGTCTCATGGTAAGACCTAAGCTCGGGACCACTAAAACTTTTCGTTTTGGGGCCCCCAGAAGCAAAAAACACTATTCGTTCGAATTTGTATATATATATATATCTATATATATATATATATATATATATATATATATATATATATATATATGTGTCTGTAAGCACGATAGCGGCCGCAAAAATGATCCGATCTTTATGAAATTTGGTATGGACATGTAAAGTGGTAATCAATTGGACGAGTTCGTGAACCAGCCCGATCGGACCACCGGAAGGGGGGGTAAAGGGGGATAAACCCCCCCAAAAATGGGTTTTTTGAGTTTTTTACATAGAAAAATAAAATTTATCGAAATTTTATGGCCACCATTGAATTCAGCTCAAAAAAACAAACAATTTAGTATTTTGAAACACTGCTCTATGTCCATTGGTTACCGAGATATTGAAAGTGGTAAACACAGTACGTTGTCCCAATGTTAACCTTATGGGGAATAAGTAAAATTCTATATCTCGCTTATTTCTCAATATATATGGATAAAACTTGGTTTGTGGGTTCATCTAGATGAGATCTAATGTATTTTAGTCTAAAATCCCCGAAATTTCCATTTTTGTGGCAGCAAACCTGCATAATCATTCCCCATGTTATCCTTATGGGAAATAAAAAAAAATTCTATATCTTCCTTAATTTTTAACATTTCTTGATAAAACTTGGAATATGGCTTCTTCTAGTCAAGATCTATTAAATAATGAATTAAAACCAACCAGTTTTAACATACCTGTTGCAGCAAACCTGCATACTCATTCCCCATGTTATTCTTATGGAGATTACAAAAACATGTCAAATTTCGCTATGTTGCATTGAATTATGGTCTTTTGCATTTGAAATTCGCTGAGTATGCAGGTCTGCTGCAACGGGTGTATTAAGTAAATAATATACAAATTTCACACTCAATCTACAATTACTTTTTGAATTTTATTAAGTACTGTCCAATATGAAAGTTTGGTGAAAGCTTAAAATAGCCTAAAACATAGAGACAACATTGAAATTTGTGGTCCGAGAAGCGATCCAAATAAAAATTGGAGAAATCTAAAAACTAAACCTGAACTGAAGGCCTTTAAACTGATTTATTACTGACAGTTAAGCAAGGCTTAAGTTATATCAAACAGTAACATAAAAATATTACAAACATTTCAACTCCTACGATTCCAAGACTAATTGCATTGTAAAACGTTTTGTTTTGACGTAATTTACTAAAAACGGTAATTTATGGTGCTTTAAAGAAAAACTTATGATATGAATTGACTGGTTACATTATATTTTTGAGGTAAAAAATTTACAAATTTAAAATATTAGCATCGATTACTAAAGTATTGGTAATATATTTTTGATCAGACAAAACTTTGAAGTTTATGAACGTGCTCAAGTTTTAGCATCTGTGATGTGGTATAACATCAATTTTGTAATCCCAACTAATCTGAAGTTTATCTAAAAAAATCTTACATATTTATTACATTTGGTTTTAAATGTCGACAAAAAGCTTTCAGTGATATGTGGGTTCAGATTACGATCAGGATGAATCATCTGGAAACGTAGTTTTAAAATAATGTTTCTCAACCAATCAACTGGGATTGGACTCAGGTGTTTACTGTGTTTTAGTTTCAGACCGTAATTCATGTTCTACAAGGCCACGTAAGGCCAACACCAAGTCACGTAAGGCCAAGGGACGAGGTAAAGGAAAGCGAAACAAACACAATCAGCTGGACACTAAGTTGTAATGTTGTTTCTCATACAGAAAAAACCTTGTGGTGATTTTTTTTTTTGTAATTTATGTGCCCCGAGTTGGTAAACCTTTCAAAGAAATTGAGCAAAATAATGTTCTTACTTTGGGGCATATATACGCCTAAGGTGTTATGTCTTATTTTACTAGGATAAAATATAACCTTCATTGTTGTTTATAATGTGACATCCCTTATAGATTTATGGAATTTTTATCGATGTCAAAGTAAGTTTATTATGTGAACTACTGAGTAAACGATTGCTTAAATTTTAATATATGCCCGTTTTTATTATAAGAGAAAAATCTTATACCCCTAGATAACACAGGAAAGAAGGAATATTTTTACATATTTCTGATGTAAAATCCAGTTTAGTAGGCTTTCGTACTGTTGAATAGAACCATTTGACATCTCTAGCTAATTAGGAATAGTCAAAATATTTGTGTGTGTATTAATTAGATATAAAGAATATCTCTCTATAAAATCTCGTTATGTGTGTTATTCCCCAAACGGAAACATGTCTACTTTGTGGTACGCCTCTGGATAATCAAGGAGGCCGTTGCCGACGAACCAATATCCTGCTAACAGATTATTGCCTTCAACACTAATAGTTACCTCTGTTTTTATGCTCTGCTGCATACAGATTAATCCTTGAATTCTCTTCAGAAACAAAAAATAAAATAAACTTTTATCGTAATGTGAGTTTTAATCCTATCAAAGCTAAGAGTATTTCTTTTTATTTCATAAAAAAGACAATTAAATGTTTTAAATGTAAGTTTGTTGTAAATTTAATATGTTTTTAAATGGATAGGAGAGTATTACTTCATTAATAATAAAATAGTGTTTTGAATGCGAGTCTATTTAAACAAACTTAATGGGAAGTCCAAATGAAGTAAGTATACTTTAAAAAGTCTTACCAGAAAGTTAACAAAAGGTAGACAAGTTTTTAAAATCTAGTTTAACCATTAACTTAGGATAACATGGATGTTTCTATAAAAAATCATAGCTCACACATTAGGAGGGGTTTTAAAAATAATGTTGTTGCTAAAGTATCAAGCCGTACTTTCTTAAAAAAAACTTGCAAAAACTTATAATGGTAAATAAACAATTTATTAGTTACTTTTTCAACAAACCAAAAAAGTGTATGTGAACGGGAGATTGAACAAACAGAATCATGATTTCTATTGCTTCATTATCAGAGATACCTAGTAGTTTTTACTACAGATTTTTTTCACAACTTTGATCAAAGTTATAAACTTACAGAATAAAGAATCGTTCAAAATTGTTTGTTAAGTTTCATTATATAAAAGGGGTTTCCTTCCATATAATACGGTTTTAAAAATCATAGTTTAGTTTAACTAGTTTGGAAGTTTATATTACCGATTTAAGGCAAAAAACAATTATCCACGTAGAATGGTGTCTGAACGTTGAACACTATTACTTAGCGTTTTAATAACTTTTTTCAACCTTCTGAATGAATTGGCCCTGAGTACTGTGAATTTGTGTGAATGATTGTCTTAAAAAATTTAACTACTTTACAGCTGTCAGATTCTTTTAATAAGTTTCTATAAGCGTTAATATTTTAATAATGTTAATAAAACATCTGTAGGCTGAAAGGCTTCTGTTTGGTTAAGAAATAAAACCCACTTGGAAAGTCTATTAATATTTACCCCGGATGTATTGCGAATCAACTCAAGATATGGGTTCAACCATTAAACGTAAACGTAACAATTATCCTCGAACAACGTCGACTTAACGTTCCTTAACATCGCGTGATTGTGATGTGCGCCACAACCCTCTGTGATAAGTTGTTGCAGTTTATGGAGCGGAACTGGAATGACGGCTCTTGGTCGGTTAATAATGTACACATTGCACTGTTGCAGTACATCAAGAAAATGCGGAAAACCTTAATTTACTTAATATTTAAAGACTCTTTTTGGATTAGCAAATGAGCCAATTGCATATGTTTTTGTTTTACTGTACAGAGCAAATACTCGCTATTACTACTTTAATATCTAAGTGATTACAATAAAAAGAAAAACCAATGAGCGGTGAATCCAATTAGTAGTAAAAAAAATATCCAAAAACCTTTTTCATCATACTAACACAGAAACATATGTTTTCAGTTCCTTTTTGTTGGCTCGAAAGTTACCCATTGCCGGCCTAGGCCGGATAAACTCTTATCCAACCTAGGCCGGAAAGAACGGAAGTAAACAATCAGCTGATTGCAGCAAACCGACCTTTAATGCCTCTTTATTGGTGGTTTATTGGTTTCTTTTTAGAGGAATGTAGTGGCAGCACTGCATCCATAGCAAATGTTCCTCTGTTTGTTATAGGCTATGTTTGAAGGTTTGAGAAACGTATGTTTATGCAAGGACTACGTTATGATTGAAGGTATGTTTTTTCTGCGTAGTATAATGAAAAATATCGTACGTTACACGGCCGGGAAGTTTTGCCGTACTCGCATGAAAATCCCGCACTCGCTTTTGCTCGCGCGGGAACTATCATGCTCGTCTGGCAAAACAGTACTTCCCGGCCTAATAACGTAATATACTATATTATTCTACCTTTTTAGGTGGAATAAGTTATAGCAATGTATTTATTTACAGGTGATTATAAACTAAAAATTACGTACGAGTAGAATCAATAGAATCCCTACTATAAAGCTTGAAATTTGATGGTTGTCTGCTAATTCTCAACATTAACAAGAACAAAGAGATAAACTTGTGTTCTCTAAACCCTTATATTTCCAATTGGTGGTTACGTATCCCTTCCAATCAAGCGAACTGTTGATCTAATACCTGAGATTACTGACGAGTTTCTACTAAAGCGATAATTTACTTTTTATATCTGAATAATTTTAAGCTCATTATATTAACCGTCGTCAATACCGGGGTCACAAAAATAATTAAAGTGAATGATTAAATATTTTTTTCTGTTTTAAAAGTTTACTGTATGTTTGAATCCTCTAAGATTCCAAAAATGTTTGTACTAACATTGCATTGATTTTGTAGTTTGTGGCAATGTAGTTTGTTAGATTTTCTTTGTACACTCAATCTCTATTTTTACTTAAAACCTATCATTCCACTAGTTAGTTACTGGCAAACGTTCTTAATTTGTATTTTCTTCTTTAGGGATTATTGAGTGTTAGTTAAGCCCATGTTATTTATTACCAAGCCGGATTTAATGGATCATTGTCTTAAATTCGATACTAAAATTTGTTTACTATTTTTTTCAATTTTGAAATGATTCAATAGAGTGACATTTGCAATTTTAACTTATACCCTTATTGAATAGCCAGTAATCGGAACATCTAGCTGTTGTATCATGCTTTTGCCTGATGACGCAAAAATATGTTTTACCAATCATGCTGATGAAAAATAGTTTCATACAATAATAACTATTTTATAGTATGAAATGATGTATTAGAAAAAAATTATTATTGTTCATATAAGACACCTAAGGTATCAGCACCTGTTATGAAATATTTATAGTTACTTTAATTTATATTTTATTTAATTGTGGTATTTTGAATTGAGGAGAAAATACCTAACAAATAAGATACTCGATAATTCGTTTAGTTTTAAGCTTAAGTTGGTATGTAAATCGTCGTTAAACAAAGCCTTGCTCTACCTTTTGTTTGGTTTTTTTTTGTTTTCGTCTGAGATCAGTCAGTAGATCCTTTATTTTATTTGTTTATACACGGCTTTCGCCATTTAACAAACATGCGATACAAAATGATGTAACAAGTTTTGGTGAATAGCAATGAGACGATATATTCTATGGAAATAAAAGTATAAAGCAACGACATTAAAGCAAATCTCTTATACCTGAAAGTAATCTTAAAATCTTACAAAGGAATTTTTATGCAGTAATCAGTAGAACATGAACAAATCTATTAAAAAACGAACATTACAAACTTCCAAATATTTATTCGAATCCATGCAGAACCAATTTCACCTTAATATACGAAACTTGCAGAGTAAAACAAAGAAAGTTTTAGATCTAGCTAATTAAAAATACACACACCATAAAAAATCCATTGTTAAAGCATGCCATGGGTGGAATCAATGACAGCAAAGAAATGGTACATGAAAAACTACATGCATAATTTACATAGAGCAATAATAAAAATGCAGGAATCACACAATGATTATAATATTGATAAAGTAATAAGAACTATTTAAAATGCATCTGAAAATCATTGAGATAAATCTACCAAGCATTCAGGATAAAAGGCGAAGGAGCAGATTTAGTCGATTAAACAAACTATGTGAGATCTTTATATGATATATATGCAAAAACAAACTAAATCACAATTCCAATTGTTGAATGGGTGGAAGCAACGCAAGCAGAGAAGTAAAAAAGCGCCTACATGAAAAAGCTGCATGTAGTAGATAAATAAACTAAACAATACAAAAAATAATGCATACAGAAAAAAATAAAAAATAAAGATTATGTGGAAACCAGAAATAAGACCTTCTGGAAATAAATTTTTAACACAGAATAGATTAAGTCACAAAAATGGACTCTTCATTGACGATCCAGATCCATCACATCTGATTATCTTATGCTGCATATTTATCTTTTTTAGAAATAAAATGTTCACTGAATTTTTTTATATTTTATTTGTAAGGAAATTCATGAAGTAATGCGGGTGTTACATAGAAAAGGAAAGTGGATTAAAATAATCCACCTTACTCCAGTCAAACGTCTTTTCTGACTGACAATCTATTAAAATTGTTTAAGTCCTCAGGCACATATGACTGTTTTCCTAAGAATGTTTTATATGAAGAATCCGCATTTAATAACATGTTTCACAGAATTTGTCTACCTTATTGAAATTAAAGGTTATCGTAATTTCGATCCATTTTAATATAAAGGGTTATGGAGATTAATTACGTTTTGAGTATATAGTAAGAATATATAAGAAAACTAATACTAAACACTTAACATCCGATATTGCTTGGTAACGAAACAGATTAAACTCCTAAAACATTAAATTTGTTATATCAAAATAATTGATCAAAGAACTGAACATATTATTTTAACAATTGTAAAGGAAAACAAGGTGTTGTTTGGAACATGAAAACGTTTATCTTTATAAATCTACATAATAATCTGAACAAAAGTGTTGTATCTATTTTCTTAATTCCACTGAAATATAAACTTTCCCATTTGTTTGGGGATATTTAAAGGAAACTGTCTAATTAAAAAAAAATACAATTGTACAGAGCGTTTTACATTTTAAATATTTATGTTTTACTGTAAGTAAACTTAGTAGGTAATTGTAATTATCGTGTAATACTTTTTTCTCCCTTGGACGGAATTAAAATCAACTATTTAATAAGTTTTTTTTATTTTAATTTTTAAAAGATTCGTGATAATAGTTGAATTAATCTTTGATTCGTCTTGAATTTAGCAAATGAGGTAAAATAATCTATCATCTGATATTTCCGGGTGTGATTTTAACATTACACTACTTTATTTGTTTATTGAAGATCTTATTTATTTGTTAGTGCAAAGTATACTAGTATAAGCCAGAAAATCACAAACCAAACTCTTGAAACCATCAAACAGTCAAAATAATAATGATTGTACATTACTCAAATTTAGCACTGATCAAATTTTTTTCTCCTACGTAGTAATGGATTGAATGTAGTCAATAACCAATCAATATTAATACCAATTATGTAAAGAGGAACTATTAACAGAGTAAAACGCAGCAGAAGTAATATTATATTTCCGCCCAGATGGAGAACATTATTAAATTATCCTGCCGATTCGTCTGCAGCCTTTCCTCACATTCAATTTGTTTCCAAGGAAGCCTCTAGGGGTTCCTGCTAAACGGATGATCAAATACCGATAACACTTAAAGTGAATATGCTCATCCCGGTAAATGCACCGAGCCCTCTTCAAAACATGGTTTATACTATGTATTTTATCTATAAACGTCATGTATCTTATTCAATAGGTTTTACAGATTAAATATGTTATTTATTTATGATATAAAGACTCAATCTATGGTTTAAAAAATACTTAAAACGACTTATCATGCTTAAAACTTAAAACTAAAAACATCAACAGAATATTTTACTGAAGATAAAAATATTTCCTTAAAAGAAATGGAACCCTGTTTTTTGGTAGCGTTTTTGCTTTAATCTGCAAGAAAATGATGCAATATACTTTATAAATTTCAATAATAAATATTATTACTAAAATTATTGCAATGCAATTGTAAATAAATTGTAACGCTTTTTCATTTTTTAGACATGCAATAAGGCTATCTTTGAAAGGAAGGATGTTAAATTAGTTAAAACTAGGAGTACGCTTATTCTGCGCGTAATGGGATGAGTGAACTCAGATATTACCAAAGAATTATTTTGTTAATTTACGAGCAACGTGTTTGTATTGTTTCAAAAGTTCTAAAATAATTGACAATTAGGCTGGCCACACACTGTGGCGACAAAATTTTTTTTGTGTTTTGTTGTTGAACAGCTGACGAAATGTTCATCAAGCCATAATGGTTTAAATGTTTTTTCCTATTAGAATTGAGCAAACTCTACAAAACTATAAGTGACGAATAAATTATGTTTGCCAAAGGACATGAGAGGGCTTCGCCCCCCCCCCCCCGGCCAGACACCACCCCTTTTACTCCGCCCGTGATTAAAAAGCTATGACGGTTTGAATGCTTTTTTTACTGTGTAAACCTAGCTCTACAAAATTATGAGCCACTAATAAATTATGTTTGCCGAAGAAAATGGGGGGCCTGGCCCCCCGCACCCCCCATTTACGACACCCATGATTAACGTGCCATAATGATATGAGTTTTTCTTTTTTTATTAGTATTGAGTGAACCTTGCTCTACAAGGCTATGAGCGTCTAAAAACAGTTACACGTCAAAGCATTTGTATGCAACCCTCCAGATATACTCTGCCCCTTTATTAACATGCCAAGATGGTATGAATGCTTTTTTTATTAGTATTGAGTAAACCTAGCTCTAAATAACTATGAGAGACTAAAAACAGTTACACGCTAAAGCAGTTGTTTCAAAAAGGCTATGGGGGGGCTTCGCCACCCCACACACCCCCTTTGAGCTGCCATGATGGTTTACATGCTTTTTCTCTTGTAGTAATAAATAAACCTAGCAACGCTAAACTATCAGCGACTAATTACAAGCCAAAGCAGTTGTTTGCAAAAAGAACATGGGGGGCTTCGCCCCCCACAACCTCCCGCCAAAGCAGTTGTTTGCAAAAGGACATGGGGGGGCTTCGCCCCCCCCACATCCAGCTCTTTACACTGGCCATTATTAAAAAGCCATGATGGCTTAAATGCTTTTTTTCTAATAGTATTAAATAGACTTAGCTCTACAAAACTATCGATGGCTCTACAAGCGACTATTTACACGGCAGAGCAGTTGTTTGTAAAAGGACATGGGGGGGCTTCGCTCCCCACGTCCTCCCGCAAAGCAGTTGGATGTAAAAGGACATGAGGGGCTTCGTCCCCCACGCCCTCCCGCAAAGCAGATGTTTGCAAAAGGACATAGGGAGGCTTCGCCCCCCAACAACTTCGCATTTACACTGCCCAACATTAAGAATCCATGATAGTTTGAATGCTTTTTTTACTGTGTAAATCTAGGTCTACAAGATTATGAGCGACTAATAAGAGTTACACGCCAAAGCAGTTGTTTACAAAGGGACATGGGGGGCTTCGTCCCCCCACAACTCTCCTTTACACTGCCCATGATTATAAAGCCATGATGGTTTAAATGTTTCTTTTTCTATTAGTATTAAATAATGAACCTAGCTCTACAAAACTATCAGCAACTAATTACACGCCAAAGCAGTTGTTTTAAAATGGACATGGGGGGCTTCGCCCCCCCACACATCCCCCTTTCAACTGACCATGATTATTAAGCCAAGATGGTTAATATGCTTTTCTACTAATAGTATTAAATAAACCTAGCTCTACAAAACTATCAGCGACTAATTACACGCCAAAGCAGTTGTTTGTATAAAGAACATGAAGGGGCTTCGCCCCCCTCGCCCTCTAGCCAAAGCTGTTGTTTGTAAAAGGACAGGGGAGGCTTCGCCCCACAAATTCCACCCCCCACGCCCTCCTACCAAAGCAGGTGTTTGCAAAAGGACTTGGGGGGGTTTCGCCCCCCATGCCCCCCCTTTGCACTGCCCATGATTATAAAGCCATGATGGTTTAAATGCTTTTTCTATTAGTATTAAATGAACCTAGCTCTACAAAACTGTCAGCAACTAATAACACGCCAAAGCAGTTGTTTTAAAAAGGACATGCTAAAAAAGGGGGGGCACACCCCCTCCTTTAGACTGCCCATGATTATAAAGCCATGATGGTTTACATGCTTTTTTAATAATAGTATTTAAATAAACCTAGCTCTACAAACATATCAGCGACTTATTACACGCCAAAGCAGTTGTTTGTAAAAAGAAAGTGGGGGGCTTCGCCCGTTACGTCCTCTCCCCAAAGCGGTTGTTTGCAAGCCCCCAAATCCCCCTCTTTACACTGCCCATAATTATAAAGCCATGATGGTTTAAAAGCTTTTTTCTAATAGTACAAAAATTTTAATGAAGAAAAAGAAAATGAAGCTTGCATAGATAAATTAGGATTAAGTAGAGAAGTATATGATTCAAAACGTTTCTCTTCAAAAAAATTAAGAAATATCTTACAGCAAGAAGAGTATGAAAAATGGTGCTCTCTTCCCCGTAAGGGTAGAGGCGTCATTTTATTTCAAGAGAGCGAATCGGAAAATATCCATTTTCACAGAAAATGTGGACTGTCAAACTCTGAATACAAAGACGCATTGAAAATCATTGGTGATGTGGCACCTCTGAGATCAGTCCCCGGCAGATCCGAGGATGGAACCCGGTGCAGGCATTGTCCTGACGCCGAGACTTATCAATTTGAATCTATTGAACACGTCCTTGGATCTTGCCCCCATGGGGAACTATTACGAAATAAACGCCACCACACAATAAGATCAATCATAGCAAATGAATTGAAGAAAAAGCAGAACTTTGAAGTCTTCGAAGAAGTGACATGTGTGGAAAACAATGAATCCATCAGAAGGTGTGATATCATTGCCATTGACAAGAAGAAAAAACATGGATATAATATTGATCCAACTGTCCGATTTGAAAAAGCACATAATCAACCACTTCTAGTACATAACGAAAAGAAATATATATATAGTGGAACAAGAGATAACATTAAACAAAAATACAGACTTTCTATTGTAGAAGTCATTGGATTGATGGTTGGAGCAAGAGGAACTGTTCCAGATTTTTTCAAAAAATCTGGAATCAGTTCCACCTCCCAAAAGAATCTTTAAAAATTATCTCGACAACAGCCATCAGATATTCAATTAACATTTTAAAGAACCATTTATATAGTAAATACCAATGATTAATTATCCAACCATTTTTTATAATATTTCAAAATTCATCAACCTTTGTTATTCTGCAACCTTTGTTATTCAGCAACTTGTAAATTATAAGAAGGTGTTAATTTATTATTTACTTAATAAATTATCTTTATATATGTATATAAACATAGCTTCGCCCCCCGCGCCTTCCCGCAAAGCGGTGTTTGCAAAAAAACTTGGGGGGCTTCGCCCCCCCACACCTCCCTCTTTAGACTGCCAATGATTATAAAGCCATGATGGTTTACATGCTTTTTTATAATAGTATTTAAATAAACCTAGCTCTACAAACCTATCCGCGACTAATTACACGCCAAAAAAGTTGTTTGAAAAAAGAAAATGGGGGGCTTTATTTTGCGGTTTTTTGCAAAAGGACATGGCCCCCCACATCCCCCTCCTTAGACTGCCCATAATTATAAAGCCATGAAGGTTTAAATGCTTTTTTCTAATAGTATTAAATAAACATAGCTTCGCCCCCCACGCCCTCCCACCAAAGTGGTGTTTACAAGAGGAATTGGAGGGGCATCGCCCCCCACACCTTCCCCTTTACACTGCCCATGATTAAGAAGCCATGATAGTTTAAACTCCATGGCTTTCCCCTTTACACTGCTCATGATTAAGAAGCCATGATAGTTTTAATGTTTTTTTAACTCTCTACAAGATTATAAGAAACTAATATCAGTTACATGATTAAGCAGTTGTTTGCGAAGAGACATGGGGGGGCTTCGCCCCCCCACACCCCCCCCCTTTGCAATGCCCATGATTATAAAGCCATGGTGGTTTAAATGTTTTTTCTACTAGTATTAAATGAACCGGGGTAGCGGATTTGTACCCCCCGGATTTGTACCCCCCACAAAAAACGCTACGTCATTTTGACGTCACAGGAGGCGGGGCCTAAATCGCTCGAGAAACAGCCCTCGACTGGAAATGTACCCCCCAATACATTATTAAATCATCAACACCTAAATGGTTTGCAATTAAATTATTTCCCTTGAGTCTGACCCCGGAAATGTACCCCCCGGATTTGTACCCCCGATTGAGATAGGACGAAATGAATGGCTAAAAAAGCTCCTCCGTGACATTTTACATATTTATACCTAGTTTCATGGCAAACAGTCCAACGGAATACGAGACCATAAACGTGAAACATATATAATCAAACTAACAAATTTTTTATGAATTTAGATATTCAAAACAATATTTTATCCAATACTTTCATCGCGTATTATTGACAGATTTTCTAGCTTACTTAATGATGAATAAGACTACACAATATAATAATAATAAGACATATTCGTAGAATAATATTAGGCAATAATTTGTCGAACAGCCGTTGATTTACGAGAATTTAATTAAAAAAGTCAATAACAAGAACGAATATTGACCCGGTATATTTCCATGGTCGGTCAAACTGGATTTGAGCACAGGGGGTACAGATTCGGGGTATAAGACTTAAGTATAAGGCCACGGGGGGGTACAAATCCGGGGTAGGGCTTGAAGATTTGGCGACGGGGGGTACAAATCCGGGGGGCAAAAATCCGGGGGGTACAAATCCGGGGTAGGACTTAAAAATTTGACCACGGGGGTACAAATCCGGGGGGTACAAATCCGGGGGGGGACAATTCCGGGGTCGGACTTAAGAAGTTTAATTGGATTTATATCAAGTATGCAGCTGTTAAGCCAACCGTGAAATGTCAGTTGATTAAAATACATAATAATTTATCCGTCCTAAAAGTTCGCAGCCGGAATTGTACCCCCCGTCCTGTGACGTCAAAATGACGTAGCGTTTTTTCTGGGGGTACAAATTCGGGGGATACAATTCCGGCGACCCGTTTTAACTCAACAAAACTATCAGCAACTATTTAAACGCCAAAACAGTTGTTTTAAAAAGGACATGGGGGGTTTTCGCCCCCCTTTTAACTGGCCATGATTATAAAGCCATGACGGTTAACATGCTTTTCTACTAATGGTATTAAATAAACCTAGCTAAATAAACCTACGAAACTATCAGCGACTAATTACACGCCAAAGCATTTGTCTGTAGGAAGAACATGAGGGGGCTTCGCCCCCCACGCCCTCAAGCCAAAGCGGTTGTTTGCAAAAGGACACGGGGGGGCTTCGCTCCCCCCACAATCCCCTCATTACACTGCCCATGATTATAAAGCCATGATGGTTTAAATGTTTTTTTCTATTAGTATTAAATGAACCTAGCTCTACAAAACTATAAGCAACTAATTACATGCCAAAGCAGTTGTTTTAAAAAGTACATGGGGGTATGGTGTACTTGACATTTAATCACTTAAAATGTAAGAGACGACTCTTAAATGAAGCGCCATCATTGCTGTTACAAGAATCGAATAATTTATTCATTCTAACAATATTCTAACAATGGGTATAAATCATCTTGAGCAGTGTTACCACTGTAGAACATAAAATAGTGACAGTATTTCATAAGTAAGGTATAAGAAAATACATTACATTACTCTCCCCTAAAAGAAATATTATTTTACAAAAGAAATGATAATCTTGTACAGCAAATTAACAGTTAACTTTTTAAAATTAAAAAAAAATGAACGAACAAAACGTGTGACATAACCTAACTTAAACATCAAAGACTTTTCGAGGTACTCTGTTCCTCAAAGGATATCTCCTTTCTTGACTGATAGGCCTAACTGGTGTACTTACATTGCTTTCAATATTACCCTTATCATTTTGAATAGGCCTACTCGACTCACATTGAGGGGACAAACACGGTTCAGAGCTAATGTCCACGCAGGGACTGATTGATTTTCTCACGTTTGCTTTAGGTGAGGATTTCAGTACATCAGGACTAAAAGGTAAACTTCGCCTTGGCCGGTTAAACAAAGAAACATCTTGTTTAGGCGATTTTTGAACAATAGGACTATTTACATGTGAGCTAGTATCTACATCAGGCCTAGTCAACCTAGTAACAGGCAATGATGAAACAATTGGCTTTACATTTTCTTTTACTGGCAAGATCTGATCACAATGTCTCTTCCACAAAATATCAGAATTACAAAGTCTGACAAGATATGATACAGGACTGAGTTGTTTTACAATGTTAGCCTTAGCCCAATTAGAAGCTTGAGAAGTGCGGTAGCCCTAAACCAAAACTAACTGGTTTTCAGAAAAACTTATATTTCTACTACCTGAGAAATTATCAGATTGCCTGGCCAAAGAAGAATTTACTTTAGAAAATCGATCAGGTCTCAGCAAATCAAACCTAGATCTTAGTTTGCGTCCAAACATCAATTCAGATGGAGATTTACAAGTTACACAGTGACAAGCATTTCTGTAATCAAATAAGAATCTTACAATAGCTAGGTTTACATCCTTTCTCTGCTTAAGTGCAATGTGGATACTCTTTTTAACGGTTTGTACAGCTCTCTCGGCAGCTCCATTTGAAGCTGGGTGGTAAGGAGCAGTTAAGTTATGTTTGATACCATTTTGCTGGACAAAAGTTGCAAACTCAGAGGAAGTCCAAGTTGGACCATTGTCAGTTACAACCGAATAAGGTAAACCAAACCGAGCAAAAATTTGACGTAACTGACCTATGACTAATGAGGCAGTTATCGAGCGCATTGGGACAATTTCAATGAATTTTGAATAAGCATCAATCAACAACAAATACATCTGATTACCTATAGGCCCAAAGAAATCCATGTGTACACGTTCCCAAGGACCGTGTGGCACATTCCAACTACACAAAACATGTTTAGGAGGACTTTTTCTCTCATTTTGACAAAACTCGCAAGAGTTTGCAACTTCCTCGATATCAGCATCGACATTTGGCCACCAAAAAGTGGTCCTTGCAATTGACTTCATTTTAACTACACCAAGGTGTGTGCTATGTAACTCACAAAGTAGGTTTTGCTGCAAACTACGAGGTACAACTATTCTATAGCCCCATAATATGCAATTATCTTCAACAGACAACTCATTTCGCTTTAAAAAATAAGGCCTTAGCTCATCAGTTACATTCATTTGACCTGGCCAACCATGTAATGTATAATCTAACACTTTGGATAAAACTTCATCTTTAACAACTTCATTCCTTACTGTCTTAGCTGAAATAGGGAAACAAGTTGTTTGAATAAACTTGAGATAATCATAGTCGTCTACATCATCATTAGAACAAACTTTAAGAGGCAATCTAGATAGGCTATCGGCATTTCCATGTTTTGAGGATTTCACATATTCAATATTAAAATCAAAACCACTTAAAAATAAGGCCCATCTCTGTAAACGGTTGGCAGCCATTTGAGGGATACCTTTTTTCTTACCAAATATGGCTAACAAAGGTTGATGATCTGTTAAAAGAGTGAAACGACGAGCATACAAATATTGGTAAAACTTTTTGACACCAAAAATTATTGACAATGCTTCCTTCTCTATTTGAGAATAATTACATTCACTTTGAGAGAGAACTCGAGAAGCATATGCAATAGGTCGCTCAAGACCGTCTGGAAAGACGCATGAAAGGACACAACCTAACCCATAGCTACTCGCATCACACGCTAATCTTATTGGCAAATTAGGATCATAGTGTGCTAAGCAAGGCGCTTCAGTCAACAAACGCTTTACTTGGGCAAATGCGTCATTGCACTCTTTTGTCCATTCCCATTTAGTCTCCTTAGACAACAATCGGTACATAGGCAACAAAACATCAGATAAGTTTTTGAGGAAACGTCCATAGAAATTTACAAGTCCTAAAAAACCTTTCAACTCTTACATTTGTAGGTACAGGTGCTTTTAAAACTGCGTCTACTTTACTTTGATCGGTATGCAAACCGTTTCTGTCAATATGGTAGCCTAAATAACTAATATTTTCCTTGAAAAATTCACATTTTTCCTTCTTAACTGTAAAACCTGAGTCATTCAGCCTCTCTAAGACTAATCTAACATTTTTCAAATGATCTTCCTTGTTCCTACCTCCTATAAGGACATCATCTTGAAACACAGCTACAGGTAAATTACCTAAGTTTAGAAGTGTTAGTTCAATTATTTTCTGAAAAATGTATGGCCCACTTGTGATTCCATAAGGAATACGACTATAGCAATATAACCCCTTAGTAGTCGAAATTGTGGTCAATTTTTTTGACTCGTCATCCAGTAACAATTGGTGATATGCATGTTTTAAATCAAGTTTACTAAAATACTGACTACCTGAAAGCTTAGCTAGTAAAGATTCAATCTTTGGCAAAGGGTAACGTTCAACTTGCAAATTTGGATTCAATGTGACTGAAAAATCACCGCATATCCTAACAGAACCATCTTTCTTAGGTACAGTAACTATGGGTGTACCCCAATCACTTATATCAATAGGTTCAAGGATACCTTGGCTAACTAAATTTTCAATCTCCTTATCAACTTTATCCTGCAAGGCAAATGGTACAGGCCTAGGTTTGCAATAAACAGGAATAGTACCAGGCTTTACTCTGAGACATATTTTTCTTTTAATAAAAGTACCTAACTTTTCAGAGAAAACATTTGGAAAGTCATTACATAACTGATCTACCTCAGAACCATACATTTGGTTGAAACTTAATGCTACATTTAATTCTTTCATCCAGTTTCGCCCTAATAGTGGCAAACCACCATTTGAAAAGACATACAAATCAAGCAATTTACTTGAACCATCATTATTGTAGCTAGCGTTTACCTTAATATACCCAATAGGGTTTAAAGCAGAACCATCATATGACTTAAGTGACAATTCATTGTTATATAGCCTAAAATTAGCAAAAGACTGGTTGTATACTTTTTCAGAGATAGCACTAATTGGTGAACCTGTGTCTATTTCCATATTAACAACTTTACCTTCAATGTTGATCTTAACCATGAAAGGTGCTTCATTTCTTACTAGAACAGAAGTAGGCTTGTTCTTACTTGAAAATTCATTCATATTAACATCATTGGCAACATTAAAAATACCATCATCATGGCTTACATTGTTTTCAAAAGATAAAACATTTTCAAAATCTGTTTCTAAATCAACATTTTCCCTACCAACAATAGGCTGAGGTTCATCTTCATCTAAGCCTATTTTATTATGGCGAGCATTTTGCTTACCCTCATGATTATGCTTCTGATAAGTTTTCTTAGGACAAACTGCAATAAGATGACCTTTAACCTTACATAATTTGCAAGAATAATTTAAAAATCTACATTTAGACCTTGTATGGTTAGTACGGCCACAACAGGTGCACAGCATACCATTACCGTTATTAAAAGATTTTACATTAGGCTTAGACCTAGCACTTTGATTTGCAATGAAACTCTGGTTACCGCTGACACTCCGGTTACCCATATTAGGCTGCGCTGATTTCCTTCCCATCTGGTTCCTTTGGTAGTTCATCGAAGTAGCTGAAGCTGGAACGTGAACGACCGCCACATCATGCTCCGCAGATTCCCAGGCGAGGGAAATCTCCACCGCTGACTTGAAAGTAAGCTTGGCCTCAGTGAAGAGACGCTTTTTCAGGCTATCGCTTAACAAACCTGACACAAATTGATCCCTCAGAGAAATGTCTCTATTTTCAAAGTCACAATCCTGAGCGGCTCTTTTCAGGCAGAGAACAAAATCAGAAATACTTTGTCCACTACTTTGAGTTATTTTATGAAACTTATATCTTTCAGAAAGAACAGAAGGCTTAGGCTCCAAATGAATCTTCATTAACTTAACTAAATCATCGTAGGACTTCTGTGCAGGCTTATCGGGCTGGCAAATATCCCGAAGGACATCATAGGACTTCTGACCAATGAACATTAGTAAAAAACTGTGTTTTTTATCATCAGGAACATTATTGATTAAAAAGAATTGGTCCATCCGTTCCACATAACTGTCCCAAGAAGTCTGCCCCTCTTGAAAAGGCTCCAAGCTCCCAAACCATGACATGGATGTACTCGTCATTGTAATAGGCGAAGAGACAAGTCCGGTACTTACAGTAGTCGTAGTTATTACATCAGCAGTCGCCGCCGTGGTCGTCATTTCCTAGCATAGCGTGGTTAATCCGCTTCGTCGCCATATAATATGGTGTACTTGACATTTAATCACTTAAAATGTAAGAGACGACTCTTAAATGAAGCGCCATCATTGCTGTTACAAGAATCGAATAATTTATTCATTCTAACAATATTCTAACAATGGGTATAAATCATCTTGAGCAGTGTTACCACTGTAGAACATAAAATAGTGACAGTATTTCATAAGTAAGGTATAAGAAAATACATTACAGGGGGGACTTCGCCCCCCCACACCCCCCCTTAAGACGGCCCATGATTATAAAACCATGATGGTTTACATGCTTTTTTAATAATAGTATTTAAATAAACCTAGCTCTACAAACCTATCAGCGACTAATTACACGCCAAAGCAGTTGTTTGTAAAAAGATAATGGGGGGGCTTCATTTTGCGGTTGTTTGCAAAAGGACATGGGGGGCTTCGCCCCCCACGCCCCCCCTTTGAGCTGCCATGATGGTTTACATGCTTTTTCTCTCATAGTATTAAATAGACTTAGCTCTACAAAACTATCGATGGCTCTACAAGCGACCAATTACACGGCAGAGCAGTTGTTTGTAAAAGGACATGGGGGGGCTTAGCTCCTCACGTCCTCCCGCAAAGCAGTTGGATGTAAAAGGACATGAGGGGCTTCGTCCCCCACGCCCTCCCGCAAAGCAGATGTTTGCAAAAGGACGTGGGGGGGATTCGCCCCACCACAACTTCGCCTTTACACTTCCCAAAATTAAGAATCCATGATAGTTTGAATGCTTTTTTACTGTGTAAATCTAGCTCTACAAGATTATGAGTGAATAATAAGAGTTACACGCCACAGCAGTTGTTTACAAAGTGACATGGGAGGCTTCGCCCCCCACACCTTCCCCTTTACACTGCCCATGATTAAGAAGCCATGATAGTTTAACCCTCATGGCTTTCCCCTTTACACTGCTCATGATTAAGAAGCCATGATAGTTTTAATGTTTTTTTAACTCTCTACAAGATTATAAGAAACTAATAACAGTTACATGCCTAAGCAGTTGTTTGCAAAGAGACATGGGGGGGCTTCGCCCCCACCCACACCCCCCCCCTTTGCAATGCCCATGATTATAAAGCCATGGTGGTTTAAATGTGTTTTTCTACTAGTATTAAATGAACCGGGGTAGCGGATTTGTACCCCCCGGATTTGTACCCCCCACAAAAAACGCTACGTCATTTTGACGTCACAGGAGGCGGGGCCTAAATCGCTCGAGAAACAGCCCTCGACTGGAAATGTACCCCCTAATACATTATTAAATCATCAACACCTAAATGGTTTGCAATTAAATTATTTCCCTTGAGTCTGACCCCGGAAATGTACCCCCCGGATTTGTACCCCCGATTGAGATAGGACGAAATGAATGGCTAAAAAAGCTCCTCCGTGACATTTTACATATTTATACCTAGTTTCATGGCAAACAGTCCAACGGAATACGAGACCATAAACGTGAAACATATATAATCAAACTAACAAATTTTTTATGAATTTAGATATTCAAAACAATATTTTATCCAATACTTTCATCGCGTATTATTGACAGATTTTCTAGCTTACTTAATGATGAATAAAACTACACAATATAATAATAATAAGACATATTCGTAGAATAATATTAGGCAATAATTTATCGAACAGCCGTTGATTTACGAGAATTTAATTAAAATTAATTAAATTAAAATTAATTAAAAAAGTCAATAACAAGAACGAATATTGACCCGGTATATTTCCATGGTCGGTCAAACTGGATTTGAGCACAGGGGGTACAAATCCGGGGTATAAGACTTAAGTATAAGGCCACGGGGGGTACAAATCCGGGGTAGGGCTTGAAGATTTGGCGACGGGGGTACAAATCCGGGGGGCAAAAATCCGGGGGGTACAAATCCGGGGTAGGACTTAAGAATTTGACCACACGGGTACAAATCCGGGGGGTACAAATCCGGGGGGTACAAATCCGGGGTAGGACTTAAGAATTTGACCACACGGGTACAAATCCGGGGGGTACAAATCCGGGGGGTACAAATCCGGGGGGGACAATTCCGGGGTCGGACTTAAGAAGTTTAATTGGATTTATATCAAGTATGCAGCTGTTAAGCCAACCGTGAAATGTCAGTTGATTAAAATACATAATAATTTATCCGTCCTAAAAGTTCGCAGCCGGAATTGTACCCCCCGTCCTGTGACGTCAAAATGACGTAGCGTTTTTTCTGGGGGGTACAAATCCGGGGGATACAATTCCGGCGACCCGTTTTAACTCAACAAAACTATCAGCAACTATTTAAACGCCAAAACAGTTGTTTTAAAAAGGACATGGGGGGTCTTCGCCCCCCCTTTTAACAGGCCATGATTATAAAGCCATGATGGTTAACATGCTTTTCTACTAATGGTATTAAATAAACCTAGCTAAATAAACCTACGAAACTATCAGCGACTAATTACACGCCAAAGCATTTGTCTGTAGGAAGAACATGAGGGGGCTTCGCCCCCCACGCCCTCAAGCCAAAGCGGTTGTTTGCAAAAGGACACGGGGGGGCTTCGCTCCCCCCACAATCCCCTCATTACACTGCCCATTATTATAAAGCCATGATGGTTTAAATGTTTTTTTCTATTAGTATTAAATGAACCTAGCTCTACAAAACTATAAGCAACTAATTACATGCCAAAGCAGTTGTTTTAAAAAGATAATGGGGGGGCTTCATTTTGCGGTTGTTTGCAAAAGGACATGGGGGGCTTCGCCCCCCACGCCCCCCCTTGAGCTTCCATGATGGTTTACATGCTTTTTCTATCATAGTATTAAATAGACTTAGCTCTACAAAACTATCGATGGCTCTACAAGTGACCAATTACACGGCAGAGCAGTTGTTTGTAAAAGGACATGGGGGGGCTTAGCTCCTCACGTCCTCCCGCAAAGCAGTTGGATGTAAAAGGACATGAGGGGCTTCGTCCCCCACGCCCTCCCGCAAAGCAGATGTTTGCAAAAGGACGGGGGGGGGATTCGCCCCACCACAACTTCGCTTTTACACTTCCCAAAATTAAGAATCCATGATAGTTTGAATGCTTTTTTACTGTGTAAATCTAGCTCTACAAGATTATGAGTGAATAATAAGAGTTACACGCCACAGCAGTTGTTTACAAAGTGACATGGGAGGCTTCGCCCCCCACAACTCTCCTTTACACTGCCCATAATTATAAAGCCATGAAGGTTTCAATCCTTTTTTTAAATAGTATTAAATAAACATAGCTTCACCCCCCACGCCCTCCCACCAAAGTGGTGTTTGCAAGAGGAATTGGAGGGGCTTCGCCCCCCACACCTTCCCCTTTACACTGTCCATGATTAAGAAGGCATGATAGTTAAATGCTTTTTTCGTACTGAGTAAATCTATAGCTCTACAAGATAATGAGCGACTAATAACAGTTACACGCCAAAGCAGTTATTTGCAAATGGACATAGGGGGGCCTTCGCCCCCCCACGACCCCCCCCCCTTACTCTGCCCGTGATTAAGAATCCATGATAGTTTGAATGTTTTTTTTCTACTGTGTAAAACTAGCTCTACGAGATTATGAGCAACTAATGACAGTTCACGCCATTGCAGTTCTTTGCAAATGGAGGTGGGGGGGCTTGCCCCCCCACCCCCTCCTTTAACTGCCCATGATTATAAAGCCATTATGGTTTAACTGTTTTTTTCTACTTGTATTAAATGAATCTAGCTCTACAAAACTATCAGCGACTAATTACACGCCAAATCAGTTGTTTGTAAGAAGAACATGCTTCGCCCCCTACGCCCACACGCCAAAGCGGTTGTTTGCAAATGGACATGGGGGGGCTTCGCCCCCCCACACCCCCCTCATTACACTGCCCATAATTATAAAGCCATGATAGTTTAATTGTTTTTTTAATAGTATTAAATATCTTCGCCCCCCACGCCCTCCCGCCAAAGCAGGTGTTTGCAAAAGGACTTGGGGAGGCTTCGCCCCCCACACCCCTCTTTGCACTGCCCATGTTATAAAGCCATGATGGTTTAAATGTTTTTTTATTAGTATTAAATGACCCTAGCTCTACAAATCTATCAGCAACTAATTACACGCCAAAGCAGTTGTTTTAAAAAGGACATGGGGGGCTTGCCCCCCCCCATATCCCCCTTTAGACTGCCCATGACTATAAAGCCCTGATGGTTTACATGCTATTTTAATAATAGTATTTAAATAAACCTAGCTCTACAAACCTATCAGCGACTAATTACACGCCAAAGCAGTTGTTTGTATAAAGAAAGTGGGGGGGCTTCGCCCGTTACGTCCTCCCGCCTAAGCGGTTGTTTGCAAAAGGACATGGGGGGCTTCGCCCCCCACATCCCCCTCTTTACACTGCCCATAATTATAAAGCCAAGATGGTTTAAAAGTTTTTTCTAATATTATTAAATAAACATAGCTTCGCCCCCCGCGCCTTCTCGCAAAGTGGTGTTTGCAAAAGGACTTGGGGGGGCTTCGCCCCTCACACCTTCCCCTTTACACTGCCCATGATTAAGAAGCCATGATAGTTTGAATGCTTTTTTCCTACTGTGCAAATCTATAGCTCTACAAGATTATGAGCGACTAATAACAGTTACATGTCGAAGCAGTTATTTGCAAATGGAAATGGGGAGGCTTCGCCCCCCCCCACACCCCCCCCTTTAAACTGGCCATGATGGTTTAAATAATCTCCTCTAATAGTATTAAATCAACTAACCTCTAAAAAACTATCAGCGAATAATTAGACAAGAGAGCAGTGGTTTGTAGAAGGACATGGAGGAGCTTCGCCCTCCCGCCAAAGCAGTTGTTGGCAAAAGGACATGGGGGGCCTTTGTTCCCCCCACATCTTCGCCATTACACTGACCATGACTAAGAAGCCTTATTAGTTTGAAAGCTTTTTTTCCTATGTAAATCTAGCTCTACAAGATTATGAGCGACTTAAAACAGTTAAACGCCAAAGCAGTTGTTTGCTAAGAGTCATGGGGGGGCTTCGCCCCCCAAAATCCCCCCTACCCTCTACCTATAATTATAAAGCCATGATGGTTTACATGCTTTTTTAATAATAGTATTTAAATAAACTTAGCTCTACAAACCTATCAGCGACTAAATACCCGCCAAAGCAGTTGTTTGTAAAAAGAAAGTGTGGGGGCTTTGCCCCCCACGCCCTCCCGCCAAATTGGTTGTTTGCAAAAGAACATGGGGGGCTTTGCCCCCCACGCCCTCTCGCCAAAGCAGTTGTTTGCAAAAGGACATGGGGAGGCTTCGCCCCCCACGCCCTCCCGCCAAAGCGGTTGTTTGCAAAAGAACATGGGGGGGGGCTTAAAGCCATGATGATTTGAATGCTTTTTTTCTCCCGTGTAAACCAGCATTTTTTTAATTATGCGACAATTTTACATTGGAAAAATACCATTTACATTTGTTTAGTTTCTAAAATCACTACAGGTTACTGTTTAGGGTACTTAAAGAAAGAAGTAAGCGAACCATCTAACCCCTTGAGCGTAGTCACGGACATATTCATCACCCAGGAGGCGGGGGACAATAAAGTAGTCACTGACATTGGATAAATCCACAGTAAACCTGGATCTGCCAGGGGCATATTTTCCGTCCAGCAAGGATAACAACCCCATTCGTAATCAGTCTCGTATATACAATTTTAGTGGCGCAGAGATCCGGGTTTTTATCCTTTTGGATCATCGCCTTTTGGACCGCCTTTTTCAGTTTCAGAAGCTTGCTTTTTCTTTGCCTTGGCCTACGGAAGCTCCCAGAGCTCTTGCTCGGGTTCTTGATCCGCTTGTGTGGTGCGGAATAACTGGTCACGAGGACGGCGCCAATGATGAGCCGTCCATGGATCCGCGACCTAATCCTCTTATTTTTGAATCTGGCTATCCTGACTTTATTATTATAAAACTAATTATACTACTATATATGCAAAATTAATTATTATTTTTGTGAATTTCTTGCTTGATTATGTATAGTAAAATTATGTAGGAAACAAATCATTAATCTACACATCTACAACTACAACATCCTACATTCTCAATTCAATTTCATACGTATTTAATTTGTCTTAATATAACTGATCGCATGCATCCTTCTTGGCACAAAGTTTGTTATTAATACGAATTGCGCTATAAAAATATATTTTTTATCGCAATTTTATACAAAAATTGCGTTTGCTGGGATAAAATTCACATTTGTTTCATCAATGTACTTTTATACATGCAATAGTATCTTTACTCATTGTTTTTTAACGTTTTATTAATTGTACCTAAAAGAAACAATCAATAAATATTTTCTCTTAAATATTTGGAATCAGCTGTTAGTAAAAGGAAAATGACAATGTGTTCCTGTTGGTTCCATCTAGCGTCATTCATATATACTATTTCGACTGAGGCAACAAAACAGAAATGATCTATCTGAATTTTTATATTTCTAGGCATTGTTTTTTTCAATAATAAACATTTTAACGTAGACTTAAAAAACTAACAATTGATTGGCATGTAGCATGTCATTTAAGTGTTTCGTGAAATACTTTTTTTCTAAATTCCACAGTTATTTTCCTTTTATTTTGAAACAATCTTTATTTGTATCCCGTAGTTTACGAAAGTAAATTATTTCCCAATGTTAAACTTATGATGATTTTTTGCAAGTTAAAATATTAAATTACTCAAAAAATACTAAACCAATATGCTTCATAATTTAATGGCATATTCCCTGTGAGATACTTAACGTTTGTGCGAAATTTGGAATTGATTAGTGTAGCGGTTTTTTAGTTACCGCGTTACGTACACACACACTCACACACTCACACACTCACACACTCACACACTCACACACTCACACAGTGACGGACAACGAATCTTCAACTCCGCTGATACATAGACTCGTTCACTTCGTTCACTCATCGATAAATTTTGTTGTCTTTATAAAGGTGGATTACATAAAGTTTTCATTACAATGGTTCACGGAAGCATTAAGGTAATCATCATGTTTCAATGAAAATTGTTTATAGGAAAACAAATATTAATAATCTGTTTTGAATATCTACATTTTCTGGAAAGATCCATATTAATCCTGCTAACCGAACCTTTAACAGAATTATGCTCTTGCTCATGTGATTTCACGTTCACTACGATACTTTAGTGTACAAAGAGAACAGTGTATAGTATTGCAGTCTTAAATTTTTTTCTGCTGTCAGTGAAGGAATTTTTCATAATTGTACAAGTTAAAAATACAATCGGGAAGCTTTAACGAATGGAAAATGTTTATTTCAAATATCAATCAAAGAAATTAAATGTATAACAAAATAAATATCTTAATTATTCATTAAGGTAATTAATATAGTAAAATATGTAATTATGAAAAATATTTGTTCACTGACGTTTTCCTATATTATCATCATTTTGTAAAATAAAATTACAGATCCATATGTACGAAATTTAATAACGAAAATTATGTATTAAAAACTATTTTACTTTGGTGCGATTATGAAACAGTCGGACAACGCCGGAACTCCAGGGACTGGTTAATTCTGTACAATTGTCAGCCAGTAGAACACGCCCCAGGGGAGGCTCTTAAATAACCCCGTGATTTCCCCTGAGTTTTTAAGTGACTCGTAGTAGCTTTAAATAAACCTTCTATGCTTATTGGGGCGTCATTTTTAAGTTTACATTGATTTTCGTAAAACGTATTTGGAGTATAAAGAATGGGATGTCGTTTTTAAACAGCTATGATACAACTTTGTTGTTTTAAATACGCTATGTTTGAAATTAAAAACACAAATATTTCAATAATTAAAATTATAAGTAAAATGTAAACAGAAAAGTTGATTGTGCATCAGAAGAGTTATTTAATATATTAAAGAGGCAAACTAAAGATAAAGAAACATTTTAGAAACTCCCGCTAAGATTTCAGCTTCAAAAAGACCTGTAATAAGCATAAAATTTTCTAAAAACTACATTTTCAGATTTTAAAGTTTTTTACAGAATTGACACATCTATAAATTTGAGAAAAAACACTCGCCTTAAAAATTTAAAGAGTAATGAATTTTCTACATTTTATGTGTTTTGCTGATCTTTAGCTTTTACGGATACATATGTTCTTAAATTATTCCTAAGATTTATAACATTCCTTCCACTGGATTAACATGGGAAATTAAAAAAATGATAATAAGCTGCCACTTAGTAAGAGCTCCAAAGCATGATATAGCTCAATATATTCCATTCAAATTTACTCACGCATACCTACGTTAACGGTCAAACTGACATTGAGCGAATCAAGTTCAAACGAACATGGTTTTTTTATAGAGGTTAAGAAATTTTATATGATTGGCTCTTTTACATAAGAGGAGCTGTATAAAGTATTGGCTACAAATAATATGACTTTCCATTTGATATAATTCATATATCACTGGCCTCTGGTACTAACTTATCCTCTACTCTTATATGGACAATGTGATCTTGCTTGCTTGTTTATTTGTTTGCACAATTATCTCAAAACGGCTCCAAGGATTTCTTGCTTGGTTGAGTAATGACTGATATATGACTCAAGAACACGTTCTATGCAGGTGACGTGAAAGTCTAATAACTTAACATAATGCATTTTAGAGTTATAGCATTTTAGCTTTGGCCCTACGAGTCGCCATGACAAAAACGAAATAAAGAGGGAAAGTTTAACGTAAACAAATTGATCAAAAAGTTTTTATTCATCAATGTTATGATGCTGAAATATTTTGTGGCGATTGAATGAACTGGTTAACATGAATAATACCACAGAGAGAGTTCAAATCTCTGAGGTGATACGCAGCAAGTCTCGGGCCACTAGGTACTACTGTTATTATAAAAAAGTACAAGGAAAAATAGCTTGATTTCGTCCCATATACTCGTATAAATAAAATAATCTAGTAAAATGTTGTTTAACTTGACAGTTAATGTAAGATGTATGTCAGTATATTGTATAATAGAAGGGTATTCTCTCAGTAGTAAAATTAACCACGTGATCGTTGTTTAAGCTTTGGAGATTGCAGAGAAGCTGTTTTCCAGTCTTGGTGTTTACATTGCTCTCATCTAAACCAGCTTGATTGCTTCCGATTTTTGCTTGATGATGCTTCAATTAAATTTAACCATTTTCCACTTAAGGTATTTTTTGGGATGTCTCAAAACTTAAAATTTCCATAACTTTAAATTCAACAGCTTTAATTCTTAAAGTTTTAAAATATTGTTCCAATGGCTTTCTCCAGTCTATGATTTGAATTAAAAAAGTTGTTTGGTTTGAATCTCAAAGGGGCTTCACAAAGTCTAGGATATTCATCATTCAAAACTATTAACTTGTGTGTATATTATACTTAATATTTGATAACAATTATAAGGCTTGGGCGTTTCCTGGAGAGAGTCGTTAAACAACAATATGGTTTAACAAATTTAAACAGGGGATTTTCTAATCAAACACTTATAAATTAAACATTTTATAAAAAAATACACTTCAAAGTAAAAAGTGAAAGATCATGTATGAATCGTCATAAAGAAAAGATAATCATCATAGTAAGGAGACGATCATCCTCTACATATTTGGGTCCATATCGAACTCAACTTTTAAGTTTTGAAATACAGTAGCAAAGTTGTGCTGACTTTGCTCCGTTTGCTAGTTTGACTCGAATGCTGACATGGTTTCCTTTATTTTATACTTTTAGGTATTAAGTATTTTATATTTTTTATATGTATTAAGATTTTATCTAAGTTTTATTCAACCGATGTACAGGGCTCGATCACAAAACAATATATTTACTTGATACAAAAGTAAAAATTTAGACATTCAATTTAAAATATTTTTTCGCCAAATGAACAATAAACCATCTTAATGTTTACTGCGATTACAATTTTATAGAGAATAAATTTAACCAAGGTAATTTTCTCATACCAATTTTTGATTTAGCTTTCTAAATATTTGATTTTTACTAATGTCAAAAGTACTTTCCTGTAGTTGGTATTAAACTCAGCCAACTTTCTTTATCTAAAATAGTTTTCTACTTTAAGTTTTCTGAAAATATTTGATGTTTTTTTAGATTTCAAATAATTTTTTAATATATATATATATATATATATATATATATATATATATATATATATATTACATAGAAGTTGGCTGAATTTAATGCCAATTGCAGGAATGTAATTTTGACAATAATGAAAAACAAGCAGAACTAAATTAAGCTTAAGCCAAAGTGTTCAAGATCTCACCTTTGTAACCTACAAGATAAACCTTTGTTCAAGATAAAACTTTCTATTTTCACCTTTGAGTGAAATTTCGATCCAGTTGGTCTTTGGTTTTTGCGGTTAACCTTAAAACAAACAAACGAACAGAGATTAACCACATTCTTCTTAATATTATTTATAAATTAAACAAGGTAACTTAATTACTAAGTGACTTTAACATTTTAGATAGGGAATGTTCAATAAAGACATTTCATTAGTTATAAAAGAAAGGAAATAAATGTGCAAAGAATCACAGTCTAACTTTGAGACCAGACATTATTTTAAACTGATTCATATCCAACTAGTATTTCACCTTTGTTATAAATATTTCTGTAACCAAAAGAAAAACGTTCACTGCTGCAGTAATTGCTCACACTGGCCAGACCGCTGGAGAAATACTCGTTTTTCAAGATTGTCACCAAATCCCCCTTTATCACACACAAATCCAAGTGGAAAGGGGGTTTATATGTGCATTGTTTACCAAGAATTACTTTAATTTTTTTTATTAATAGATGGAAAGACGAAATGCATTCGAAATGAAAGAATAAATAAAAAAGATTGATAGATATATCAATTAATGAACTATCATAAGCAAAGCAATAAGCTGGTTGTAAAAAAATGTTGCTAAACCCTCTAATATATTTAATTAACAGAGTCTATAAAGTGTACAAATATTATATACTTTATATAATTTCCACATCTGTGGTTTAAACATCTGTGAATGTTTTTCTTTTAATTAAAACGGCATCAAACAAATATCTAAATTTAGGATTAAATTATTTTTGGTATTATTATTATAAACATATATATTATTATAAACAAACCACATTTTCATTTAAACTGTGTTATGTTCATTCGAAATAGGATAGGTTTGGAATTTTTATTTCATATTAATAAAATAAGGGACACGACTGTAGAACTTTCTTCGATTACGTTATAGTACACTGTCTGAGCAATAAACCAACTTCGTTCTAGGGATTCTAAACTCAAATGACAAAAGTTTCATTTAGCTTTTGTATTTATGTAAATGTGACCTTTGAGCGTAACAGAAGTCAAGTCTGATGAAATCTCCTTATTTGGGTCAACCCCCTCATTGGGCTGCATATTAGATGATAGTTTCGATTCCATAAATGAAAGGACTAAGACTGAAATAAATATTTGTGGTATTGAAAAATGCTGTTATTTTTAATCTTACATTTTTTTAACAAGGCGGATAAAGTAGGTACACAGTTTTGTTCAATGTCTCGTATTTCAAGCATATAATTTTCAAATCTGCAAACTCTATAAATTAATAATGCCCCCTTTTCAGATATTTATATTATATTTATGTCGCCTTTTTTATAGTTTCGCCCTAGATAGTTACATGCCCTAGAGAAAATAATACGAGGAAAATAACATCAAATTCCTCACAATAACTCCCTTAAAATTTTTGGAAGGGTGTGGAGTAAATGTATTTTCTTTCAATTTAACACATTATGAGAGTGAGTGGATTAACTACAGCTGGATGGATTTTGATAAATTATATTGTTTAGAGTATATTATTTGATCATGTCTGTGATAAGTATAAATCAAAAACATCAAAGTGTTAACAATTGAGAAAAGTGATTGTTAAGCATAATTAAATAAATTATATGGTCAATTAAATTTAAGTGTTATTTTAAACGTTAAAATTAATTAAATATAACATGTTTGAAAACTAATATATGTTTATAAGTTCTGGTTAGTATCAACAAAACCTTAAAAAATACGTACGTACGAAACTTTTTTTTACAGTAATTTACTGTAAACGTACCCGTACCCTCTTAACATTTAATATAAAAATTGTTTGATGAAAGATTTTTTTGAATTTGTTACGAACAGCCATTTTCAAAAAATTTCTTCTTCTATTAAAGTTATCATCTCGTGTATTCCAAAACTCTGAAAAATGAACTTTAAAAATAAGTCATTTAGGATTAGCAGGACTTGACCTAACAACACTCCTTTGTTCTAAATTGTTGTCTTCCTTTCTTGCAGTCAAAATTTTAAGTAAGGGGGGGAGTAATTATGGTCGTCACAATCGTTTGTACACAAATCTCCATTTTGTCCAACAAAATCACTGCTAGAATTTGATAATAGCATACGTTGACATAGTTACTCTGGATACATACAATGCTAGTATGATTACTAAAACATTGAAATATTAACTGGAGCCTGTTACACAATAAATTAAAAGCTAATAATATACGAAAATCGCACAATCAGAAATAATATATCACTGATGTTATTAGCTTGTAGATTATTGTGCAATTGTCCCCTGGAAATATTGCTGAAATCATAATCAAGCTATTATTATTCTTCAATCATACCGGATGTTTTAAAAAGAACTGCGGGGTTTCTAAGCCTTTCATCTAATCCATTTGACATATAATTACAAATAATTAATTATTGAAAAGAGCATTTTGAGGAGGTTTCCCATATTAATTTTAAAGCAAAAATATGGCAAGATGATAAACAAAAACCTAATCCTTAGTTAGTGCCGCTGAATAAATTGATGCAACTCTAATTTCGGTTCTGTTTCAAAGCCGGGTACATACAAAATAGCAAAGACACTTAATTTTGTGCTTTTACCTCCTAAGACGAAAGGAAATTGCGTGGTGTATGATTTGGTCAACAGAGAAGCAATGTGGGTAACATCCATCATCGTCAGCCCGCACGGGGCCGACAGGAGTTACCAACCCAGCAGTCAGGTACGCAGAGGGCCTGATTAATCTTGATCCATAACGTCTCTCTGTTTCTAAACCTTAACCCAAGAATATAAAACCTTTTAAGATATATATAAGATAAAAATCAATACTATTCACTGTTTTAATCAACCTTTGAAATGGCATTGAAGCCAGAGTTCAATCTTAACCTAGCGATACTTGTTGGTTTTTTAAAGTTTCCTTAATCAGATCGATGTTTGTTATGTTTAAATTTACGATTGCATTTTAGATACCTATGGAAAAACAGTTTAGAATCGCTCTTTACAATGATGTGCTACTTTTAAATATAGGTTAAATAAAGTTAATGCTACAAGGCTTTGGAACTGAACTATTCTTTTTGAAACACCTTATAAAGGACGAGAAAAAAAGTAAAAATCAAATAGTAGACGTACCTCCCATAACTATAATGTATGAAATTTGTTCCTTTAGTATCACATTAAGTAAGAAAAAATTATCACTTCACAAGGATCAATATAAGCTTTGATGGTAGAAACTATAACTTATATTGGTGTTTTACTTTCAAATTTAATAAAATCGACCTAACAGTTAAATTATTAATTGAGTACATAAAGCTTGTTATATTGCATATTATAAAAAAATCCTGTTTTACTTTTTAGCAAATTAAAACAAAAAATGGATAAGTAACAAGATATTTACTTATTTACCATCATATATGTAAATCGTTTTGATGAAATGACATGGAAAATGTTATACCCCTATTTTTACAAAGGAAGACGTTGTAGTTTGAATTGAATCTTATTTGAAATCAAGATCCGTGAAGCAAACGTTAACATCATTTAAGAGAATCTAAATTCAAATTGCAAAAGTTTATGTAAGTGGCTGTTTTCCTTAAAAATGTGTCTCTTTAGATTGCAGATAAGTTGTGATTGAATCCACAATTTTTTTTAATATAAGGTAGTCTCATCTGTTTTTGGATTAACTCGAAGCTATTATCCATTACACTCCTATTAGCGTTTGAAATTCATTGTTGGTAATGGTGATTTTATATTTTGATTAGGATTTTTGCGGGTGAAACGTGTTTTTTACTAATCAGTGATGGATGGCAAATGTCCGCAAAAATCCTAATCAAAATATCCTATTAGCGATTTACACAGTTATTTTATTAACTCATCGAATTTGTAACATTTTTATCACACTTTGAATGTAGGTTTAAAAGTAAACAGGTATTTAATGAAAATGTAATACATTAAAATATACATTCATCATGTTTACAAACAATATTAGCAAAGTTTTAGTTTACCTATTTTTCTTAACATACTCTAGTTAGTTACTTAAGTTAGTCCCATGATAAGTTTCAACGATTGAATTTGAATATTATAAGAAACTCGTTAATGCAATAACATTAACGAGTTTCTTATAATATTCAAATTCAATCGTTGAAACTTATCATGGTACTAGCTTTAATCATGTTTAAAAGCTACTTAATAAAAGTGCGACTCTTAGTAGTCTCTATCACCTTATTGGCCCGCAATAGCATGTTTCCCTTGATTTGTCAAAACGGCTATCATTACACTTGTAATTTTTATTTAAGATCCTGAAGAACCTTACATTTATACAGTATTTTAAGCTGTTAATTCTAGTAACGTATACACGTAGAAATATTTATTCCAGTGATACTTGTGCAAGTGGCCTACTATAAAATACATGGTGTATTACCCAAGGTATCTCGAACGATTGCAAACGAACGAATATACATAAAAAAATGAAACAAAATTATTCCCCATTATATTACACTCAGAGGAGTGATGCAATATTTTAATTTGAAAACTTTTATTTTAAGAGATTAGAACTATTTTAGGGCATTTCCTTGAAATTTAAAGAACATAATTTGTTTTCATACTTTTATGTGGATTCGTTTTATCGCAATATATTTAACACACGTTGGTTGATGCACCCTGTATAAAAGCTAAAAGTTGAAATTCTTATTCTACTTAATATGTAGATAAATTATATCAATCAGATTAACACAATGAACACTTTTCTGTAAAAAGAAGAAAGAAAACTGATGAATTATACGATATCACAATATAAAGGACATGAAATCACTAAAGGATAAAGGAATATAAATCTGGGATGATGAAAGACCCCCTTACAGACGTTTTCTGATAAGAGATCATTACAATTTAGTCGTAAATTACGCGAATGGCTTATGAGGATCATTGGAAACGTAAAAAATGATGAAACGAGGAAAATATTTTATATTGCGTTAAGGAATTTCTTTACCACATAACATTTGTATTTATTTTAAAATTACAAGAAAATCTCAAAAACTTTTGTTTGTATTAAAGTCGTCTTTTCCTTTTTACCTTAACCATTGATAAAAATAAAGTTCATGTCACAGCACAGTAGTTGTAAAAGTATAGAATGATATTTTATTTGTAATCAGAGGCAAATTTGTCAAATCTATTGGCGCAAGTGCACTCTCGCCGGGACCCGGGCGATCCAAACTAATACGAGTGTGAGATAGACATCCTTCCTTCTACCTCATTCTCATAAGATCAAACCCCCTTTACCCCCCCTTCTGGTGGTCCGATCAGGCTGGTTTACGAACTCGTCCAATTGATTACCACTTTACACGTCTGTACCAAATTTCATAAAGGTCGGACCATTTTTACGGCCGCTATCGTGCTTATAGACACATAGATATATAGATATATCTAAAAATTCAAACGAATGGTGTTTTTTGCTTCTGGGGGCCCCAAAACATAAAGTTACCATGGTCTTGGGCTTAGGTCTTACCATGAGACCTACGGTAATAGCTTCTTCCCTATAGGGGAAATTCGCTAAAATATAATTTAGCATTTTAAAAGTTGTTATAATGGAAATTTCAATCTTGTTTCCAAAATTAAGTCAAAACAAAAACTTACCTTTGCCTCCTTAACTGTGCGGCAGAAATATTTTATACAACCTAAATTTCAGTTAGAAAGTTATTTTGTCTTTTTTAGACTAGAAGGTACCACAACCTATAGAACTTAGAACTATGATCACCATTTAATGATAAGAAAATCGAAACATGTTTACATTAGCATACGTACAAAACAAATGATTCCGATCAAGAAGTCACAGGTCCAAATGCAGCAGGTTTCATCCAGAAACTTTAAAGGGGCTCTCAAAAGGCATTCCCAGGAAATCGTCTGATTTTTCCTTCCTAATTTTGGCCTTCGTCATTGTCGCAGCCAGAACTTCCTACCAGTGTTGACCACGGCGCCACTGTCAACATGAGGTGGGTTGAATGAATGTTGGGGGAGTGTTGCTCACAGCAGCAATCACTGTCTGATTGAGCTGTCCAATAACATTGACCAGGGGCGAATATTTTTAGTCCCAGCCATAACATTACTGAGTATTTTTTGAAGGCTTGAATGAACTACGTGTTTTGTTATAGCCTGAGATGAAAAGGGTAAGAATTAATCAAAGCTCAATACACTAATTCGGATTGTTTAAGGAAGAATCTATGTTTGGGTACATTTTAAAATGAATAAAAGATTACCAGAAACATTGCAATCGGTATGAAAATTTAGTTTGTAATTATATTTAACGACAGTACGTTTAGTTTTGTAAAAACATTACGTACAATATGGAGGAACTAAGGTGGCGGTGAAAGGTCTTTATCCAGTTAAAGTTAAGTCAAACCTCACTTTAATTATTAGCTTCCGGTATTATTCCCCCAGACACTCTTATACATAATCTGTACGAATTTTCTATATTTAGTGCTTTTGACATAACGTTGGACCCCGTCATTAAAATAAGGCACTTAATGATAGTTATATTCCATTCTATTTTCGGCTGTGGTAATTTTTATTTTCACAACTCAATAACTATAAAAATATGAAGACATGAATGCTTAGTTTTGTCAGTAACATTTAGTTTTTAAATCCAATCAGTTAAACAATTTATGTCTAATTGGAATTTAGATAAATTTTGGTTAGTTGCATGCATTAGCTAGGTAAAACGAACATATTTGTTGAAAAAATTCAGTTTTCCTTTAAAGACTTAATTACATTTAAGAATAACATTTTCTAAAACTGAATCTTTCTTTGTTATTATGTTAGATTTAATATCTTAGTGGATCGCATTATTTGGGAATCGTAATATGCAATAAGTTCATACTAATATTATGAAAATCATAAGAGTTAATAAAAAAATGGCATTATATTCTATTTCATCATAAAAAGGACTGGACATCAACTCCGAGAAGATGGCTTCTCGTCGACACTTTAGAACCGAGGGAGACGTTTATAGTCCCCAAAATGTTTTGGAAGAGATAAAGTAGGAAAAAACTTACATCAGTGGTTTACGCCAAAAAGAATCCTACATTTATAAGTTTTTTTTTTCACGAGACCACTGGCAAACAATATTATTTACAATAGACTACCCTGATATTGCACTGTTTTCGATGTGTGGTTATTGCCCGCAAAAAAAAAACACAAAATTGTTTACTGTAGAAAAATAATGACTACTATGGAAAAAATGTTTACTATCCTTTGGTATTTTTTCGATATAAACAAAAGGACGAATACAGCTGACTTCAATGTCGTTGAGTATAAAATATCGTTCAAAGTATGAGTGAAAGTGTTGTGCTATAATACTCGACCAAATCAAGTGCTCAATGAATTTCGTACTTTGACTAAATATCAGGTAAAATTTCAACTACCACGTCGTTATTATTACTGTTGCTGTTGGATATAGAAAAGAAATTCCATCCTCAATCATTATACGTTTTGTTTAGTTTATTATAATTTTTTTCTCATTAAAATCTCCAATTCGACCGATTTCAAGCAAACATTTTCACATATGTTTCATCTTCAGTGTAAGAAATATGTAAACGCAATACATTGTACATTGTATTTTGTTATTTACTTAACTACTTTGAACAATATTTCAAGAGTAGGTAGGAATCAAAACTCAGAAAGCTAAATATAAATATAAATAAATAAATTTAGATTCATGATTTCCATAATGTACATAATTATAATTTTACATTTTTAAATTGCGATGATTTTTTACAGCGTTTACTGTAAAAACAAGTATTTACATATAAAACTGAGTCTAATCACAATTGTATTCAATACTATTTATTTTAATATTTAAAATATAATATTTAATTTTCCTATACTTTAGTCAAAGTAAGTAAAAAAATATTCAAATTTTCATTTTAAACTTTTTTTATAAAATATATTACTTTTGCATATTATTCCTTTATTGTATGAAGAATTTTATTATTGTACATTTTAGTTTTATATTACAAAATTCATATGACTTAGTTTTAAAATAATTGTTCTATGTGTTCGGATAAATATATCACATTACCTTAAAAATATGAAATAAATAAGACGTTTAGATATATAATGTTTAATTTATTTTTGGACTTGATTAGTTATTAATGGCCTTACAAGTTAATTTCCTAATGAGATAAGCGTGTCGTGAATGTTTTCTAGTATAATTATCACGAAAGTCGCTCTAATATCAACAGATGAAAAATGAAACATTATATTTAAAAGTTGTAAATCCACTACAAAACATTTTTAACCTATAGCATTAAAACTTCAATTAACTTATCCTGGGTCGAGTTATACAATCTTCCTCATGTAAGTACGTTTATTAACTTACTTAGTGAACAAAACTATTACAGAATTATTTTCCTACATCAATATTAAACAGAAAGAGTGGAGGCATAAGGAACTAGAGGTAAATAAAGTAGTCAAGTTTATGCTGCTGATGTACTTAGGCAAATGTTTGGTTTGGCTTAAACTTCCTAATGAGCTTCTGGCACTGGAACTTGGGTATTTATTCTTCATTTCAATTACTGTGAGCTATTTATTCCCTTCAATAGTACAGCAATTACCGGAGATCAGTTTTTATTCAATAAATATATAGGCCTACATCACTCATGAACATTATATATTACTATTTTTTAAGGTCACACTTTTAATTTGAATAAAATGTGTTGAGCAAGTCAAAAGCAAAGCGACTTTTTGTGTGACCCATCAACAGTCAATGAAATCTTAATAGTTTATAATTTTAACATTCTCATTACCTTTCTAGCCATTAATCCAATCTGTTTGCGAAGCATCAATATTGAAAGTGTTTAAAGCGTAATTTTATGATAAGGAACACCTACCTTCAACAACATTACTCTTAAGTTATTAAGTTACTTGTGAGTAATAAATAAAACTCTCGCCTAGATCGAATTGAGTAAAACAAAACAAAATAAGTACTTTATTGAGACTATATTTTTTTACTAGTAAAATATTGTAATCTATATATAAAAGCCAAACCTAATAATAACTTTTGAGAAAACCATAAGTCTGACTCCCATACTTATACTTTTTTCACCTTATAAGTGAATGAAAGCTGTTGGTGAGGTGATCCGATGATCCTGGAAAAAATATTAGCTTGTTTAAATAAATTTCCTTAAGGTCACAAAAGGAATATTAAATTTAGGGAGGAACCTGCAGCTTAAGGTAAATAAAGGATGAGAGTTTATTCTTCGAATGGGCAAATGTTTGGTTTGGCTTCAAACTTCTTAATGAGCTCCTAGCAATAAAAATTGGAAATTTATTTTCATGTATTGCGATTATTTACCTCATGGGTTATAAGAGGAGCGATTGAAAATGAGTTTTTAAATAATTGTAATAAAAAGGTTTGTATAACAATGTTCGTTTTGATTTTTTTATGTAACTATAAATGCCAATATTTTACTACGTAGTGATTAACTAAATCAATAACAATCTTGATGAATGAAGAAGAATCCACACTCGTAATATCCGTAACATTAATTTGATTAGTTTATCACCAAAGAATTATTTTGTATCAGCATACTTCATATTGTGTTCAAAATCAATGAAAGTTATTAATATACCCTATTTTACAAATGTGATTAGGTTTAAAAGTCTGAATAAACTGAATTCAATTCGATACAATAGTTTCCATGCAATTTGCCGCAAGAGTTAGTATTTAAATAACAACTGATTTCCCCTGGGAGTTTTTATTTCCAAGTTCTGTCAGTGAATTATCAGGTAAAATTTCAACTACCACGACGATATTATTACTGTTATTGTTGAATATTGTAAAAAAAATCCATCTCAGTCAGCCTAAGTTTTTCAGTTTGTTTTTATTTTTGTTCTCATTAAAATCTTCAATTTGACCAATTGCAAGCAAACGAAATCAAGTATTTTTCATCTTCAGCGTAAGAAATATGTAAATACAATACATTGTACATTGTATTTAGTTATTTACTGAACTACTTTGATCAATATTTCAAGAATAGGTAGGAATCAAAACTTAGAAAGCTAAATATAAATATAAATAAATAAATATAGATTCATTGTTTCCATAATGTACATAATTATAATTTTACATTTTTAAATTGCGATGATTTTTTACAGCGTTTACTGCAAAAACAAGTATTTACATATAAAACTAAGTATAATCACAATAGTATTCAATACCATTTATTTGAATATTTAAAATATAATATGTAATTTTCCTCTACTTTCCAGCTACGTTTCTATCAATTTTAAATGTATTTATTTTTCTATTAATAGCGTTCATAAGTGAAATCTTTATTCCCTGAGCTTCTTTCCGAAGCAAATTGCATCTATAAATCGTAAAAAAACCTACAAATAAATCAATTCTAAACCTAAGCCTTAGTATTCAACAGAACACTATCGATTTTGATGGTTAATCGTTTATCACAAAAAATATGACTTAGAAGATTTTTATATGTATTTAAATTTAAAAACAGGCTTAAGAAAAAAAATTGATCTAGTGACTCGAATTATCTATGATTGTAAATATAATTTTTAAAGTCATTGGAGACATTTTTTAATTAAAATATTTTACTAATATTTTGATTGACATCAATAAAATTAATTGAATGGAAACTTTTTTTTACGAAGCAGAAATTCCATTCTCAATTAGACCAAGTTTGTTAATTTTTTTTGTATTTTATTATCAAACACTCCAATTAGACCGATCGCAAGCAAAAGATCTCGCATATTTTTCATCTTCAGCTTCAGAAATATGAAATCACAATACATTTTCTTGTTTTGAATCTGATGACTGTTTTTTTTATATTTTCATTATTGCTGTGGATTTATTTTTATTATTAAAACGTTTAACAACGTATCTTATCCTAACTTTTAATAAGAAAACTTTTGATGTTATGAAATAATTAAAATTCGAGGAATTTTAAATTGAAGGTTTTACTCGTATATCATCTTAAAATTTACAATTAGTTTAACATTTTCTAACAAATAAGTCTGTTACTCTGCTGTAAGAACTAGGTTTACTTATTATTATTAGCTACTATTTTAGAAAAAGAAACGTTATTATACCAAATTTTGTGGAAAGTGTTCTTGGTGTGCACGAAATTCTCACTCAATCTTCCTTATCATAAGGTAAATTAAAATTTATAGTACTTTCATATTCTTTTACTTGTTGTGCTACAGAATCCAAGAATACCCATGGTTTTATTTATTATTAAATTATTTTTAATTATAGTAGCCCTAATCAGTGAATGAAATTATTTATTATATACATTTATACCGTGTTGTAGACAAAAATCCTAAACATTCCCTTTCCCGTTAACTGCGTTAAAAATGTTTACGTATTGTTAACCGTATACATTACGGTAGTATGCTACTGGTAAATATAAATAACCGAAAACAAAAAAATATATATAAATATCAATTCCTTTTTCCTATATTGATGTCAAGTTTCATTCATAAAATAAAGGTCTCTACTTCTGAAAAAAACTTTAAAAATATCAATCCCAATTCAACATATTTTTATAGAATCTTTTCGCAGCTATTTTCAATAGATTATATGGAACCAGATGACTGTTTTGAAATTTAAAAATTAGTGGTTTGTTTGGGAAAAATATATTCTTAATTTCTCTTTTTCACAACTCTCCTGATGGCAACATGTTTCATGTAAGAGTAAGACACGTTAACATTGGAAGCAGAGGAGTCGTACATTACGGAGACTGCTTTATAAGTGTTACAGATGGGAAGCGTAACTCTCTCTGATATAAAATACAGGGTGAGTCTCTACTGACTACATTAATTTTAACAGTTGATTCTACTTATTGAATGGAACACAAAAATGTATATAACCCCTTATCTGACTTTAACCGTTTAGCTGTAATGACGTATTTTGTGATTTTTTAAAATTACACGACTTGGTACTATTAGTTCGACGGTAAACACCAAACCAATGTATGTATGACATAGACATTAATATCATTTGAAAGAGAATTAAATTCCCTTCAAATTTAACATAGTACCCAAGTAATAACTCCTTATAAAACGTATATAAAATATTATTATAGTTAAAAATTGTTGTTTTCAGAATTTTTCCTTTAAACTTCAAGGCTCAATTAAACCAGTTAAATTTGCCGTTTTCGTATGTCCAATTACATAAAAAACTTCCTTATTTATTTATGTTTAAAATTATGTATAAATATTAAGGGGTCATAAGAGGAAAAATTTGAGAATTTCATAAAAATGTTGTTAAGGTACATTTACGATTGGCATCATCATTCGGTATTGGCTCTTAACACCAAATTTATCACTGTATTTGTCTTCAATTTCTTTACCAGCTGAATCTGTTGACTAAATCAGCTGACTGGGAATAACAATAGTAATAATCAGCTGATTTTTTTATTGTTTTATTGTAAAACTGTTTATTCATGTTCTTTTCAATTGTGCACTCCAAGTAAAACGTAACTGATGCCGTTAATGATAGATATCATTGTTGTTTCGAGTCGTTATGTTGCTTACCAATGAAAAATAGGTGGACATTATGTGGTTTACGGGTTCTGTGACTATAATGCAGCGGGAAGCCGTCACGATTACCGTCGCGTCGCCGCTATCCAAACAGAAGGCTTTTGAATGAATGCGGTGGTCGTAAGTGTAAAAATGCTGGTTTTTATTCATAAGAATGTTGTTAATGTACATTATTATGATTTATCGCATTGGTACTAAACATGAAATTAACTATTGCAAATCTGTATTTTGTTTAACAGCTGAATCTGTTAACTAAATTAGCTGATTGGGGATTCCGATAATTGTGATCAGCAGATGTTATATGAAAAATAAATACATAATTTATCATGTGTTTTACATATACTTGGTATCTCATCTGTCAACCGATGTTATCATTTTAGGAGATTTTGAAAGTGTCCACCGTTTACCCTGATACGCATGCGAAACCTATTCCTGAATTCCCTCACAGTAGCCTTCAAGTTCAGTTCATTGGGTAGAAGTTCATAAGCTTTCAAAATCCTGTTCCTTAACCCTTCTACATTTCGAACTGGTATGCGAAAAACTAAACTTAGTAGTCAAGAGGTATGATGTCTGGAGACCTCGGAGACCAAGCATCATCATCATCTTCCGACCAAGTTCATCATCTTCCGATCCACATGTCAAAAGTATCACTGATGTGCTGACGGACCTCAACGCTGAAGTGTGGGAGTGCTTCGTCTCCTTGGAAGATAATAAGCTGACGAAAATTCGAGTCTTCAAGGAGCGATGGTAATGTTTCAGCAAGAAAGTCCAGGTACTGAATGCCATTTAAGGCTGTTCGAAGGTCTACATAAGGTCTTATGAGCCAGTTTCCAATGACTCCGATCCAGACGTTTAATTTAAAACCTTACATGATTAGAAGATCCATGTACCAGGAACAGCGATGAACGTTAACAAAGGTAAGTTCATTCAGAGGCCTTCTGTTTGTATAGCGGCGACGGCACTCGCGACGGCTTCCTGCTGCATTATAGTTACAGAACCCGTAAACCACATAATGTCCACCTATTTTTCATTGGTAAGCGACATGACAACTCGAAACAACAATGATACCTATCATTAACGGCATCAGTTACGTTATACTTGGAGTGCACAATTGAAAAGAACATGAATAAACAGTTTTACAATAAAACAATAAAAAAATCAGCTGATTATTACTATTGTAATTCCCAGTCAGCTGATTTAGTCAACAGATTCAGCTGGTTAAGAAATTGAAGACAAATACAGTGATAAATTTGGTGTTAAGAGCCAATACCGAATGATGATGCCAATCGTAATAATGTACCTTAATAACATTTTTATGAAATTCTCAAATTTTTCCTCTTATGACCCCTTAATATTTATACATAATTTTAGACATAAATAAATAAGGAAGTTCTTTATGTAATTGGACATAAGAAAACGGCAAATTTAACTGGTTTAATTGAGCCTTGAAGTTTAAAGGAAAAATTCTGAAAACAACAATTTTTAACTTTAATGATATTTCATAAACGTTTTATAAGGAGTTATTACTTGGGTACTACGTTAAATTTGAAGGAAATTTAATTCCATTTCAAATGATATTAATTTCTATGTTATACATACATTGGTTTGGTTTTTACCGTCGAACTAATAGTACCAAGTCGTGTAATTTTAAAAAATCACAAAATACGCCATTACAGCTAAACGGTTAAAGTCAGATAAGGGGTTATATACAGTTTTGTGTTCCATTTAATAAATAGAATCAACTATTAAAATTAATGTAGTCAGTAGAGACTCACCCTGTATATCATCTGTTAATGCGCCAAGCCCGGTTGGCGTGAGATCACCCTCTGTATGTTTTTCATGGTTTGTTGGAAATATCCTTAATTTCCATATGTATAGGATGAAAAATAAATTAATTTCGATCAGTGTTCAGAAGAAAAATCATCGAGAGTTACATGACTTTCTTTAAAAATTGTTTTAAAGGTTAGTTTTCAGTGTAAGCTAAAGTGCATGATCGTGAACTCATATCACTTGGTAATAGTAACTATTCCTTACCTATAAACTGTCAATTAAGAAACCTGAGAAGCAAAGTAAATAATTTGTGAGGAAAAATAATCGCGTACAGGAGACAGGATCTGAGATGCCGCCGTGATGGAACCAAGCCAAATCGTCATGTTAAAAGAAACCCTTTTACGTAGTAGTGGTCATAAACGTTTACTCTTGAAATAAACTAAGGGTATTAAGGATGATTGCGGTTTAATCTTTTTCTGTGATTTAAGATAACAAAATCGCATAATAAATTCAAACAAATCAACTTAATTGAAGTTTGATGTCAAGGGAAATAATCTTAAATGATTTTATCATCAACAGTGAATAAAAAGATTTGTACAAACTACATTCTTTTAATACATTTACGTATTGAAAATATCATTTTCACTAAGAACAAAAAGAAACATATTAGCGGTATTAGCGGTGACAACGGTTTAATGGACATACCAAGTTTCCAGCCCGCACTTATCCATTCAATATATCAGATGTGCTATTGTTTAATATTTATTTATCTGTAGAACTACAATAATTGGGAGTAATTAAAGAGGATGAACAATGTTAAAATTAAATAAATTATCAATGATTTTTAAGGGATACAACCCTCAATAGATCAAAAAATATTACATTTTATATTAATTATAAGTATATTATATTATATTATATTATATTATTACGTTCGTATCCTTTCTCACACAATACTACAAGCAAGGATTATGGTATTGCTACACCTATTGATGTGTAAGAAAAGTTATGAACTTAACTTTTCATATTACTTAGAAATGAAATAAAATAAACAGTTTTTACTCTATTAAGAGTTGATCCTTTAACAATAAATGATAATTTATTTAATGTAAATTTTTTTTTATTAAATCCTCTTTAATTCCTCACAATTGTTTTAGTTTTAAGGGCAACAAATATTTTACAATATCACATGCGATATAGTGAATGGCTGAGTTCAGGTTAGAAACGTGGTATGTCAATTAAACATGACATATTACCAGCTTTAAGACATGATTAAGCCGTGTTATTATTCTGGAAACATTTGCCAAAACAGAAAAAAATATGCTCACGACTCGTGCATACGATATTCAGGCCTGGACTAGCATGACGTGGTTTTACAGTCGGTAGTAGGGACACGTTTGACGTTAATGTAGGTCGCCTACTTTTTGGTATCTTTTTACTGTAAGTCTTCGTAAAACTCGAGCTTTCTTTTTGTAATTAATTTTGTTTGTACATACAATTATAAAATCAAAATATTTTATTGATATATTTATACTAATTACACATTGAAACTAACTACATAATGAGTTTTGACAGGACTGAATCTGTATCATCATCAGAAGATCTTTGTAAAAATGTTATTGAGCTTATAATTGTTAACTTGTTAGAGTCAAGTCTTGGAATGGTCCTTAAACTCTGAAAATAAAATAAATGTCTGCTTCCTATACATTATTGCTATTCATTTGAAGTTTGTATTTTTTCTTTCATATAATAAAGCTTTTCACTGAAATAATTATATCTTAGATAAAATGTCTCACATCGATTATAAAGCCTCTCAGACTGCCCAGGACAAAGACTTTACGGCTCAATTTCCTCTTTACGTCCAGGTAAAACATCAGGGAAAACAAGGCTCATTTTGAACTTCTTTTATAATTTTAATTCTAATAAGAAATACTAATTTTAATTGATAGCAATTAATGTAATGATTGAAATATAAACCTTACGACTACCGATTGGTAAATCAAATGATGTTGTGGTTTGAATTTACAATCAAATTACTTTAATTATTATAATGCAATTGTGCGAGGACTGTCCAGAAAGTAACAGATGCTTTGTCTTTACATCTAGCCCAGTGGTCTCATCTCCGTGACTTATAGTGCGGCCTAAACCTCCACTCCTGTTCCAAATCTGAACCAAGTCTCGTTGCCGACCGATCACGCATTTCATTCTTACAGCGTTTCAAAATGGCGGTGTCCTTTGAAAATCCCGCTAAATTGATTTAACCTGATAATATTGCTTCTTTCAGTTCCTTACCATTTGCAAACACTTCCCTGCCTAAAAATTCCCTTAACCTCGAAAAAAATTAATTACTCAACACCAGACATGGGTTATACAGGTTCGTCCAAAAGTGTCTCTCTTGAGGCGGCAAAGTTCTGTGAAGTTGCTGCTGCTGCGTGGAGCGGGCGCCGCGTCGGCATGGATCAGCAACACTTTCTCCTAGAAATATTAAAACCAGCTGATCCCACCAGGCGTTGACATGCCTTCAACTATAAACCAAATATTTCCTATTAAAATAATCACGTTGTTGGCTATCATTAAATAATTGTTTGAATTTTAAACAATATCTTTACAGAAGGCTAATATGGGAATCCTTTTGGTTTTCTGGGAGAAGTCCAAATGAGTTAGGACAGAACGGATGCCTTGAAAATCTTCTCCGTGAAATGTTCTCTGTATGAACTATATGATAAAATACCGTATAAAGTAATCATGGTAAATGGTCCAATAGTGTGCGAATCCATAAAAAAAATGTGTCGTTGGTGTGCATATTTTTTTTTTATTTTATGGATTCGGTAAACAAAAAACAAATAATAAATGCACAACAACATGTTTTTTTTAAAATACAGGAGATGTGAAGTCCCCTTTGCTGTTTTTTATAATTTATTTTTACTATCATTAGTATTATGTATTTTATTTTTAGGGAAGCAATATCCTTGTAATTAAAAACTCAGGGTCGTGATTTCAAGAACTTCAATGTTTGTGGATTTTCTATTTGACTATCATTATTTATTGTAAACTATAGTTTATAATTTTTTACTTTGCTAAATTTTTATAGAATATTATTTCAAAACTCTTCATTGATTTGCTGTCTACTTTACTGCGTAAATTATGTTTAGTTTTGATTTTTATTTCTAAACCATAAGGAAATGAATGATTGCCAAATCAGAGTTCTAGGCCATGACTAAATCCAATTTAATTCTGACGTATTTAACAATTGAGAGTGTACGAAGACTCAAGATAACAATTATTCACTTTAAGACTGATGTAATCAGGTGATAGCATAGCAGTATCTATATTGTTGGCTGCAGTAGATATAGTGGCACCACCAATGTCACAGCTCATTGAACACTATAATGGGTCTACGAAGCTAATAACGTTGTAAAACTGGTTTTATAAATCTTTAAAAATAGTTTTTATAATTTATAGATTTTTTATGACAACTATAAATTAAGCTACAGAGTAATAATTTCTATGACAGTATCAATTTATTTCATAAAATATATAGCATAGTTTTTTTATAGTCCTAAGTAAATATCTGGTGAACGATATTAATGAACAAAGGAGTTATTTATTCCTTGCACCTTAGTAGATAGTTATTTATTACAATATTTTGTCATATCTGAATAAAATTCTGCATAAAACATGTTTAAGTTTTACAAGCCTTGCCAGCATAAAACAATATCTACGAAGTTTTCATTTTCGGCAACTACAACCATCTCGACACCATCGTGGTCGACGCCCGAAATCACGGATTCGTCTCACTATAATATTATTAATTATTAAAGATTTTTTTATGAAAAAAACTTTAATAAAGAATGCATCCTAGTAATATGTTCCTACTTTGGAGCGTAAGTGGGTAAGACTTTAAACTTCTAAACATATTGACCTACTTTTATAATTTGGTTACGATTTTTGCGAACATTTGCCATCACTGATAATAGGCCAGTAAAATTAGATCAAAAATTGGTCATGCCTGGACAAAATTCCCGGAAAGCTGGAAATCGCCTTAATCTTTCCGTTTTACATCCAAGAATATGAATTCGAAGTTTGTCCCATTTTTCCTGGTGTGCTTCCGACCTGGGACCACAAAAATATCAGAGTTTTGGGCCATTTTTTATTCTTTTGCAAATAAGTAAAAAACCGTTTATTCTACATAAAAAGTTTAAATACAAGAATTGTAGAGGACAAAATTCTGCGTTTATTGAGTACCTTCTGATAAAGATACTTTGAATAGTAATTGATTTATGGTAGGTTAAATAAAGGGTTTTGGCGAATTCCTCTTTTAGGGAAAGAGCTATTACTGTAGGTCTCATGGTAAGACCTAAGCCCGAGACCATGATAACTTTTAGTTTTGGGGCCCTCAGAAGCTAAAAACACCACTCATTCGAATTTCCATAAATATATATATACCTATATATACGTATATAAATATATATATCTATATATTTGTTAGTTCGATAACTCTCTTAAAAATGGTCCAATCTTCTTGAAATTCGGCACAGACTTGTAAAATAGCAATTATTTTGACGAGTTAAAAATTCAGCCGGATCGGACCATCGGAAGGGGGGGTTATGGGTAATAAATCCCTAAAAATGGAGTTTTTCGGATTTTTCAGGTAGAAAAATAGAAATAATCTGATTTTGGTTTACACCATTGGACTCAGCTCGAAAAAACAAATAAAATAGTATTTTGAATCATTGCTCTATGTCCATTGGTTCCCGAGATACTGAAAGTGGTAAACACAGTACGTTGTCCCAATGTTAACCTTATGGGAAATAAATAAAATTGTATATCTCGCTTATTCCTCAACATATCCTAATACAACTTGATATATGGCTTCATCTAGTTAAGGTCTAATTGATTATGTCATAAAATCTACAAATTTATATAATCCTGAGGCAGCAAACCTACGTACTCACTTTCCCAATGTTAACCTTATGGGAAATCAATAAAATTGTATAGTCTGCTTATTTCCAATATATCTTAATAAAACTAGTTATGTGGCTTTATCTAGTTAAGGTCCACTTGATTATAGTCTAAAATCCCCAATTTTATAGATTCCTGAGGCAGCAAACCTGCGTACTCATCTCCACAATGTTGACCTTTGGGAGGAAAATAAACGTGTGTAGCTTGCTTGTTTCTCAGCATATCTCGTTGAAACTCAGTACCATGTGGCTCAATATAGTTTGGATATTTTGGATTATACTCTAAAATCTGCTATTTTTACATTTTCCTTGTCAGGAAACCTGCATACTCACTTATACCATGTTATTCTTATGGAGAATATGTTTGCATGCTTATTTACGGACATAATTTGATTTTATTTGGTACGAGGCTTTATCTAAAACACTTATTTGAGCATTTTGAATCCGTTGAGTATGCAGGTCTGCTGCAACAGGGGTATTTTTCATGTTTTATCATCAATTGTGAAAACTTGTAAGATTTTTATGTTTTAATTTCGTTTTCTGGTATTATTGGCATCACTGTATTCAACATAATAACATGGTATAAGTGAGTATGCAGGTTTCCTGACAAGGAAAATGTAAAAATAGCAGATTTTAGAGTATAATCCAAAATATCCCAACTATATTGAGCCACATGGTACTGAGTTTCAACGAGATATGCTGAGAAACAAGCAAGCTACACACGTTTATTTTTCTCCCAAAGGTCAACATTGTGGAGATGAGTACGCAGGTTTGCTGCCTCAGGAATCTTTAAAATTGGGGATTTTAGACTATAATCAAGTGGACCTTAACTAGATAAAGCCACATAACTAGTTTTATTAAGATACATTGGAAATAAGCAGACTATACAATTTTATTGATTTCCCATAAGGTTAACATTGGGAAAGTGAGTACGTAGGTTTGCTGCCTCAGGATTATATAAATTTGTAGATTTTATGCCATAATCAATTAGCCCTTAACTAGATGAAGCCATATACCAAGTTTTATTAGGATATGTTGAGGAATAAGCGAGATATACAATTTTATTTATTTCCCATAAGGTTAACATTGGGACAACGTACTGTGTTTACCACTTTCAGTATCTCGGGAACCAATGGACATAGAGCAATGATTCAAAATACTATTTTATTTGTTTTTTCGAGCTGAGTCCAATGGTGTAAACCAAAAACAGATTATTTCTATTTTTCTACATGAAAAATCCGAAAAACTCCATTTTTAGGGATTTATTACCCATAACCCCCCCTTCCGATGGTCCGATCCGGCTGAATTTTTAACTCGTCAAAATAATTGCTATTTTACAAGTCTGTGCCGAATTTCAAGAAGATTGGACCATTTTTGAGAGAGTTATCGAACTAACAAATATATAGATATATATATTTATATACGTATATATAGGTATATATATATTTATGTAAATTCGAACGAATGGTGTTTTTAGCTTCTGAGGGCCCCAAAACTAAAAGTTATCATGGTCTCGGGCTTAGGTCTTACCATGAGACCTACAGTAATAGCTCTTTCCCTTAAAGAGGAATTCGCCAAAACCCTTTATTTAACTTACCATAAATCAATTACTATTCAAAGTATCTTTATCAGAAGGTACTCAATAAACGCAGAATTTTGTCCTCTACAATTCTTGTATTTAAACTTTTTATGTAGAATAAACGGTTTTTTACTTATTTGCAAAAGAATAAAAAATGGCCCAAAACTCTGATATTTTTGTGGTCCCAGGTCGGAAGCACACCAGGAAAAATGGGACAAACTTCGAATTCATATACTTGGATGTAAAACGGAAAGATTAAAACAATTTCCAGCTTTCCGGGAATTTTGTCCAGGCACAATGTTAATTTTATTGGCCTAGACCCAATTTTTTTTGGAAAAATATTAAAATAATAAAATTGTTTTGTTAAATATCAATACTTTAATGGCCTCGTTTAGTTGTAAAATTAAAGTAATCCACTAACTAGCTATTACTACCAGATCAATATTTTATCCCGTATTTCACATATACTTACGTTAATACATAAGTTAATTTTTTATGTTATGAAGATTTTCACTATGGCACAAAAACATAAATACATTGGATCAGACTTGTACCGTTGAAACACTGTTCAATCCATGATTTAATACACTACAACCAATCTGATCGGTAAAATTATCTTTGAATAAGCAAGATACACCATTACATGGATTTAAAACCGTACTAGAGATTGTTTCCATTTTTATTTGCTGAATGATAAATGGTAATATGTAAAAAAGGTAATAAATTCTAAATACCTTAATTGGTCTTAACACTTAATAGCATAAAGTACAGAGTATAAACATATTGCGTTAAAAAGTACATGTTTTATGTATCTTAACGTGATTTTTTATTATTGTCGAGTCTAATTTCGTTCCAGTCTTTTTATCTTACTGCATCAAGCATTCAATGAATTTTTATAACACGTTCAAAAAAGAATTTTTATACTAATAATAAAAAATATTCGGAATTATTAAGTTATATTGTTAGGTTATCTAACCCTCAACATGAGTATATCTTTATAAAAACTAAATGCGCATTTGTTTTTAAAATCAATGTCGGTAACTAGGTATAAATTATCATATGTTTAACCAAATAATAATCTTAAAAACAAACAATTTAGAAACTTAAAACAAAATTAACATTATAAAACTGGATCATCGTTATCTTTAAAAGGAAATAAAGTTTTCGTAACATTGTAACCAAAGTACTCAATATCAACTAAGCGAAGGATTAAAATTTCAGAGAAAATGCCGGCCTCTACATCATCATTATGTATTAAGAACATTAATATTAATGAGTTGTATATTGCTTAAGTACTCGGAAAGATTCGTGGCTTGGACTTGGTAATTTATTATTAAGAAGCTTTGCTAACTGAAAACTTCGTTATACCTGGAGAAAATTCTGCATAAAAAATTTTCGAGTTTACAAGTCTTGCCAGCATAAAATAACATGTACGAAGTTTTCTTGTAAGCAAGTAAATTAACAATTGAAGGCATTTAGAATGAGTTTTTTAATTTCTCAGTTTATTCACTGTTATCATTATTTAGATATCACAGTAATGTTTTCATTCAAGATAATATGCTACATGTATTTATTTTAATAGATTATATTGTTGGATAGGCGTAATTTGTTTGTTTTGTTATCGGAAATTGTAAAAACCAATTCGATTGAGAAACATACAGTAGAGCAAGGTTAAGGTTTGCACGTTTTGAAGTTTTCTGGCAAAAAGCCTTAAAAATACTATTATTGTTTTAAATAACAATTTATTTAAACTCACTATGATCTCTGTGACCACTATACGTTCTTCATTAGTAAATACATTTAACCTTCCTCGAAACTCGTCCGGGAAGAATATTGTTCACTGGAAATTATGTTCAGTGAGCATAATAATTTTTGATCAGCGATCATTATTGGTTACAGACTTTAATGACCGGTAATAGCTTATTATGACAAACAATTTTGGTATAATTTAGATTTTATAAAGTAATTAAGTAGCGAGTACGTTCTTTGCAAACGTTTGCTAAGTGCGGACAAGACTTAACTCTCTGAAATCTGGCCACAATGCGATCACGTGATTGTAAGAGGAACCGGATTATAACTTGTGTCCAGTTGTTTCTGGTTGTTGTAATCTCCTCCATTTTCTATATGAAACGTCATTTAACAGTTATAGAATACAATCTAAAAATTGAATAAAAATAACAATTCAAACTGAAATAAATTAGATTTTGCCAATTTTTAACATTGAGTTTTTGCAATAGATTAGAATTAATATTTTATTTTCGTTGAATTCAATACACACTTCAAGAAATGCATTTTTATTTTCTGTAAAATAAAAACCATATAATAATTAGAATGCCAATTATGAATAAAATATAACTTCCTTCAACTTATCAAATCAACTAAAGTAACTTTTTTATAACTTTCCTTAAAGCATTAGTTTTAAGCTACAGAACTGCAAGTTTCAAATAATTTGTTCTTTTTATAATCTAGGTACACACAAGCTAAACGTCATAGCTGATTTCAACTTTCATACATCGGTTAAAAAAAAAAACTAGGGTTAAGTTTGATAATATAATTTTCTGAATACGAGGTCAAAATGAACATTTGTTAAAATTGAGGAACTTGATTAGGGTTGATTTTTATTTGATTCACTTTGCTTTTGATTGCAGTATATTGCCTTGTAATGAGTTTCAAGCAGTAAAGTTAATGGAAAGGTCCAAGCACAGTAGTATCACAAAATAAACCTTCATTACCCCACAATGTTGGTTTCTTTTCACATAAGGATTTGGCACTGTTCCATTACTGCAATGTATTTTAAGTCCCAACTTCTTCTTCCAAATGAAATGAAAACACTAATCCTTTTGTTTTTGTAAATTAATTTAATAGCAATTAAACTAATGCTTGACAAAAAATTGTCAAACTACAATTCATTTAATTTTTTCCTAAATTAACAAAACATTTGTATCAAACTAACAATTTGCTTCAATGGCATTGTGAACACAAAAGGCTAAAAGTAACGATAAGAAAAAACATTACTTTGTCGTAAATATGCTGATAGTTCTTTATCCATCTATAAAACAAAACAATAATAATTATCAAACTAGCCTATGACCAAAAGTTTGAATGTAATAATATATTTCACACAATTTATGTGTAGTAATAATGTAATTTGACTGCATGTGCTTAACATTTAACAATAAAATATTCAAAACTTTATTACCGTGTGGAACACCAAGCCTGAGCCGTAATTCTTGTCATAAAATGGGCTCACACCTCAATAAAGCTTTGTTAAGTTGTAATCCAAGCCACAAGCTCTGAATATAATATAGATTGGGCTTACTAAATTTCTCATTGCAAAATAGAAGATTAAATTGATAAAATCATAATCAAATTCAATATTAATATTCCATAGTAATTATCTGCTTGTGATACCCCAAAGTGTTCTAATGTTTGTTATTATACTGTGAGACGAGTATTGTGTTAATTAAATCTTTCGGTCGCGGAGTCTGTACAAAACGTCATTTTAAAACTTGAAAGAAAAACTGGACAAACTCAAATACCCCCGTTGCAGCAAACCTGCATACTCAGCGAATTTCCATTGCAAAACAACATATTTCAATCCAACATAGCGAGATTTGACATGTTTTTGTAAGCTCCATAAGAATAACATGGGGAATGAGTATGCAGGTTAGCTGCTACGGGTATATTAAAACTGGGTGGTTTTAATTCAATATTTAGTAGGTCTGAACTAGGAGAAGCCATTTACCAAGTTTTATCAGGATATGTTGAGAAATAAGCGAGATAAAGAATTTTCTTTATTTTTCATAAGGTTAACATTGGGACAACGTACTGTGTTTACCACTTTCAATATCTCGGTAGCTAATGGACATAGAGTAGTGATTCAAGATACTAAATTGTTTGTTTTTTTGAGCTGAATTCAATGGTGCCAACAAAAATTGGATTATTTTTATTTTTTTACGTAAAAAACTCAAAAAACCCATTTTTGGGGGGGTTTCATACCCTTTACCCCCCCTTCCGATAGTCCGATTGGGCTGGATTACGAACTCGTCCGAATAATTACTACTTTACACATCCATGCCAAATTTCATTAAGATTGTATCATTTTTACGCGAGTTATCGTGCTTAAAGACACCTATATATATATATATATATATATATATATATATATATATATATATTTATGAAAATGAACGAATAGTGTTTTTTGCTTCTGGGGCCCCAAAACGAAAAGTTATCATGGTCTTGGGCTTAGGTCTTACCATGAGTACTACGGTAACAGCTTCTTCCCTATAGGGGAAATTCGCTAAAACAGACATACACTTACAAAAAAAGGCTAAGGGGAAATATTTCTATTGAATAACATAATACGTGTTTTGGCTACGATTTCTAATAAAATTAAACACACATTTAAAACTGAAGTAATAACTAATTATAATCAATCAAAATAGCCGTACGATGTTTAATATGACAGACTTAAAAATTTAATTTTAGCGAACCATAGAGTAGCAATGAGTTGAAAACATACCAAATACATTTTTAATAAGTGCTGTTTGACAGGACAATGAGCAGATAATGAATGAAAATATATAACTCAGTTGATCCGTTGATCCGAAATATGTAGAAAATCAACAGTCCGTTTCAGTAGGAAAACTCACTCACTATGGTATATCATAATATTTACGGAGTAGGTGGATGTGTTTTATTCGAGTACAATATCTTATGCTGTATATTTTAAAAAATCATTTATATTTATTCCGAGTCTCTTTAGCTCTTCTATGCAAACTATATTCATTATTGCCTTCAACAGAGGAAATTCACACATATTTAGCATCGAAATACATTTACATACCGTATTACTCGACTCTTAATAAAATTTAATCTAAGTAATCTTTTTATCGGAGTTTCAAATTTTCTTCCGCCATGATATTGTGGAGTGTTTACCTTATTCTTCCGTCCTGGAGACACGTAGTTTTTTATTTATTTAAAATTATCATTAAATTAAAAGCTTTCATTGGGCTGCACAGACCTATAAAATTCATAAAAAATCCAACTTTGTACCTTGTCTGCTTTGTCCTACATAATATTCCTTCAGACTGATTTATTTTTATTATGAACGTCGTACTTGATGGATGTAGCTGGAGTTTAAGTTATTTTGAATACATTTACCATAAAAAATGGGATATTTTACTCATGGGTGCAGGACACCATGATTGAAATATCCCATGTTATAAGCATGTTTTGTTTGCATATTTTTATTGTTTCTTGAGCTTTTGCTCCAAACACATTATAATATTTAAATAACTCATTAATTATCCCTAAACCTAGCATATTTTGACGTACGCGCAGGTTATATAGTAAGAGGTTTTATGAGTAATCTACAAACAATTACAACACAATTATTTTCAAGAATGTATTCCTTCTATTAATATAACTACTTATGCGTGGTATTTTTTATATCAATTAATAAGCGTATGACCATAGTCGAGATGACGTTTCAGATTAAGCAAGATTCAACTAATGCCCAGGACAATCAGGACGTGATAGAAAGCAGAGTGCTTCGTCAACATTACGATATCCCAGTTAAGATAATTGCAAATAATCCTAAATTTATATTGTTTTCTATTCAGGACCTAACATTCACTTGATGAAATCGTAAAAAGTAAGAGAAATAATACAAATTTGTTTTCCCACGAATCTAAATTTTAAAAAGAACAAATTGTATTAACAACCAAATAAATCGTAAAAATATTTTACGGGAATGGTGAGGACCTACGTAGAATTTGTTCACCGACCATTTACTTGCTAACGCCAAACGTGCTATTTTGCCCCTTCGATATTGATATGGAGCAGTTTTTTTACCATCGGAATGAACCAGGTCCTGTATCTTATTGAAATGGGTTTTTGATGCAGATTATTAAAATAATATATATTATTTTAATATAAAGCTATAATAAACTGTAACAGCAGAAGGCTTTCAATTAATTTTAAATGATTTACATTAATCTTAACATTAACTTTCATATTTCAAGTAACAAAAATATAAAGATCACACTCGATCTACACCCATCTTATACTACTTCCTCTTTGAATATCATTAAGTTCTGCCCAATATAAGGGTTTGGTAAAAGGTTAAAACAGCCTACAATTTAAAGATAACCTTGAAAAATAGTGGGAAGGAGAGCCAAGACAATTAAATAATGAAGCAATCTATAATTAAAACCTTGACAGAAGGCATTTAAACAGATTTATGACAAACATTTGCAAGGCTTAAGTATCTCACGCCCTAACATTACTGTCAGGGGCGGAACAAATAAATATAAACATTTTATCTTATAGAATTAAAAAAAAGATTACATTTAAAAACATAACCGTTTAACTTAATTTACTAAACCGTAAAAAAGCTATTGAAAATAAAATAAAAATTTTTGACGGTAGTTGATTATGTACTTCTATTATATTTTAAGAAAATATATTTACGAATGAATTTTTAAAACATTTTTGAATATAAAACTTCGAAGTTTTTGGGCATGTTCAAGTTTTAGCATCTTTGGTGTGATATTACATCAGTGTTATAATTCCAGCAAATTTGGAGTTTAGCTTTAGTAATGTCCAATCACCAATTGGGATAAAACCCAGGTGCTGTTTGTGTTTTAGTTTCAGACCGTATTTCATCTTCTTCAACGCCAAGTCACGTAAGGGCAAGGGGCGAGGTAAAGGAAAGCGAAACAAACACAATCAGCTGGACACTAAGTTGTAATCTTGTTTCACATTCAGCGAAAATCTTACAAGCTCATAGTTTTATGTGTCCTATTTAGGTAAACTACTTTTTTAAGATAGTAAGCAAGATAATGTTTTATTCTTAGAAGATGAAAACATCGTCATACGACATAATGTATTATTTTACTAAAGTATAGGTCATCGTAATGCTTTATAATGTAACCTGATGTAAAAAAATGTAAAATGCTAACTGCTGATATGATGGTAATTAGCATTTGATAAAAAACCCAACTGGTTCATTAATAAATTGTATAGCCTTTTATGAAAAAATATAAAATTGTATAACCTGCATAAATATTAGTATAATATAAACCACCTTATATATCATACCGAAGAAAGAATATTTTATAATGAGAAACGTCTGAAGTTGTTATCTAAGTAGGCCAGATAATTAAAACATATAATAGGGCAAACCTCGTAAACGCCCATCATATTGTGATTATTAAATATTTTTCTACTTCCCCTGAGAGTAATTTAAATCCAAGTCTGAAACACTGAAAAAACCTGTGCTACTTCCTGCACCAAAAAACCTGTGCAGGCCAAATTTTTTGTACAATTAGAATTTTTTTTGGCACATGATAAAAAATTTGGTAGCTACCTGTTTTTATTAAAAAATATACCCTTAATCAATGAATTATGCTTAGGCAATTTGTGGAGCTAAAGAAGACAAACATTTTTACAATTCTACACCAATTTGAGTTCTTAAGTTTAGAGGTTACGGAGATTAGCTAGTTAAAGATAGGCAATTACCATGCAAGCTATGAAGATTTATCGGTATAGGCCCATTTCCCAAGGTTTTTAGCCGCTAACCAAATCGTTATAAAGACAAAACCCTCAGATTACGGATTTATTTCTATTTAATTTATCTTTAAAATGAAACAAATTTGAAGCTTCTAGCCCGAAAACATTTCCTAAATTTGTAATTTGTAAAAATATTTCCAATTAACTTTAGGATAAAAAATCTTGAATTAATATTTACATATAAATTTAAAGTCGCTGCCATTTTGTTTGGAATTAACTTTTTGAGGTACAGTTTACGGCATTGTGTTCAACTAATCAAGGCCTTTTATTCGATGTACATTTAAACCTATGCTTACATTGAATACTTTCTCTTAACTCCTAGGGGCCAGGGGGCCGCTCCCCTGATGGAGGAGCGGAAAATCGAGAATTGCTTATAAATATGGGATTTATGATAAATATCTTGTTCTAAAGTTATACTATACCGTCTCTATGTTGGAAAAGAAAACAATAGACCATTTATGGAATGTTTAACGTCTGTATTAAACTTTAAAGCACAGTTTGCATGGAAATTGCCTATCTTAGGCTAGCAATATCTCTGTAACCACTAAAATTTTAGAGAACTCAGATGGGTGTCAAATTTTAGAAAAGTTTGTCTACTTTATTCTCAAACATGGTTTAGGTTAGGTAAAACTGTTTCCTTAAGGGTGATTTTTTTACTAAAAAAAGTAACTAGATTTGGTAGTTTTTTCGCATCGTCTAAAGTGTCTCTATGAAATATTTTATCATCATTTTCCAACATTATCATCATTATATATCTGCCATTATTATCCAACAATCATTAATAATTAACGATTATTTCAAACTGGGTAACTTCCACATATTAATGTTGTTAAATACAACCATTTAACATTTATAGCTTGTGTGGAATAATTTAAATATGATAAATTGGCTATAGGTTTCTAATCTGCGTTATTTATCAAACGGAATCATGTGTCTACTTCGTGGTATACCCTTCAACAATCAAGGAGGTCGCTGCCTAAGATCCAGTATCCTACTAACAGATTAATGCCTTGACGAAAATATTTTTTTTATTTTGATCTGCATTATTTTTTTACGTGCAGATTATTCCTTGAATTCTATTCAGAAATGACAAAGAAATAAATTTTTTGTCGTAAAATGGGTTTTAATTCTATAAATATTAAGGCCACTTGTTTAGTATAAAAAAAAAACAATTTTATTTTTTTTTTAAGTTAACCCTTTTAGTGCCAGGATCTCGTAGCGAGACGCGCACACTAACTACCGCTAGTGCCGGGATCTCTTAGCGAGATCCTGTCTCTAACTGCATAGAATGCCAGGATCTCGTAGCGAGACGTTCACATTTTTATACATATAAAATATATTTTTTCGTTTTTACTGGCTGAAATTCGTGCCAAATGCCTTTCTATAGTCAAATCTTTCGTTTCATGTGACGTTTTTCCTGAACTGCCTTTATGGTTAGCTGAAATGACGTACTGAAATGCAAACAGCTGTTGGCAGACAAATAACCATGCATTTCATATGGCGGTGATGCAACTTCGTTTGTGTAATTTTTAGGCTATGTTTTTGTTTTACCTATTGGGTTATAATTGAAATATAGTTTGTATTTTGTTATTGTGGATCTTTTTAAATGTTAAATGATGTTCCTAGTGTAAATATGGAATACGAATACTGTTTTAAGTAGGTTGCTTAGAGACGTTGTTCAACTCTGCATTGTTGCAAGATTATCGTTTTATGTTGTTAATTCATAACCTATTACAGTAAATTGATCATTTATACATAGTTTTTACTTGTTTTTTACGTAGTTTCACATAAAACTAATAAAAATTGCATCAGAGTAAAACCTAAATATGTTTTTTTAGTGTAAACATAAAAAATGAGTATGATGCAACATTTTTTAAAAATTTATTAACATTTATTTTTACCAGAAACTTAAAATTTGTCTTTCTTCTTGTCATTTATAAATAATAGAAGTATTTAGAAACAAATAAAAAAAGATTTGTTAAAAAATGTTAATAAATAAATTTTTGGTGATTTTTTTCCCAAACCCTTACACTTTTGCTAAAAAGGGCCTGGCACTTCTTGCAGGTAACAATGAAAAAATGTCCGGCACTTCTTGCACCTACATTACAATTTTTTCCGGCACTAAAAGGGTTTTAATCAATTTTGTAATGTTTTAAATGAAAAGGAAAGTTTAATTTTATGAATAATGTAGTACCGCGTTTAGAATACGAGCCCGTTTTAAAACTTTGTCGAAATTCCACTTGAAGTAAGTATTCATAGAAAAGTATTAACAGAAAAATAAAAGTATTTTACATCTAGTATTAACTTATAAAATGTCTATATTAACGAATTATGAGGGGGTTTCTAAAATAATGTAGTTACTAAAGTATCAAACCTTGGTCTCTTATACAAATAATTGCAAAATTTATAACAGTAAACAAACTACTATAGTTATTAACTTTTTTTAACAAACCTAGAAATCTTACGTGAATATAAAATTTAAAAAAAGAATTACATCGGCATGTACATGGCCAGCACATGTGGCTGGAATTACATCCAGCTACATGGAGGTTACGAATTGTGGATAGTTTTAAGTGGTGGCATGTGGATGCGGTGTTCCCTGTAACGTCCGCACTAGTAACTTATACTTCATTCATAACCATCCTCACAATTAGACCAGTCCGAAAGTGAAGTTGGCGAGATCGTGATTCGGATCCGACGTTAAACTGTTGGTCGCCTAGTTGCCACTGGCTGTTGGGCTATATTAATTAACTGTCTAAGGTACATGTTGGCTTTAGTCAGTAACAATATTACTAGAACGCGTCGCATATCCTTCACTCATCTGTCATTTATACTTGGCTTAAATTCTTTACCTGGGTAGGCCACCATTTCAATTCTTGTAACTACATTTTTAAGGTTACTTAGTAGTTTTTAATAAAGACTTGTCACTACTTTGCTGAAAGCTAAAAACTTACAGACAAAAGATTTACTAAAGAGTCAAGTTCCATTGTATGAAAAAGGGTTTTCTTGCACCCAACGAGGCGTTAAAAATTATATTTGGTAAACTATTTCAGAAGTATACAATAACAATTAATAACAAATGAAACAATTATTCGCGTTCAACGTTGCCTTGACGTTGTACACTACTTGAAGTTTTAATCAGATTGTTTTCAACCTCCTGTATAAATTGGCCCTGAAGACTGTGAATTTGTTTGAATGACTTGGATAAATTAATAAATAATTAATAATTAATAAATTCAATGATTATACAGCTGCAAGATTCTAATAGTAACTTTTTTAAGTGTAAATATTTCAATAATGGTAATAAAACACCGGCAGGCTGGAACGCTTCTTTTCCGTCAAAACACAATGAAGTATAATTCTACTATTTATAGTTCATAACATTATATATTATGAATTGCATCAATAATGTGTGTGTGGTTAAGGAATAGTACCTTTTTAAACAGGCCATTTATTTTCTTAATTTTCCCCGGATTTATAGGGAAATAACATTTAAAATGGGTTTAGCCATTTAAAGTAAGCGAGCAATTATCTTCGTACAACATTGTTTGAACGTTGCTTTACAACGCGTGGCTGTGATGTGCGCCACAAGCCTGTGTGATAAGTTGTTGCAGTTTATGGAGCGGAACTAGAATTACGGCTCTTGGTCGGTTAACAATTTACACATTGCACTGTTGCAGTTTGTCAGAGACTTGTTTTATAGTTTCAAAGATGTGGAAACCCTTATGATGATTAATTTCTAAGGACTCTTGAATGTAAAAATCAACGAATTTGACAAACTGTATATTTTACTGATCAGAGCAAAAACGTGTTATTATTAATTTAACACATAATGATTAAATTATCATAAGAGGTGACTCCAATTAGTTGCAAAAGACGTTGTCCAGAAACGAAATATACTTAATTTACATTCGGCGAAATAAGCTTTCAAACAGTATATCGATTAAAAAATGATTAATAACGATTATATTTGTATGAGTGACATCAATTGAATCCCTATTATAAAGCTTGAATTTTTATGGTTGAAAAAGGGGAAAGAGGAAAACTTGTGTTCTCTAAACCCTAATGTATCCAATTTTTGGTCACGAATCCCTTCCTATTAAGCTAACTGTTGATCTAATGCCCAAGATTAATGAGAGTTTTTACGGAACAATAACTCTCTTTTGATATTTGAATAATTTTTAATTCATTAAAAGTCATTTTATAGTTACTTCAACTAACAAGGGCAATTTGATATTTAATTTCGCTATTTTAAGAATTTATTGGTAGTTAAAATTCTCAGACACTCAAAAATTGACTAATATTGCTTAACGTTTGTCATTTAATGCAGTTTGATTTTTTTTATATTCGGAACTCTCAAATTCAGTTTTTACTTAAATTCTATCATCCAAATCGTTAGTTCCCGGCTAAAAGTTTTGATTTGTGCCCTTTGTATACTTTTTAAAGTTATTAAGTATTGAGCTCTAATTGTTTGTTAATTTTATTTAAGTGGAGCTGGATCATGATCTTACAACTGCTTAGCAAACATTTTTGGATATTTATTTTAAATTTTTAAATGGCTAAAAAATCAACTGAAATCTTATCATATAGCCCTATTAAAATAGGCTGTAAAATAAATACCGAGCTTATGTTTCATATTTTTATATGATAACGCAAAAATATGATTTACTAAGCATCACCCGTAGCATACAATGATTTATTGGCATAGACATCGTTCATTCATAATAAAAATTTTTATAATTTAAATTATAATACCAGGACTTTTGAAATAAAACACCGTTAGTTATTTTAGTAACTAGTGTATTGAGTATGTTATTCTATTTCAGTAATTTATAGGAAGAAGAAAATGCTTTTGGTGTAATAAGAGATTCAATAAATCGTGCGGTTTTAAGTTTAAGGTGGTACATAAATCGTCGTTAAACAAAGCCTTGCTGTTCCCTTTGTTATGTTTGTCCAAGAACAGTAAATCTTTTATTTATTTACTTACGTCTGTGACCATTTTCACAATTTTGCAGCACAAAACAGTTTAACGAGTTTTTTTTTAATATCAAATGGATGAAAATTTAATGAAAATAAAAACATAAAGCAAAGCAATGAGAGCGAGCATTTTAGTGGATCAAAGTGAACTTAAAATCGAAGAAACTAATTTACATGCAGGAATTGGCAGGAATTGTAAAATAATAATGATTCATTAATATTAAACAGTTAAATTACGTTCATGAAAATTGCAGAATGAATCTGAGCTTCAATTACAGAACATTCAGAACAAAAAAAGGAAAGGTTCACATTAGGTCAATTTAAAAATGCTTAAGAAAATACCACAATTTAAATAATTCCATGGAGGATCGCGATGGAAGCAGAGAAATAGTACATGGAAAAACAAATGCATCACTCAAAAACATGTGTGAATTATCTAAAGTGCATCTGGAGATCATGTGAGATAAATCTATAGAACATTCAGAATACAAAAGCGAAGGTGCAGGTCTAGATTATAAAGTTATATGCACCAAGAATTTAAAATAAAATAACAGGATTACCGTTCTCAAATACTTATATTAACATTCACACAAATGCTATTTAGTTTTTATTTGTATTATTTTAAAAAGAGATAAAATACTTTTGGTGAAATAAGAGTATCAATAAATCGTTTGGTTTTATCTTAAAGTGGTACTTAAATTGTAGCTAAAAAACCTCGATGAATCCTGGTTTGTGTTTGTCTGAGAACAGTTAATATTTGGTTATTTATTTATAGCAATAACCATCCTCACGATTATGGAGATACATCTTTAGAACATTCAAGGTAAAAAATGAAGGTGCAGATCTAGTATATTAAAAATTACATGCACCAAAATATTGTTTCACCATTTTAATCATTGCAAGGATGGAAGCTATGCAAGCAGAGAAATGAAAAAAGCGCCTACGTGAAAAAGCTACATGCAGCGGGTAAACAATGCTAAACTACAGCAATAATATAATAAAGACATTAATTTAAAATATGTGCTACTATCTAAACTTTTTCTGAAAAAAAAACTATTTTGATCACAGATCGGATCAAGTACAGTATAGATATCGATCACAGATCCATAATCATCTGTATTATTATTTTAGGAGGATTTAGAAAACCAAGTATTGTATTTAATTGGTAAAGTAATAAATGTTAAACTTATTTATCCTTATAAATAACATTTTTGTAAAGAATGTCCATTTTGTAAAGACATTTTGTAAAGAATGTCCTTACATTCTTTAAGAAATGTAGATGTTGTATAGAACAGAAAAGTGGATTAAACTAATCCACTTAACTTCAACCAAATGTCTTTTCTTACTGACGATCCATTTACATTATTTATGTATTAACTCGCAAAAAAGAGATCTTCTTAGATAGGTCTATTTTAGTAATCAGCATGTATTAATTTTCTTCACGGTATTTGTTTGCCTTATAGAAATTAAGGGTTAACGTAGTTTTGATCCAATTAATCAGAAAGGGCTTTTAAAATAAATTAAATTTTGTGAGTAGCATGAGGAATTTTATACATTTTATAAGCTTATAACTACCATTTAGTATCAAAGAATAAACAATTTGAAAAAAAATATTCTTTTAATACTAAACATTTCCTACTCGATAACAACGAATTTTGTAACAGATTATGACTCAAAAAAGTCTATAAAAATATTGTTTAAAGAACTACACATATCGATAAATAATTTTAATGATAACCAAGTGGTTTTTCTGTGAAAGAAAACGTTAATTCATAAACCTGCCTATATACAAAATAGATGTATCTACTTTCCTAAACCCACTAAAATATTATCAATTGTATTCGTTTGGTTGTATTTAAATAGATTGGTCTAAGATTGGAAATGTAAAAGTAAGTTAAACGCACCTGTGCCTGAAAACTCAAGAAACCATGTGTAATTGATAACCTGTGTTTTCGTAGAAATAGAAATTTGACCTATATTATTAATTTTACGTGATCACAAATTTAGTTTGGTTTTCAAAATCATCGTATTAAAGGGATTTTAAGAATTTTTTTTCAGTAACATTTTTAAAATTAACTCAACCCTTGTCCATGTTCTTGTGCCTGACACTAGTATAATTTTAAATCCACCACACTTAAAAACATAATTTTTATTGTATGACGGCGTACTTTCATGAAATGTTGAGCTTAATAATTTATATTAATCATGAATATGGAAAAATAAAAAAAAACCATGCCTCTATCGATTTTGATAAGAAGAACTCCCAAGAGCGATAATAGAGGACAGAAAAATTCACTTTACCACCATTTTTAATTATTAGCTACTAAACTTTTTAAATAAAAATACCAAGAATATAAATACATTTCACTAAAAAATTTACTCTTCTGTAAAATATCATAAGGAAACCGAAGTATAAGGCAAATAAATCAAAACTGTCAGATATACGAATAGCGTCGGCTAGTGGTGCGTTTACCTTAAATATTCGTTACCTTTTTAACTATACATATTTATGCTTGTATGTACGTATGCTTATAATAAGTCATTTTAATCATCGTGCAATTCCTCTTATTCTAATGGAACATTCCTCTTATTCCTCTCATTGCAATGTATCCTCTTATTCTAATGGATTATATTAAAATTGATTATATGGCAAGTTTTTTTTCATACAAGTGGTGAAACAGATGCTGTAGTTTTATTCGTTTGTAAATCTAGTAAATGAGGTACTCTCTATCATCTGATATTCCAATTATCACTTCTTATTTTAATACCACGGTGATTAACTAGATTTTTTGTCCAAATAATGAATTTTAGTATCCTAGTATAAGCAAGATAAGCACTTATCAAACTCAAACGTTATCATCATAATGATTGAACAGCATTCAAAACTTGCCTAAACAAAGTTTTTTCTCCAAAGTGGTAATAAATTCACAGAGTCCATAGACAGTTAAAAACTAATTGTTAAATTTATTCCATTAATATAATGAGAAATATTTCAGATATTATAACGCAGCAGAAGTAATAATTTTCTAGCCAGGAGGAGAATATTATTAAATTATCCTACCGATTTCTCCGCAGCCTTTCCTCATATTCAATTTGTTTCCAAGGAAGCCTCTAGGGGCTCTTCCTATACGGATGATCAAATATCGATAATACTCTAAGTAAATATGCTTTTCTCGATGCATTGGCCCTCTTCAAAATATTTTTTGTATATTTTCACTTACTCAAAAAGTTTTAAAAATTAAATATTTTATTAATTAAAGGGAGACTTAAAGTGAAGACTTACGTTATAGTTAAAGTGACATAGTCAAAACTAAAACCATAAAATAAAGGTTCCACCAAGATAAAAATTATATATTAAATGATACAAAATAGTACAGAGTTTTGACGATTAGGTTTTTCGCTTTTAGAGTAAAAAATATGCTATCAACTCTTGAGGTTTTAGTTACAAAATATTAAACCTAGAAATTACGGCGATGTAATTGCTGGAAAATAAATTAAGGGTGTTAGGTTATTTAATACCAATAAAACTATTTTTTAAGCGAAAATGTTAACTAGTTCAAAAAACTGTTTTATAAAGAGATGGATTGTAAAGTTGTTATTATAATCATCAGTAATATTAAGATAATCATGTAGTTTCAATAATGGCAGTTTTCGGGAAAACGCATATCAATCTTCTAGTTTTCACCACATAAAATTTGAGAAAAAACATATTAATCCTGCTATCATAATCTTAAATAGAATGATGGTCTCTATGGACAGAATAGTGTATAGGATTTACAGTTTACTTTTATTTAAGGAGTTGATTATAAACTGAGTAGGTGTAAATTACAATTGAGAAGTTTCCACAAATTGAAACTTAAGTTTTTTTTTTAATATTGATTGAATAAATGTATAAATGTAAACTAATTAACTTAAACAATTTAATTTGAAAGGCAAATGTAACTGAAATAGTTCATTAAAATGTTCACAGATGCTTTTATTATCTTAATTTTAAAAGCTAAATTACAGAACCGCTTGAATAAAATGTAATATAAAATAAGTGTTTAAAAGAAATTCTATTTTGGTGCGATTATGAAACAGTTGGACAACGCCGGAACTCCAGGGACTAGTTAATTCTGTACAATTGTCAGCCAGCAGAACACGCCCCAGGGGAGGCTCTTAAATAACCACGTGATTTCCCCTGAGTTTTTAAGTGACTCGTAGTAGCTTTAAATAAACCTTCTATGCGTATTGGGGCGTCATTTTTTAAGTTTGTATGAAAATTCTTAGAAACAAAGGTTTTTCAGTAATAAGAACTGATTATTGTCTTCACTCAACTAGCATAGAACGTTGTTGTTTCAATAACATGCTATGACCGGAGCTTTTCCTGATAAAGGAGCTCTCATATTATGTAAGATTCATATAAATCCTTCCACTGAACTAACATGAAAATAAAAATAAGAGGTCACTTGGAAACAGCCCTAAAGAATCGTGTAAAGAGGGAAGTTTAAAATACATTTCATTCCAATTTACTTTGGCACATGTGCTATAAAGTATAAAGGCCTAACTGCCTTTGTGCAAAGTTCAAACGATCTAGATTTTCCTATAGGGGTTTGGTAAGTATAAGTGGTTAGTTCTTTTTACATATGACGAGCCCTAGTTAGTATTAGTCAAAAATAATTTGACTACTTTTCTTGTGAAATTATTCATAATTCATCGGCCCCTTTCCCTAGTTTATTTAATTATGAAATAAAAGGGGAGTTAATTTGTGTCGTCTCACTTATAAATAAACCATGATGTTTTTAAGAAATTGTTGGTTAACCTAATCGTTGGTCTAAGTCGCTTAGTAATATATTATATAATATAAGGATATTCTCTCAGTTGTAAAATTGACCACCGATCGTAGCTTAAGCTTAAGAGATTGCAGAGAAGCTGGTTTGCAGTCTTAGTGTTTACACTGCTCTCATCTAACACGGCTTGATTGCTTTCGAATTTCGCTTGATGATGCTTCAATTAAACCTAACTATTTACAAACAAAGGTACTGTATTTTTTAGGATTCCTTAAAGCTTTAAGATAAATAATAAATTGATACTTATAGTTAACCATTTTTAACGTTTTTCAAAGGCTTGCTCCAGTCTAAGAATTAAAATAAATCATATATTCATGTAATTTATTCCAAGGAAAGATACATAAGAAATACATTAAATATAATTCTCGGATTTCGCCTCAAAGACGATTATATGAGTCTTTGCTGTCATATAATTTTTCTGAATTCACTTGGGATCGTGAAGAATAACGTTTTAGACACATTGACACAAAACATATTGACTTACAAAATAAAAGAAAAACAAATAGACAATGAAAATAAATTACATTCTTTTTTAATAAATCAACCTAAAAGAAGCTGGAAGCCAAAAAAATAAAAATAAAAATCAGTGACGTTTAAAAATGTATTAAATCTCGTAATTTGAGTGGATCACTGCTTCCACCGTCCCATCGTCCAGGCCCTGCAGCCACCGAAAACAGCCGCACTCTCCTCCCAAAGCTCTCTTATTTCTTGTGGCAGGTCGTAATAAAGTGTGTGAGCTACATAAAAGGGTGAATTCTGTTGAATTATACAATTAAGTTTGGAAGTTATGATTCCGGTATCTGCCTTACTCCTAGTTGAATATAGATGTTGAATATTTAAAAGCATTTTGCTTTTATAGTTTTGAATGAAAATGATTAAATTGTTTTGGAAAAGCTTTCTGACATTTAACACTTGGAAAGCCTGGAACAACTTATGAGTTGGATAACTTTGATCCTTTTTTAATTATTTTTTTAAATAAAGATCTTTGTGGAACTTCAAATGGTTGAATAATTGAGGGGTACATTCCACCCCATGTCAGGACTCCAATGTTGACTGTACATAGGCATAGAAAATAACAGTTGTTTTGACATAATTGCAAATGTGGTTTAGTTCAGAATATTAATTATTAAAAAGTATTTAAATTTGCATACTATACTCATATTTAAAATTTAATATGATTTAGAAAGCAATTCCTGGAGAGTGTCATTTAAACGTTAATGTGATTTATAAGGTTTTGAATAGAGGCTTTCCTCTTCAAACACTTATAATTGACACATTTTAGAACGCCCTTGAAAGTAAAAAATAAAAGGGTATTAATAAATTGTCTTAAATAGAAAACCATGAGGAAATAACTATATCCTCCATGTTTGTGTTCTTGCCAAACAAAACTATTAAGTTTTGAAATACGGAGCAATATTGCGCTGACTTTGCTCCGTTAGCAAGTTTGACTGAGATCAATAAGTTTCAACGAAGATGCTGACATGGCTTCCTTTATTTTATCCTAATAGGTATATTTTGTTACATGTGTTCAGAATTTGTTTTATTCAACCGACCTACTGCATGTCTCGGTCAGAAAACTAAACATTTATTTTACTGTAAGAAATAAAAAAGACAGAACAATTTAAATACTTTTTCGCCTAATGTACATTAAACCATCGAAAACTTTACTGCGATTAGAAGTATACAGAAAATTAATTTGTTTCAGGCAATTTTCTCATGAAAACTTTAGTATTCGCTTTAGTAGTTTAAAAATGTACTAACGTACAAACTAGGCACTAAACTAAGAACTAAAGTAAATCACATATTCAGATAATTTATTCTAAGAAACGATACATACAAAAAATACATTAAATATTATCGTACTAATGTAAATGGAATAAAATTGTTTGTTATTATTTATATCATTATCTTATTCCTTTATTATTATTTATATTATTATTTTATTCCTGTGATTGGTATTGAACTCAGTAAACGTTCTTATCACCACTATTTTTTCTTATATTTCATGTTCTGTTTTAAGATTTTAAATAACTTGCCAAAATAATTAAAAGTAATCTTTGGATTAATTTTTTAAATAGGTGATATGGAACAGGCTAATTAATTATTAAAATTAAATGCAACAAAGCATATTAAGACTATTTTTGATTTATGGTCATGTCAAGATATTATAATACATTTTTAAAGAATACGAAAGATATATGTATTAAAGATAGGTGTATGTATTTACATATTGAATTAAATTAACAAACTGTGTACAGGCTGCTTAATTGTTGAATTCACACCTCTCTCTTACACCTCTAGTGTGAATTGTAAATTAACAAATAATAATAGCTTTATCTTTACAAATATACAAACTAAAACTTAAATGTAGTATTTGTAATTCGATTTCGGGTTTAATCATCCTAGGGCGGAATACTGTTTTGCTTATTTTATACCATCCAAGTAACAGACAATAAAAAGATTGGAGCAGATTGAATATAAAATCCAAAGGATGTAAAGCAATAAATATTGAATAAATATTTTTACCTCAGTCTAAAGTTTTCAAAATTTAACAATATTTTTATTTTAATCTGTTATATTATAATGCTAGCTGTTGTCTTTGTTCTTTGCACGGATTAACTGGAAAGTAGCATAGTTCTCATGGATACCAAATAATAACCAATAAAATCCTCGATATTGTAGGAAAATCTACACTATATGCCTATATATATATATATACAGACACACACACACACACACACACACACACACACACACACACACACACACACATATATATATATACATACATATAATGCCTTCGAAGCTAAGTTCGATTGAACTTTAAGGAGGGGAATAGTGCCACTGTGTAGCATTGATTTAAGATCTACCTCAATCTAAATTTTCACATCAGTTGGATCAGTAGGTTTTCCAATTACCTTTTCATGACATTTAATCAAGGCAACCTAAATACTATGTGGGTTTATAAACACGGATTTTTCACAAGGAACTGCCGTTTAGTAATTAAGAATATTAAAGTAATGGAAAACAATCGCAGTTAACCTTTGGAGCCAAATAGGATTATAAACTGACATACATTTAACTTGTTTTTTTTTTTCAAAAGTGTTATAAATATTTCTATGATCAAAAGAACAAAGCTCAGCCAGCGCTGCAGTGATAATTCACACTGGCCAGACCGCTAGAGAAACACTCATTTTTCAATTTTGTCAACATATCCCCATTTGTCACACACAAATCCTAAAAAAAGTTTGAATATGTTTTTTTCAATAAGATCTATTTTCATATTTCATAACCAGACCGAAGCATTCGCAATAAAAAAATCAATTAAAAAATTGATAAACAAATTCATTAATAAACTATCACAAGCAATGCAATGGGCTGATGGGTTGAAAAATTGCAAACGCAGTTTAATATATTAAAAAACAACATATAGACTCTAAACATTTAATTGTTTGTATTTTTAAAGGGATTTTTACTCACCTTGAATGTTTTTTTATGATAATAAAATGAAATAACACGATGATAAAAAATATCGAAGGTCAGGATTTAATTACTGGGGTTAGTTATGAACAAAAAAAATTTCCATTTAAATTGACCTTTTTCAATCAAATTAGATAAGTTTTAGCATTTTTGTTTCATAGAAATAGAGCAGTAGGGACATAAGGGTAGAATATTCTTTGATTAAGTTACGATATATTGTCTGAGTAATGTACCAACTTTGTTCAAGGGAATCTAAACTCAAATGACAAAAGTTTATTCAGCTTTTGTATTTATGTAAATGTGCCCCTGAGCGTATCAGAAGTCTGATGAATTCTCCTTCTCCTTATTTGGGTCAACTTCTGCTGCATAGTTGATGATGGTTTTTAATCCGAAAAAAATTAGAAATGTGGTAGAAAGCAATATTTAGCGTTATCTAAATTGCAGTATTTATTCTTTGTTGTCAAACGATTTTTGAAGCATAATTAAATAAATTTAGTGGTTAATTAAATCTAAAGATTATCTAAAACATTACATTTAACATCTAAAAAATGTTCAAGCTTTTTTGTGTTACTTTGTTCTATCAAACTTTTAAAAATACGTATTTGATTACTAAAACTTTTATTTTGAATTATTTAATGTAAAAGTTCTTTGCTTATGCTTCACCCTGGACATGAATAATAAAAGTATTCTGCATTTGTTAGGTCCAACCATGGTCATAGATTCCTTCTCCCATTGAAGGAGGCATCCAGTGTACTACAAAACTTCGAAAAATAAACTTTAATGGATGGGATTAATATGATTTGGCCACTCTCCTTTGGGCTGAATTGTTCTCATCATCTATATTAAATAATTTTTTGATGGAGAGAGCAACTGATATACATTTTCCTACAGAGGTATTGTATGAATTGTTCTCATCATCTCTATTAAATAATTTTTTGATGGAGAGAGTAACTAATATAAATTTTCCTACAGAGTTATTGTATGTGATCATCATTTCCTACACGAAACATAAAGTATACAGCCTTATCATTCCCCACCTTATAAATTGTTGTGTCCTGTTAACAATAAATCCAAACGATAACATAGTTACTCGGGAAATATAAAATAGTGGAAGTATCACTAAAAAAATTGGAGTATTTTCTGTAAATATTGTTTAAATAAAAAGCTACTATTTTTCAAATAAACCCTGCGTTTCATAAGGATTACCAAAGCCCTGTAAACATTCCATTCGTGCTTTTAAATACTCGAAGGTAATTGATTTGCGTGCTGTAAGATCTGGCGAAGAAAGAAGCAGTAGGGATAAGATTTATTCTCATTGTCAGGCCGCATTGGGCCGAATGGGGGTTACCAAACCAACATTCAGGTACAAGTATTTATAGAGTGAATAGGGCCAGGTTAATCTAAATCTACATGATCTGTCTGTTTTCAAACCCCCAAATTATGAAATCCAGTTTTTATTTTAGGATAAAAAAGGTCAAAATCGATTTTACTGACTGTTAACCGATGTACTCAACCTTAAAATATCATTGAAACTAGAGTTACACATTGGTCCTAGCGACTCTTATTGGTGATTTATGAATTTTCCGTAATTCGCTTTTCTTTGTTGTGTAAAATATCACGGTAACGTTAAACTCTTGTAAGATAAACTGTTCCTCTCAATAGAGATTTCTCATTAGAAGCCAATAAAATTGTAAAAAATTAATTTTTTTTGAATTTGCTTTAGTTTTAGGTATTTTTGGATTATATTTGTAAAGCCGTACTTATTTTGTTGGAATAAACATTTCTTTCATTGATTCATTGATTCATGTATTACTTGCAATCAAAGATTATATAAAGTAGATACTACACGGCTTTGTAACTTTTCTTTTTGACTATTCTTTTTGACACACCCCGTATAATACTCAACATACTTGTTGTAGTATAAATACAAGACGGCTCTTTCGTTACTATTATGAATGACGTTTGTTCTCTTGGTATTCACATTCGTAAGGTTAAACTATTAATTTATTCTGCACAAAGATTAGTCTTAATTATAAAAAAAAAACTCCTACATGGTTACATTGTATTAATTATTTTTAAAAAACTAATGAACAGTTAAATTATTTGTCGAATAAATAATGCTTCTTATACTACATACTATATAAAATTAATGTTTTATTGCTTACTACAGACTTTGGAATAAATTAAATGAAACAAAGGGTGAGTAAACAAGCTACTTCTTTTACTTATGTAAAGGGTTTTGACGATGTAATATGGAAAATCATATAACCATTTTTTTTAAAGAAGCCGTTGAAGATAGGATTCAATCTTCTTTGAAATCAAGATCCGAGAAACAAACGTTGACATCATTTGGGAGAATCTAAATTCAAATTGCAAAAGTTTATCTAGCAGTGGCTCTTTATGTAAATGCGTCTTCAGATTGCAGCTAAGTTGTGATTAAATCCACAAATTAAAAAAGGCAGTTTCATATGTTGTTGGATCACCTGGAAACCATTTAATATTTCAAATGTGATAATTTTGTCCTTCCCATAGTTTAATTTACAGTTTCTTCTGTACACTGTTGGTTCATATATCAGTAGTAAACATTGCAACTAAAATTTAAAAAAAATGTAATAACTAAATTATATAATCACCCTAACGAATTCTCTACTTTTCCTCCTTCTTCGGATGCAGTTTTATAGGAAAATAAACATTGATTGAAAAATTATACAAAAATATGATTGTGTTTTTAAACATATTGAGTGGTTTTATTCATTATGGTTTTAAATATTTTATTTGTCATACGCGTTTTTGTTATTACACTGGGTTTATTATCTTTGAATTTAATCGTTTGAAATCATTACAGGATTTTAACGGAAATCGTGTTTGATAGCTACTTAAAAACTACGACACTTAGCGATTCATAATACACGGACGGCCAGAAATAGTTTTTTTTTTGCTTTGTTAAAACTATCACCAAACCTGGATACTTGTATATTTAAGGCCTTTAAGACCTTACATTATTATTTAAGCTGTTGACTACGGTAAAATATAGCCGTTAAAGTCTTCATTGTAGTGATCGTTATGCATTTAACCATAAGGAATACACAAGGAGTCTGACTTTGTGTAACGCAGGCGATTGCAAACAATTTAATAATCATAAAAGAATGAAACTAAATTATTCTTCAATATACTATCCCAAGAGGATGAACATAAAATATTTTAAATTTAAATATTTTTTCAAAAGGTTAGAACTGTTTTCAGGTATCACTTCAGAAAATGTTACGTAAAATAACTTGGTTTCATCCATTGTTTAATTAGTTTGTTCGCAATCCGTTTCAAACATGTTGGTCGATACGTCCTTTATAAAAGATATAAAATGTAAATTCTTATTGTAATTAATAATACATAAAATATATCGATGAGATAGTAAAAAAAACCAAAACATTTAAATAAAAAAAGAAAGGTAGCTATTGAACTCTACGGTATCACGGTATAAAAGACGTTTTATCTTAAAGGTGAAAGGAATATAAATCTGAGATAATCCTTAAGGGGCAATTTATTTAAAGATGATAATATAGTCGTAAATCAAGCGAATGGCTTATGAGGATCATTGAAAACGAAAAAGGATTCATAAATTTCAGGAAAAATATTCTAGACTACGTTACAATTCTTTGACGTGTGACATTTTTGTTTTACCTTTATAAAAAATTTATTCACAGAACGTTTTGTCTATATTAAAGTCAACTTTTCTTTTTTATTTTTATCTTAGATAAAAACTATAATAATATCACAGCACATCAGTTGTAATTTGTGTGGGGCAATATTTATTTTTATTATTATTTTTTAACAAGAGCAAATTTGCCAATTTTAATGGTACAAGTATACTCTCGCCGTCACATGGCGAGAGTGTAAGCTTCGTTCTACGTTACTTCCTTAAGTCCAAAAGCTTCAAGAATCACACCGAAACTCGCTCACACAATGTACTCACGACAAATTACTTTTACTTAATTTTTTTAATGAAACAGTTTGTGATTTAAGCACGAATATATTTTTACCTGATTATGCCGAGTTTCAAAGGTGAAGTTTAGTAGATTAAAATATAACCAACGTATTTTTAAAGTTCTAAGCAAAATTATTACCTCTTTAAAATTAACTTCAAACCAAAAACCTTTTTTATTCGTCATAGCGAAGCCTCCTAAACCGTTTTACAGAATTACTACCTATTGTTATCAACGAAGTTCGTCCCGAAGACCATCCTGGCATGAGTGAGACCTGTCATCTATCTATCTGTATCTTCTATCTTATCTTCCTACTTGGAGTTGTTTGACATTGTCAATTAGATCTTTAGGTCGGAAAATGGCAGTGTGGTGGGATTATTTGGTATTAGGAAGAATTAGATATGTTGTAATAACACTGCTCAGGTAAATGTAAAATTAGGGCCCTCTTAAATTTCTTGAAGTTTACTATTTCTTTAAATTCTAAAGTTAAAAATGAAAATATTTGGTGCTTATGTAAGTGGGTTTTGTTTAAGACTCTCAGATTATGTTGAATTTAAGGATTTAAGTTTCTATCTCTCGTGAGATATGGATGTTGATGAGTCTATATTAGGTTTTTTCGTTTAACATAAATCGCTACTCAATCGCTTCGAATCCAGTTTCGTTACACAATCGCTTTATATACAAAAATGGGGAAAAAACTGTAAAAATATGTAGTTCTTTAAATTTGTCCCTTCAATAATTCCATGCTACTTACCTTTCAGCTAGAAATTTGTTTCTTGTTTTTTTTTAGAATAGAAGGTACTCGAAGGTTTTAACAAACAATAACTTATAATTAAATGTTCTCTTAATAGCAAAATTAATCATAGCATGTTCTCTTATCATAATGTCCATGAAGCAATTCCTTCTAAAGGTTGCATACAACAACCTAAATGGAGTATGGAAGACATTTTCGGGAAATCTTCTGATTTTTCCTAAAATCAGCCTTCAGCATCGACGCAGCCAGAAAGGTTCTCACCACTTTTGACCACGGCGCGGCGCCGCCAAGCCTACACCGTCAACATGAGGTGGGTTGATTGAATGGCGGGGATGTTGCTCACAGCAGCAATCACTGCCTGATTGAGCTGTCCAATAACATTGACCAGGGGCGGATATTTTTAGTTACAATCAATCCCTTCCCTTTTAATGCTGAAAATTAAACTACTCTGGTTTTTTATATGAATGATTTTGAATTACCTTTTCGTATCCACCTTAAAATTTGTTTTTGTAAGCTACGTCCAGGTTTTGTCGCAGAACCATCTTTTGCATCATCTAGTGGAAACGTCAATCTTTTATCAAGCTGAAGAATATGAACAATAATATATCAGCTAGAGCCTTTTTAAGATCAGTACATTAAATGGAAACTAGAATATTAATGAACAGTTTAATTTGAGAAAGAAGTTGGTACATTACTTGATCCTGAGATATATTTTTTTATATCTTTATTTAAGTAAAATTAAATTTTATAACAAATTAAGTATTATCACTTATCTCTAATGTATCTGATAAGTTGTTTTTTTTATTATAACCGGAGATAATTACATGGAAAATAATATAAATAAATACAAAAATTCAAATCTTCATAGACCAATAAGAATTGCATGAGAATGAATTAATTTTTGTTTATGTAAATTTTAAAACACGAACAAAGATTTAAAAAAAGAGATTTCAGCATTGTAATGAGTGTTCAAATTTAGTCTGTAATAAGTATGTATAACAACAGTATTTTTAATTTTAAGAAAGATTGCATATCATTGGTGGATCAAACATAAAAGTGAAAGTTCGTTACCTAATCTAAGTAAAGTTCTTCATTGTCTGTGGTGTTACGGCACCAGTTACACCTGTACAGCATCTATGTTAAGCTCTATTTTTATCTATATTTTTAATGCTTTTAACACCATGCTAGATGCCATTTTGATAAATTAAGTCATATCGGGTAGTTTCTAAATACAAATTTTTATTGCACACTATTTCAAAATGGTGGGAATTTTTACTTCCCAAAGCTCTATGACTGAATGAAATATAAAAGACATATTTCCATTAAAATATCCTGAAATAGAAGCGAAATGTTATTGATTTTCCAATATTGTTTACTTTTTCGGTTTTACTAGGAATGGCTATGAAGTTGGGGTCCTACTGCAAATTTGGCAAGTAAGCAACTAGTCAACCAGTTAGTGCATTACTAAAATACTCCCGTTGCAGCAGACCTGCATACTCAGCGAATTTCAAGTGCAAAACAACATATTTCGATCCAACATAGCGAGATTTGACATGTTTTTGTAAGCTCCATAAGAATAACATGAGGAATGAGTATGGAGGTTTGCTGCTACAGGTATATTAAAACTGGGTGGTTTTAATTCAATATTTAGTAGATCTGAACTAGAAGAAGCCATTTACCAAGTTTTATAAAGATATGTTGAGAAATAAGCGAGATATAGAATTTTTCTTATTTCCCATAAGGTTAACATTGGGACAACGTACTGTGTTTACCACTTTCAATATCTCGGCAACCAATGGACATAGAGCCATGATTCAAAATACTAAATTGTTTGTTTTTTTGGGCTGAATTCAATGGTGCCAATAAAAATTTGAAAAATTTTTATTTTTCTATGTAAAAATCTCAAAAAAACCCATTTTTGGGGGGGTTTACCCCCCTTACCCCCCCTTCCGGTGGTCCGATCGGGCTGGTTTACGAACTCGTCCGAATAATTACTACTTTACACGTCTATGCCAAATTTCATTCCGATTGGACCATTTTTGCGCAAGTTATCGTGCTTAAAGACACACACACACACACACATATATATATATATATATATATATATATATATATATATATATATATATATATATATATATATATATATATATATATTTATGAAAGTGAACGAATGGTGTTTTTGGCATCTGAGGACCTCAAAAAGAAAAGTTATTATGGTTTTAGGCTTAGGTCTTACCATGAGACCTACGGTAACAGCTTCTTCCCTATAGGGGAAATTCGCTAAAAAGCTATTTTTTTGTTGAAAAATAAAAAAAATTTCGTTTTCCTTACGTGACCTTATAACACTTGAGACTATAATTTCCTAAAAAATATTTTTTTTAATTTTTCATATAGGTTAATTGTTTTTTATTATTACTGTTTATATATTTTTTATAATTTTATAGCGTATAGCATTAGCTAGAAATCTTCATAAACTATAAATACATAAATTTAAGGAAAAATCCATTAAAATACATAAACAAAAGAGCACTATTTGCTCTTTCATCATAAAAAGTGCCGGACATCAACCCCGAGGAGACGGCTTCTCATCCACACTTTACAACCGAGGGAGACGGTTATAGTCCCCAAAATGTTTTGGAGGAGTGAAAGTAAGAGAAAAACGTACATCAGTGGTTTATACAAAAAAGAATTTTGCACCACTACTATTGTCTCAAAATAAATGCCAGAACATAGTATTTTCACCACCCTACTGTGATATACCCTGTTTTTTATGAGTGGCTATTACTTGCAAAAATCAATCATTAAACTATGAAAATTACAGAAAATTACATAATCAATTATAAAACATAAATGTTGTCTACGGAAAAGTAATTTTAAGTATGATTTTTATTTTTTCCAATACAAGTAATCAATCGATCGAAGCTAATTTCAATTCGAGTAGTGAAAAAAATCGTTTAAAATGTTGCATGTTTTGTATGTTTTCAAATACATTTGTTCTCCAATATGAAAGTAACCCTTTCCACTTATGCTACGGAATCTTTATTTTGATATTTTATTGATTTATTATAAGAATAATTATTTTTAATGTCTATTTAAGTTTTACATTTCAAAATTGTTAATCAGCTTTTAAACTGTTTGGTAAAAATTGGTTTTATATATTAGATTTTATATTTTTGTATATTATATTTTATATATATGGAAGAGATAAGACATTTGGTTGAACATGTTTGATTTGTTTTCGGATTTGATTGATTAAACAGGCTCCATTCAAGTTTCTTGGCTAGTAAGACAAGCGTGTCTTGAATTTAGTCATGAATAACATTAAAGGCACTTAACTATTAAAACACGTAAATGATTTAACATTTTTTTATTGTTATCACTAGAATGGCTTAATGAAATATCTAACAGAAAAAAATTCTAACTTTAATCATTTCATCCTTAAAAGGGTATACACTCTTCCTTATGCGAGTAAGTTTATCAACTCGAATAGTAAATAGAACTACTAAGATAACATCAGTTTCTTACATAATTATTGAAGAATAAGAGTGGGGGTATTAAGAACTTTAGGTTAATAAAATAGTAAAGTTTATGCTGCTGATGTTCTTAAGCAAATGTTTGGTTTCGGCTTTAACTTCCTAATGAGCTTCTGGCACTGGAACTTGAGTATTTATTTTTTATGTAAATTCTTGTGAGTTACTTACTCCCTTATCAGAGCATTCGTTTTTTTATTTATACTAAAACTGTTATATATATATATATATATATATATATATATATATATATATTTCGGGGTATTTTTATTTCTTCTGACTTCCATTTTACCTACTAAGCCATAAGACTACGAGCTAAAAAAAAACGGACCTAGCATATTTAGTATTAATTATACACAATTCCATTTGAATTCAAAACATTTATTTTTCCAGAGATGCACTATACTATAAGAGTCTATAAAGTTTTACCTAGGCCTATTGAAAAATAACATCTGTAGTTCAATTGTTTTTGTACACACATTTAGGGAGGCAACGGCAGCTTGAGGTAAATAATGAATGAAAGTTTGAACTTCCGATGTGCTTAGGTAAATGTTTGGTTTGGCTTTAAACTTCGTAATGAGCTCCTGGCACTTAATCTTGGAAATTTATTTTCATGTATTGTAGATGATTTATTTCTGGTTATAAAAGAAGCGGTTGGAAATTATTCTTTAAGACTAATAAAATTAACTGTAATAAAAAGGTTTATTTTACAATGTCCGTTATTACTTTTCTTTAAGCTCATTATATCATGCCAACATTCTACTACTGATTTACTAAATTATAAACGCTCTAAATGAAAAGAGAAGAGTATCAGTAATGATGTAAAAATTATGTATGCTGTATTATTTTTGTAATTTGTTCATAGAAGACTATTTTTAAATGATCATACGAATTTGTATCTTAGTTGGTAAGGAAAATATATGACACAGAGTTTCTATGAAGGTCTGATTATTTCAAATATCTTATCGAAATATCTGTAATGTAAATAAGGTTAGTTTGTCGTAAAATACTTTTTTTTTTAACAGCGTACTTACTGTTGGGTTGTGAAATAAAGCAAAGAAATTTACCTAATTTTGTAAATTTGGTATGATTAAGATGAAATTTCAGAATAAACTGAGTTCGATTGGATGAAAAAATAACGTTATTTTAATAGAACTGCCGCAAGAGCTAGTATTTAAATAACAATGTAATTTCCCCTGGGAGTTTTACATTTCGAAGTTTTGCCGCTGAATTCCCAGGTAAAATTTCAACCACTACACCGAAATCATTATTGAATGATTTCAACATTTATTATGTAATTGGGCTACTTAGATGCTTTGATCAATAATATAAGTGTAGGTTGAAACTCATAACCCTGTCGTTGTAAGCTTTATGGCCACGATCAAGAGAACATTTTAACCCAAAGAAAGGGAGTATTAAATTTAAAAAATTGCTACATTATTCACTGAAAAAAAAAACATCAGTACTCAGTACAACGTCTATCAGCGATGAAACTGTTAATTTAAATATGGAAATTTCATACACGCATCAACCCCCTACTCACCCCATCCTTAATTTAAAAATGTACATTGCTAGGTTCCCTTTGTAATGCATAAAAAATAAAAACTTCGGTGGAGAAAAAAATAAAATTGCATCAAGTGTTCTCGTTATAGCATATTATTTAAAACGCCGGCGAAATCGTATTTTTACCATTGCAACCTTGATTAGATATTGATTTATTAAAAATAAAAATAAAAAATCTGTTACAATCATTGCGAGAAACGACTAGCACAATTGGGGCAGATACGTTTTTGATAAAATTTGAAGCCTTCTCAAATCCTCTTCTCCCCCTCAATCTTTAAAATTTCAAATGCGATAGTTATCCTTATGACGTCAAATTAAAAGGAATGAAAAAACCATTCTTCTAGAAGAATTTCAAATCCCATTACACGCTTTATAAAAATATTAATGTAGCAACTAAACTCTATCAGTTGTGATACCTAGATCCTTTCCAGTTAAACAACAATCAACAAGTCGAAAAGTTTTGTTGATTGAAGACCGACTCAAGAAAAAAACTTTATAAAAACGAATGATCTGGGATTGGAAAATACTATTTTAAGAATAATAACCGAACATTTATAATTGAAAACTTTCACTGAGATTTTGATTCGTAAAAAGAAAAATAATTGATTGGAAACCCTTTTTCACAAAGCAGAACTTCCATTCTCCATCAGTCTTAGTTTGTTCGATTTATTTGGCCCTTAATTAAACTCTCCAATTAGACCGATTGGAGATCCTAAAGATCTCGCGCATTTTTCATCTTCAGCTTAGAAATATGAATCACAATAATTTTTTTTCTTTTTTTGGATCTATTGGCAGTCTTTTAGCGAATTTCCCCTATAGGGAAGAAGCTATTACCGTAGGTCTCATGGTAAGACCTAAGCTCGGGACCACTATAACTTTTAGTTTTGGGGCCCCCAGAAGCAAAAAACACTATTCGTTTGAATTTTAGCGAATTTCCCCTATAGGGAAGAAGCTATTACCGTAGGTCTCATGGTAAGACCTAAGCTCGGGACCACTATAACTTTTCGTTTTGGGGCCCCCAGAAGCAAAAAACACTATTCGTTCGAATTTTTATATATATATATATATATATCTATATATATATATATATATATATCTATATATATATCTATATATATATATATCTATGTGTCTGTTAGCACGATAGCGGCCGCAAAAATGGTCCGATCTTTATGAAATTTGGTACAGACATGTAAAGTGGTAATCAATTGGACGAGTTCGTGAACCAGCCCGATCGGACCACCGGAAGGGGGGGTAAAGGGGGATAAACCCCCCCAAAAAAGGGTTTTTTGAGTTTTTTACATAGAAAAATAAAATTTATCAAATTTTTGTGGGCACCATTGAATTCAGCTCAAAAAAACAAATAATTTAGTATTTTGAATCACTGCTCTATGCCCATTGGTTACCGAGATATTGAAAGTGGTAAACACAGTACGTTGTCCCAATGTTAACCTTATGGGAAATAAGTAAAATTCTATATCTCGCTTATTTCTCAACATATCTTGATAAAACTTGGTAAATGGCTTCTTCTAGTTCAGATCTACTAAATATTGAATTAAAACCATCCAGTTTTAATATACCTGTAGCAGCAAACCTGCATACTCATTTCCCATGTTATTCTTATGGAGCTTAACAAAACATGTCAAATCTTGCTATGTTTGCTTGAAATACGTTGTTTTGCATTTGAAATTCGCTGAGTATGCAGGTCTGCTGCAACGGGGGTATTTATATATATGTATATATATATATATATATATATATATATATATATATATATATATATATATCTATGTGTCTGTTAGCACGATAGCGGCCGCAAAAATGGTCCGATCTTTATGAAATTTGGTACAGACATGTAAAGTGGTAATCAATTGGACGAGTTCGTGAACCAGCCCGATCGGACCACCGGAAGGGGGGGTAAAGGGGGATAAACCCCCCCAAAAATGGGTTTTTTGAGTTTTTTACATAGAAAAATAAAGTTTATCGAATTTTTGTGGGCACCATTGAATTCAGCTCAAAAAAACAAACAATTTAGTATTTTGAATCACTGCTCTATGTCCATTGGTTACCGAGATATTGAAAGTGGTAAACACAGTACGTTGTCCCAATGTTAACCTTATGGGAAATAAGTAAAATTCTATATCTCGGTTATTTCTCAACATATCTTGTTAAAACTTGGTAAATAGCTTCTTCTAGTTCAGATCTACTAAATATTGAATTAAAACCACCCAGTTTTAATATACCTGTGGCAGCAAACCTGCATACTCATTCCCCATGTTATTCTTATGGAGCTTACCAAAACATGTCAAATCTTGCTATGTTTGATTGATATATGTTGTTTTGCATTTGAAATTCGCTGAGTATGCAGGTCTGCTGCAACGGGGGTATATACCGCTTAAACAGTTTATCTGCATTCACTCACATAAACATAACCTAGACTTACAAACACAAACAAAAATAATGTAGAAATGATAGAACTGCTGCTCAGCTGACATCAGACTTGATAAAGGAAAGAGACAGACATTAAGGGAAATGAAATGTAAATAATTTGTTCAAAGCCAAGGAAGTTGTACAGTTATGTGTTCATTTCATTAATGAACGCTGGTATAGCGACAATAATTTGTATATACTGCAAAGTGTAATAGTTTATGGATAGCTTAAAAATAGTACAGTTAAATATCACATTGTGTTTGAAATTGTGGAATATCATATCAACTTCTTTATAAAAATGTTATATCTTAACATTTTTATGAAGAAGTTTGCTTGCTGTGCCTTTTTTTTGTATATATTAATCATTTAGTGGATGGGAGTTTTCTAGTATGTTACTAAGACAGTAAACTGCTTGCATCAAATCTAAGAAATTTTTGTACATATATGAACTCTGACCTTTTTTCTGGTCCAACCCAGATGTGTAAATCGGTCAAGTAGTATGGTCAGGGGTCAGGCTCGCTGTCATATAAGCTTTAAATTTTGTCCCCATGTTAAATCTCCAGAAGAAAAGTTTATTTTCCATTTTTTGCCCATTTAACATAAATATTTTAAAAATACAAATAAATCCTGCACATATAAGGCAGATAACCTTTGTTATGGTACCTGCTTTTAAATCGGTCCATTAGTATGGTCAGCAAGCTTCAAATTTTGTCCCAATGTTAAATCTCCTTAAGAAAATTTTAATTTTCTTTTTTATTTAATAACATAGCATTTTCAAAATATAAATCAAATCTACACATATAGGACCAATTATCTTTATTTTGGTACAACATGCATGTGAATCAGAACAGTAGTATGGCCAGGCCACCTGTCATAATCTTTAAATTTCTTCCCCCATGTTAAATCTCCATAAGAAAATTTTATTTTCCATTTATGGCCCAGTTAACATAAATACTTCCAAAATATAAATAAAACCTGAACATAAAGGACTGATAACCTTTGTTTTAGTACAACCTTTGTTTAAATCGGTCCATTAGTATGGTCAGCAAGCTCGCTGTCATAAGCTTAAAATTTTGTCCCCATGTTAAGTCTCCTTAAGATATATTTTTAAATATTTAATTTGTAATGAAGTGTTTTAACACCGCCAAAAGGTAAACAAGACCAAGGGTATCCTTACCAAAGTACCGAGTGTGTCAACCAAGTTCAGGGGTTCAACCAGGTAAACCCACAATATAACCTACTCCCTTTCTAAATTAACATTCAGGGGAAAGGGAACCCAGAGCCCCCAGGGTACCAAACACCTTACGGTACCCGAGCGCCCAACTGCTCCTTGGTATCCCCGGGTATCCGAACACCCATGGTACCCGAGCGCCCCCGAGCACCCCAACACCTCACAGTACCCAAGCACCTCACGGTACCCAGGCACTCTTTGGTGCCGTAACACCCTGTGGTACCCGGACACCCGACGGTACCCGAGCACCAGGTACCCGAGTACCTCATGGTACTCACGGGAGGGGAGGATGGAGCATCATGGTGCCCAATGGTGGGGACGGCGGGCATATAAGGCGGACTTTGGGGACCAGGAAGGCAGTTGGGCCCTAGCGGCCCGACCCACCGGATGGGCGTGTTGAGCCCCCGGTGAGCTGGATGGGCGTGTTGAGCCCCCAGCACCGTCGGACGGGCGTGTTGAGCCCCCGACACCCCGCATGGGCGTGCTGAGCCCGCGGAAGACCGGAAGGGCGTGGTGAGCCCCCGGTAAATAATCACACCGGGACCGAAGGCCCGGGACGTAAGTGTATGGGCGTGTTGAGCCCCCGACACCCCGCATGGGCGTGCTGAGCCCGCGGAAGGCCGGAAGGGCGTGTTGAGCCCCCGGTACGCTGGACGGGCGTGCTGAGCCCCCAGCACCCGCATGGGCGTGGTGAGCCCGCGGAAGACCGGACGGGCGTGTTGAGCCCCCGGTACGTCGGATGGGCGTGTTGAGCCCCCGACACCCCGCATGGGCGTGCTGAGCCCGCGGAAGGCCGGAAGGGCGTGTTGAGCCCCCGGTACGCTGGACGGGCGTGCTGAGCCGCCAGCACCCGCATGGGCGTGGTGAGCCCGCGGAAGACCGGACGGGCGTGTTGAGCCCCCGGTACGTCGGATGGGCGTGTTGAGCCCCCGACACCCCGCATGGGCGTGCTGAGCCCGCGGATGACCGGACGGGCGTGTTGAGCCCCCGGTACGCTGGACGGGCGTGCTGAGCCCCCAGCACCCGCATGGGCGTGGTGAGCCCGCGGAAGACCGGACGGGCGTGTTGAGCCCCCGGTACGTCGGATGGGCGTGTTGAGCCCCCGACACCCCGCATGGGCGTGCTGAGCCCGCGGAAGGCCGGAAGGGCGTGTTGAGCCCCCGGTACGCTGGACGGGCGTGCTGAGCCCCCAGCACCCGCATGGGCGTGGTGAGCCCGCGGAAGACCGGACGGGCGTGTTGAGCCCCCGGTACGTCGGATGGGCGTGTTGAGCCCCCGACACCCCGCATGGGCGTGCTGAGCCCGCGGAAGGCCGGAAGGGCGTGTTGAGCCCCCGGTACGCTGGACGGGCGTGCTGAGCCCCCAACACCCGCATGGGCGTGGTGAGCCCGCGGAAGACCGGACGGGCGTGTTGAGCCCCCGGTACGCTGGACGGGCGTGCTGAGCCCCCAGCACCCGCATGGGCGTGGTGAGCCCGCGGAAGACCGGACGGGCGTGTTGAGCCCCCGGTACGTCGGATGGGCGTGTTGAGCCCCCGACACCCCGCATGGGCGTGCTGAGCCCGCGGAAGGCCGGAAGGGCGTGTTGAGCCCCCGGTACGCTGGACGGGCGTGCTGAGCCCCCAGCACCCGCATGGGCGTGGTGAGCCCGCGGAAGACCGGACGGGCGTGTTGAGCCCCCGGTACGTCGGATGGGCGTGTTGAGCCCCCGACACCCCGCATGGGCGTGTTGAGCCCGCGGAAGGCTGGATGGGCGTGTTGAGCCCCCGGCACGCTGGATGGGCGTGCTGAGCCCCCAGCAGTTAACTGGTTTGTGAGTCGTAGTTAAGGAGTGGGGGAAACGACTTCATGTAGTTTCCCCCCTCCAGTTTTGTTTGGTATATAGGGCGATTAGTAAGTTACTATCGTCAGTATACGTTTGGGCAGTGACCCGATTAGACCGTCCCACAGCTATCTTCTGAGCGAGCGCGCCGCCAGGAGGTCTTCTCTGCAAGTACCGTAGCGTGGGGTACGAGGATCCGCTGGGCTAAGTTCTGGGCCGTGGGGCCAGAATCGTCTTCATAAGGAGAGCGCAAGCCAGGGATCTGAGCTCACTGTGTGATACACAGGAGGAGGAGCTCGACGGCGTGGCAATAACCCCCCGGGACATCACAGAAGCGACTAGATTGATCCATCTACGGACGCGGTGAGCTGGTTCCCGGAGTCCACGTCAAGACCACAAACCAGTGATAGGATCGTGTATATTGTGTATATATCATTTGAATTGTGTGAATAAATGTAAGTGATTGAATACCCGGACAATTTCACTTAGAACCCTTACCAACCCTTGTAAGGTCTAGTGCTCGAGGAAACTTCCTCACAAGATTTTGGCGCCCGAACAGGGACTCGAGTGAAAATTAGTGCAGTGTAAATAGTAGCAGTGACTAGTGATTTTTCAAGATTTTTAAAATTGATTGGGAAACGGACTTGCCGTTTGCGAACGCTGAAATGCCGTCAGACCGGTGTCTGACGGCATTTCAGCGTTCGCAAACGGCAAGTCCGTTTCCCAATCAATTTTAAAAATCTTGAAAAATCACTAGTCACTGCTACTATTTACACTGCACTAATTTTCACTCGAGTCCCTGTTCGGGCGCCAAAATCTTGTGAGGAAGTTTCCTCGAGCACTAGACCTTACAAGGGTTGGTAAGGGTTCTAAGTGAAATTGTCCGGGTATTCAATCACTTACATTCGGTGATTGTCTGATTCGGTATCAGACAGTGGAAGTGTCGTAGGGGAGGAAGAAAAGAAAAACCCGAGGACTGGATGGATCTACACTCTCAGGAAAACAGAACTGCAAGAGGAGCTGAAAAAGTTTGGCCTTCAGTCTTCAGGAAAAGTTTCTGCCGACCGAAGGATGATGTGCAGCTTTATTCGTGGAGAGTACAAACCACCTCCAGCAGCCTCCAGCACCCAGAACCTTCCCACAGGAACCGGGAACGTTGGAGCAACAGCTAGCTCAGAACCAGCAGCCAATGGGTCCACCGTCCCTTCACAACCGAACCAGGAGGAGAGGAAACCAGAGGCCGGGCCGAGTGGAGTAAATTTGAACGTAAGTCCCATACCTCCAGAAAAATTTAGTATCTGTAACACAGTAAGAAAATGGAACTTGAATTTTGACGGTGACAAAGATGTTATATTTTTTCTAGAGAGGTTAACCGAAATGAAAGATGCCTATAAATTAAAAGAAGAGGATCTTTTATGCGCTCTTCCAGAGTTGCTAAAAGGGAAAGCATTATTGTGGTACCGGAACTCTAGGTCACTGTGGAATTCTTGGGCTGAGTTTTTAACCCACTTTGAGTCCCAGTTTTTCCCTAGAAGATATAGGGAGACGTTAGACCTGGAAATCAGAGCTCGGACTCAGGGCCCCAATGAGAGGTTTAATGATTTCTCAATAGCACTTCAAACTCTGATGCGTAGGCATGGCAGATACACGCCAGAGCAACAATTCACCCAGATCTATGAGAACATGCTTCCAGAGTATAAGTTGTACGGGCTTAGACAAAATATTAAAACTATACCTGAGTTAACGAGAGCGGCTAACGAATACGAGGCTATTCAGCTCGCAGCCCAGACCTACAGACCCCCGGTAAATGCCGCACAGGCGAGGTACCCAGATCTAGCGTACAACCCTAACTCCACTCTCCCTAGGCCCTCAGCTGGCCGGACCCCCACGCAGGGCTTCCGCCCCAACAACTCTCAGGATAATTCCAGGAGGAATTACAACTCAAACAACGGAGGACAAAGGGACACCGGACCCAAATGTTACAACTGTGGTAGAACAGGCCACCGCTATAAGGATTGTAGGCTCCCCAAGAAAGCTCCCACATGTCGGGATTGTGGGGCTGAGTATAGAAACGGGTCGTGCAATTGTGCCAAGGCGGTAAACTCCAGTGGGGGCTGGAAAAGGAGGGGTCCTCCAAGTCCTCGAGTATAAACAAGTTGGACCCCTTAAGCAAACTGCTAGACCCGGAAAAGACAGCACAGGCTGAGGAACCAATAGTAGGTTCGGATAATAGATTGTATATAGAGGTAAATATTCTTGGTTACATTGTAAGGGCTCTAGTAGACACAGGTGCTACTAGGAGTTATATTAGTAAAACAATTTCAGATATAATTGAAAGCCTAGGGGCTAAGTCACAAGCTATAACTGATCAATTTGCGAGGGTTGCAAATGGAACCAGGGTTCCCGTTGATAAAAGTTTTGACATAGAAATTACGGTGGGGAATAAAGTACTTCCTATAAAGGTATACATGCTACCCGGTCTGGTAACCGAGGCAGTAATTGGAATGGAAACTCTCAAGGAGTGGGGAGTAAACATAAACTTAGCTAGTCAAGAGGTTGTGTGGGCGAATAACGAGTCATGTTCCATAGAGACCCAGGGGGATAACGAGGCATCAAGAGGCATACGTCCCCTGACTGCGGAGGAGGAAACAAAAGTAAAACAGTTTTTAGAGGTAGAACTGAAAAAGTTTGAGGGCATTCGGGGTCCAACACACCTCGTGGAGCATGTCCTTCGGCTAAAGCCAGGAGCACGTCCGGTTAAAACACGGTACCAACCAAGGAACCCGGCCATGCAACAAGTGATTAACGAAGAGGTGGATAAGATGCTGGCTGCAGGGATAATAGAACCTTCAGTTAGCCCTTGGAGTTCCGGAGTAGTCCTGGTCAAGAAACCTTCGGGGAAGTATAGATTTTGTGTAAATTTGAAAGCAGTAAACGATGCAACCATAAAGGACGCTTATCCCTTACCACAGGTACAGGCCATTTTAGACCGTTTGCGAGAAGCCCGGTATATTTCCACCCTCGATTTAAAAGATGGATACTGGCAAGTCAAGCTGGAGGAAAAGAGTCGCCCGTTGACAGCATTCACAGCCCCGTCAAGAGGACTCTATCACTTTAGAACGATGGCTTTCGGATTACATTCGGCTCCAGCCACGTTTCAGAGGCTCTTGGACACCGTTTTGGGCCCGGACTTGGAACAAATAGCATTTGCATACCTGGACGATATCATAGTACTGGGTAAAACTCTAGACGAGCACCTACAGAACCTAGCGAAGATTTTTAAACGCCTTAGAGACGCCAAGCTCCAGTTGAACCTCGACAAATGCAAGTTCTGCCAAACAGAACTACGGTACCTGGGGCATATGGTTAACTCCAATGGGATCGGGACTGATCCGGACAAAATTGATGCTATGGTCAAGTATCCAGCCCCTACAACGGTACGTGAGCTTCGCAGCTTCCTAGGACTTGCTGGTTGGTACAAGCGATTCATTCCGGATTATTCTAAAGTAACAGCACCATTAACTAGGCTACTAAGAAAGACCGTAAAATGGCAGTGGTCTGAAAAAGAAAATGCGGCGTTTGAAAAAGTAAAGTCTTTGTTAACACAGGCCCCTATCCTAGCGTGCCCAGACTTTTCCCAACAATTTTTCATTCAGACAGACGCTTCGGACCTGGGTATAGGAGGCACTCTATTCCAGAAGATTGATGGTCAAGAGAGGGTAATAGCGTTTTTAAGTAGGAGCCTTCACGAAAATGAACGCAAGTTCTCTACGACTGAAAAGGAATGTTTAGCCGTCTTACATGCACTTAGGAAATTTCGCCCGTACATCGAAGGGTACCATGTCATTATATATACTGACCACCAGGCCCTTAAGTGGCTTAGCACGCTGGAGAGCCCTTCAGGGAGATTAGCACGATGGTGCTCAGAACTACAGCAGTATGATTTTACAATTGAATATCGTCGGTCAGCCATGAACAAAGTCGCGGATGCCTTAAGTCGGAGATATCGTCCCAATGATTCCCCGGACAACGGTACGGTTTCAGACATGGTTCAAATAGATTCTGAGGAAAATAAAAACCTAAAGGAAGGCAGTTGGTACGACAAAATGCTAAAGAAAGTTCAAGAGCACCCAGGCAAGTGGGAGACATATAAAATTTTGGAAGGTAAATTATTTAAGCATGTATGGAACAATGTGGGTAGAAATGATGGATGTACAACCTCCCCGTGGAAATTATGTGTACCTAAGGAGCAAGTAGAGGACCTACTCCGGCTAAACCATGACCAGCCTACGGCGGGTCACTTGGGCATCGCTAAAACGTATAGTCGCATAAGTCGAACTTATTACTGGCCAGGTATGTTTCGGGATACCTCAAGGTATGTGCGTGCCTGTGAAAATTGCATGAAATTTAAACACCCAAATCAAATGAAACAAGGTGAAATGCAATTCAGGGGGTCCCGGGGACCATGGTCTACAGTAAGCTCCGACCTAGTCGGCCCATTCCCTAGATCCACGAAGGGAAATTCGTACTTAGTAATGTTTCAATGTACATTTACAAAGTGGGTCGAGTGCGCAGCAATCCGAGCAGCAACAGCTCGAGCCGTGAGTCAGGTCTTCAAAGAAAGAGTAATACTCAGACACGGAACTCCCTTAGTACTGATATCGGATAACGGGACCCAATATACGAGTAGCCTTTTTGAGCAGATCGCTAAGGAGTATGGAATCACCCATAGGTTCACCCCACCATATACCCCTCAGGCTAATCCAGTCGAGAGAACGAACAAGGTAATAGAAACAATGATAGCACAGTACCTAGAAGAAACGCAGCGTAAATGGGATACGCTACTCCATGAGTTTATGTTTGCTTATAACTCCGCTACCCATACGTCCACAGGGTTTACGCCAGCATATTTGAATTATGGGCGAGAACTACGAACGCCAGAAATGCTAGCTTTGCCACAGGACGCATTGGAGGAAACGGACCCGAGGTTAAAAGCCCACGAAATGCAAGTTGTTTTTAATTTAGTAAGGAAAAATATGGAGAAAGCACATGGTACACAGCGTCATTATTATAACCTAAGAAGAAGACCTTATAAGCCTAAGGAAGGCGACAAGGTTTATTGTAGAGACAGACACCTGTCACAGGCGCAGAAGGCAATTAACGCAAAATTATTACCTAAGTATTCAGGACCCCACCTAATTACAAAGGTAATTTCACCAGTCGTAGTAGAGGTTTACCGGAACGGGAAACCAGTGCGAGTACATGTTAAGGATATAAAAACTACAAACGATTAGTTATATCCGGAAAAGAAGGAAGAACACCTCACTTAAAAAAAAAAAAAAAAACACGAAAATTGGGTGAAGAACCGGATATTTGAAGCGCCTGCGATTTGTAAATACAGTCTGGCAGTACACAGAAGCAGGCCGGCGGTATCAAAGGAAATGTAGGGGCCGGCCAGGTAGGCATGGCATTTCCAAGGGTCGCGGACCCCCAGCCTTGAGGAAAACCCTCTGTTAACAAAGGAGAAAGGGGTGGCATTACAATGGCCTTTCCGGTTTAAACAGGATTATGACCCAGGTCAGAGGCGGCAGGGCGCTACCTCTTCATTATCACCACAGTAGTCGTGACGGTAACATCGCCATGGACGTCTCACCCGCGGACCTCGCCGCTCTCACGAGCAACGAATGTATCAACGACAAAATAATTGCGGCGTACCTAAATATCCTGCAGGCCCGGGGTACCAGATCCGGGTGGCCCAAGATATATGTGTTCAACACACATTTTATGGAGAGATTGATGAAATACAACAGTTACGACGCCGTCGCTTCGTGGACAAAACGCGTCGACCTGTTCCGCTTCGACCAGCTTCTGGTACCATACTTCATAAAGGAAACAAAGCACTGGGTACTTTTGGTAGCCGATCTGCGAACCAAGGAGTTGTTGGTGTTTGATAGCCTGTATGGAGAACACGACAAAGCAACGGACGCATTCATGGACTTCTTGCGCGCCGAAGCCATCCAAAAAAAGAAAACAGGTCCTAATGACGCGGAAGTGGAGGACCATAAAGAGAGGCGGGCCGAAACAATACACTAAGGTGGACTGCGGGGTCTTTCTGTGTCTCACGGCCGAGGCGTACAGCGCGGACCGGACGATCTCCTACTCCCAGGGCAACATCAAGTGGCTGAGGGAAGTTATGGCACGAGAATTAAAAGAAAACCGAATTAAAAGCCACCAGCAATCCCCTCCCGACATCCCCGGTGTAAAAATTACCCCCGCCAAGAAAGGGAGGAAGAAAATCAAGCGATCTACCTCCCCGTTGTTCACTCCGACAGAAACAACGAAGGAAGAAACACCTACTGCCGGCACCGAAGACACCGAAGTTACTCCACAACACAGGGACCGTAGACGGGCATCGACTAGTTCGTCATCATCAGGATCCTCCTCCTCGGGTTCGGGTTCCTCATCGTCCAGCTCCGAGGGAGAAGAGGAGTCGGTGACTAAGAAATCCAAAAGAAGCGTGTCCTCGCCCACGACCGAGCGCCGTGAAATCAGCACTCCGGTGGAGACAAACTTAGTACCAGCAGACAGGCCGCCTACACCCGATGTCCTAGAGGCTAAGATCTCACCAGAAGAAGCCTCACAAATCGCCAACGAAGACGCCGAGGAATTGGGGGCGATAGAAGAACCAAACGATTTCCAGAAGGAATTCGGCGGAGACTGGGAGCTAGTCTCCATCACAACAGGGGAAATAAGGATCGAGTCACCGGTGTTAGAGGAGCGCACCTGCACCTTGTCATCACCGCCAACCCTAATACCCCTGTCACCTCAAAATCCAACGGACACCCTATCGGACCCAAGACGCTTCCAGGTTCAAAAGCTACAACAGACCGCCTCAGACATGCGAGAGGTTACGATGAGTCAAGATGGACCAGGCACCATCGTCGTAACGGTGGACAACCCACGGCCGGGTACAAGTTCCCACAAGAGCAGAAAACGTTCGGCACACAAGGCGCCAATTTCCGCCTCCCATAAGAGGAAATCCCGTCAACAGAAGCGGAAGTTTCGTGACCGGAAAACAAAGGCTAGATATTGGGCACCGCCGAAATAAGTGATAGTGTCATCCTTATCTTTCCTTATCTTTCATTGACAAGCAGATAAACATGGAGTGACTGTAAAAAGAAAAGTTTCAAAGTGTTTAAAAAAAAAAACGTTTGTATTTCTCTGTATTATGTCACTAGTATTAAAATATTAGTAACCATTATATTATCCATTAAGTTTCATGTGTCTTTAAAAAAAAAAGAGATTATGTTTTCAAAGAATGACAAGTGCTAATTGTTTTATTGTTCAGTATAAAAAAACTGTGATTATCTGATCTACAATGCAGATAACAAACGAGGGATATGTTTTAATATTTGTTACTCTTAAAAATTTATATAGATATGTCAGTACACTGTCTAGTTTGTTAAAACTGGAAAATCTATGAGTTAAACAATTTGTTAAATTTTAATTTTGTTGTTCCTTATAGAAGATGTTTTTATTTACATGAAGTGGTTGTTTTTAATTTACTTTGGTGAAATAAAGAGTCAACTATTTGTTACTTCTTGCAGTTATATTCTTGGAAAACCCCTGGGTATCCTCCTGAAAAATATTTTAAAAAATATATAGAAAGTAAAGCTGAACAACAACAAGGGTAACCAATGTGATTTTGATAAACCAACTTGGAAGAGTTTCTTAAGGGAACAATGTAAGTTATTTTAAAAAGGGAGAATCTTGCTTTGGGGGGGTCGTTGGGTTTTTTTGCCTCCGGGAAGAAAAGGGAGAGTGTAATGAAGTGTTTTAACACCCCCAAAAGGTAAACAAGACCAAGGGTATCCTTACCAAAGTACCGAGTGTGTCAACCAAGTTCAGGGGTTCAACCAGGTAAACCCACAATATAACCTACTCCCTTTCTAAATTAACATTCAGGGGAAAGGGAACCCAGAGCCCCCAGGGTACCAAACACCTTACGGTACCCGAGCGCCCAACTGCTCCTTGGTATCCCCGGGTATCCGAACACCCATGGTACCCGAGCGCCCCCGAGCACCCCAACACCTCACAGTACCCAAGCACCTCACGGTACCCAGGCACTCTTTGGTGCCGTAACACCCTGTGGTACCCGGACACCCGACGGTACCCGAGCACCAGGTACCCGAGTACCTCATGGTACTCACGGGAGGGGAGGATGGAGCATCATGGTGCCCAATGGTGGGGACGGCGGGCATATAAGGCGGACTTTGGGGACCAGGAAGGCAGTTGGGCCCTAGCGGCCCGACCCACCGGATGGGCGTGTTGAGCCCCCGGTGAGCTGGATGGGCGTGTTGAGCCCCCAGCACCGTCGGACGGGCGTGTTGAGCCCCCGACACCCCGCATGGGCGTGCTGAGCCCGCGGAAGACCGGAAGGGCGTGGTGAGCCCCCGGTACGTCGGATGGGCGTGTTGAGCCCCCGACACCCCGCATGGGCGTGCTGAGCCCGCGGAAGGCCGGAAGGGCGTGTTGAGCCCCCGGTACGCTGGACGGGCGTGCTGAGCCCCCAGCACCCGCATGGGCGTGGTGAGCCCGCGGAAGACCGGACGGGCGTGTTGAGCCCCCGGTACGTCGGATGGGCGTGTTGAGCCCCCGACACCCCGCATGGGCGTGCTGAGCCCGCGGAAGGCCGGAAGGGCGTGTTGAGCCCCCGGTACGCTGGACGGGCGTGCTGAGCCCCCAGCACCCGCATGGGCGTGGTGAGCCCGCGGAAGACCGGACGGGCGTGTTGAGCCCCCGGTACGTCGGATGGGCGTGTTGAGCCCCCGACACCCCGCATGGGCGTGCTGAGCCCGCGGAAGGCCGGAAGGGCGTGTTGAGCCCCCGGTACGCTGGACGGGCGTGCTGAGCCCCCAGCACCCGCATGGGCGTGGTGAGCCCGCGGAAGACCGGACGGGCGTGTTGAGCCCCCGGTACGTCGGATGGGCGTGTTGAGCCCCCGACACCCCGCATGGGCGTGCTGAGCCCGCGGAAGGCCGGAAGGGCGTGTTGAGCCCCCGGTACGCTGGACGGGCGTGCTGAGCCCCCAGCACCCGCATGGGCGTGGTGAGCCCGCCGAAGACCGGACGGGCGTGTTGAGCCCCCGGTACGTCGGATGGGCGTGTTGAGCCCCCGACACCCCGCATGGGCGTGCTGAGCCCGCGGAAGGCCGGAAGGGCGTGTTGAGCCCCCGGTACGCTGGACGGGCGTGCTGAGCCCCCAGCACCCGCATGGGCGTGGTGAGCCCGCCGAAGACCGGACGGGCGTGTTGAGCCCCCGGTACGTCGGATGGGCGTGTTGAGCCCCCGACACCCCGCATGGGCGTGCTGAGCCCGCGGAAGGCCGGAAGGGCGTGTTGAGCCCCCGGTACGCTGGACGGGCGTGCTGAGCCCCCAGCACCCGCATGGGCGTGGTGAGCCCGCGGAAGACCGGACGGGCGTGTTGAGCCCCCGGTACGTCGGATGGGCGTGTTGAGCCCCCGACACCCCGCATGGGCGTGCTGAGCCCGCGGAAGACCGGACGGGCGTGTTGAGCCCCCGGTACGTCGGATGGGCGTGTTGAGCCCCCGACACCCCGCATGGGCGTGCTGAGCCCGCGGAAGGCCGGAAGGGCGTGTTGAGCCCCGGTACGCTGGACGGGCGTGCTGAGCCCCCAGCACCCGCATGGGCGTGGTGAGCCCGCGGAAGACCGGACGGGCGTGTTGAGCCCCCGGTACGTCGGATGGGCGTGTTGAGCCCCCGACACCCCGCATGGGCGTGCTGAGCCCGCGGAAGACCGGACGGGCGTGTTGAGCCCCCGGTACGCTGGACGGGCGTGCTGAGCCCCCAGCACCCGCATGGGCGTGGTGAACCCGCGGAAGACCGGACGGGCGTGTTGAGCCCCCGGTACGTCGGATGGGCGTGTTGAGCCCCCGACACCCCGCATGGGCGTGCTGAGCCCGCGGAAAGCCGGAAGGGCGTGTTGAGCCCCCGGTATGCTGGACGGGCGTGCTGAGCCCCCAGCACCCGCATGGGCGTGGTGAGCCCGCGGAAGACCGGACGGGCGTGTTGAGCCCCCGGTACGTCGGATGGGCTTGTTGAGCCCCCGACACCCCGCATGGGCGTGTTGAGCCCGCGGAAGGCTGGATGGGCGTGTTGAGCCCCCGGCACGCTGGATGGGCGTGCTGAGCCCCTAGCAGTTAACTGGTTTGTGAGTCGTAGTTAAGGAGTGGGGGAAACGACTTCATGTAGTTTCCCCCCTCCAGTTTTGTTTGGTATATAGGGCGATTAGTAAGTTACTATCGTCAGTATACGTTTGGGCAGTGACCCGATTAGACCGTCCCACAGCTATCTTCTGAGCGAGCGCGCCGCCAGGAGGTCTTCTCTGCAAGTACCGTAGCGTGGGGTACGAGGATCCGCTGGGCTAAGTTCTGTGCCGTGGGGCCAGAATCGTCTTCATAAGGAGAGCGCAAGCCAGGGATCTGAGCTCACTGTGTGATACACAGGAGGAGGAGCTCGACGGCGTGGCAATAACCCCCCGGGACATCACAGAAGCGACTAGATTGATCCATCTACGGACGCGGTGAGCTGGTTCCCGGAGTCCACGTCAAGACCACAAACCAGTGATAGGATCGTGTATATTGTGTATATATCATTTGAATTGTGTGAATAAATGTAAGTGATTGAATACCCGGACAATTTCACTTAGAACCCTTACCAACCCTTGTAAGGTCTAGTGCTCGAGGAAACTTCCTCACAAATTAACATTAAATTTTCAAAATACATATAAAACCTGCACACTCATAACACCAAGGACCAATAACCTTTATTATACAGGACCGCTTTAAGTTATAAACGATCAATAATCTTTATTTTGGTACAACGTGCAAGTGAATGAATGAATGAATGAATGAATGAATGAAAATACTTCTTTATTGAGGCGAATTTCGAGCTGGTTTTCGCAAAGGATATTCCACAGTAGATAATTTGTTTAATTTAACATGTATGTAAGTTACAGTTTAAAGTTATCTGTTGCAAATGAAAAACCCTATTGTTTTTTGTTGATTTTAAAGCAGCATTCGACACGATCGACCGAAAAGCTTTATTTTTAAAACTCTCAGAGTTAGGTGTGTTTACGGTCATGTTGCAGGCTTTCAAAAATTTATACGAGGGCACCAGGTCAGGGATTTGGTATAAAAATGGGGTAACAGATGTTTTTGAAACTACAACGGGGGTAAAGCAGGGCGACACTAAAAAATTTTTTTTAGTGTCGCCTTGGCTGTATTTGTAGTAGTTTGTTGTTCTCTTTGTTTATAAATGACATCACTGACGTATTAGAGGGTGGATGTAATTTTGGGGGATGTAGAGTGAATGTTTTACTTTATGCTGATGACTTAGTAATTTTAGCGCCTACTGCCGTTAGTCTTCAATTAATGATCAACAAACTGGTAGATTATTGTAATACATGGAATTTGGTTGTAAATCTCGATACATCTAAGATTATGGTTTTTTAAAGAGGGGGTAAATTGAAAAGAACTGATAACTGGTATTATAATGGGGAAATAATTGAAGTGGTTAATAAATATAAATATTTGGGTGTGTCACTAACTTCAAAGTTGTCCTGGGAGTCGCGCTTAAAATAAAAATCCACTGCAGCCAAATCAGCAATGAATGTAACGTGGCGAAATTTTATAGGAAATGTGCAAGTACCGTTAAGTGCGAAATTTGTCGTTTTTAGTTCTATTATTAGGGCTTTGTTGTGTTATGCTTGTCAAGTATGGGGTTACAGGGAGTTTGATACCTTGGAAGGAATTTTGAGGGTTTTTGTGAAAAAAATTTTTGGTTTACCTGACAATTTGCCTAATTACGTTATATATCTAGAAACTGGTGTCGATAAATTATTCATATTCACTTTAGAAATGCATCTTAAGTATTTAAAGAGTCTTAACGTTACAACCTGGTCGCTTGCCGAGGGTATTGGCCCAAAAAGTAATAGAGAAAAATGTTTACTGGAGTTGTGAGTGTCGTAGGCTGGGGAGAGAATTGGGGGTGGAAGTTGATTTCGGTAGGGAAGATGCGGGGGATCAGCTGTTGACCTTGGTGGACGCGGCGAGGGCAGCGGCCGAGGTCGCTTGTATTGCAAGGGCCAGGGCGGCGGAATACCACACCACTTCTTAGTCTAGAGCTCGGCGCTCGGCAACAACGGTTATCTTTCACATTATAACATACCTCTCAGTATTGTTCGGTGGACAATGAAGGCTCGCGCCGAAGCTTTGGATCTTAATTACAAACCCTGGATTTTAGACAAAAATTATCAATGCTCTCTATGTAACCTTCAAGAAGTAGAAAATACTTTTCATTTTATAGCTCGGTGCCCAGTTTTGAAAAACATAAAACAGTTTTAAGTTTTGATGAAATTTTGAATGGGTAGGATTGGTTTAGGCTAGGAAGTTATTTAAAAGAGGCGTGAAAGGCTAGATGGCAACTTGTTACTGAATTCAATTATTAATAATTAGGATTTTCACCTCGCTGTCCAATTTATTATATATACTCCATTTTAGTGATCAGTTAACTATTAATGAATACTCTTCTCCTATTATTGCTAAAATTCCTGAATCTCTTTATGTTTGTACTAGGCTTAAGTTTTTATCAATCTTTTCAAGATAATGTTTCCATTAATAATAAGTGCTTGTGTAAAGAAATAAATTATTGAGTTTTATACTGCCGCCAACCCAGCTGACAGTCAAAAGACTTTGCTGTGAAGTGTTATGGACTGAAAACACGATATTTTTTTGATGAAAGTTATTGTACTCAAGAAACCTGTTAATTTACCTTTATAATTTGTGTATTTGTTCAATAAAGCACTGATTTATTTATTTATTTATTTTATTATTTATTTATTTTGTACTATCATTGACTAAAGAAGGGTTATGATTAGAGACTTTCAGCCCCTTCAAGCCTCTAGTTTATGTAGATACATAGTTTTCAATAATTAATTTAAAAATTAAGCCAAAATGATTTTCTACGGAGAACCTTTTAAAGATACCACGTTTGTAGAAAATATATTTCAATTTTAAACGTTGCTTTAATATGATAAAAGTTTACTTTTACAGCAAACAAATAACAGATGTTTCAGATCTTCACAAGTCTGTTACATGTTAGATACTAGACAGTACTGACAGTATTTTTCGAATGGCATGTCATTTATTATGTACGTGACATTTACCTAGTAAAACAAATTTTCAATAGCAGCTTCTGTTTTTCAATTTATATATTTTCTGAATATTCTATTCCTCTTGGTCACAGTCATAAGACTTACCTCACCCTAGTTTTGCGTTTTAATTTGAGTATTTTCGTTTTGCTTAGTAGGACTACCGTCCTTTTTTTAAAGCTTGAAAAGCGTGAGTCTTTCAAGCTTTTTATAAGTTTAAACATGTACGCTACTGCTGCATTCGTCGTACTATTTTCTGTAAGTTGAAGTTATTTGTACACATGTTTGATTGTTATTAAATATTTAATAAAAAATTATGCATATGTTATACTATATTAATATTATTTTATCTATATTAATATTATTATTAATATAGAACAAATAAAAATTGAATGAGTAAATCGATTTTTTCTAAGTCACGACCCACTAAAAATTAATTATACACTAAATATATATATTTTAAAGGACTTATTGTTGTTGACACATTCTGCAATGTTTTTGATGATAAATGAATTATTTTTTCTGAATGACATTGTTTATTTAATGGGGTAAAATAACTGAATTAGCATTGGTCTCCAAATAGATCCGTAATTATTTGAATCTCAAAAATGTTCTGCACACTTTTAAAAATTTAAAGAAACCTTAAAAATTATGAATTTTACACTTTGATTTCCCTTCTTAAACTTGTTTGACCATAACAATATTATGCCTATCTAATGAAGTAATTTCTTAGAAAATTATGTTATTTGTTTCAGTAAAAATTTGCCAAACATGTATTTAAGGTGCGAAACAAAAAAGCAGGTCTATTTGAAAGTTTAATTCCTTGGCCGTTATGAGCGTTGAATAATTTTTTTAAGGCGATTGGCTATTTTATAAATGTTATTTAGAGATTAGTATATTTGTAAATCAGTTGTTTGTCCATCTTCTTTGTGTTTGTTGTTAAGACCTAACAAAGATGAATGCAAGAAACTGACGCTTAGATGTTGTGTAAAATTAAATTAAAGATTCAATACTTTTGAAAAGGAAACTTTAAAACAGGGATATGAAGATGCGCCAAGCAATGAAGATCCATGTAAACTAACCCCTATATTTTAAGCAAAATAAATGTTACTGCATTGTCCAAATTTCAAAGTGTAGATCAGATACAAAGACACTTTTAAAGAAGAAGAAATCAATGAACTTCTCTAATTCCGTGTATTGAAGTTTCATACATCCAAAGTAATAAGTTATTTTTTGAAGTTTCCCCCAATGAAAAGTTCAATTGCTGGCAATTATATTTCAGTGCTATGACAACGTAAAGAACGTGCTATGACGTTTAAAGAATTAGTCTAGAAAAAAAATTAAAAAAAAAATTCACAGTTCCTCATTGAAAGGTATTTTACGCTGCAAAACTACATACATAATTAACATGAAACTAATTCCTATTTTACCTAGATGTTGTGAGCCATGAAATGACGCGGGCTGTGTCGCCCTTAAATTAAAAAGAGGGAACTATAAATGGTGTATAAGTGTAGTATTTTGTGTTTCACATATCTTGAGGAACTATAAAACGTGTTTAGACCGTAAGTCATACATTAAAAGGACCAAAGCAGGGGAAAAATTACAGTTTTATTAAATTTATATTAATGCTAGAGCAGAAGGTAAAATCCTAAAAGATTTGTTCTATAAAAATTTTTTTATTTTTTTCAGGCATATGTTGATGGAGCTGGTATAGGTAAGGCGGTATTGCTATATAAAAATATCAATATGAGGTCTGAGAAATGTTTATATAAATTATAATATTATAAAGAAGAAGTAGTTTCTGTTTGAATATTTGTTTAAAGTAAGAAGTAAACGTCAAATCTACCGATCCGACTGGGCTGAAACTTTACAAGAATATAAATGTTGAACCGATGCAACTCATAGTTTATTAATTTTTGCCTCCTCGACTGATATTCGAAAATTATTGAAATATGTTACATACCTTAATAATTGTTGAAGGTTTCGTCGAAAAAATATTGTCGAAATAGGTAACCTATTTCGATAATTGCCAACTTACGGGCTTGTTACCTTCTAAAGCCCCCTCGGGCAACGCCCTGTGAAAGTCCTAAGTATCAATATTTACATCGAAACTCGTAAATATCGTCGTGTATTATCGTTGTTTATAACGATATGAACATTCAAACACTGAATTGTCAATTAACTGAGACCACTGTTATTTGACAAATCGTAAAGCAGAAGTAAGAACTACAGCCTGTTTCTCAATAATCATAATAATACCTGGTAGACCGAGCGTTGCTCGGTGTTATTTCATGTTTACCAGTTCATAAAATTGCCAATTACCATATATAAAATATTTCAATATCATAAAATTCATAAATATACAACTTTTTTATTGCTGCATGAACTCTTCATCCCACTCGCTGTATTCTGGCTTGATGACTGTATATTGCAGACAGCTGTTATGATTACTTCATTTGTTTACACTTTCTTTGTTTATTTCGTTGCTATCATGGCAACTCATAGGCATATGTTAAAAATTTACAACTTCAAAATTCGTTGTATTACGTTATTAGATTTCCTCTGGTCAAGTAATCTGCATAAAATACGTTTTTGAGACATAAACTACTTATTCCCAGACTTTGAAGGAAATCCCTGGTGCCGTTTTTGAGATCGTTGTGCAATCAATCAACCAACCAACCAACCAACCAACCAATCAAGCACGCAAAATAACATTGCTCATATAAGAGTATAGGATTTAAGGCCTATTATGATTATTAAGTCCACCCTGGCATTAATGTTTAACACAGTTCCCATTTTTCAGTGATAAAGACGTTGCCAGAAGGAAACGTCTGGCCCCCGGACTTGCTGGATGAGCCGTACGAATACACAAATCACTTGGGATGCGACTATAGGCACGAGTACCCGCAATATAAATTTACTTTCACTTTCGACCTGCGCTGTGAGGAAGTCCAAGAATCGAACAAAACCGTTTACCAATTGTCAATCAATTATGACAATAGTGTGCTGGACATAATGCAAGTGACGTCTTGTGACATGGTTGGCGTCATTAACTCTGTCTTTCCTCCCAAACAAAAAACTGTATATCCTCCTGAAGACGAACCCAACAAGTGGAATTTTCCGACGATAGTTTACCTGAAGTACATAACTACAAGTGGGGATTGCTTTGCCAAGAAGTACAAGTACCAGTTGGAAGAAGCGGCGCCGGCGTACCGGTACAACCCGGAGAAAATCCAGTGTGAAGGGTAATTATTTGTATGAATGATTTGTAGCTACGGATTGATGTGATATGAATCTGTAATTTACTTACGTCTTCAATCCTTAAATAAAGTTGTTAGACGCGTTTCGGCGCTAGGCCATCCTCAGTAACTTATCTAACACTTGCAGGTTCACCCAGTTCCCTATTTTCTTGGCTTCTTTTTCATTGTCAAGCCACGTCAATTGATTTAAAATCTTTGATTTACTACACATAACACACACGAAACAATACAAAAACATTAAAAACCGTACGTGCGCACGCGTTACAACCTCAGTTCAGAACCTGCTCCTAAACGCGTGCGTACGTACGGTTTTTAATGTTTTTGTATTAAGTGTTTCGTGTGTGTTATTTGTAGTAAATCAAAGATTTTAAATCTATTGACGCAGCTTGACAATGACAAAGAAGCCAAGAAAATAGGGAACTGGGTGAACCTACAAGTGTTAGATAAGTTACTGAGGATGGCCTAGCGCCGAAACGCGTCTAACAACTTTATTTAAGGATTGAAGACTTAAGTAAATTACAGATTAATTATTTGTAGGGACGTTCAGATACTTCCGTTACTGGTACGTATCGATACTTTTCTATCGACATTCAGAGTATCGGCATCGTATCGAATCATTCGATATTATCGTGGTCTCGAAAGAAAGTGTGGAGTGTCATCGGATCAAAAGTATCGAATCAATATTAATCGCGTCAGGGGAGAACGAATTAATAAAATAATCTGCCAAAAAATTGTAGAAATTTGACTAATCTTCCACGTTGTGTTTTTTATTACCCCTTTATTACTGCAGCTTTTATTACTGCTCCTTATAACGTACCGTACTCTATTGCTCCTCCGTTGTTACTAATTTGTTTGTTTCGTCTAATAGGCCGGCCAGCGTCTGGATGTTTTGTTTCCTAACGTTAATACGTGTTTAGTGATTGGTAAGATATTAAGTTTATTGATTGATTAAGATTTTAAGATATTTAGTTTATTGATTGTAAAATAGCTCTCATAACGAGTAAAATTTTGAATCATTTCAGAAAGAAGTAAGAGAATGTCGCAACGTGTAAGCTGTGTTTAAGATTCATTAAGTTCTCAGGACCTATCCTCACGGTATCGATACTTTGAATCCGATAATTTTATTTCAATACGGATTCGATACCAAATATCGGATCGAAATTATTTGTGATACCGAGATGCTGTTAACTTATACAGGGTATCTTACAACCACCATGTGAAAATTTCACCTCATAAAAATCACAGTGAAGCTAATTTCAAATCAAAACTGAAAAATAATTAGTGATTTAGAAAATACAGGGGTTTCTGTAGATAGCGAAACTTTTCACAAAAATGGCCAAAATGGAAATGAAAAAAGTGAAAATGAAAAAATGAAATGAAATTAATGATTTCATTTTGTCTTTCTATTTCAAAATGAAATGGATTTTTTATTTCAAAATGAATTGAGACAGTTTGGTTCAAAATATTCCTTTTAACAAGGCCTTTAAGATATGCAATTTGCCATAGGTTTACATAACACAATTTTGAGATTTGAACCCATTACCTTTTCTGGAACACTCTGTTGATACATTGCGATGAGAATGTTTTAGATAAATTCTTCATATGTGCATTAGTGGGAATATTTTAATTTGACGTTTCTAGTTTAAACCATTGACTTAGGTTAAATCGCTTTCCCAATACACAGGGTGGTTTTCGACTCACACAACTTTACCAAGCAATTCCTCATATCAAGACAAGGAAAAAATGTCAAGGCTTGCAAACATCGTTGCGGAATTACAGCCAAAAACGTATTTTTTTCAATTTTAATGTATTAGTCGTACTTTTGGCCTATAGATTAAATAAATGGCATCAGCAAACTGACACATACTTTCTTCCTTAAAGCGAGAAAATCTACAATAAAATATTCTACAGTACAACCATCCCACAAATATGTTATATAAAATACTATCGAAATCGGTCAGGAATTAACGGAAATATCGGATTTTGCGTATTCTCCATAAGAATAACACAATACAACAAACTGCGTTTACCGCCGAACGAAAATATCAATTGCCTCCGCAACCAGTCGGAGTAGAGTAGACTAATAATTCAAAGTACCAGATTATTTATTTTTTCGAGCCAAATTTAGTTGTTGCAAGTATATTTTCTTTGAAAGTTACAGATTTTGTGAAATTTGAAACATTTGAATTTCATAACACTTAAACTCCCATAACTTTTGAACTTGAATTTTACAGACATTATGCGGGTAGTTTCATTTTATTTTTCATCTTAAGCACTAGAATCCATGGAATTTTTATAACAAAATCGTTAGACCCGTTTTTGAGAAATTTGGATTTTTGTGGTTTTAGCGAATTTCCCCTAAAGGAAGAAGCCATTTATGGGTTTACTTTCGTCCTATTTAGATTTAAACAGATTGTAAAATAATATTGTAAATTAATACTTTATTGGTTTTTATTCTATTCTATTGTTAAATGGATTGGAGTATGACTTAGTTGTCAAACAACCCCTGTTTTTGAAAGGTTTTAAAAATTATTTATATTATACAAGCGTACGGCACTTTACAAGAGTAATCCTTCAAACGCTGAAAGGAAGGCGGTCACATCAAAATTCTCCAAAACACTTTAATATGTTTTATTGACATTTTTGAGCTTTTAATCAAATTGTTAATCCTTTACTTCGACCCAATACATCAAAACAGCATAGTATTTCATCTAAAATACTGTACTGTAATAATAAAGTAAGTAAGTTAAACTGTAGTGCTTATGTACTGCAGTTATCATGATTCGTTAAACCACCCAGGCAAATTTAAAGACACCTCTCATCACTTCATCTTTAAATTTTTACAGGGAAGCCGGATCAAAACCGTGGACGACTTATGGAGAAGTGGCTCAGTTTACAAACTGTAGGATAAACAAACTTCCGCTGTCAGGAATAGGTGAGCAGGCTACATGGGGAAACTATTGATAAAGTAGCGACCATTTGTAATGCTGATTTATGTGGCTCTCCTGCAGTCGTATCACATAACAGCTAATATTGACACAAATTCAATTTTTTCAAATTAGTTTTCTCTCTTATTTATGAACCGGTTTTCTTAATTTTGGTATCATTGGATTTTAATTAAATTCTCTAACATTCAGGTACTGAACGTATCGTATCGTACGCCATTTTTTATCGTATGGTATTTTGAGATATTCTCGTTTTTAATTTTCAAGCAGCCGCCATTTTGAAAATAAATGTTTGAAAAAACATTATGTCCCTTTAATTAGCTTTATTCAATAAAAAACTGTTTCGCGGGAAAACGACTAAACTAAGCCGGAATAAAAAGTGTTAAACTACATTTTCGACTTAACTTTTCAAGTAGAACCTGAATCTGCATAGTCCGCTGCTACGCTTTTCTGAATCACCCTGTATATTTATTACAAACCAAGCAGCTTACAACTCTCTCTTAAACAGCAAAATACTTAGTTTAAAAACTTATTTTTTACCCCCATTTTCAAAGATCAGCAGACGTTTTATTTTAGACAAAGTAATGGCGTTTCAAAGGTAATATAACCACAGAACACAAAAGAAGTTGGTAAAAATTTCTCACTAGTAAGTCGATTTTTTTATACATTTAATTGGTCTATTTTGCAACTTTTTTGTAAAAATGATACGGCACAGGTTTCCTTTTAGATCGAAACAACAGGAAGAGGTATTTTTCCCACCAGAGCAATAAAAAGTTTTTGTTAGTGCGTGTTTCTGTGAACAAAAAAGTCTTCCTACGTTTTCTTTATCAGTAAAAACGCTTTTTGTGGCAAAAATTGGAATTTTCCCTGTGTGCAGTAATCACTAACAACAATCTAGTAACGCACTGTAATAAATATGATAATAGTAATCCTGCGTTTAGTATTAAGTACTTTTTTGTCTCTGTTATAGTGAAAGACTATAGTCGCAGCAAACCTGCTTGGCAACCGGATGACAAGGAAGGGAAAAATCATGAGAAGCTTTTGAAATGCACTGCTGACCAATTCTCAAAAGTATATGAGCTCATGTGTGTTAAAGTAAGTTGATCGAGGTTTTAGAAATTTTTTATAAATTTTTATATAATCCACGAATGTCAGGTTTCTATCGTTATTGTTTTAGAATATAGATTAATATTGTTAGTTTTGTTACAACGTAGGACAACTTTTTAGCGCCACATAAATATTTATGAAAATTTCAATGGCTCTCTATATACGAAAAAAAATATACTTTGTATGGAGTTGGTCATATAGCCAAGTGAAAAGATTCAACAAAATATTCTGAGCTCCATAAGAAATAACATAGGGAATTAGCATGCAGGTTTTTCTGCCACAGAAGCGTGAAAATTTAGTGATTTTATATCAATACAATGATACCATATATCAACCAGAAGAAGCCATATACCAAGTTTATCGAGATATGTCGAGAAATAACAAAGATATCAAATTTATTTTTTCTCAAAAGGATAACATAAGAAATGGGCATGCAGGCTTGGTGCTATAGAAGCGTGAAAATTGGGTGTTTTATATCGATACCCTATGTAAAACTCAACTAAAAGATACCATACACCAACTTTCATCAAGATATGTCAAGAAATATTAAAGAAAATAGAATTTATTTCGGAGGTAACCAAACTGGCCACTGAAACATCTGGGGAAACGTTCAGTAGCCAAAGTAGTTAGCGCATTCTGGTGGCAAACCAGTGAACTGTGGAGTTAGTCGTATTGTACACTGAAAGAAATTGAATTTTTCAAACGGATCATGTTATTATCTCAGTCTGAAAAAATGGAGTTAATCGGTTTGGCTTCTGAACGCCTCAGCTTACAGCGCTTTATTTGTGGATACGTCGTTCAGAAAACACCAATTCAAGTAAAAACTCATTAAATTATAAGTAAAGAATAATTTATATTATTTCATAAGTTTGGGAACTCAATTGGGGCTATAGTGTGGACACCTAGTTAGTATGAATATACTGTATAGCGTATAAACATATTTTCACGACAATCCTTATGATATACCGAATTTCATAATTGGTCACTTTTAGTTTTTGAGCTGAACTAAATCAAGACTCTCTTTAGGGTGATTTTGTAACACCCTCATAAGAGGGTGTTACAAAATCACCCTCCTTCTATAAAGCTCTCCTTCTATAAAGAAGGAGAGCTTTAAAATAAAAAAAGTATTTGTGATAATAACAATAACATTATAAAAAATAACGGAGTTATGGGCCAATTATTAACAAATCAAAAAATCAACAACAATTCAAAAGAGAAACCAACTAAAAAAAACATAATCGCATTATTAATTAATTTTTTATATAGAAATGAAGTTTGTAAAACACCATAAAACAACTAGTAAAAACTGATTTAAAACATTTACTCGACTAAAATGTAATGCCTTGCTTTCAGGGTGATAAGGAAGGTGAATATTTTGCATTTGTGACTTACTACAACGACTATTTAGATCGATTCACTGTGAAATCTTGTGAAGAAGATGGTATTGTGAACGGGATCTTTGCAATAACACAGACTACAGTATACTCGAAGAATAAAATATATCCCTGGATACAAATGATTTGGTTCTCGATGGATGACGGGAAATGTTATAAGAGGGAATACCAACAGTACTGGTCACAAGAGTACGGGACAGAGTTCTCTCCAAAAGAAGTGGTATCAGAACCCTGCCCAATGTAAGTGGCCTCTAGTTCTAAGTTGCTCAGATAAATGAATGAGTCCATTTTTATCTTAAATCTATATCTTTTTAATTATTTAATACGCTAGGGGGTTTTCGTCATCATATTCTCCTAAAGTTTTAAGCGGATTTTAATAATTCAGGTGACGATGGGAAAAGCTCGTCATGAAGTTTCGTAGGAAATAAGATCTATGAAGATTAGGATAAAAGGATAGAACAAATAAAATTTCGTATTTACCCATGTAATACCGGGTGTCCATAAAATATTTATCGGGTTATAAAATAGTTTATTGAACTCACAGATACATGAATGCTATTAAGAATTGCATGGATTGAAAGAGAAAGGTCTCAAGTTTTATTTGATATCACTGAAGTTGCTTTATATGCTGCCAGTTTGCAGCAAAACATGATTCCAGTCTATGTTGCAACCCTGCCCAAACTTTGATAATCATTTCGTGGCTTACTATTGTCACTGCAACGCGAATCCTTTCTCGGAGCTCTGGCAGGGTTTGAGCTTATGGCGAGATGTATACACCGTCTTTCACACAGCCCCAGGGAAAGAAAGAAATCACATACAGTAAGGTCCGGGTAACGGGGGCCACCTTAGGAGAGCAAGTCATCCTCAGTTCAGCGGCCAATCCAACCATCAGCGAGTCTCTGTTTATTGTATCGACAGATAAACTTGGTCGATCGGGATTCTTACGTTTCAGCAGGCTTCCTGTGTTTTTGAACTGCCGATACCATCGCAAAATGCTCTGTTGAATTGGGACAAATCTTTCGAAGTGTCTGAAGAACTCACGCTGAACAGTTATTAGGGAAAAACTTTCACCATATCTTAAGACACTAAAGATTTTTTCTTCAGTTATAGGCATTTTAAAAAGAACTAATGAAAGTTAATAAAAAGGGTAACAATGGTCAATAAACAGACGCTTATAAAACTTAGAAATCCTTATGGACACCCGATATTATTTAACATGGGAATAGAAATTTTGAAGAGCAGTTGGTTATGATAAACATTCTTTTATTAGTCCAGGCATCGAAAAGGTAAAGAGGGTGAGAGGTAATTTTTTAGAGCACAATTTTTGACTTTGCAGCTTTTTTTGGACTAGTCAGGAGAGGAACATACCCAAAGCCCCGTCCGTAGCCCTTCAGCGGGGGAAGGAGGGGTATCTGAAGGTACACTTTTTTGGTTTATCCGAAATATTGTTTTCAAGATCAACTTAAGTTTTCCCTATTTGAAAATTAAAGAAAATTAATTTCCTGTAAGAAAAGTATATAATATGTCTATTTTGGTCCAACCATTTACAAGTTAAGCAATAATTTTATTAATAACGAAAAAATAACAATAATTATTAATAGCAATAATTTTACTAAACAAATATCCCTTCCTTAAGAAGTACATGTAAATTTGTGGGTAATATACATGTCCAACCAGGCAACGCTTTTTCACCTTAAGGAAAATTAACAGCATTCAGGAAATATTGCCAATTTCCAATAATTTGACACCTCAATCGTAAAAACTGGTCCAAAGTAAAGGTCTTGAGATAATCGAGCTTCCTTTTTAAGATGAAAGGATATTTTAAAAATGTTGCAGGTACCTAAACCCGGTAGAAAATCGATGCATGTTTCCATGTAAGCTCGTATATTTTATCTTCAATTTTGGGTCATTTTCGGATTTTGAAGACAGCATATCGACAATATCAGAGTAGGGTGTTGATATAATTACCCCAAAGGCATGAAACCAAGGTGTTCCAAAAATATTATTCCCTTTAGGAGAATTTGTTACGAGCATTATCAGTTGCCTGGATTCAGATTTTATGCTTACATTCACCATAGACCAACCTTTTAGAGGAACCTGGATACCATCGTAAACTTTTAGAAACGAAACATTTTGGTGAAGAAAAGCTAAAATCGCTTCATGCGAACCTGAATTAATACTTTAATTAAAACGCCAAAGAGAGCGTGTTTTTACCATTGAAACCTTTGTTAAATATTTATTTATCAAAAAAGTAAAAGAGGTCCTGGTGTTCTGATTGAGGGAAACGACTATATCACCATTGGGGCAGATATGTTTCATGATAAAATTTTACACCCTTTCCAACCCCCTTCTTTCCCCGTTCCTTACTTTTAAACTTCAAATGTATGGTTATTTGTGACATATTAAATAGAAACATATTTCTCAAAGAAAACTTAAAATCTCATCACACATTATCGAGATTAACACATTTTTTTAGGATTTGCTGCTATGATTAATGGATAGCTTGACAACGTATGATACGATTTCCTTTAAGACAAATGTTTCTTTTTTCATCTCTTTAAAGGGTGTAATGAAACAAAAATTTATATTAAATTTTCCATATTTCATAGGTTGATTTTATAGGTTTCATTACATTAATTTAATTTTGGAGCGAATGAAGTAGACCTTCTTGTCATTGTTGTTAGTTTATTATGTTCTTATATTTACATTCCTTTTATTTTACAATTATTTCCAAAATGCATGTACTTTAGCTATCGGCATGAGACGTGAACAAAGTTATCCTGGGCACAAAATAAAATTCAAACAAAACATAGCAACTATACTATATTGGTAAACACTTTCAACTGACAAAATGAGACCGGACCCAAGGAAAGTTAGTAGACTATTTACCCCAGAAAATAATAGTTCTAATAGCTTCTGAAGAAGGATTGCCCTGATTGGTGGATTTAAACCAACCAAGACAACTTCTTGCATTAGTTCATCTTTACAAACCAATATTTATCTTTTAACATGATTTGAACAGATGGTCTGCAATTTCTGAATGTGAATTTAAACTCAAGTCTTTACCTTGTATCTGTTTATAAATTTTGATTTCATTTACAAAAAATAAAATACTGTAACAAAATTATGTTTGTAATGATAAAACATATATTTTACCAGTACAAGGGTAACTAACTTTTAAGGCACTATAACGTTTAAAATCCTATACTCTTATACGAGCAGTGTTATCTTGTATGTGTGTATGCTTGCTCGCTTGCTTGCTTGCACAACGATCTCAAAAACGGCTCCGAGGATTTTCTTCAAAGTCTGGAAATAAGTAATTTATGACTCAAAAACGTCTTTAATGCAGATTACTTGGCCAGAGAAAATCTAATATCGTAAAAAATCGAATTTTAAAGTTGTAAAATTTTAACATTGGCCTTATGGGTTGCCGTGATAGCAACTAAAATAAACAGGGAAAGTGTAAACAAATGAAGTAATCATAACAGCTGTTTGGAATCTACAGCCATTAAGGGAAAATACAGCAAGTGGGATGAAGAGTCCATGGAGCAATAAAAAAGGTTTCTATTTATCAATTTTATGACATTGAAATATTTTATAGTAACTGGATGAACTGGTAAACATGAAATAACACCGAGCAAGGCTCGGTCCACCAGGTACTCTATATATTAATACGCAAGCGGTTTTCTTTTCACAGTCCAACCACAACAACGGCTGGACCGATTTTAACGTTTGAGGTGTCAAATTAAAGGGATTGTTATGTAGATTTGTCATCAAGTCTCAGAATTTTGAAAAAGGGCGTAACTAAAGTACAGTAAAGGACTGAAGTTTCGGAACATCGACATTTGAGCAAGCTCAGTTTACTTTGTTTACAAACTGAACATATGGCCAAGCCTGTCAAGCTCTGAAATAGTTCTACAGGTAAACCACAGATTGCAGCACTTTACTTTTTTTGAAAAGAACAGTTTTTGTTTTTCCAGCTGCTTTGGCTTTCAACAAAAAGATTTATTATGTAATTTGGGTTATGTTATGAAGTGTTTTAAAGGGCTTAAACATTGCAGTTCCCAGTTTTACAATGTAGATTACGATATCCCAATTCATTTCAGCATAGTGTTTTTTTAAGTTTTATTGAATTGAGCCAATTTATTTTTCGATATGGTGCAGCAATAATGCCAATAAGAAGAAGGTGAATATTGACCGATCGGAAGGAACACGATCGCAACATTCGCAACCGCCTAGAATCACCCTCCCGATGTAACATATTTGATGCTCTTTCCAACCTCAGACCAATGAACTTACAATGTTTTCATCGTGGTGTGTTGCATTTCAGAAATTAAAAGACTGGTAGAGATAGTGCGTCATTTACTACGCGTTGTTCCCACATAGGAAAGGACCCCTACAAAGACAGCCGTTCCCTATGATTTCGGTTTGGCGATAAATATCAATAATTAGGTGCAGGAGCATTCCCTAAACGCTCACGGCGCCAGTGTTTGCTCTCGGTCAGCTACATGTTGCTGTAAGCAGAGCTCGATCTTTTGCCGGTATTAAAATATATATTTCAGAATAAAGGGAACATGGAAGTTGAAGGTGTTTCGGTATTCCCAAAAAGTCGTTAACCGGAAAACTCCTGCAGTAATTTAAATAAACTTTTAGAGTTTCAATGGTTTAGCCATAATTTTGCTATTGAATTTAGCCATTTGATTAAATTTCAAAAGTATACAAGTAGGCTGTTTATTCTTCTTTCTTTTACCATGATTTTTATGATTTTTTGCTCGATTTCGAGCTACGTGTTATCTAGTATACCTTTATAGTCCGCCGAAGATCCGGGTCTAGTCCTTAATGGATCGTTAAAAAATTAAGATCTTTTAAGTATATTGTTCTCTCCAAACAATTGTTTCTTTTTATTGCATGTTTTGTTTCAAGCAAACCTGACCAATGGACGAATCCAACTTGGGGGAAAATGGGAATGTGGCGGGAGTGCGACGGGCCGATGAGTGCGAAGAAAAGTAAAATCCCCGAAATCCCTCAAACGTTTGATGATACTTCCGACAAAAACACTTACGGGTGAGAACATATATTACATACATCACTCTTTATATCGCCGAATTGATTTGCCGGGGTGGTAACCCAGTGTAAACGCTGTACTGTTCTATATATCAGACTGGTTTTGTCTCTGCCGCAGTAGTGATGGGCGATTCGCGAACGAATCGTTCAATTTGAACGACTCATCGAATGAATCAAATGAATCATGATTCTTTATTGAAAAGAACTCATGCAATATCGAACAAAACTAGGTGTCAATGCCGGTTTGATTGCAGTTCAATTGATAAAAAGGCAAACATATAATGTTTTTTCTTATTACTGTATTGACCTTGTAGCAAAAATCACTTAATTTTTTAGAAACGTTTCTAAAGAATTAAGACAAAGAAAGGGCTTTTGCATAAGACTAACATGGCAGATGTCTATACCCCTTATTTTTTATATTATTGAATCATCTGTTTGTAACCCAGTGGTTTGAGGTATTCCTTAACACACAAGCAACTCAATCAAGGCAGTGATTTCTTATTATTAATTTAGTAAAAATACACATTTTTAGTTTGAAATTAACGTACAAAAAAGTGGAAACAGTATGAAAATGGTATATTCTGAGGTCAAACTACAAAAGAATCACTTATTATTCGACATAAACCGATTAATTGTATAATATTTATGTTTACCGCAAAGTATGGTAAACGAATCAAAAAATCTATTCAAATTTCGATTCTTTAAAATTGAGTGATTCATATGAAACGATTCACCTTGAGGAATGATGCATTTCCTCTAAGCGCGGCTCTAGGCAATTTTATCATACGGAAGCGCTGTGGCATGAGGTACCTAGGTACCTGCGTCGTTACGAAGATCTCAAGGTTCGTTAAGAACCTTGGGATTAGACGGAGAGTGAAGGCCGAAAGGGCGAAGGGTGCACAATAAGCTAATTCTTCTGCGTTGCAACACCATGGTCAAGTGAAGCCATGGCCCTCTTTTTTAAAAAAGTATATAAAAAACCTTGAGGAATCGAATTGCCCATCACTATGCCGCAGCCGATTCTAGTCAAGAGCGGTCAATTCCAACCCCCGTGGTTACGACTACCATCACAGGACCTCACTGTCTTTAGATTTCCGCACAAGTCCAAAATCGATGGTGTTGGGTGTATGTCCCTTTTCCTCCACGGTTAGGGTCATTTAGGAAACGGGTCATCACTTTTGCTCCACGGGTCAGCAGGTATTTTTCAGAGCCGCCTGCAACATCCCTTTTGCTCCACAAGAGGGGCCTGCGCTTCCTCTCCCCCAAATCTCCTCTTTCGCTCACGTGCGAGTTCTTACTTGAATACTGACGTTTAAAAGTTATGTACAACTTTGCTATTTTGCATTTTGCATAAACGAAAATATTGATTATTGAAAGAATGTTAAACTACTTCAAATGTAACAGTAACCATAAGCAAAGGATACTGTGTAAAAGTAATAGCAAAAAATAAAATAGTATTAATATTACTTTATCCGTCTTTAATTTATTTTACACAATAAATCCCTATTAGAGACATGAAAGACTTTACACAAGCTTTTAGGCATGATCATAGAGCAGAAAGCCACGTTTGCGCCGAGAGAGTATATTTTCGACGGGCATCAAACACTATTTGAATAGCCTAATTTCACTAAATTCAAAATTAGTACAATTAATTTTGTCTTCCTTCTCAATCTGCTGTTACTCTTATTTGTATTTACATAGTATATTACGGTACTAGGCCGGAAAGTACTCTTCTGCCGGACGTTTCAAGATAGTTCTTCCGCGAGCGGAAGCGAGTGCGGGTTTTTAATGCGAGTACGGTAAAACGTACCGGCCGTGTAACGTTCGATATTTTTCATCATACTACTCAGAAAAACATACTTTCAATTAAAACGCATTCCTTGCATAAACCAATACGTTTCTCCATCCTTCAAGCCTAACCTATAATAAACAAAACCAAAATTTGTTACTGCTGCCAGTGCTCTCACTATGTTCCATGTGGCCAAACGAACACCAACCAATAAACAACCAATAAACACCAATAAACAACCAATAAGTAACCAATAAACACGCATTAAACGTCGGGTTGCTGCAACTCAGCTAATTGTTTACTTCTATTTACGATTCTGTTCACAATCCCACTTTACAATTAAGCTAGAGTCTTATACCAATATCGAAATTTAGCCTAACATTCAATGGGTTAATCTTTTAAATTTCTAAATATCATGTTGTTTAATTTATCTAAACACTTAAATTTAAATTAATGGACTTCTGCTGATAGTGATGACCCAAAGGGGGAATCAGGGGGCAAAGAAGAACCTGAATCTTCTGGAACTACAAAACAAAAAGAAGAAAATGATGACGCTGCAAAAAAACCGTAAGTGTCCATGTTCCTATACGTTATATTTAAATTATTTTGAATCGATTTAAACTGAATTAAATAGAAAACGGCTTTAAATAAATATACGCTGTCTTATATGTGTATTCAATGATATGACAAAAAACGATTACAGGTACAATAGAGTATAGTTAACTTTTATGGGAAATATTTTAACATTAGGCTAAATTATGACTTGTGGTATCATTATTGGTGCTTATTGCAAAATAAGAAATGAATAAAACAAACGAAACAAACATAATACAATAACTTTATAATAACTACTGTAGAGAAAATCAAAATCAATATATATAATAAATAAAGAGTTGTGTGTTAGGATATTTCGGACTTCGGCTAAAACTATATGTCGTAGACGCTTGATCTTGGTGTTAAATTGAAACTTGGAATCTCATGATGTGCACTTTGGTGGTTTGATTTTGATATCTTTAAGGGCTTAGGCCCAGGATTGTCCTAAAGGGACCTATGTCAAGGATTTTGGGAGTGCTTTGAATAGTTGCTATGGTTACCGTTAGAAATAGCTGCTTTGGTTACTAAGAGAATGCAGCTCTAAGAAACATCAAGACCACAAGAAAAATAATAATCTCCTCAAATGTTTTCTCAGGCAAATGTTTCAGTCAATCAAGTAAACATTTCATTTTTGGAAAACACGGAGGAGTGATAATTAGATAAACAATAAAAATTAAGATAAATTGTATTAGCAAACTGACACATACTTTCTCCCTTAAAGCGAGAAAATCTATAATAAAACTAGCTGACCCGGCGAACTTCGTATCGCCTAAGTTATAGGTTTCCCCTAAGACAGACCGATGGAAAGAACAACATGTTGTATGTGTATTGAATTTATTAAACATTAGTCGTTGTTAATTTAGTTGTAGTGAATATTTTGGTAGTCAAAAAGATAGAGTAAGTGTTTGGGGATGTTGATTTATGATTGAAAGGTAATTTAGCAAATTAAATCATGCCGAACTGTACAAAATAATAAAATATCAAAATATAATTTTAAAATAATAATTGCAATTCAAATAATTATCAAAATTTAATATATACAACAAATTAAGACAATGAAAAATAAACATTATCAGTTTCTTAGTGCAATGAAGTGTACGATATTTTTAGTGAGTCCATCTTTAGCAAAAACAAACAAACTGGATGGTTTGCCCACTCGAGAACACGCCACGTATAATTGGCCGTGTGAAAAACACGGTGTGGCCAAATCTAATCCACAAACCGACAATGTTTGCCCTTGGGACTTATTGATTGTCATTGAAAATGCCAATTTGATTGGAAATTGAACCCGTTTGAATTCAATTGGCACATCTGTAGGAATAATAGGGATTCGTGGCAGTAATACATCTTCCCCTTGGAACTTGCCATTCAAAATGGTGGCTTCGACAACATTTTTCATTAATGTTTTAATAACTAATCTTGTGCCATTACACAGCTTTGGTGGGTTCAAATTACGAAGCAAAATAACTGGAGATCCAACCTTTAGTTGTAAAAGGTGCGGTGGCATGCCTGGCAAATCTAATGAGTTCAAAAATTCGGAGGGATAATTTACAGCTTCGTTGGCATCGCAAACAGTATCAATAGATTTGTATGACACCAAATCCCCTGGCAACAACTGTTGTATGTTGAAATTCATATCGTTAACGTCCACATTTTTAGATGCCAGAATTGCTCTTTCTGCTAGCCACTCATGGTTCATGTATTGTGTTTGTATATTGGGAAATATATTTTCAATTAGAGCAATTTGTGAATTAACGACGGTGCAGAAATTGGCCGGCAATTTAATGAATTGAGTATTTTCATGTAGATCTACTTTTCCATTGCCAATATCTAGCAGTTGTTTTGAGAAGTTTTCAGCGGATGGATCTTGAAGCAGTAATACGCGCATATTTACTTTCAGATGTAATATTTCAACATTACGCCACAGTGTTGATGATTTCAAGCAAGCATTAATCTCATCAGCGTATGTTGAACGTGGAATTACGGGAAGTGTTTGTCTGAAATCACCTGACAGGAGTAACAGAGTGCCTCCAAATAGTTTGTCGTTGTTTTTTATGTCTTTTAAAGTTCTGTTTAACGCCTCAAGTGAGTGTTTATGTGCCATAGTGCACTCATCCCAGATAATAATTTTACAATGTTTTAATACTGTGGACATTGATGATTGTTTTTTTATGTTGCACACTGCGTCTGGATTGTTTTGAATATTTAATGGCAGCTTAAATGCTGAATGAGCTGTTCTGCCTCCATCCAATAACGTAGCTGCAATGCCAGATGAAGCTACGGCCAATGCAATACCATTAGTTGATCGTACTTTAGAGAGAATTAGTGAAATTAAGAATGTTTTTCCAGTCCCACCTGGAGCATCCAAAAAAAAGAATCCACCTTGTTCTGCCAAAACTGCTGTCATAATACGGTCGTAAATGCTTCTTTGTTCTTGATTAAGTAGTGGGACATTGAGATTAACAATCGCTTCCATCTCTCTAGTATTGTATTGTAGTTCACGATTCATCTCATTGTTCATTAAATCATGTGCACATCGATTTGGCGAATGCATACCGAAATGGCTGAGTGGTAAATTGGAAATCACAAAGCAAAGATCCTCGATAGCAATAAGTGCTTCATTGTACATAGCGTCACTGAATTGTATTGTTAGATCGTTGTACCGTGTACGATGCCGATGCAATATATCTTCAGTCATTGAATCTTTGTGATAATCCCACAACGTTTCAGCTCGGGCTGGGAAACATGTAGTCAACACTATAGCAAATAGTAGCCGAATTTGTATTGCTGTACAGTTCAATGCTGCTTCCGTAAGCATATAGTCCCACTGGTTGTCATCTTCCAGCAAGCCTAGCGCAAGACATGCATCTTTATAAGTTGCACACTGTTGTCCATTAATTGTACGTATATCTTGAAATGATAATGGGCCGGTTACATTAACCAACAATAGTCGCAAATAAAAACACTCAGTCTGCCTTGGATTGACTGTAAATACTCGCCCCAAGGTGTATGATTTGAATAAACCGGGGTATCCATCAACTGGGGTGCCTTGCTTGCGGGGTATCCATGTTTTTGTTTGATTCCATGTGAAATAGTGTGGTACTTCTGAATAGAGTAGTGTTCTTGCAAAAGCACCAATAGCATCAGCACGATTACACAATAGAAAAAACTCTGTGAGAGTAGTTTTCGGTGGATTCATTGCACGATCGATCGCTGTTTCGTTTGTGAAAAATACACGCTGGCCGTTTTCAAGATGGACGGCTAAATGAATGACTGCTGGATCCCTTTCATGAATTTGGAAACCAAAGATATGCCAAACAGCTTCATTAGAGCTGATATACCGGCCAATTTGGTAGAGAGTTATTTCATCATTGTTATTTACTGGAGGAGCAGTCGCATTGGTATTTTCAATACTAAACACAGCCATATCACTTCCTTTATTTACATACTTGCAAATGTATTTTATGCTCTTTACCGAACTGCAGAACTCAACATTAATATGAGCATTGTATGTTTTACACAGCAGAGGTGAATATGGGACCACCCAACGATTGTCAATGTCAATTTCTGCTCTGTTCACATATTTTGAAAATGATTGCCCTCCATTTTCAGTATTTCTTCGACGATATAATGGATATCCGTCGACATTTGTAATTGTCTCGTTATTGAAATTTTTTGGAAAACTCTTTATACATTTTCCATCAGCCATGCAAGGCGAAGAACGATTCAGGTCACCGCATGGGCCATGAATCATGTTAGTTGTCACAATATCAAACAGTAATTGATCTGTTGACCGATCTGGAATTTCTGCAGAAATTATACTATCTATTTCTTCAGGACGTATTTTGTCGATTAGCCAAACCAAAATGTGGTCATGAGGTAATCCTCGTTTCTGCCATTCTACCGAATACATCCAGCAACGTGAAGGGCCGAATACGTGTAACTTTGTAATGAAACTCATTAAAGACTTTAACTTTTGTTTAAAGACACGGGCTGTAATGTCATGACGATGTATTGCATTTTGTCCTGGCAATAATAAATTTGTAATCTCAGGCCATTTCGGATTACATGTAAAAGTTATAAATAAACATGGTCGTCCGTATTCGCGGACGAAAGTCATAGCATCCTGGATATATTCTTGCATGTGACGTGGACTTCCTATATACGTTGATGGTAAAATGACGGAGTTACCAATTTCGGCTGTGTCGGCGTTGTTCACAATAGCGTCTCTCAAGTGAATATATTCTTCAGCACGCAGCTTCTTTTGATTAAATCGTAAGTATCGTAGTCGTTCGTTTTCTATTTTCACGTACATGTCGACCATGAATTGTTGGCAAAGTTCACGGCACCGTAGAATGACGTTGTCATGATCGCGTCTAATCATCAGATGATACGCATAAAAATCCTTCGAGCTAACTTTCTTGTTTGTTTCGGCTCCTGTAGCGGGATCTTTTTGTTTAATATCTATGTAATATCCGTCTTGTCCCTTATAAAACATTAGTGGATATTGTAGAGCGTCGTATGAACGGTGTGTATCAGCAATGAACTCAAGATTGTTATTCCTTTTGCGAATAACAATTTCACGCTTAGCTGTACGGTCGCCAACCATAATTCCAGCAACGTCGTCAACAACAGGTGCATTGAATCTACGAATGTGCTCTCCAGATGGTGTTTTATCAGGATTGATGATAATTGCGTGATTGTCGCTTTGCAATTTGTGCATGTGTGATTTGAACAATTTCAACAATTCATTGTGCTCATTCAATAAATCGTCCAGCTCGCCGAGAATACGTCTGGCAAATTGTGAATTAAGGTTATTGTATTTTCAACGTGCATCCACGCGATTGGCTAGCGCGCTTTCGGTGTCCTCGCCACCCATAAAGTAAATTTGTAAAGATTTATGTGGTTCATTTGGCATAGGAAGCAATGAGCCTACTTTGTGGTAAATTTGGCCTTTGATTTTGAACGTTGTATTAAATTGTTGACCATTTGCAGCATTATTGTTAACTATTTCTGTTGCTCCGAACGATGTCATTTGAAAACATGAATTGAATGTTCTAATTGATTTCAGGAACATGTTAGAATCAGGATGCGTACCATTAAGTAAACCTTTCAATGGTTCAGGTGGTGATTCAATTACTGGTAGTTGCACTTTACCTGTGGCGCAACACATCCCGGCTGGCTCATTTTTGAATTTAAGCGCCTTACAATTCGCACATTCATTGTCCATAACACCAATCGTCACTTTGGAATGATCAAAATATTTAACGTCGGGTTCATACTCAAATGCTAGACGACGGAATGTATGCGATATAAAAGCTCGATGCACTTGTTGTCGTCGTATGTCATTTTCTCTGCGTGCTTCAACTAAGTATCGACGCGCTTGTCTTTGTTGTAGTCGTCTTTCTTCATTTCTTTCAGCGCGATCATCTTGTGACTGTGATGCGCGCAATTGCGACATGTTCACGCGCACAACTTCATTTTCCTGTTGAATTTGGACGTCTGTCCTTTGGGCTCTTAGATTTCGCCTTTGTATAGCTCCAGCCGTTCGACGGCCCAAATTTGACCCTCTTCGCCTTGCTGGCATTGTTCACTGTAAAAACACAGATTAAACTAAAATACTTAACCATACATTTCAAAATTAGTGAACCTCTAACTACATTACAAAACCTGAATAATAACTTCTTAGCAATATAATAACAGCTGTCTTTGTTTTGTTTATAAATATTAAATTACAAATAATAAAAACATGTGATTTAACTTGACATCCAAATGCTCTGTAGAGCCCAAACTCCGAGAATATAGTATTATATGCAGTGTGTTCGGAATTCGTCCGCCATATTGAAACGGATAAGAATTTCGAAACGGGAAATAGTTTACGTCCGATTCGCATACCTACAGAATTTACACACCAAATTTCATAACGATCGGTGAAGTCGTTCCGGAGGAGTTTGCAGACAAACACTGTGACACGAGAATTTTATATATATAAATAAAATAAATTTACAGTTATCCCACAAATACATACCAAATGTTATCGAAACCGGTTAGCAAATAACGGAGATTTCCGGTTTTGAATATTTATCATGGGATTAATATCCTTAAAAATAAAAATGAAAAAAATAACCCCCGTTACAGCAGACCTGCGTACTCAGCGAATTTCAAATGCTTAAATAATCATTTATAGGCAGAGCCTCAAATCAAGTTAAGTCAATTTAAATCCTGAAATGAACATACAAAAACTTCCTCCAAAAGAACAACATGGGAAATTAGTATGCAGTTTTGCTGCCATAGAAGTGTGAAATTTTGAAATTTTTTGCAATAATCCAGTAGATATCAAAACGCATGTAGATATTACACATAATAGGTGATTGATAAAGCGTTAAATTAATTTATTACTTTGACCAAAGTTGTTAAGTATTATATATATTATGGCTGGCTATTATTCGTAATTACTGGATTATTCACTTTGGCTATTTCAATCATATATTATGATTCCTTGACACTAATTCATTTTTAAAGGAGTTTGTCAGGTCCATCCACGGAACAGCCTACAGCAGAAGCTCCGTCTTCAGAAATGCAGGACAAGCATAAAGGTTGCTGAAGTAGCTGTGGATTAACTTCCAAAAATGGGTCAGAAAAATAATATTTGCTTTAAAATTTTCATATTATTATCAGTAAAAATAAACAACTAAATAAACGATTTGCTCTGTGTTACTCTGTGTCAATTAGTCACTGACCTATATCACTATATTAATGTACATAGCTCTTTATAATAAACTATTGACAAGTCTCAAAATATCCAGTTTAAAACTACAATAAAACTACACAAAAATCTACTTTTGCCGACCACATATTAAAAACAGACCACAAATACAAAAATTACGAAAATAACATGTTTATTCTTGACATAGTACAGAAAGGCAACAAAATGAACATCCAAGAAGAATATCATATTTATGAAAACCATAAAAAAGATAAAAATAATATTTTAAATACCATGTTAATAGAAAACAAGAACTCTATATTTGATAAAATCATGAATTTAAAACAGAATCCAATTGTACCACAAAAGAATAACGGACAGCTGACTACTGTTTTAGTATAAAATATTGTATTTATTTACAGTTGATAAGAGGTTATGTAAAACATGTCGCACTTTGAAAATGACTATTATAGTCGAAACGCGTCAGTGAAATAAAATTATTTTTAAAACAAAAGGGTACTCATGTTAATTTTAAATATATATATATATATATATATATATATATATATATGTCTGTTAACACGATAGCGGCCGTAAATATGGTCCGATCTTAATGAAATTTGGTACAGACGTGTAAAGTGGTAATCACTCGGACGAGTTCGTGAACCAGCCCGATCGGACCACCGGAAGGGGGGGTAAAGCGGGATAAACCCCCCCCAAAAAAGGGTTTTTAGAGTTTTTTGCAAAGAAAAGTAAAATTTATCAAATTTTTGTTGAGACCATTGAATTCAGCTCAAAAAAACAAAAAATTTAGTATTTTGAATCACTGCTCTATGTCCATTGGTTACCGAGATATTGAAAGTGGTAAACACAGTACGTTGTCCCAGTGTTAACCTTTTGGGAAATAAGTAAAATTCTATATCTCGCTTATTTCTCAACATATCTTGATACAACTTGGTAAATGGCTTCTTCTAGTTCAGATCTACTAAATATTGAATTAAAACCATCCAGTTTAAACATGCCTGTAGCAGCAAACCTGCATACTCATTCCCCATGTTATTCTTATGGAGCTTACAAAAAACATGTCAAATCTCGCTGTGTTGGATTAAAATATGTTGGTTTGCATCTGAAATTCGCTGAGTATGCAGGTCTGCTGCAACGGGGGTATTTTACTTTCAATGGATCTATTTTACTGTATTATAACAATGATCGACATAATCATGGTTAACATGATGTTACCATAATAAGGTAACATTAAACATTTCGGAATATTTTTTTCATCATTCTGACACAGAAAATTCTGTTTTCAGTTCCTTTTTGTTAGCTCGAAAGCTACCCGTTGCTGTCCAAGGCCGGATAAACTCTTGTCCGGCCTAGGCCGGAAAGAACAGAAGTAAACAATCAGCTGATTTGCAGCAAACCGACGTTTAATGCTTGTTTATTGGTGGTTTATTGGTTGATTTTTTAGAGGAATGTAGTGGCAGCATTGCATCCGTAGCAAATGTTTGTTCTGTCTGTTATAGGTTAGGTCTGAAGGACTGAGAGACGTTTATGCAAGGACTACGTTATGATTGAAAGTAGTTTTTTGCGTCACATGAAAATCCCGCGCTCGATTTCGCTCGCGCAGGAACTATCATGCTCGTCCGGCAAAGCCGTACTTCCCGGCCTGGTAACGTAATATAGGCCTACTATTATTACGTGCAATTTCATCCTGAATGTTTATTTTCATCGTAAACTTAAATAACTCAGTATTAAATAAGCCTCGTTTCTATTTTGGAGACCAATTTATTTCCATAAAATTTAAAAATGTATGATGAATAACCGCTCTCAAGAAATCCTTTGATTGCTCAAAGTAAGCTCCAAAGGATGTACTTTTCTTGGAAGAACGCCACACGCAAATGCGTTTAAAAACATCGAAAATCATAACTCCAGGATAGACTGGATCCGAGTTCCGCAGCGATTGTGTCGATTGGGTTGTATGCTTTTGATTGTTTTCGTAAAGTCGCCTTTTTCTATGTTTAATTTATCTTCCAAAGTATATTTTAAGCCCATTTCAGACCAACACAATGATTTACAATAAATTTAGACCGTAGTATACCGTAAGCATTGTCTCAATTCTTTGGAGAGAGATCTTGTGATGCTAGCATAACAATTTCGCTGAGGCATTGCGAGACCAAGCGAGGGTTAGAGTTTACTTAGTGTATTCGGCATTTCCTCTCGACCCTCCCCGCTCTCGCGCGGCCACAGGATTCAAACTCCTACCTGAAACGTCTCAACAACGCTTTGTTGAGAAATCACCAATAACTGAACCATTAGTGGCCAAAAGGAGACAAAAGCTTGCGCAATATATCTAGAAGTTCAACTGAAGAACATAAAATTTTTCATAACTTTACCCTCAAAAATGCATATAAAGTAATGTGGTCCTGTGTGCATGCTGCGGAGGTGACCCAATTGTTGAAGTGATATAAATCAATGAGACAGTGGCGCTGCCACCGGCCGCCGACGACACTAGTCAGTCGGTAGCGACGCGTTCTACCGTGCGCATCGTGTCCGTGTGGGGTTGTAGTTCTGTGTCACGAGTGGTAAAGTGAATTTCGCTCAAGCATGGATTGGAGACCGTTTATTCTTCTTTGCTTTATAGGTAAGTTTTAATTTATACGAATTTTTACAGCCACGTTTTTTGTAATAGAATTAGAAGGTGAAACTTTTTAAGTCGATAAACTATGTATTTGATCGGTTATTGGTTTTTAAATTTAAAAACTCATTTTGAATATATTTAAATCAAAATGCTGGTTATAGTTATTACATACTCAATCATAACTTCAGGGGCAAAACAAAATAGAAATTGTTTTAACACTTAAGAAATATAAGTTCATGTTTTGTAGTTTTTGTTTCCTACATTAAGGTAGGGCTTTTTGTTTTGAAGTAATTTACTACACCTTACGTAATAGCTAAGCACATAGGGGTATTATGAATTTTGTTTGAAATTTTACATTAACTCTTGCCGTCACGAATTTTTTGGATGAAATTCTTAATACTTGCTATGCGGATTTCCCTTGCAATAAATAAACAGAACAGTATTTTCACTGAGACATTTTTCGAAAATGTATGAATGATTTGTTTCATCCTCCTTACATAGGTGGTAGTAACTTAAAGATAAAATGAGTTTAAAATACAAACTTTGTATAAGATTATCTTTTTCATATTTTTTTAATGTTAGTGAATTTATTTGTGAAGAATTATAATATTTCGCCTAAAAGAAAATATATCCGAAAAATTAAATAATGATTTTAATGAAAGCAGTAAACGATGAGCAACGAAAGGTGTGATTCACTCAAATTTTGTACATACAGCAACTCTTTGAATTCAGCTCTTAGCTGTTTAGGCTGTTTAGCTGTGTTCATGAAGTTTGAAAATGTACAGTAAAAAATTAAATAAACTGTTTCTGGGAATTTAGTTTACAAAAAAATTATAATTCTTGTTACATTTGATACGAAACTTGATTTTAAGAAAATTTAGTCCCAGGCATCATCTTGGACAATATACGTTTTCCGACTCATGTTTAAGCTAAATGATAACTGATATGCGTTATTATAAATTTTCTAATCTAATTAAGTAAGACAGCTCAAAAAAAAAATTGTAACGTCGTGAAACTTGTTTTTTACTAATCAGTGATGGCAAATGCCCGCAAAAATCCAAATCAAAATATAGCTCAAAAAACTTAAGAGCTTCATATAAACAGATTAGCTTCAGTTTTAGAGAAAAGCAAAAGTTTGGGAGACCTTCTGCACAAAAATGTAGTTTTATCGTATTGAACTTTTGATAAAACCAAGACGACTTCTAAAGAAATTTTGTGACAAAAAAATGTCTAATGAAACTCGGTTGATGAAATGGGCTTAGTTTTGCATTGGCAGATTTTTTACTACGCAACTCTACGTAACTACGTAACTCGTAGATATGTTACGCAACTCTGTATTTATGCTTAGACAATTGAGTAAAAAAAAAATTCGATATATTTTCGCTTTAAATATTTCCAACCCCTTCCAAGGTACATCTGAGTCTGTTGGTGAGCGAGTAAAGATTTTGAAGTCGAGTTTTTAATTAGTTGCCACCTTCATTAATTCGAGTAATTGTTTCATAGTCATATATATCAGTCATCATATTTCTACATATTGAACGTTATTATAAAAACTACTATTGTTCATCAAATGCAATACCATTTTTTAGGTAATACAACTCAAAACGGTGATACAGAACGAACAGCAAATAAATAAATAATCTAATTATACTAACTAAATTAAAAAAAAAACATTATTCAACTCACCAGTACAGATCTTCAGGACATCTTTAGAAGGCCTTCTTTAGAAGTAACTTTTATAAACTGAAAAAATTAGGTTAGAGAAAGAATGGAAAAGTGAAGTAGGGCCAGTTGATTATTTTTAATGGCCCAAAAGAACTCTTTAATTCAAATAAATTAAAGAAAGTTCTTCTGATGGTTATTTAATAAAGATAAACTTTGTGAAATTATCGTAAATTCGATTGAACACACCGGTTTAGTGTAAACGGTGGGAGTAACTACGGTACTCGGGCTTTCGAGTATTTTGCAGAAAGTTGACTTGTTTACAACTGTTTTTTTTTCGAAAAAAACTCAAGTGAGTTTCGAGTACTCACACATCCTAGCTAAAACAATACGAAACGGTAAGTCGGACTTATATAAAGTTTTATTCAAATTCAACAAGGTTAGTTACTAAAAGAATACAATTATATTATTTTGGATAAAGTAAGACTTCATTTTATGAAATAAGTTTTACAGGGAATATTTTTATAAAACAGATAGGCAACTAATCATAATCTTAAAGCCGGGTGAGTAAATATCTAGGGTTAAAAACATTCTAATATCGTGCTACATTTATATATTTTACCTCTAAACAATTCAATTATCACACATTACTGCAATACACGTTTAAAATAAATAGTCGCTATTCTAACATTAGAATAACTAGTAATAAAATAGTTTATAACCCTGGCAAAACACAATTCTAACAATACGCTTCCATTATCAACCAAATCATTAAGGTAAACGTGATCGTTTCCTCTCTAAGCGTTGCGGGTTTAGGTTTAAGCTTTGCGCCATACAAACACATGGAGTAGTTCTACCGCAGCCGTCCACTGTTGATGGTAGCGCCGACCGTTCCCCGATTAACCGGCATTCACGTGTTTATGGTTGCGGACAACCGCGGTCGGATTACAGCATGCGGCTTCATGTTACGATTGCGGCCGGCTGGTCTCTAATCAACCAGGTAGCAAGTTTTTCGGTTTGGTGAAGTTGTGTTTCATTCTTTACAGAATTTCTACGAGTTTATTTTTATTAATAACTATTTTTGCAGCTTGTATTTAAGTTAATACAGTGGTATACAAGAAGTATGTGAAATCTAGTACTATGAACTTCCTTAAGGATTTAGTAAGTATAACTGGTGTCAAATCTTAAGGCCCTGTCCGTCCGTAAACTAATGTTAATTTTAGCATTGGGCTTATGGACGGTGTGGGCCTTAAGATTTGGCACCAGTTATACTCTTTCATTTGACCTATGACTAGTGGTGATTGTAATTATTTTTTAAAAATATAATTTGAACATTACTTTACTTAATTAATATGTAAGCACAATAAAACCTTCCTAGTAAGTTAATTTCACTTACAGATTTTTTAAATATTTTAGCTTACACAATCAAAACCTCAGGAAAGTAAAACATACAACGTATTTATTAATGTTGCCTAATAATTCGATGTAGATTTGTAACAGATGATTTCATTTGAGGAAGAAAAGTCCATCCTTTTTCTTATTTATCCCACCAAATCTTTAAAAATTGCCTTCCTTTGTATTGATAGAAAAAGACCACCTCAACCATTTAGGTATAAATATTTCAAAGAAGCCTAAGATAGAAGAACAATTTATGGAAGTGAGAGGACGGAAGAAAGAGAAAGGTTTGATAGATGTTATCAGGGAGGTCCCATCTAACCTTACAGATTTCAGTCCTTTGTTATATCAAAAATACCTTTTTCATTATTTATTTTATTTGAGGTAGTGTATTCAATTTAATTATTCAAGGGAACCCACATAGTATGATTGAATGTTATTTATAAAAAGCTAACCCATCATTTGGGTAGTCTAATTATGTTATTACGATTTTAAATTTTAGATAACATTATATTTTCTTCATTAATTTTGTAATTACTGCTTTAAAAATATCTAATATAAATCTACATTACAAATTCAATTGAGTCTTTAATTTAAATTACCGTTAAAGTTTAGGAGAAAAAAACATTAAATCCACCATTTCCCCAAAAGCAATAAAATTGAGTAACATAATTCCAACCAAACAAGTTTTTTGTAAGGGAGAAAATTCTCAGTAACACAATGCCATGTTTGCTTAAGAAATATTTAACCCTCCCATACCCTGGTAATTTTATAGTTTTTTGCGTTGTTTTCGCTTAGAGAGGTAAAAGAATAATTCAAAATTATTGTTGAAACGTTTAGTTATTTTCAGTTTGGCTTTTGACGTTTCATATATTTGTTTATGTCATGGCATATGAAAATGATAACCTCTAATTTTACCATATGTAAACATTAACAAATAATATTGTACGAAATTTGTGTGCATGCTTGTCAACCGTACCTTTGGAGAAATCAAAGAAATGTGTTATTTAGTTGATTATTTGCGTCATCAAAATATCTGATTGATACATTATCATGTTAAAATATCATTTCAAGACTAACTTTTTTTATTTTAAATCCTTTGCCGGACTTAGTAAAAGCTTTCCATTTAAGCACATATTTGTATCATATCGTACATTAAGAGCTTAATGAGGCGAAACAAAATTCAAGTATGATTTGATAATTCATATTACGATTTGAAGCAATCTGTTCCCCTGTCAAGAGGGTCAACGATGAAGAGGAAAGTAATAAGGAAATAAGGTAAATAAATTAACAGTAGAATTCATACGCTTGGTATTTTTTATGTTATAAATATGCCTCTCTTCGACCCCAGCTTGTTTTTTGGATTTCAGCAAAGAAATTATTCAGTGTAGCACAACAAACACTAATGCACTAATAAAAATCTTTATAACTAAGAAAGTATCTTTTCTAACAAGTTCATTTCGACGTAATAAGTTCAAATCTTGAAAAGTAAGCGTATAATAAAACCATCCTCAACAGTTGGACAGGAGTGAACATACATTATTAAAAGAAATCGACTGAATCAACTCGAGTCCTCGGGTGGTTTATATTTAGAAGACAGTGTGAGTGTGAGTGTAGCCCGGCTGCGGCGGGGACGTGGGAAGCTCCAATTAGTGTAATAGATGGTATCATATCACACTCTGCCTCCGTGGTGCTCGTGTGTTACGCAGCAGCGTGTCAATGGAGGACCTCTCTAAGTCCTCGTGCCAGTGAATAGTAGGTGGAGAAAGGAGAAAATGATATTTTACTCTTTGTTTCAGTTATTTTAAGTTATTTAGATTGTAAGTAAGCATTTTTTTGTGGTATAATTAACTGAACGCTTGAATTAATATTTATCTGTGTTATCTTTCACTTCAGTTTTGACGTTTGAATGTGTTCTTCCAACTGAAAGGTAAATTGTCAGTTTATGCACCCCAAACTGAAAAACAGCTGTTTGAGGAGAAGTGAGCAATATATAGTGCCCTAGCGTTAGATAGCTGACTACGAACGGGGTAGTTTTTTCTAAATTGAAGGGGTAGAGTGAGAAATTGCCCCCTAAAGGATAGGTATGCTTGACAATTTCATGAAGAACATAAAAAGAAAGTAAAATCAAATTATTTTACTTTTACAGTACTTAAAATGGTTTCCCCTGTTGTATGAACGAATAAACACATCCTGCGTACATTACCAAAACACAAAATCACACCAAAATATAACACCAAATATAACACCAAAATCACAATTAATTGTAACCAACAAATGGTGATTTATAAATTGATTGACTTACCTTAAAACATTAACTGTCACAAATAATCGGAAGTTCCGGTTCTGTTGTAGTTTGACGGCTAATAATCAGCTTTTAGTCTCTAATACGTCAAGTGAAACATCGTCACATCGTGAAACATCGTGAAACATGTCTGTGTAGACATCTGAAGGCTTAGCATTTTTTAACTACTCGTATTTATTTGACAGTGAGGCATGTAAATTAATATAATTATTAAGTAGAATAAGCAAATGAGTTTTTTTGTTACAGAAATCCATCTTTCTAAAATGTTTCACAAGATAACACACACTCCTACTTCAAGACCTACATAAGTACATCCTCAACACTTTCTATGTTCTTTTACATTAAATATTTGCTCGAAAGTTGCAGTATGCAACGCAGCTAAGAGCACAAGCGAAGGAGCGAATCATTCCTTGGAATAGGGTTGAATAATTTACACTCTAACTGAACACTCTGTGAATTGTTTTTTGTTACGAGTTAAAACTGTCGAGGCAATCTTAGTTTTTAAATTTTTAAATCCCCCTGACCTTTGAATCTCCGTTGTATTAGGCTAACTAGACTAAATACTAGTATACTAAATATATTAAAAATGTATTTATTGTTTGAATTCACTTTCCAAACTAAACACCTAAATGATTATTGTAATCATCATTTAGGCCAGAACGTTTTGACTTATTATGTGCGAGTAGATGAATAATGATTTTGAGCTGATGATAAATCATCAGGATTTCCGAATTCCATTTCCTTTGTGAGCCGTCCTTGTTTATGAAGTAGGTCGGAACACACTTTTTAAGCAATAAAAATTTAAAATCTATTTAATTTTTCAAACATAATTTCCCTCCCTTGCATTACGTTCCTAATCCTCTTAAATAACTCACCACTAAAAAAGTTACTGGACAAATTGAAGCCGTAAATGAATATATTAGGTAAACAAGCCTAATTGCTAACATAAAAGTTATGTTAGTGAACGCGTGAAAAACCTAAATGGTAACATAAAACACATTAAGTGAACACTGACATCATTGATGCGTAGCGTAATAGTTCCACAGAACTGTTACGACAGAGCAGCTTGGTCAATTGAGCAACGGGTGCAACAGCAAGCGTGCGCCCAACAGAAGCCCCGCAAGGGGCGCATCCCTTCAACTCCCCCCAGCTTCCGGGTGTATTTTGGCCACGACACGTCATTTGGCAGACGGAGATCAGACAAGCTGACATAATTTGGGCAAAAAATAAACAGGTGTTAAGAAGTAACAACAGCTTTAAAATCGTAGTTCCCTCCTTCATCTGACTTATTTTTAATAAAATACAGTTAAACGTGAAAAGAGATGTAAAATCATTTAAAAATTCAATATTTATTGATTTTGCCAGAATTTATTTTACAATAGGGTGTCTTTTTAGTCCTAATGAACGACACTACTCTGTAAGTTAATATATTTGGAACATTTTTATGAAGATACCAGAGCAAGGTGATATGCTAGTCATTGAAAAGCTATTAATATTAAATATTACATAGTTCACCATTTTGTATTTAACAAATTTTCGCATTCTGTAACTCGAAATTGCAAGGACATTAAATTTTGATGACGCTACAAAATTCTAATAGTATTGTTTAATTAATGTAGCTTATTCTAAAGCTATAAAATCTTCATTCCACCTTGACCTTTGGGATTAGTCAACTTGCTTGTGTAAGAACAATCAAGTCACATGTTTTCTATCAAAATTGGCAGCTTGTCAAAGTGTTGAATACGACTCCTAGAAACTTCGTCAAGCTGCCAATTTTGATAGAGACACGTTAGTAACCGCCAACCTCCACCAATCGTCTATTTTTTTAGAGCTCTTTAAAATGAAGGGTCACTCGAAAGGGGTTTGCATTTGAAAATTTTGAGTTGACCCCAAAATCCTCCATTTTTGGGGGACACTCAAAATTTTTGATAACGTCAAAAAATAATTTAGGTTGAGTTAATATAATTCCCCAAAGTTGAGTTAGTATCATTCCCAATTGTTTGTCTTAACAAACAAAAAAATTAAGGAGGGGGAACGAACTTGTTTTACACACTGTATTTTATCTACATGTTTACTGAACTATGCTACAGCTTTTATTATTGAAACAATTGGGTTTTGGTATAAGCTGAGAAATATGTGTAGCGTAATTATATTATATTTTATCTACATGTTTACTAAACCGTGACACAACTATTATTAATCATAAAACTTGCAGGATATTTATAAAATTATCAGGCCAACTCAGACTTGTTATAAATCATACGCATGAATAAATTCCTTAAACTAGATTTAATAACTCTCATCAAATATTATCCCTTAAATTGTCGAAAAGTATCTCATAAAATCTACTATTAAAATACAACCTTTCAAAATACCTATTGTAAGTACTTTTTGTCGAACCAAGTAATAATTTGACACATGACCTTAAATAAAACCACAATGAAAAGATTTTTAAATTTATTTTTCAAACTGGGGATAAAGTATAACTAACAGACATTATCCAACGATTTACGTTAATATTTATCACAATATATTATGTTTTTTATGATTAATTTTATTTATTCATTCAACATATCAACAAAAAAATTGAAAACCCATCCGATTTTTTTTATTTGCTACTAAAATGTTCCGGATAGAGCTCAGGATGTATTTTATTGGGAAGGGCCGGTGTAACTACACTCCAATTGATGACGCAGTGAAAGTGGATTCGACTGATAAGTAACATCCGCTACAGGTACGAGTCCATCGATATGCGTTTGACAACCTGCAGCTCCCAGAGGATATCTGTATTTTTCGTGACTATATTTTAAGGAAACCATAAACAAAACACAATATATCACTAACGTTACTTTAAACGATTACTTTTTATTTTGGTAATATGCTTTATATTTTTAGCAAGTTATATGCTAGTATTTTCATCCTTACAGCAATTTTAGGGCAGAGCCTATAACAGGTATGATAAATGAAAACAGTTTTTGTCGAAGTCGTAATTAAAACTTTGCACAATAATCAAATTTCGTATATGAGTAATACTAACCCTACTTAATTTAGTGAAGTAAAAAGGTGTCAAACAGACACAATTATGTTTAAACGCAAAACGATTATCTGTAACCGATTAAGAACGATTTGTAAACGTTAGTGATATAACAGAACAGTGTTTAATTGTTATTATTTTTTCACAGTTACCACTGCATTGTGACTCAAAATATGAATTAGAGAACATATTCTAAAAAAAAAACAATACTGTGAATGTCTCATAGGATATCTTGAAACAAGTGAGTACTATAAATCGTTCAACCCATTGGTTTGGAAAGGTAAGTCCATGTGTCGAGAGTTATGCGGATTGCTTTGTCTGTGCCGAACATTCGAGCTCGACAATGGACACATCAACCTGCCCACTCTGGGGAACTATCCACTGTCCGATACTTCGATTGGTTCATTTGTGTTGCATTGGATTACAATTCTTTCAAAACTTATCGTCAGAAAAGTTTTAAAATACTACTCCTTCATAATGCAATACAGTATCAGAATATTGTTACGTGTTTATCCTTTTGCAGTCCCTTATTATTCAATACTGCAAATTAAATTACAGAATTAAATTACTTGACGGTTTGTCAATATATTATATTGTTGGATATTAGCGCCTCACACCGTTTTCAAACAGAGAGCCTGTTAAGCTTCACCCTCCTAAACACCAGGGTTTGATATTTAATGCACTAGAAACGCTATCATATTGGATTTTATTAATTTAATTTACTTCTATTAGCAATGAGTACAGTGAGAATAAAAGTAAATTTTTTTTTTCAACGACTACTTGTCGAAGCACTCCACCACAAGTTATTATTAGGTTTCGATAAACTGAGATGCGCACAATATTGGCATTTTAACAAAACCTTAATAAACCTTCTCCTACTTGTTAAACACAAAACCTAGAGTATACACAAAACCTTAGTAATACACTTTTTTTTTAAATTGTTTAAAATTATTGCTAGCTTACAAGAGTCATAAAACAAGTGATTTGTATTTATTGCGCACAATTCATCTGATCAGCTTGAGGCAGGGTTCATTTTGTTTTGCGCTAATAGCTTAAATCAGTCAGTTTTAGTCAGTTTTACGTGTGTTTTTGGCGCAAGTCATCAAGCTCATTACAATAATCAGTCTTTAGTCTTACATAGCTTTCATTTTATAGTTTAGTCATTGGAATAAATTATCTTTTATGTTTTGATACAAGTCGTCTTTTAGGAGGAAATCCAAAGAAGAGCCGTTTTCTACGTGACCTGATGGTTAAGTCTTTTCCATTGGAACCGATTCAATGAAATTGATAGAATTCCTCACGTCAAACGACTAATGTCCTCGCTTTTACTTTTTATCGGGTAGACCAGATTCTTAAGTTAGACGTCTGATCAATTTATCCAAATCTAATCATTTAAACTTTTGGTGTACACCCTTCAGTATTGTTTTAAGAAAAATTGTTCGAAAATTTTAAAAACAGATTAACAGTTTGACAAATGGTTTAACAAAATACGAAAAAATATTTTTAACCTCCTTTTACACTAATAATATGTATATATATTTAATTATTATTTTTAGACTATATATTTATTTATTTATTTAAACAATAAATTTACCAGGAAACCTTATAAAACCTATAAACAATTGTGTTGTAAAATAAATCAAGTAAATAAATAACCTTGAAGAAATTTCTGTTCAGATAAGTAGTAAGAAACCGCACAGGTATTCTAAATTGAAACAAAAATGCAAATTAAATAACGAGAAACTGTGACAACATTCCTTTGTTCGATGAAGCACAAACTTGAGTGCCATTCCGGTAACAGAAACTTTCCGGGAGAGAAACTTTTTCAACCCAACAACATGACCATATTTTTTTGATCTGATTCACGAAAAATATTTCTCTTAAATAGGTATAGTTATTATGTTAACGTTAACATTTTTAAAGTGTTAATAATTTGAAATATATGAAGTACTCAGTTAAGAATCCAACCTGATCGTAGAAGCCTAGTCTCAATTTATATAACAATTTATCAAGATTAATTTTATTACAACCTCACTAATAATTATCATTCATAGATTTAAATGGGTTTGAAAGTGCACCTTACAAATGAAAATATAATATCAAAGGTAAAATAAGCAGCAATTAAATTAGATTTTTTTTACATGAAAGTGTTTCAATGATTTAAGTGTTATGATAGTAAAATACAATACTCCCATCATACATTGTCCTATCATAGTTCAATCACTTTCTTATTTGCTAATACTAAGTTATGTGTTAACAAATAACCCTTATTTTGCTATGGCTGTAAGGTGCGTTCAAGATAATCGTAATCGAATGCAATGGTACACCACAATTACGTTTTTACACAGAAGAACAATATAAATTAACAAATTGAGCAGTAAATAGGAAGTACCTTAAATTCGTTCTCGTTTGTGAAAGTTAACGCCACATCCCTCAGGGTGAAGAGGCGGTGCAGCGTTCAAGGGAATGCTCAATAGGACCGGGTCCTACGTGCTTAGGGTACAAAAAACTTCCATCTTGTGTAAACGATTACATGGATATTAAGTATCAATGAGGGGGCAGAATGGATTCAATGGATCAAATGTGTCATATTACTAAAATCAACGTAACTCATCGTATTACTAATAATTTAAAGTAAAATGATAGTACAAATTCTGATCAGTAATTTATCAAAAAAAAATTCAAACCGGATGAACTTTTTATAACAGTTAATAGCTTAGTGAAAACGTCAATTGACGTTTGTGTACAATCACACCGCATAAAAGGCCAAAGTAAAAAAAATCTAAAAAACTTACAACATTATTAATATTACGGCTTTAATCAGCCTACATCACACCATTGTATATCTCAGGGAAACAATGGAACGGTAAATTTAAAATTTAAATTCAAACCCTCTTTTGAAAAGGTAAATTTAATTTCATTGGAGGAAAGTTTCGAATTTTTACTCATACCTTTCTGTTAACTTATAATGTTCGAAATTTGAAAATTTTCAGGATATATGTCTAATAATTTATGTTTTTCTATCATTGAAACTCAGGAGAATACAACTGGCTTTAACTGATGCTTCGTACTTTCATATTCAACATTGTAAGGGATTCTCAACACTATTGCTCGTCTCCCTTTTCCAATTCAATGCTGCTGCCTCATTCATTATTCTTTCTGGCTCGAATGGTTATTGTTCTGTATATATTTGTCTATAAACCTCGAAAAAGTCCCCTTTTAAACCAGGAATTTTTAAAATATTAACATTAATCTTAGGACTTTTATTAAACTGACGATTACACATGGATGAAGGATATTACATTGTAAATTGAAGAAACGTTTCGGTTGACTGATAGTTTCAGATTCCCTTTTTAAGCTCCTGCTCCATTTATTGGTTTAAAATATAACTGATTACTTGATGTTATTATTTCAAAAGATGGGTCTGGTTCGTTGTTACATGCAAGTTAGTTTTTAATATTACAGTATTTCCTTAGCAATTTAGAAAAATTGAAACTATTTTTACATAATTGAAAGAAAACCAAAGTGTTCTTAGTAGGTTAATGGTTTCTATTATCAATCATATTCTATGGTCCAATATGATTGATAAATTTGTAACTAAACTAATATCTATAAGTAACCTTTCTGAAACTAATAAAACATCGGATTCAAACCATAACAATCTCTTTGTGATCATCGTAGGTTCGAAGGGCACAGCTTTATTACCAACACTGTCAGAATGTTTTTTTTAAGATAAGTCTATTTTATTTTAATTTGTTTTACCTACCATACAAACTAATTTAGCTTTCATTTTAACCAATATCCACGCTTGGTGAATCCAGCATCGCAGGGGAAGTTCTTAATGTGCAAGAATACTCTTGCTCTAGCCTTGTCTTGTCTGGACATAATATATGAAAGTTTATAGCCAGCCTAGACCTGGTAAAACAAAGTTTATACCCTACAGAACCTGGGTAAATGTGGCCAAGGCCCATGAGAGCTGGTAAATCCTTTTTGGAATATCCGACTAGTTTGGGAAAAATACTTTGATTGGATGTCCTTAAAGTGGTACTTTAAATATGACATATACCGTTTTAAATGCTATACAAACTACCTCTTTTCATATTTTATTCACAACAGTCATCCTATCTAAAGAAAACAGTTTTTTATTGTTAAAACAATAGTAACTTTTGAAATTGTATTGTATTTTTTTAACTCATGTATTAAAATTGTTTTAAAATCTTAAACTATGTTCACAATACAAAAGTTCAATCTGTAACGAGAATGTAAGGGTAGCATTTTTCGAATATAGACGACGATTAAATTATTAACAATTTTACGAAATATGTAACACAGAAAACCTTGAAAGTTAGTAAACCATACAAGTGAACGATCAGAAAAGAATAAATGACGGGCAAAGTGGCAATTTGCTAATGGCACTCAGGGTGTGTAACATCGGAGGACAATAGATAACACAAAGCTCGTACCGTTTCATACCTGAACTTCTGCAATAAGCTAGCGTAAATATATTTAAACAGATGCGACCAGGGTTACCGATCGATTTAAGATGATCAAATAATTTTACTAAACCTAGAATTTATCTGACTATATGTATTTTTTACCTTCGTAAAGTATCCTTTCATACATTGTAAGTTTAGATAATATGCAGGACCACAACACCTGTGCGAAACATATTACCATAACTGTTACTTTGGGCCTGCAGAGTTTACCCTCTGCTAAAATTGTTTCCCAACTGCGAAAGTTCATTCAACTATAGTTGCATTGTTGCAAAAGTAACCAGGGCTGCTAATGCAACGTAAATAGCTTGGTATATTCTTATATCAACTGTATACTTTACAGTTTTATCTCCCATTATTATATTTTACGTCTTATTCAGGATTTGCTTGACAATATTTCAACGTAGGCCTTATATACTGTATTTTACTACGTTAATAACACAGGGCTTAAAAAAATAAAAATGTAACTTAATTGGAAGCTTTTGCGCAGTTATAATTTAATAACAGACTGAAAGTCTTGACAGATTTTTTTCCTTCGGGTCAGAGGTTTTGTTAAACTCACAAATATTTTACTTTTTTTTAATTTTTTCTTAGACCTGCTTATAAACCCACACATCAACTTAAATCCAATGCGTTTTAAATACAAAAAATTATTATTTAAATTATGTATTTTTTAACAAAAATTGAAATATATAAGTACTGTATAAATGTTTTATATATCTAAAGTTTGTACTAACTTTGAACAGTAAAGTAGTACATTGCCTGTTTTAAAATATTTGGAATTTGTGTTACTCAAGAATGCGTAAGTGTTGTAGTTCGCATAAAGTTCAAGTTCGACTACTTGGCTGTCGTAAGTTAATGTGTTATAATATTCGATAAAATTGCGACAGATTCCGACGTAAGCTGGTGGAAGGGAAAACGGTGAATACTACAGTGGTCCGAGAAGAAATGGCTTAATCTAATCTTTAATTTAAAGGAAGCCTTCCGTTGAACAACTGTATCGTTGCCTATCTCTTGTTTAAACGTTGAACGTCTTGTTTCCTGGTTTACATTTCCGCAATGAAAGTTTTTAACAGACCAATTGAATTTAAAAAAGAAATAAAATCTTTAATTAAAATTGATGATGGAAGTATGAGTATATTTTTTGGATGATACAAATAAATATTTCTTCGTAGAAAGTAGTATCTAAGGTCTTAGATTTTCATAATGCTTAAATATGCGTATTATTCGTCAAGTGAATGACAACTTCTTCATCAATGTTTCATTTTCAACAAAATATCAGATTTATTTACCCAGGAGTATTTTCCCCAAGAATTATTAATTGAAAAGTACCAACAAATCAAAACAGTTTCATGCATCCGTAAGTTTTTTCTAGAATGATTATTTATTACTAACTATACTAAATCGTAAGTCTAAATAGTTTATTTAAGTTAAAGCCGCAAATTTTAACATAACAAAGTGATTCATATTAAAATTACTACCACACTCTCTTTGATGCTTTACGCAGCTTTCAAAGTCACGTCACGTTGGCAGCCTGGTTTTCTTAAGCATTTTACTCAGTAATTGCAATCTTTCAGTACTAAACAAAGCCCTTAAAAGTAGATGAAAAGGAATAATTTACGCTGTATTTATATATTAGGCGAAAACACTTTTTCCTGATCCGAATTTTGGTTCTTACAAAGCTAGAGACACCTCACAAAATTACAGTTATATATATGTCTTAAAATAATTCACCACCTATTTACTTTCATGACCTGTTTGTGTGCCTATAAATGTCAGTTATAACTTTCTAAGTGGAACACATTTTGTTTCTGTTATGCTGTTGCGGCAGTTATGCTTATTTATGAATCGCTACAAAAGACAAAAATATAATAGCTTATCTCGATTATATAAAATGTTCATATAAAAAAATAGGATAGATTCTTAAAACGTATTCGTACTTTCTAGTAAATAATATCGGATTTGTTTTGCAAACACGTAACCGTAGAGTGCACTTGCAATTGATGACTCTGTGGAAGTAGATTCGTTCCTGATAAATAACCCTTGCTCCAGGTACATCGCCACATGTTTGGCAACTGCAATCCCGTGAATCTACAGTGGCTGTATGTTAAACAAACATTTCTGTTGGTATGCAAGTAAAAAAATGGAATTGTTAGCGATGTCCAAGCGTTTTTTATACATATATTGTTAACAAAACCTGGCATAGCTAAATGTTTGATGAAGAGAAAAAATCGTTGAATTTTGGTAAGTTTTTAATTTTGCTTATGATGGCATTCACCAATTACTTATCATACCTTTTTGATGTACCAAGTAACGAAAGCTGGACAGTTAAATAAACAACTTTATTCAATGAAATAACATTATTTTAGTTGCATAAGTAATTAATTGCACGCTGACTGGGTAAAACAGTTTTTTGGAAATTTAACACTATTAAAACTTACTCTTAAATTCAACCTAATTAAATAGTATTTTTGTCCATCAAGGCTCAGCCGTCAAGCTCTCTTTTACTAGATGTACGTATCGATTAAAATTTATTCATACAGCCCTACCATACCTTCTTTTACTTTAATATGTAGTGGCAACTTTCATTCGCACGTTATAAAAAATAACATGGTATACATCAAATTAGTATTCAATAATGGTAAGACGTAAACAATCATTCGTGACACTGGTTTGATCAAAATTTCAATTAAAAGTACTTTTGTTATTCAGTCAACTGAAGCTCAAGCGGCAAGCTTTATATAGGGTCATTGAAACATAAACCATGTCCGTTTCTTTTATAATGGACAAACTTAATGAAACATTTTGCAACGTATACCTCAAATATTGGCAAAAACTATGAGTTTCTTGCAATAGTGTACAGTGTGCTTATAGTAGCTTAACTATTTATATTTATTTCTGATTCTTCAAAAACATCCTAAACATTTTCCGTTATTGGTAAATATTGTAGTCGTATCCAATCAATGGAACATTTAAAGAACAAACAATATTAGGGTTAATCAATTAAGAGAGTAACACTAGATATTCAACCTCTACTAGAACTTCCCGTATCAGTTCAGGTGAGTACGTTGAAATATTCAGCCCGTTGGTTTGGAATGGGAGGTCTGTGTCGAACGCTATACGGACTGCATTGTCTGTGCCGAACGTTCGAGCTCGACAATGGACATATCAACCTGCCCACTCTGGGGACCTGCCCATTGTCCGATATTTCGATTGGTTCATTTATGTTGCAGTAGATTCGTTAAGATTCTATTTAGTTTAAAATAGAGCCTGTTTTAAACTCACAGTAACGTAATAAATTAGTTACTTGATTTTCAAGCAATTTCCTTGGAAATGACAAAACCGTGGGAGTGATTATTTATTTTCGTCGTAATTGTATAGTGTTTATTTTTATAATGATAAAATGCGTTATTCCGATGCATTTAGTCTACGTACGGTATTAACGATGGCTCAGAAAGAAGAAATAACTTGTCCTTCATACATTTTATTGCAAGTTGTCCTGTAGGAGGAAATCCGAAGAGCTGTTTTCTACGTGACCTGATGCTCAAGTATTTTCTATTGGAACCGATTCAATAAAATAAGTGGAAATCGTTCTTGTCAAACGAAAATTTATCTTTCTTCCCAAATTTTCAGTTTTTTATGAGGATTAATTTTTGTTCTTGTTGTGTTGAGGTTGTAAAAAATATTTTTTCTTAAATTATTTATTTATTTTCTTATATATAAAACAAGCTTTATGTTATAATGTACGATGTAAAATGTACATTTTAAAGTGAAATCGTAAATGCAAATACTTACTATGACAAATATTTGATACTATATCCAACGTTACTTGCAAACGTTACCATCTGAAAAATCTAGTGCATTTAAAGTTCATCGTCTTTTCAATTTCATTCGATACGCACATCAAAAAATATTTAATGGCAAAGAATAATTAATTCTATCGTAATAATTTTTATGATGATTTTCTTTAATATCACCTTTACCAATCACTCTCCAGTGATCTCTAAGATAACACCATTTACCATGAGTGATTCTGAAATGCTTGTTACATCAAAGCTATGAAAACCTAAGCCCACAAAGAGCTGTGAGCTTGGGGTGATGTTTTAGACTATTTCATAATTTAATCAATTCATGCATTTTAAATAGACTAATATTAAAGTTAAGAGTGATAAAATGTTCATTAAAAACTTTCAATGAGAATGTTGAGTTGATGTTGGAATAATATTTAAAATGTTCTCAGCTAAAATAGTCATATAAATAAAAGTTAGGTAAATCCTTTAGATTTCTAAAAGATTAAACATGATGCGTGTGAAAAACTGAGGTAAAGTCAGCTGTGACGCCTTAACTTTGTCCGATGAAACATAAATCCTCAGCACTAATCTAGTAATGGAACCTTTCCAGCAGAAAAAGTTTCACAATTTGGCAAGATAAGTTATGTTACCAGGTTCTGTACAGCTACAATCAACTTGAACACTCGTCTATTTTTCTCTTAAATTATTGATAAAATACGAAAAAAGTTTAAAAAAATACTTTGGTATGCGAGTTTCCTATTTTTAACTATAAGCAGCATAAAAAAGGCTGCTTTTATAAACAACGTCAAGCATCGTCTCCAGATATTATTCTTGATCTAGTGCCTTAATATTTTTTAAATATTTACATTTACTTTCATATTTTCAAATTATTAACTTAGGTACTGAATGGAAAATTCGGGGAAAATATTCGATTAACACTGGCTTAGTGGGAATTTATTCTTGTTTCCCAAATCAAAGAAGTATAATCCCACTACAAAAGTAAGAAGGTGATCAGATGTTAGTGTGACAAAACTGTTTGGTCATATTATGGAATGAATTATGTTAAAATGCTCAATAATGTATATGTAGCTCAAAGATGTCTATTCAAATTATTTACTTTGCTATTTTACAAAACAACAACTAAAGTTATCATAATAAAGCTAAAATAAAATTTCCTTATCATCTTGATGAAATTTTATAACTTCATTTAATAAAACAATAAACCTATTAAAAGAGTTTAAACCTCTCCATATGCTCAGGTTTCATTTAGTATTAATAACTTGTAGTATCTTGGTTGAAATTTGTTTAATATAATGCAGTATCTTGTTTGAAATTCGTTATCTAGGAAAACATGGAGAACATAAACTGTTAAAACCCTTTTGGCCTGAAAAGATAAATGAGACTCATTTAAGTAAAGAAACGCAGGGAAGCCGGAAACTAACACATTTGTTTGTTAGGCTTATCTGAACCCTCTGAGGGTATCTAAGTCCCCGAGGGCTAAGTTTGAGCTCGAGGAAGAATACAGGGTGTCCCAGAGGTGGAGGTCACGAGTTTGAATCACGAAATGGTCATTAGTCTTGCAAACCTATAAGAAATCGTACACCATTTTTAGGGTATTGCTGATGATCGTAGTATTGCATTTAGTGATACGTCTTATGTCATTCCCTTTAATAATTGAATTTTTTTTGTATTTTGGAAATTGTTTGAAATATACTTTCAAATAAACCATACGCAATAGTTGATTTTAAAGACACTATACAAAGATTAATAATGTATAATCAGGAAAAAAACTCACTGGTTTTCATGATGCACGATTCTTGGAAAAATTTAAATGTGACAAATGGCCGCCAGTTTGAACGGCACTTATACAGAAGCCATCCAAAACAGATTGTATACGAACTGCTTGATATACAAAGACGAAAAAACCTTTCCCCACTGATTCATACCCAAGTGACTACGTTAAATTATTTTTAGCCTTTTTAAAATACAGGGTCATAGGTTCGAATCTCAAAATTTTTAAATGTAAACATATGTCATGATAAGCATCATGTTAAAGGTCTAAACAAGACGAACAATCTGGTGAAAACAGTATTCACTTATCTTGATTCATTTCATAATGGTGGCCAGTTTTAAAATTATTAATCTTCGTAAACTCACCTTTATTTTGATATATGACATGCCAACAATTACAAAATAAAGGCTTTCTACAATACATTTTATTTTGTTTTAATGTTGGTAGCCCTGAAAATCAACAATTTTAAAAGGCAGTATATGTCAAATAGCACATCATTTTACAGGTCTTGCAAAGTCCAACAACTTTTCAACTCAAACCTACCTCCTATCTTTCGTGGTTTTGTAGTTATAAGCAAAAAAACTGCATTTCACCATATAAAGCCCATGTTAAAAATGTGCAGTACCTGAGTTTAATGGATGCAAATTTAAATGCCTTGAAGACTGCACATTTAACATGGGCTTTATAGGGTTATTTTATAAGCTTTAAAATAATGCATAACACAACTTTTAAAATGAATCTGATTTAAAAATTCTGAGAATCGAACCCATGACCTCCGGTTTTTGGAATACCCTGCATTTTAAAAAAAGGTAAAGAATAGTTCTACGTTGTTCATTGGGTATGAATTAGTGGGGAAAGGTTTTTTCATCTTTGCATGTCAAGCCGTTCGTCTTCAATGTCTTGTGTACGGCTTTAAAGATTCACCCTGTATAATTCAATTCTATTTTCACTTAAGCAATTTCTTAAAAATATATATCCTATCTCCAGTTTTCTGAAGAAAGTTTAAATAACATCACCTCATAATAGGCCATAATAGTTTCTGCCATAATGGGCCTTAATAATCTGTGACTATTTTTTTACATAACAAAAGATGATGTAATAGTAATTCAAATTTTTTGGCATTCTTCAAAAACTGAAAAACTGGAGACGTAGTATGACTGATAGAGGACGAATGGTATCGCGCTGGCCGAGTAATTCAAACTTTACCGGGGCAATTGCAGCTGCAGCCGAAGGCGACTTTTTTTGTTTCGTCGAGAGCAGGATACCTCTGGCTATCCTGTGACTATTGTTGCCAAGGTTCCTCGTTGTAGTGTTAGTTCGTCACACTGGCCTCCCACCCATACTATCTGGAAGTCGAGGCATTTTTTAAAAATAAAACGATCTTATATACTGTCTTGATTGCATAGCGTTCAGGTTTAGATCAACTATAGTTTTTTATCATAAAGTTTACTTGCTAGAGAACTTCATTTTTTCCGCTTCTACCCTGGCTGTGTACGTAACGGTCTGATCGTTAATTATAAAGACAGTTTTAGTGGCTTGACCTCGCCGAGGTGGGGTTAAGTGGCTGTTAATATGTCATTTGGGGCCGCTCCCATTACCTCAGTGGTCTGATAAGGATAATCCTAACAGTGTAATCTCAGTATAAATTTACGAGTAACAGGACTATTGAAGTTTATTTTTGATTCTATATTCTTCATTTTCTGCGTTACTTTCCTTTAACTTTAGATGACGTTTATTTGTTGTTTACATTAATTCTGATTTAAGATTTCCAGTTTTATCAGCCTTTAGTAGTAAATTATTTTTAACTGAGTTATTCATGTTTTTTCCTGCAATATAGAAGTCTCAAAATGTTCTGGTTTTCTGCATAAAAAAGACTTACCATATGACTTCAATTTAACAAATCTGTTTTTCACTTTAAAAAAGTAAAAATCATATCTCTTTGCAAATTTGTCCGTCTCAATTAAAGTATCCATATCGTAAAAAAACACCAAATTAATTATTTAAAACATTGGTAGTTTGGTAGAAATAATAGCTGGTAAAAATAAGCTGTACTTTAATGAATAGATTAAAGTTCATGTTCACGTAAGTAATGCAACATCCTCCATATAGGGTGGTGGGGCGCTGTAGAGCGTTCAAGGGGAATGCTCAATAGTGTTGGTTGCTACGTGCACTGAGTCCAGATTTTTTTCTGTCTTGAGGAATTATATATTTAAGTCTCAATACATTTTTGATCGATAACCAAAAGAAGAAGTAAAAACAACTTAAGCATTACAAAAAATACTCCGTACGCGTCGTGAGGCAAAAATAATAATTTAGCTAAAAATATTCTGAGATATTTGATCTCTTAATAACTAGATGGACTATAATTGACTCAATATTTTTCACTAAGCTTCAAACGCTATTTGTTTATCATTGCATACATATCTCAATTAGCTCCCAGTAGAGAATTCTATCTCTTACAACTTATTTGAAAATAATTTCTAAACAGAATTCAAAAATAAAATTCAAGAAATTTAACAAAAAACGTCCTATGACCTAGCTTGTACGTGGAAGGTTGAAACATAAGACACTTTCCTGTGTCCAATATCTCAATACGACACCTAAAATTTGTTTCTTGTTATAATCAAACCTTGCTTTTTATCACTAGAATAAGTTTATACAAAATAAATGTACTGTTTGATTTACCATACTTTTTTGGATTACGGTTTCCAAGAATTTTTAAATATATAAATTTAACGAGTGCGTTTTACATTGCTAATTGTTTGTTTTGTAAGATTCCGCAAGAAATTGGGGGACCTGCGAGTGTCGTTGAGTGTATTTGTGTATTTTCGCTGCCTGGCTGATGGAGATAGGTATTACCGAGACGCTAATCAGCCCGGAATATCTGGTATAACTGATGCATAACTGGACTACTTTGACTACTTCGACCCTACAGATGCTTACTATTACAGTTCGTTTACAACAAAAAACCATGCCTCAGTAAATCGGAAAATATATAATTTATAATGTTTTAGATCTTGTACATGGTAGTTTACTTTTCTTTTATAGAAAATAAATTTTTTACATCATTAAAAAAATATTTTCAAAATTTTTTAAATTCTATTTAGTAATTTTTATACTGTCTTTCTTTAACTGTAATTACTTTGTTTTTTTCTCAATGAAAAAAAGCTTCTATTTTATGTTTTCGGTTTATAACTGCAGCGTAGCCAGATAACGACTCAGATCGCGCACAGGTCATTCGACCCATGTGATTTTTTTCTGTACGTAATGTAATTAGCTATAAATTTATGATGATGAATAAACAATTTTTGATTTGATTTGAAAGTTATGTTCTATTTAATTTTGACAATAGTAATTTATCTAAAATGCTACACAACTGTACTTAGGTTGGATTACGGGATTATTAACTTAAAAGGAAATACCAAATAGAATCTTTAAATTAAATTTATCTTTGGTGATTTCCTAATAACTTAGATTTTATGTGGGAAGTTAAATTAAGTACTATAATTTAATATTATATTATTTTCTTTGTTTTAAGAATATATAAGGAAGGGTTGTTTACTAAGAGTGTCTGGCATATATCTTACTTTAAAATAAATCATTAAAATAGGCAGTCCGGCATGTGACATAAATACAAAATATCATTCTAATAACGGAAATATTTTCTTGTAAAAAATAAACTCTCGTTCGTAATTACTTGATTAGTCTTCACAATGTATAAATTTACAAAAAAATAATATTAATATAATATACTACTGCTTGTTTTAAAAAGTCATTGAAGACATATGTTTTTAGCTGAATATTTTCTAAAATTGTTCAGAGATTCGCGGCATATTGTTGTTAGACGCTCGCCCTTTTGTTAATTTATTGTGACTTCCTTGTTGAATATGTTCTGTATAGTTTTTGCTTTTATTGTTAAAAGCATTTTTACTTGTTTGTTTTTCTTAAAAATTAACCAAAAATGTATATAGTCATTAAGAGACGATTATTAGATTCCAGAACTTTCGAACCTTACAAAACCTTTACTTACTGTAAGCTCACCTATTAAACCCTAAGGGATTTCTTAAGTAAATACTTTGAATCATTAACCATAACAGTTCTGTTTGATGTATGTTATAACTTTTTTTAAATAAGGATTGTAGATTCAAGTAAATAGTGTTTTTAGTTGTGTACCGTTATAACATTTTTATTAGTGTATCATAAATTGTAAAATATACATTACTCTGATCAACCTAAACAAAGAGAAAATTGATATCAAGAAAAAACATCTCCCATCGGGACTACAATCATAAAATTGTAGATTTGAAGGTTTTTTTACAAAGTGTAGTCTATTATCAAACAATAAATCTTACAAGGTCATAATTCACAATGAACATGTATCAGAAAAGGGATAATAAAACAGGTGAAGTGGCAATTCCCTAATGGAACCCTGAATTATAATCGCCAACGTACACTAGTTGACACTAAGCTTATCTTTGTCAAAAGCTGCTCTTATAAAATGTTTTCCTGGAATTTTGAATTCACTAACTTACTTTTAGCAAACAATCCCACACTGAATTTAGTAATTAATTAATTTTGTATCATACCCTGCCTTTAGTTTATGAAGGCTAATATTGTATATCCTGCTGAGTTGTTAGATTAAAATTTTAATGGATCATATTTACCTATTTCGAATGAGTTACTTAAAAATAAATAACTTAATGATGAAGGACAGTTAGGTTTTAGTTATGTATTAGTAATAAACTGTTATACTATTAATATACAGGGTGTTTGTTTTAACTGTGCCGCCATTGGGTTTTTGCAAACTGTATGTCTTACAGTAAACTTTAAATGGGGAACATTCCCTTGTTTTTAACGAGGTTTAAAAAAAAATAAATAACATTTTTTTAAATGGCCGCCATTTTCCAATTTGGGGTGTGATATCAGGCTTTAAAATGTTTTCTTATGTAAACAAACAACCTGAAATGATTTATTTTAATTCCAAATTGAAGCCTAGACACCTATATCAATTATTAACAATTTTTTTACCTTTGATGGTAGCCTTAAGGTGTCAAAGTAGATTTCTCAGCAATACGCGTTTCGCGTCAATGACGACGCATCATCAGTTGCATACTGCACTGGTTCACAGCTCATATGATGAGTGTTTGTCAGCGTTTATAATAAAACAACGAACACGAATGCGGACATAACGACAACGGACACAAAAGTTAACACATAAAATTGACACAAAAACGTTCGACATATCACACGACAAATACTATACATTCACGTGGAGATGACTAGCACCGGTACCGCACAGAGGTTGTAGGCCTACTGGTCATTCTTCCTTTGTCGCATGACAAAGGAAGAATATTATCAGCATTACTGGCAGAAGTTTATCTCCAAAAGTTTGAGAATGACAATATCGTAAATGTAGGTAATCCTCACAGGAATAAAATTGCTTTCTACTGTAGATATGTGGACGATTGTTTTCTGGTAATTAAAGGTACAAAGAGGCAGGCTAATGTCATGCTTAAACACCTAAACAGTATCCACCCTACAATAAAGTTTAAAATGGACTTAGAGCAGAACAGTTCAATTCATTTCCTTGACGTAAGCATATACAAATCTGTAGGTGGTAAATTAGAATTTGGGATGTATAGAAAAGAAACTCAGACAGATTTAGTCATCCCTCAAAACTCGAACCATCCTATGTCTTACAAACTTGCAGCTTTCCGGTCCATGGTCCACAGGCTCCTCACATACAGTTTAGCTCCAGATGAATTCCAAAAAGAGAAATCTATAATTAAAGAAATAGCTTACAACAATGGGTATAATCCTGACATAATCGACAACCTGATAAGGAAAACGAAATTTAAACTGATGAGACCACAAAATTGTGAAGTGAATCGACAACATAAATTCATCCCTATGAGAAATGTAAACAAAAACTCGGAACACATTGGAAATATTTTTAAAAAGTCGTATTATAGAACTGGGTATAAAGTTAACAAAAACTTAGGATTAAAACCAAGGCAAAAACAAAATAAAGACAAAAGTAAAGGTGTTTATTTAATTAAATGTGATGGAGGGGATATGTGCGATAAGGTATACGTCGGTCATACTTCTAGGACCTTTAAAGAGCGGTTCAAAGAACACTGCGCTCGAAACCACAAAAACCCTACCTCAAAAGTAGCCCAGCATTTAAAAGAACATCCATCGCATGACATAAACTTTGGAAAATCACTGGAAGTGTTAAAGGTTTGTAACGATGGAGCAAAGTCAAAAAAATGGGAAGAATACTTCATTTTTAAAAATGTAACATCTGTAGGAAGTGAAAAATTATTAAACGTTAAAAAGGATTTCTCCGATAAATCTACATATCGTCTGTTAAATAAACTGGAGGCAGAGGGCGCTGATAACAGCTGATCAGTGACGTCATGCGACAAAGGAAGAATGACCAGTAGGCCTACAACCTCTGTGCGGTACCGGTGCTAGTCATCTCCACGTGAATGTATAGTATTTGTCGTGTGATATGTCGAACGTTTTTGTGTCAATTTTATGTGTTAACTTTTGTGTCCGTTGTCGTTATGTCCGCATTCGTGTTCGTTGTTTTATTATAAACGCTGACAAACACTCATCATATGAGCTGTGAACCAGTGCAGTATGCAACTGATGATGCGTCGTCATTGACGCGAAACGCGTATTGCTGAGAAATCTACTTTGACACCTTAAGGCTACCATCAAAGGTAAAAAAATTGTTAATGATTTATTTTAATGTAGGAACAAATGATATACCGTTTAGATACAATGGTGGCGAAGGCTACAATGGTAGAGGAGGCAAACGAGATATACTTGATTCAACAGCCGGTACTCCACATCCCTCAACGTTGCTGATGAAGTTGGTGAATTGATCTCCCATAGTGTCGTTTCTGAATTCAGCTCTTCCGCTCCTTATTCTTCACATGCCTCAGTAGGGAAAAATGTTCTTCATCAGAATATACGTGGGTTATTTACGAATTATGAAGCTTTCCAGATGTTTCTAGAGGAGGAAAGCCCAGATGTAGTTTGTATCAGTGGACATAACATTAAACATCCCGAGTGTCTTCAGGTTGATGGCTATGTAACTGCAAGTGCTTTTTGTAGGTCTCAAATTCAGAGGGGCGGGGTGGCAATATTTGTAAAACCAGAGCTCTCTTTTTCACCTTTGGACGTTAGTAATTACTGTGTTGAAGGTCTTTGTGAGTTGGCAGCAATTTCTGTTGATTTAAATGGCAAGAGGTGTAATGTCATCTGTGTATATAGGCCTCCAAGCGATGACAAGGACAGTAAGGACGTCTTTTTTGACAAACTGAGCGCTTGTCTGTCTCACCCGGTGAGGGGTCTCAGCCGTAGGTCTATCGTTCTTGGTGATTTCAACATAGACTTAGCCATTTCTCCAACCAGCTCTGAAATGCTGTTACATGATATGTATTCTTTTGGTTTTCGACAGACCATTCGCTCCTATACCAGAGAGTTCAAAACCTCAAGAACCTTAATTGATCACGTCTTTACGAATGTGCCTGAGGATGAATTTAGGAGCTCTGTGTTAGTTCATTATTTGACCGACCTTCATGCTCAGGTTGCTGTTATAGGTAAGAGTCCATCTTCTACACCTCCTTCAAATGTCTCCTATTTCAAACGTGTATTCTCTGAAGGCAACATAAAACAGTTTAGTTCTTATATTTCCAATGAAAACTTGTCAGAGATCCATGATTCGCCCGATATGAATGGTAGATTTAATTCTTTTCTGAGAACCCTGGACTTTTATTTCAATCTGTGCTTCCCCCTTGTTAAAAGAGAGTCTAGGATATGTTCACATTCTTATCACAAAGTCAAACTCAATGAAGAAGCTTTAAAAGTCAGGGAATCTCCTACATCGACTCTAAGGATATGCCTTCCACTCACCCACTGAGGAAAGCATAACTCTCGCTCAAAAAGCTGTATAGGAACATCTTTCTCAAACTTAGATCTGATCGTGTAGCAAGGAAACTTGAACTGTCATCCAAGAAAGGCAATATTCTTTGGGGTATCGTTAATCAGAGCAGAGGCTCAGTCGATGTTAGGAAAGATAGCACACCAGCAATTAAGTCCCCGAGAGGTGATGTGGTTACGGATCCAGTTGTTGTCAGTAATATATTCAACAATCATTTTCTTATTGTAGGAGAATATTTTAACAAATCTTCTTGCAACACCCTCTCTGGAACCACATATTAATCACCTGTAAACTCCTTTTTCTTGTTTTAACCAGTCCTCAAGAGGTTGTAGAAATAATCCGTTCCTTAACGTGCAAGTTGTCAGCTGGGTACGATGTTATATCTTCGGCCTTGTTAAAAAAGTAGCTGTTGAACTGGTCCAGCCTCTTTGCGCTTTGATAAATGAATCATTTTTCTCAGGTATATTTCCAAATTCCCTGAATGTGGGTATTGTTAGACCTCTTCATAAAAGCAAAAGTACATTAGAGTGTTCGAATTATAGGCCGATCTCAATCATATCGACTTTTTCCAAGGTGTTTGAGAAAATTGTTTTGAATATGCTCTTGGCCTTTTTGAATAATAACAGTTTGTTATTCACTCAACAGTTTGGATTTAAGAAAGGAAAAAGCACAACCAATGCTATGTTCTCCGTTGTTTAAGATATTGTCGATGCGGTTGACCAGGGTTATTATTAATCTGGTTTATTTTTCGACCTCAGCAAGGCAATCGACCTTGTAGATCACGAACTGTTGCTTATCAAAATGTTCAGCATGGGTATCAGAGTTAGGACCATTGAATGGTTTCGTTCGTTCCTCACAGATAGAAGTCAGCGTGTGGAGGTTTCTTCTATCAGCCATTCAAATACTCTATCTACTATCCTTTCCAGTGAAGGAGTTGTTAAAAGGGGTGTACCACAAGGTTCCATTCTCGGACCTGTATTGTTTCTGTTATTTATAAATGACCTCCATACAAAAGTAGGCGATGTAAATATTTGCCTGTATGCTGACGACACTTCACTCACATTTTCTAGCCCGTCTAGAAGTCATCTAGAACTTAAAACCTTTATACAAGGAAATGTTCTACTAGATTACCTTCAACAAAACCAACTTTTAGCAAATGTCCCAAAAACAGCTCTTTTGTAATTTTCTTTAAGGGACCGCCTTGACAGTTTATTCAGTTTCATCTTGCTGATGAAGCCATTTCTTCAACTTCTCTGGTAAAGTTCCTTGGCTTATTCATCAACTCCAACATCTCTTTTAACACACATATTGATCATGTGTGCAAGAAACTAAGCCAGGGCTTTTTTGTACTTAAGAAGTTGTCATGTTTTGCCTCCACTGAACTATTCATTGCAGCCTACTATGGGATTATTTACCTACACTTGTCTTATGGAGTACCCATCTGGGGTTGTGAGAGTAGTAAAACTCAGCTCATTTTCAGACTAAAAAAAAGCAATTAGAACAATTTCCCACTTGCCAAAGCGAACATCATGTTCAGACTTCTTTGTGAACAACAAAATTCTGACTTTTCCTTCCATTTATATTCTGGAAACTTTGCCCATTGTTCATAAGAATTTCCCACTATTTCGAAATACTTTTCCTCCTCACGGGTATGAAACAAGAAGTAAACTTGGATGTGTACTAGCTATACCTCCTCACTCAACATCAGTTTTTCAAAAACATTTAAAATACTCAGGTATAAAATTATTTAACAGTCTCCCACTACGTTTGAAAGAAGAGCGTGACTATGAGATATTTAGGAAAAAGTTAAACACTAGTCTTATTGTTAAAACAAGTTACAGACTTAGTGAATTTAGTTTTTGATGGTAGACATTATACTATTTATTTCTTTGCTAATTGTTGCATATTTGTGTATTGAATATTTTTAAGGACTATTTTTTTCTATAAGCTTTGTATGACCTAGCATATGCATTGTATGTCAACATGCTCAATAAAGAGCTGAACGTGATCTAGCCTTTTAAACTGTATTTTAGCTTTTTCTGTGACATAATATGAGTGCTAAACGTTTTTGTAACATATGAGTGCTAAACGTTTTTGTAACATATGAGTGTTACAATAAGTGTTGCTTGATTGTTGATGAGCTAAACATATTTACTGGGAATAATTCTTGAACCCAAATCAGTGTTATTTTAAATCATAAGCCTATGGTAATTATGTTAACGTTCCTTCCAACTTAAGTCTGTTTCTACTCAGCAGATTGCCTCTTTCATTATTCAAGTTCGTTAAAGTAATCTCCATTAATTCCGTTTAGTGTTTTGGTATCATTAGATTTCCTTATCGTTATCTAAACTCACTAAACGTTTTAACCCTGGCTTAAAATTTTCTTTTTAAGAGACTGTAATTTGTAGTCCCATTATCAAAAAGTCTATTTAAAAAATACTAATTTTGTAATCGTAAAGACTGCAGGTTTTTTCTATATGCTTATCCGAAAATATAATGATTAGAACTCTTTTTTATCTATATAAATGTTCGAACAATGTTCTGAAATAACGTTTTGTCAAACCTAATATGAATAATAGAAGATTTTAACCTGGGTTTCAGAATTCCTGAGAAACATATTACCATAACTTAAAATTCAGGCTCGCATAAAGAGGCACCTGGTGAAATTGTTTCTAAACTTTTATGTTTGCTTGGCTGAAATTTCCTGAACCAACTGTTACGGGACTTATATCAAACGTTTGAACTCTTATACATACACTAATTAAATATCGATGGTAATTAAAGTATAACGTGGGATTTCTTTTGTTTCAGGTAATGATTGCTTAGTTCTTTCAGAACATTTAAGTAGTATACTCCTAAACGTAAGTATTATCACTATTTTCAAGCTAATTCTTATCAGATTTAGATAAAGAAGATTGAGTGTATGTAATTAATCCAAAAATTTTATGTAATAAGGTTAATTTTTGAAATAAATATCTTATTGACAGAATGCGACTGATTATTTTATTCTGTGTCCAATTACTAGTGAATCTAAACTTTAAACAGTGATGAATATTAAATGGATGGTTTAGAAAGTAATTAATCACTCGAACTGTAGCCTAGTGAAGGAATGACCAACGCGTTTGTACTTAATTGATGGATCCAGACCCAAATCAGCCATTACCCTACTTGCTGTCCCATAGGTGCCATATGTTTTGAACTGACTATCATTCTGTTTTAATTCCAAACCTAGTTTTACTTGAAAAGTGAATAAGTACCTGGAAAGAATTAAGGTATTTTTCGATATTATGTTTTATGTTTGGGTCTTTTCTTTCGTGTTTAAACCACATATCTTGTAAGTATATCGTGGACGGTATGAGCAAAACTGCTTTACAAAATTGTTTCAAATCGGAATATTTTTCATATACAGGGTGTTCAGAAACTACCGGATCAAACTTCACCAGGTTATTCGGGAGGTCAAAACAAACAAAAAATGTCATATAAACATATCACCTATCTCGCTCCATTTTCCGTCTGTCTGTGTGTATGTATTTTTAACATAAACTGCCATAACATTGGAACCACTTAAGGTACAAACTTCAAACTTGGTACGCTTATGATGACTCAAAATACCTATTTTCTTGCCTAGTATCAAATTTCTACTTTGTACCATTTCAAAATGGCGGTCATTTTTATTTTTCAAAGCTTAATAACTCAAGAACCGTAAGATTTATAAAAAAGTTGCAGAAGACTAAAAAGATGCAAAATGTAATTTAGTTTTCAAAAATCTAAAATTTAAATATGGTTAACACACAAATAATGGAGAAAATTCAATTTTTATAAAAATACTACGTGCAAAATTAATGAAATTGCTCAAATTTACAGTTGTAACTTCAGAAAAAAATAGTTTTCTCCATTATTTGTGTCATAAACCTAATAAAAGTTAACATTTTCATAAAGTAAATTAAATTTTGCATCTTTTTAGTTTCTTGCAACCTTTTTATAAATCTTACGGTTCTTGAGTTATTAAGCTTTGAAAAATAAAAATGACCGCCATATTGAAATGGTACAAAGTAGAAATTTGATACTAGGCAAGAAAATAGGTACTTTGATTCATCATAAGCGTACCAAGTTTGAAGTTTGTACTTTAAGTGGTTCCAAAGTTATGGCAGTTTATGTTAAAAATACATACACACAGACAGACGGAAAATGGAGCGAGATAGGTGATATGTTTATATGACATTTTTTGTTTGTTTTGACCTCCCGAATAACCTGGTGAAGTTTGATCCGGTAGTTTCTGAACACCCTGTATAGTCAGTTTTTAATTTAAAATTTTAACCAAACCAAGTAAATAGTCAAGATTAAGAGTAAATAAATAATGTAATAATACTTTCATCATAACGCTCGAAGGTAGTTAAAAATAAATTTATCCATCCTTCCTAAATTTAAAAGCCTATGATATTAAGGCACATCCAATAATAACACAGTTTCTCTAAAATCAAAAACAAAATGTTTCTCATACAATTTTACATATTTTCTTCTAAACTTCTGAAAATCTGTTCCTCTGCTTTATTCTACAGTTTGACTTCATACTAGACAGTTCGATAAAATAATTTAATAAAAGTAACTCCGATAATTACGTTAAAGGGTCTAGCTGTATGTATGTATATACATCATTTCATAAATAAATAATGTTATAAATAAGTAGTTATTTCATAATATAGTGTTCATATTCTAGTTTACTCATATTAATAAAGTTCAATTTAGTTTGAACCTTTTATACAGTCATACGACGGAAATTCAAAAGATGAAAATATTAGTTTCTTTATGTTGCAACCAAATTTATTGCGAAACAATAACGGTGACGAATATATTACAGTAAAATACTGAGCTATGTTGTCTAAATGAAATTCACCCTTTTTATCATTCTATCAATTAGGCCCTATCGCTTCTTATTGAATCTACATTACTTATTCAAGGAACAATCTTGTTACAAAAAGTGATGGTCACAAAAAGGGCCGTAATGCAGATTATTCTGCTGAGGTTAACAGTGGACCCAGAGGCGCAATAATGCTGAGGTGTAAAAAAGTTGGTTTTAAACTAATATTAACTTTTTCAGTCTCGGTGGACTAATATTTCCTCCAAGCTATATTTTCATTTAATGTTATAACAAACAAGTCAACTTCTGAGGTGACTTGTTTCCAATCGATAAAGCATTTTTATTTATTTTTTTGCGTTAAATGTAAAACGTTTTTTATAGATGTTTTTTACCACACGAAAAATTAATAGTCACAGCACAGAAGAACACAGTACAGAAAACCACAACTATACACAGTTAAATAAAGAAGTGTGTTATTACTGCGCAGAAAATGACTAAAGAGTACTGTTGCAGCTTTGCTTGCACTATTTCCCCTGATCAGTTGTTTTACTTAAAAAGTTATTATTTCATAATCATTTTACTGACTCAAACTTTAAAGGGCTGTCTGTAAGGGCGTGAACCTTAAGAAAACGTTAGTTCCGAGGAAATATGGTAAACATACGCACTATCCCTCTTAATTTGACACATAAATCTTGAAGATTTGTTCAATAGACTCTGAAGACTCAGACTTTTGATGGCGTTATAAAATAAAGAATAAATAATAAATAATATATATTCAAATATAATAAATTGATAGGTAGATAGATGGGTAAAGAGATAGTAAATAGATAGATAAAAATAAATATAATATATGTAAAGGTAGGCAATAAAATGATGGATAGTTAAACATAATAGAAATATTGATTTTAAACAAACTACTAAGCTCAAACAAACATTCTATACCATTAAATACGAACTCAAACATTTAAACATTTTACCGGCAACATGTTCATTCTTCTTAAAATGTTCCGTTTTCAAAAAAGTTCTTGCGTTCGTCTCACTCGGTACAAGAAATCACTATGCGTAGGCAAAGTAATCATTAAAAAAAATCCTCAAGATTTAAGATTGCTAATTTTTGCCTAATCTCTTTACAAAGTTTCAAGTTTTAGTACACGTCCCATTTTGTGAAGGTGCGGCGCCAGCCTAGTTATTACCATATTTTAATACTTTGTGACAAGTATTCCAAGGGAACAGCTTGCCAAGTTAGTCTCACGTAAATTTTAAAGGTTGAATTTACTGATGGAATTTGGTTTGTATACTTTTTAATCTAACTATTTGATTACTAACTTCCAAAGGAAACCGGAGACGTTATGCTATTTGTTTGAAAAAATGTTTTATTCTATTACTTATTTCTGGGAATATGCGACGTTTCATAACAGAGAACAATATGTTTTAAGAATTAGAAACCAACTAAAATGTTTGTATCAATTTTTATTCTAGATGCCATTTTATGTGTATTGTACAATTTTGATGCAGATATGTTGTAAATTAATATTATTAAATTTCAAAGCAAAGTGGAATCTACCAATTCAGGCCACAAAATTGTTGTCAGTAAACTCCAAAATAATGAAGGTATAATGATCTACTTTGAAAAATAATTGTTATAATTTTATAAATATTCCAAAAATACTTAAATACTTAGCTTCTGATAGGCTAATTAAGAAGTAAATGGCAGTGGTATGCTATGTTGGATATTTTAGTTCCAAAATTTAAACACCACACAGATGTTATATATGGTTGATTCGATTAAATTCAAACTTATTAAAATTGATAAGCATAAACCTTCTTAAATACATCTGTACATAAAGTATATTTTGGAAGTAGAAATTAGACCATAAACACATAAACGAGTCAATTTGATAAAAACTGTTATATCCAAGAAACTTGCAAACAGTTAAGTAAATGGAGAAAAGGAGTAATTAAAAGGAGTATAGGTAGTTTAATATCAAATCTAAAGTGTTTCCTCCTGGAGGATAAGATTTCCTCATAAGTTACATACAAAAATATAATCACATTCAGACTAATACTATTAGTCTAAAAAGTTTTCTTCAGCCAATTTCAGGAGAAGTGATTTCATTTGTTAGCTATTTGGCTAGATTTTCAACATACCTTATTCTATTATCCCAAAGGATTCTTATGAGATAGAACACAGTGGGGTTCTATAGCTATTAAAAAATAAGATAAAATATAGATACAAATAACTAGAACCAAATTAAAAAGGATTTAAACGTTTTTAGCGAATTTCCCCTATAGGGAAGAAGCTATTACCGTAGGTCTCATGGTAAGACCTGAGCCCGAGACCATGATAACTTTTCGTTTTGGGGCCACCAGAAGCAGAAAACTCCATTCGTTCGAATTTATATATATATATATATATATATATATAGATCGCACTATCATTGTGGCGACTTTACACAACACCTACAGTATGGCAACCATCTCAAGGAATTATGTATATTTAGATCTTTATATAGAAATACACTAACTTGTACTCAAGAACCAACATTATCAACTCACATTACAAGTTTTTTTGTTACTCTTAAAGAAACCACAGAGACATCATTGTGGCGACTTTACATGCAACAAACAAAATGACATCCATTAATATACATTACATTAAACTATCGTTGTGAACCCCATTCAAAATATTTACCATCATTGTGGCGACATACAGCGTTGCCAGTTTTCACTCTAGCCTTTATACATGAACAAATTGTTCACTGAGGCAAAATGACGACCTGCCATTCCACCATCACTAGGGCATTCTGTTTTTTTTTTTTAATTCAGTGAAAGGGAATATGATTCTTTTCCTTAGTCTCCACAAATAATTCCTTTAAATTTTTAGTGCTAAATTGTTCATTTCATCACGCGTCATACAATCGACCTATTCTGGGGAAAAATTACGGAGTTCAACATGGAAACAGTAAATCTCAAGGCCCGAGATGGGACTTTGGTGACGAATAGTGACCAAAAAGCCAAACCGGAATAGCTGATGCTTTGCGACAGTTAAAGGTTTTGAGGTTATGTGAAGCAATCTTATTAAGGAGTAAGAAGCCAACTAAAATTTCGAACTGTTAACTGAAAACTTTACGAGATAAACTCATTGTTCTAGGAGGAAAAAAATTAATCAAAATTAAATTTTAAAAATAAAAAATTAAATTGATCTTTGAAACTTTTATTCAGTATTAAGTTCTAGAGATTAACTTTCCCGGAAGTTCGTACCATTTCTGTGGTCGCTCCTCACAGTATGGGGCCCAAAGTGCGCAGCCCAGCTAAAGTCAAGCATACAGAGCTTTATGATGTTTTAACGACTAGGCTATATGAGATATTCTACGATTACATTTCAATTACAAACTGATTAAAAGTATAAATAAATTGTAATTTAACAATAAATTTCATTTAAGATTTCTCATTGCCTGGCTCCCTCGCAATATTTTTCAGCCGCCTCAATAGTGTACCCAGCAAAAGCCTGTCATTGACGGTTAAATAAGAAAATATCATATGCTTCTAAGAATTAAAGGAATATGCAATTAATTAAAGATACCTCGAATGTCAGGCTTGAGTAATTTTATGAAAGCTGAGTTTCTCAGCACATGATCCCAATACGGTAAAGATGGATCAGAAACTAACGATGAAATAAGGTTTATAATTAAACATAGTGGCAGATTTAGGAAGGGGGGGGGGTTATAGGGGCTGCAGCCTGGAGCAACAAATTTTCAGAGGCGGCAGATTGAAAAAATAACAGCGGCAATTAATTCATAATAGCCTACATTGTTACAAAGAAAAAAAATAATCACTTGGAAAACAGACTTGTGGTACAAGAGAATTGCCTTAAAATGCGATCGAAACGGAATTCTTAGGTTAAAGGGAAGGGGCTTTTAAAATGGTGTTTATGCCTGAAGTAGAACGGCAGCAACGGCAATCACTGATCGCACCGTGCCGATGCCGTCCTCCGTCCCAGTCCGAAGGGGAATGGGACGACTGGTACAAATTTTTTATCTCTCTGTCCATGGCACGACTGCTACGGTCAACTCGCTTTGTTCGAAATGACACGACTGCTACAACCGCCCGGCTAGGTAGTCGCGGTACGTTGAGGGAAAACGGGAATTTAAATTCCCCCTCACTTCTGCTTCTACAATAGAACTGAATTAATTTTTCATATTTCAATCAATCTATTAAGTATACAAGTGCAAGTGTATCTGGGTGTGTACTTCATCAAGCTGAGATTTTAATCAAAAATTGAGTAAGGCTATGAAGCCATATTTAAAGATGGTTTGAATAATCGTCACTTAATTTGAAAATAGGCTTGCTTTTAACTCAGGAACACTTCATTAATAATGAACTCAGGAACACTTTTAAAATATTTAATAACTTTAAAATATTATTGTCTTATTTTATTCATAATTACCATTTTTGATATATTATGATGATTATGTGAAAGTATAACTATTAACTTATACTCTTCAATATACTCGACTCGAAAAACTCGATACTCACGAATATTTTTAAAAACTCGGTTCGACTTAAAAAAAAACACTACCTGCACACCTCTATTACAAACAAAAAGGATATTCAACTCGATATTTCAGGTCTGGGGATCAGAAAAATACATTAATTCGAAAAAATACAAATTCATTGAATTATGTCATTTGCTGCCCTTCAAAACCAAAACATCCAGTTTAAACAGCTTTTGATTGTAAACAACCAAGCGCCAACTTGTTCCTAACGAGGTATAATAACTTTCCTAATCTTCAGGATCAAGTTCAATGAACAGCATTGCAGAGGGTCCGTGGGGACAATATAATTTCCGTTTTACCGTTGTCTGGCTACCTGGCGTCGACTACCTGGCCGGGCGGTTGTAGCAGTCGTACCATTTCGAACTAAGCGAGCTGACCCTCGTTGTAGCAGTCGTGCCACAGCCTCCAGAGGACGACGCCACTAGATCCGGCCCAGGCGGCAGGCACGAATTAACCATGTCCAATAATACAAATAAAAATTCTTTATCTGTAAGAGTACCGTGCTTACAATGTTCTGGTTTTTTATTTAGAGGTCAGAAAATTTTGTAAAAAATATTAATTCAATAAAACCTTTAATGTTTTATTAATTCAATATAGGCTAGATTCGGTGATGGTATGCCCATCGTAAGTAACAAATTAAAAATAGTGAAGCTGTTCAAAAACTCAGGTCCCGGTCCCGCAAGCTGTTCATCCCCCAATTTTCTCGCACTGACGTTGATGTCAAAACTTCTCTCTATACGTAAAACTTCATCACAGATGACTGTGTTGAAATTGTATAATAGACTTTCATTAATTGGTAATTTAGATATTTTTATTTCATCTGTTAAGACTCTCCGTTCATTTGCGAAAGGTTAAGTAAAATCTGTAATGTTTTAGAATGTTTCTGTAATTCCTCGGTAATGTTATGTTAAAAAAAAGAAAGTAAAAAGTATTATTGATGTTTTTGTTAAATTTATATACTTATTGTAACATTTATTTGATTCACCTTGACATAAGTTATTGTCATGTCAAGGTGACAAAATTATTGTTATGTCTTAAACATGCCTAACTTGGATTAGTTAGGCATGTTTAAGACTACAAGTATCGTTGTAAGTTTAAAACTCCGTTGGGTTGGTCTCGTTTAAGTCAGACCCATCCCCCTCTCACCTCATTTAGCCAACACTCAGTAAAAAAACTGTAATATCTAAAACCGTATTAAATTACTGTAAATTAACCAGCATATTATCACAAATACTTATTTTTATATTACTATAACATATTAAGCCATCGGTAGACTTAGTATTTCTCAAACCAAAAAAGTTTAATATTGTTCATCAGCATTTACATGCAGTAGCTCAATATGTTGACACTGAGAATGATATTGACGTCGCAGTTTCCAAAACAATCACTGTCCTCCAAGTACGTACTGAATAGGAAGAAAAAAATCAAAATAACAATAACTCTAACTAAAACTAATTCATTTTTCAACTTATTTTATAGCTTTGTGTTATATATTTTATAAATTTGTGTTATTAAAATGACGTTTTAACCAAATCATTTACTGCTTTCATAAGTTCTGCATTTTAACGCATAACACTCCCCGATATTTCCCCCCCCCTTCGTTGTCGACCACCCGGAAAATAGACGAAATAACTTCTTTTGAATCACCACAGTCCACTTTACAATAATCAGCAAAAATACCGCGTAATGCTCTCATGTATGCTCAAAACCCTCAGCTCTTAGACCCGTGGGTTATACGCGTCCGGGAGAACCAGTGTTGCCAAGTCGTCCGGTCGCAGTATTACGCCAAATACCGTATATTGAAATATACACTCAGCGACACTAGCGCACCCACGGTCATTACATGAACTACTAATATTCGTTTCAGGCGCAATATGACGACCAAAATAAAATTTTTAAGTCATCACTATGTGTATCTACAGGTCAAAAGGAGATGAAATAACCCAAGTGTGCATATGACGACCATATACGGTCGTCATAAGCACCGGTCGCCACTTTGCATACACTTTTCCTCATGTACGGTTGCCACAATGATAGTTGGGTGAACATATATATATATATATATATATATCTATTATATATATATATATATGTCTGTAAGCACGATAGCGGCCGTAAAAATGGTCCGATCTTAATGGTACAGTCATGTAAAGTGGTAATCCCTCGGACGAGTTCGTAAACCAGCCCGATCGGACCACAGGAAGGGGGGGTAAAGGGGAATAAACCCCCCAAAAATGGGTTTTTTGAGTTTTTTACATAGGAAAATAAAATTTATCAAATTTTTGTTGGCACCATTGAATTCAGCTCAAAAAAACAAACAATTTGGTACTTTGAATCACTGCTCTATGTCCATTGGTTACCGAGATATTGAAAGTGGTAAACACAGTACGTTGTCCCAATGTTAACCTTATGGGAAATAAGTAAAATTCTATATCTTGCTTGTTTCTCAACATATCTTGATAAAACTTGGTAAATGGCTTCTTCTAGTTCAGATCTACTAAATATTGAGTTAAAACCACCCAGTTTTAATATACCCGAAGCAGCAAACCTGCATACTCATTCCCCATGTTATTCTTATGGAGCTTACCAAAACAGGTCAAATTTTGCTATGTTTGATTGAAATATGTTGTTTTGCATTTGAAATTCGCTGAGTATGCAGGTCTGCTGCAACGGGGGTATTAAACATTAATTTCGATTAAAATATTCCTGTGATGATTTTCTTGCATGGGAATGTGATACATTTTCTCAGAAGGGACTGAGAAGAAACATCTGTCTGTAACTGGTCTGTTCTCTGATGTAGAGCAATCCACTAATGGAACTGGTTAAGGATGAAACGCGACGGATCCGAACCTCGCTTTCTCAGAATTATTGTGTCTTACCAGTTTATCTATTTATTTATGCACAAATCTTTTATAGATTGCAAGATAAGCAGGACTTTGAAAATTGTCTCAATTACATAATAATTAAAATTCATTTTGTAGCCCTTGATCTGCGAATATGACTGAATATAGGTTACTATACCTTTTTTCTCCGTCAGCAGTTCAATTTTCGTGTCACATTATGTCGACATGTTTCGGTTTTAAGAAACCATTATCAAAACGCAGCACATCCAGATAACATCCTGGTCGTTGTCACAACAGTTAAAATTAACAAAAACACATAAACATGAACGTACACACGTAAAGACATTTGAAAATTTTTAAAACCCAATCGATAGGTCTATCTAAATCACCGGTCATGACGCGCACGGGTCAGGATGCAGTCTGAAGACGATGAATAATCAGGTTCTTTGCCACTGCCGGTGTTATCACGCTGTTATCATCGACCTCCCCTTAGTTCTTTTAAGTATTGAATTAAATATGAGGTGAGACTTGAACTGTAACTTTTCATCCAGGGTATTTGTTGTTTCATTTTCCTTATCGTCCATTTGGGCTTTGTATATTTCGAACTCTTCTAGGGCGTTAAGTCTGCTTCCCTTTTTACATATATGAAGAATTTCCGTGCTTTCATCAGTATTTTTAAAATCATGATTATTGTCAACTAAATGCTTTAAAAAAGAGGATTTTGGCTGTGTCAGTCGAGGGTCAGGACGCTGTTCATTATACCTGGTTTTAAAGTTGAACTGGTTCCAAACTGAAACATTCTTTAAAAAAATCAACTTGGATAACTATAATTTAAGTACTGTTGCAGAGCATATATTTTAAAAGCAAATAACAGATTGCGTTAATTGTTAAAATAACTCATAAAATTTAAAACTCATACTTACTTAATGTTGACTTAAATTCTATAGTTAATCCGGTATTTTTTTCCTGGCAAAATATAAATAAATGAAACTATAAGTTCTTTAAATTCAAATATAAAAATGAATTTTATATTTATAACGAACGAAAGGAATTGACTTTGTTCATTAAAGCATAAGCACCCTGACTTTGAACTCAACTGCAACGTTTACAGTAGTAATTTTTTGTTTAAACATAAATTTAGGCCTAAGGGGACTTAACATACAAGAAACACAGGATCACATAATTTAAAATTCTAATTTATATTTAACTCTATTTACATCTTAATTTTCATAATCCTTAATATAGGTATTTAAAAGGAAATTGTCAAGAAACGTCTTCTCTGTTACTGAGTATAATAAACCCATCGATGAATAAACCTTCAAAATTTATTTACTTAAAACCTTTGTAAAATAGTTTTTTATCATATGGATTATTATTTGACAAGATAAAGTAGCTGCTGAGTATTTATTTTGTTACTTTTAGGTTTGAAAGGCACCACATTACAATCACACAATCATACAATTATACAAATCTACAAAATTCACACAAAAATAATAATACAATCTGTTCAAGTACATGTTATTCCTAAAATATACAGAATATACTGACAAAAGCCTTGTGTATCAGAGAAATAAAAGAAACTTTTTACGGCCCCAGAGATGTAGAAGATTAATAAAGCTTTAGATAACAACTCTTAAAAAGCTTTTCTTGGAAATTTTGTTTTAATATTGCCGTTATACCTTATCTTACCTCATCTCAAAACCTTTAATCCTTCTACGTTTTTATTTTATTCATAATGTAGCTCCATTTCAACTCCCCTATGATAAATTCTATTTCTAAATTAAATTTATTATAATTAATTGTTTTATAAGATAGGTTTGACGTGTGAAAGTATTTTGTAACGGTTGAATTCAACAATCGTAAATTTAGCATAATGTTAAACATCATCTATTTTCATATTTGTTGTTTTTAGACTCTGAATCACTGATATTAACTATAAAAGGAATAAAATCACCTGAGCACTACCAGAGGGATCCTAGCATGACGCGTTTCGAGGTCTAAATTCTCATCTTCAAATCCTGTACAAGAACCATATCACTTCGAAAAGGTCGTCAAAATTTAATGACACAGAACACGGACACGTAACGGACGAACAGACACATTTTACAAAAACGAATAGACCTACAAACATAAATTTACATGTTCCGATCGCGTGCGCACAGTTGCAGGTGCATGATCTATCTTAGTCATCATCTACTTTTTCTTCTTTTTCTTATTCTTCGTATTCTTCTTCTTCTTCTAAACATCATCTATGTTTTTCAACCGATACATTATAAAACATTAACTCACACAAAAAAATAGCTTTTTCGTGCGAATTATATTTTTTAGGCTTAGCTGCAGTATTATGTATTCATAGTACTAATACAAGAGCGCATTGAGTTGAAATATTTTTATTCGTTTTTATAATCATAGTAAAAAAACTTTCGATCGTTCATATCTACTGCTGACCTACCATATTCAGGGCCGTTGGATGTTTCCTGCGGCAGACTTCTTTAATCAAATCACCCACTTAACCAGAATCAGGCCGGCCCGGCGCCACCGCTCCCCCTGTACGTCGGTGATTTAGAAAATTAGTCGCTTCTGTTTCCTTAAATAACAATTTGGGAGTTGCTTCCTGTTTTATTTGAGGATGTTTAGTCAGAATACTAAGGCCAATTTTGAACTTTATGTTGTTGAGACTCACTGAAGCTCCACCTGCGGCAGTATAAAGTACATGATAAAATGCTAAGGTCATTTGATTACAAGTTTTTATGTAATACACCCACCCACAATCTTCTAATCTTCTAAATACTATAAATATTTCTAAATATTACTATCTTCTAAATAATCTTCTATATCCTCAGGTCGTATTCACTGGAGGAGGATTTATATAAAACGTATTAGAAACCTTCTACAGGTTTTCTAATGACGTGGTTTTATAATGACAGGTCGACGGGTCAAATGACGTGGCCCAGACCAGCTATACGCTTAGTAATGATTTTAGCATTGGGCCTTGCTATGACTTTTAACATAGACAAAACTTTTTTTTTTAATAAAATCGTACGTTGATTTAGAGACAATAATATGATCTTAGCTTTTGGAAATAAAACAAAGGAAAGTATCACGTGATTTTGGACTAATCATATTCATTATTTTGATTGAATTCTTTGCATTTTTGAAATTTTGACACGCACAGGATATCAACGCACAGCGGCTGGATGTGAAGTATCAATAAATAAGATATATCAATTTGACAATTTATAACAACAATTTTCAATCAAAAATTTGATCAGTTTGAAATAATACGAAAAAACTCCAATTATGACCAAAACATTACAATCGCTCAAATTATATTTGTGATTTTGATTGCAAAACATAACAATACCAATATTTCAGCAATAATTATTTATAAAATGAGATGAGAAAGAACTTAAAATTGACTCAGACGTATAAAGTATACTTTGACCAACTAAGTTTTTGTAAAAATCTGAAACTTTAGTCTGACTTTACTTATTTCCTCTCAATGTTTTCTTACATTAAACCTATAAAATGTCAACTCAACCATTCATTGCATGGAGGGAATAAACAGGAATCAATGAAACCATATACGTTTCAGAGGATTAATCTACTAAGCAATTAAAATGTTCTAAAAGTACAGTATCCTTTAATACATTTATATTTGCTAAATACCTTATGCTACCTGTATTGTGTTATCCTTTGATACCTTAAATGGCTCCTTTTACATATATTTTTGGTTTTCATGTAAATCCTTCTAGATAATACCATGACACGTTAACGTGGTTTTAGGACCTCAATATGCAAGCACAATCGCTTTTTCGGTTTAAGAGGAAAGGAAAGGGAGGAGTAAACCCGTTTGTTAGACAACTGTTAAGCAGTTTAGACAAGGGTCTTGGGTTTGTTCTCTTCTTTAGTTGGCTGCTCTTTTCTGTACCAGCTGTCTCACTTTATTGTTCCTATCTAGCTTCCTTATGTAAATAAAGTTTTGGGTCCTTTAGCCATTATTTATGTACATACCCTTTTTAAGTTTGTCAAAATTAAAGTTAGGATTATACAAGACAGCTTTTTTATAATGCGCTTTTAACCCTGATGAGTTTTTTTTAATTGGTCATATTTGAGAATATTACGTTTAGTTATCTGCACAAAATACTTATCAAAACCTAAACTGAAAGATAGAGCCTCAACGGAAATCACATGGGAGCAAAGTGGCTCGAGAGAATTCAGGCGAATATTTCTGGAGTACACGTCCTAATAGGAAGGATACTCCTGAAATAAAAGGATCCTACATTCCTTTTGGCTATTATCATGATAACAAAGCTTTTCTGGTGAGTTCTACCATTACATAAGCCCCCCATTACATAAGTTTGCACCTTGGAGTGAAACTTAAACAAAGCAGCTTAATTAGATAAAACCATCTGGATAAAACAATATAAGAATAAATTTTATGGTTGCTCAATCCCCCCATTACATAAGTTTGCACCTTGGAGGGAAACTTAAACAAAACAGCTTAATTAGATAAAACCATCTAGATAAAACAATATAAGAATATATTTTATGGTTGCTCAATCCAGTTATGATAATAACCAATCATATTATCAGTTTGTAATAATATATTTGTAGTGACAAGCTTTTCCTAAAGACCTCATTAAATGTCAAATGTATCACAGAATATTTCTATCATCTGGAATATCTTTCATCAATATTTAAATTAATTAATGGGCAAGTAAGTTGGTACGTATTAATAATTACAGTTTTTTTATCTTATCATAAATTTTACCTCGTGATTTTATTTTCACCAGCCTTTGAGGTCACATATATATAAGGCTTGACTTTTAAAAGGAATTTTTGTGCCCTGAAGACAACTGACGCAGATCCTCTGCACTCATTTTCATCCAGACTGAGTCACAATTGCCCCATTGTGCTGCGCTACACGCTCGCCCCCCTTTTGTGAACTCGTTGTGCCTTGCTCGTTCATTAATTTGTGACAGCGCTTATTGTCAAGGAAGGCTGTTCATTTCTTTCAGCTTATATTCACAAAAACGTTAAAAAAATATCAGGTTACTAGGGAAACCTTTTCAGATTTAACTTTTATACTATGTTTACTAAAGAAAAAATGTTGCTGCTTAAATAGTATTCTATACTACGAATTTTCGAGTATTTTTATGAAAATATATGTTATTGTAAATCTATATTTAATCATAATATATTTCTATCAGCTTAAAAAGGTGTGACTAAAGTGAAAAACAAATTATGAACCACTAAATAACTTGGTATAATATTCGTCAGAACTGGTGACTTATTAAAGCTACAGAGGCTATAAACATGGATGGCTTGATTATTTTAAGAAGGACAGCTTGGGAAAAACTAATTTATTTTCCTACAAAAACTCTAACATGAACCAAAGGCTGAATTAAACCTTAGAGTTCGCGTTCTTTATCCTTAAAGGTCCATGAAAACAAAGAATACAAGTTAAGCTGGCCTTACTCCAAAACGGTGCTTTCGCTCAGCACAAAGAGGGGTTTTAAAATACTTTTAAGAAAGTAATGTTTTTCACTGCGACATATAAAAACGTTTGAAGAGCATTTTGGTAATTCCATATTTCTTTTTATGGAAATATTCTAAGCAACCGCCCGTAATATTGTTTTGAACAAACGAATTATATATTAAGGAACTTTATCACTTGTGAGGATGTTGTAATCGGATTCGCAAGCAGGTTTCACATGTATTAATTTTAAAGACCATCAAACCAAATATAAATGTAGAATTTTTTCCAGGCTTTATCATTACTGGCTTAATGATGAATTGAAATTTATTCAATACCTAATACCTAATACAGTTTTGAGAAAACAATAATAATTAAAGGGCTGGCAGAGATTTTCCTACAAGTATGAATTTTGTAAGAATATCGAACTTTTCTGTTACCAACATATAAATATTACGGAAGCAATAAGAAAATAAAGTATTCTTCTCACAAAGGCCGGTAATCTGAGACGGGAAAGTTTCCGCAATCAAAGCGAGGCTCAGTCCTACAGACCTGCGTTTGAGATAACAACTTCTACAGTATCCACTTTACGGTAATGAGTTGTTTTCGCTTTTCATTTTTGAGAGAAAACCCTAATTTTTGGGAACATTTTTCACATCTTGGAGACTAAAAAATAAAAACTTTAATGAAATAAGGTTACTGACTAAACCAAAAAGTGTTAGATCTCTCCCACCTACTATTTATGACCACTATCACAGATGAAGACTATACTGAATGGCAACACAAAGCACCTTACTTGCCCTTTCGGGTGGTGTCAAGTAGTTTGTTTGGTTGTTTTTCCACAAATATTGCATTGGTATCAAGTATAATTACGTCAATATCAAATCTTTATGTCACAAAGAACAAATATCCTTCCTTATCTATAATTTGTGAAACCGTTTTTTGTGAACACTACTCCTCCCTTATCTGTGGACTAATTTCAGCGTTTGAGGTGTCAAAAAATTCGTCTCATTTCGTAGTTTCCCATTAAGGTTTTAGATTTTGAAAATTCCTACCCTAGGGTACAAGGCGCTCTCAAAGGTCGATTTTTCTCCATAAGAATAACATGCAATAAATTTAAAACCATAAAACAGCTGATTATAAGAGGAAACTCAGCAGCTTTTGTAGAAGTAAATATTGATGTTTGTAATATTTATACTCAGTTCCACGTTCACCTTTCAGTATGTAATTTCCATAAGCCATGTGTTTAAAATGACAAGGTTATACTACCCATGTAAAATAATAATCAGCTGATGATTTTACCATCACATGATGCGGATTTAGTAAACAAATACAATCAGCAAAGGTAATAGAAACGCTATCTCCCATAAGGCCTGTACTGAAATGTGAATGTGGGATGGAGTATAGGAGGCTATATGCAGATGTAAACACGTAATGTAAAACTATTATTTTTATTCCTTTCGTTGGCACTTTTGTTCGAAACAAAAAAAGCCTCGAGCACATAGAAGAAATTTTGAAAACAGGAGGAGGAGGCATTTAATAAGGGAGCTCATGCGCTTGAGTAGAATGGGAGAAGAGTGGGAGAGGATACAGTACTGAGTAATGACACCAACGCAGACTTACAATATCCAACAGAGTTCTTAAACAGTGTTAAGTAAGTGGGCTACCAAAACACAAGTTGATTGTAAAATCCGGAGCAGTAGTTTTATTAATGAGATATTTAAATACAGAAAACGGATTAATAAACGGCACAAGGCTACAAGTAACGAGAATGATTAGGAAGTCCAACAATGCAAAGTTATCATTGGAGCAACTGAAAGTGTCTATATCCTTATCCCGTACTTAAATGTCCCCTTCAGAAACAACGTTACCTTTTAGAATGTGAAGAAATAAATTCCCGTTGTCATTGTCATTTTGCATGACAATAAACAAAGTGCAAGGGCAATCCCTAAATAAAGTCGCCATTTACCTGCCAAGACCAGTGTTTATCCCTCAACTTTACGTAGCCTTCAGCAGGTCAACATCTTTTGCAGGGATAAAAATTCGTCTAAAAGAAAGCCCAAGCCAAGGAAAACTTTAAAACGGAGATTTTCCCACCACGAACGTAGTTTTCGAAGAAATATTAAATGATTAGTCAAGGTAAATAAATGAATTAATTTATTCACAGTTACCATTGATTCATTTGTTGATTTTTTAATAAACATTTTGTAAAATGTCGTTTTATTTATATTAATTATACAAATAATTAAATAAGAAGTAAATGGTTGTGTAAGACGTAAAATTACATGAGCTGAAAAACATGCAGCGCATTGCGCTGCTCATGTATTCCTAGTACCTAATATTAACTTTGATACCTTTGCAATTTGGGAGGCACATCAGCCCAACAAACTTGACGCCGTCGCTAGAAAAAAAAAACGGGCACGAAAAATGCATTAGGTTGCCAATCGGTATAGTTCTTCATCTGTCTTAACATACATGTAGCATTGCAATAACAAAGTTTGTATTAAATTTGTTTTGTTCTTTCGAAATAACCACCCAACTCTTAAACACTACTACCTTCCTCATATACTTCATAAGTCTAAAATTTACACATATATTTACTGTTATTATATTCAAAGCGTTAATTAATATTTCAAAACATATTTTAATTTGAAACAAGGTTTTACGTATACAGTTGTTATTGATTGATAGCATAACTGCTTCACATTCAGCTTACTACATGTTTAGGCGAAATCTACTATTTTCATATTTTAGTTTGTAGAAATATTTTTTATTATACGACAAAGTAAAAACAGTATAATGAGTATGATAATTTGTTTGGGAAATCTCTCTAAATGAAAGGAACAAACTCAAATAAAATGATTACTGAAAAGCACAATGTTCAACACACATTGAATATAAAGCTTTAATCTAAAGCAACATAAGCATAATAATTTGTTTATTTCACGTTATACCTAACAACTCATGACGGCAAGTAGCTTCCTTTGACGCCAAGAGAATCCACGCAAATAATGTGTTGTGTTAAAGGGCAATGTGAATTGTAAATTTTTTTCAATAATTAAAGGACATGCTGCTTCAATATCTTGATTGTTATTTCTATAAAAGAGAGTAAAAGGGGTTTTCAGGGCTAAAAATAGGGACTGTAATTAATTATGCTTAAAGGGATTATGTGTATGACATAAATGATGATTAAAAATACGATATGTTTATACACTGTAGAAACCATTTTCACCATCAATCTTACAAAGGGAGCATTCTTCAAGGGAGGTTTATGACCTCCTTAGGTTCATAAATTATTTTGTATTGTAGATAAGGTACGGTTATGTCGAAATGCATTTATATGAGCTGTCAACAAGATAGAGGAACGCATATGCTTCAAGTACCCGCATCCCCTTTCTCAAACCACATCACAATCTAGCCTCGGGCGACTTGGTCATGAATAAACTTGCTAAAGATGTACCGGGATATGTCTGCACTATATTACACTCGACTCATGTACAAAAGTACAAGTCGAGTTTAATCTATTTGCCTCCCCCCTTGCCTTAGCTTATTGCCGTGGGCGAACAGGATATACAATGCTTATATATATTCTAGTATAGAGAATGAGGAAACAATAGCGAACACTTCTGAACAATAGCAATAGCTTATGACTTCATGAATCACTTGACAAATGTCTTTGGAAAACATTATAATTAGAAAAGGTTTTCATGTTGAAAACTAATGTACATAAAGTGTACATAAATGAATACGGTAGCGGTTGTAGATTTGAAATAAGAGATTTGAGCTAGGTACATTAATCCATTTTTTCAGCATTAGATTTTTATAACATTAACTAAATAAGCATTCAATAAACGTAACTAAATAAAATATGTTTGTTAATTGTTGAGTTAATATCGAGTTATATATATATATATATATAAAAGATGCAGAGCGTTAAGACACAGAACAATGAGTTATGGTATCATATGTATCATGTGTGAGAAATGATTGGTATCATATGAATTTGCAAATACTGGTTTTATTACATTCACAGGCGTCTTTAGTCGTGTAGGTAAAAATAATAGTTTACTAAAAGTTTAAAATTTTAAAACAATGTAGACCTAGAATTGTTCAAGCAATCGGTCCACTTAGAATGCAATAAATAATTTCAAATCATTTCGGTCAACGGTCAGTCCACTGTATACAGTTTTAGGATTAATATGGACCATTTTTACAGTCATGATAATTAATGCTCGATAATGCTAAATTATTTTATAAATCATTTACTAAGACCAATAACATTCATAGAAATAATTTATAGGAACGTTTAGAAGAATTTAGGTATTGTTTTTATACAGTTGATTATCGAAACGAAAAATAGGACGCTTAGAAAGGATACAAACATGTGCCAGTAAACCTCTTTTAGTAAACAAGATAAAGTATTGCAATGTGTTATAAAAACCCAGGAAGGCTACTTACTTGAGAGCAGGGAAAATAAATCACTTTAATTGGAACACCCTTTTTCCCTAACCGACCGTGATGTAGTGTTGTGTATCCATTTATTGATAAATGTTTGTTAGAACAACTTAACTGTTAAAGTGTGAATATTATCCGTAGATTAAAAATTTAACCTTGTGCCTCCCGTGCTAAGCGTTAAGTAGATCTTAATTTATTTGTTTTTTTGCTTTTGATACATTAGGTATTCCATTTGAAATAAAATGTATGTTAAAGAACTTTTTTTTTTTTTTTTTTTTTTTTGGTAGGAGGTGGAATGCGTTTACGCACACTGAGGGGCTCGTTGTCCCCTCAGTAGTGTCGGACTCCCACGAGCTCGATGTCCCGTGAACTACCGACTAAACCACCTCCCTCGGCACCGAGGACACTAGCCTGGAACTGTTTCACACATTACTTCGGGCTAGGCCTTTGATATTACGCCGCTAGGGCAACCTCCGTGGGGAAATGCTGAGGATTAAGGCCGATCGAGGTCGACCTTTTTCGCCCGAAGAATGGCCTGGACGTAGTGCTGGACACAGTTCCAGTTGCCCTCTCCCTGGAGCATAGCTCCGACGATGTTGTTTGGGCTGACGATCACGCCGATCTCAGATGAAAGTGAGGCTCGGCGGACGTGCCAACGGTCGCACTGAAAGAAGGTGTGCTCGGACGTATCTGGGATGCCGGGGCAATACAGACAGTCCGGGCTGGCGACTTTGCCCATCCGGTGCAGATAGGCTCGGAAGTACCCGTGTCCAGAAAGAAACTGGGTCACGTAGTAATCGACCTCGCCGTGCTGCCGCTCCAGCCATGGTCGGACGGAAGGTATGAGCTGGAAGGTCCAACGTCCCCTCGGCTCGGCTTCCCAGTCGCGCTGCCAAGAGTCGAAGCTGCGATCGCGCTCTTCCCTGGCAGCTGTTTCCCGGCCCACTTCAGGCCTCCTCCGGTAAATCGCCTGCCTCTCCCTCGCGAGGAAGAGGACGGGGATGACTCCGGCGATCACCATCACAGCAGGCTCGGAGACTGTGCGGTAGGCCGAAGCGACCCGCAGAGCTCCTCGACGCTGGACTCGGGCAAGCCGGTCTCGGAAGACTCGCTTCTCGAGTGCGTGAGCCCATACCTCCGCCCCGTACAGCAAGACTGACTGGACGGCAGTCATGAGCAGACGGCGCTTGCAGGAACGAGGACCGCCGACATTGGGCATAAGCCTACCAAGGGCAGCGACACCCTTAGCGGCTTTGTCGGCAGCGCGCTGGATCTGCTCGCCGAAAGACAGTCTGCTGTCGACCATGACTCCCAGGTACTTTGCAGCAGGCTTAGTCTCGAGTGTGACGTCACCTATCTGCACCGGGAACACGGTGTTAATCCTCTTTTTGGTGAGGACGACGATCTCCGTCTTACTGATAGCCAGGGACAAGCCGTGATCTCGCATCCACCCGTTGACCTTGGCCATCACTACGCTGAGCCTCAGTTTTGCCTGCTCGACGTTCCTCGCAGCGATCAAGGCAGCGACATCGTCAGCATAGCCAACGAGGCGGGTCTCATCGGGCATGTCTAGCCTCAGCAAGCTGTCGTAGGACACGTTCCAGAGATCTGGTCCGAGAATGGACCCCTGCGCAGCCCCGGAAGTGATGGGAATGCGCCGCTGACCTTCGGTCGTGTCGTACAACAGAACGCGGTCTGACAAATACGCTTCTATCATACGCAGGAGGTAGGAGGGAACTTGGAACGTATGCTCAAGCGCCCACAGCATATCGCTCCACCTGGCGGAGTTAAAAGCGTTCTTCACGTCGAGCGTGACGAGAAGGACCACGCGGCGCGACCAATGGTTGTGATCCTCCGCCCTCCGCACTGCCTCAACTACCTCCTGGATAGCGTCGATGGTAGAGCGGCCGGATCTGAAGCCGTACTGCTGCGGGGACAAGTCCCCCGCAGAGACGATGGCCTCGGTCAGCCTGACGCGCAGGAGCTTCTCAAGCACTTTCCCGGCCGTGTCGAGCATACACAGGGGTCGGAAAGAAGAAGGGGTCCCCGGTGTGCTCTTCGCCTTCGGGATAAGAACAAGGCGGGCAACCTTCCACGAAGAAAAGAAAACGCCTTCCGCCAGACACGCGTTGAACATATCGAGCAGAAGCCTTGGATTCACCTCCGCAGCGAGCTTGAGCACCTCCGCCGGAATGCCATCGGGACCGGGCGCTCTTCTGGGTCGTAGGGATCGGACGGCGGCGGTGAGTTCCTCTTCCCGGAAGACTGGGAAGGCGCCTACCTCTCCGAATTCCCTGACTGGCCGAACTGGGTGGCTGGGAAACAGTGTGTCGACGACGGCGGCCATGGCTTGTGGTTCCATGACCGCAGGTGGTGAGCGAGCCCCTAGCTTCTGGGTTACAAGTTTGTAGCCCATCCCCCAGGGGTCGTTGTCGATATCCTGACACAGCTGTTTCCAGCACCTGACTTTACTCCGGTTGATGGCACCGCGGAGCTCTCGGCGGGCCGCTCTGTGCTCAGCCGATCTGGCATTAGCATCAGGGCGGTTCCTGGCTCGCTGCGCAACTCGTCGGAGACCAAGGCATCTCCTCCGGAGTTCCGCGATTTCAGGCGTCCACCAGTAAACCGGCTTCTTCCTGTGGCGGCGGGAAACTCCGGGCATCGACTGCTCACACGCGGTCGCGATGAGACGCATCGTCGATGCTGCCAGATCTTCGGCACCTGTGAAATTCACAATGCTCTGGTCTTTGATTACTTCTTTAAAAGTGTCTTTGCTCAGACGACTGGTGTTCCAGCGTCGAGCCAGAGGAGCAGATTCAGCGCGCAAGCGCGCACCCTCGGGAAGGACCTTGAAGAGGATCCCCTGATGGTCGCTAGAGGAATACTCCTCGCAGACACGCCAGTCGGAGATCCGCTGGACAATCCCTTCAGAGGCAAGGGATATGTCAGGGATCGTCTCTCTGCACCCCGGACGGCGAAAGGTGGAAATGCCGCCCGTGTTGAGGATACAGAGGCCCGACCTGGCAGCCGACTCGAGGACGTAACGACCTCGAGTGTCGGTCCGCGGGGAACCCCATTCCACGGCTTTGGCGTTAAAATCGCCACCGACTATGACCCCGCCAGAGGTGTTCATGATCTTATCCTCGATGGAATCGACCATGTGGCGGTAGTCTGCGATCGGTTGGTTAGGCGTGAGGTAACAGGAGAAGACGGTGAAATCCCTGCTCCTCACCCAAACGAAGCCGTTGCCCGATCCGGAATCGAGAACAGGCACCTTCCCGAGGTCCAAGATCCATATCGCCGCAGTGCCGGAGGGATCCGAGAACCACTGCGCGGAGCGTCGGTTCTGGTACTGCTCACTGAGAAGCAGTAGGTCAGCACCCTGCTCCGTGGCGAATTGGAACAGCAAGTCGTTTGCTGTCCTGCTCCTCTGCATGTTAAGTTGCAGAACACTGATCATTTCTTTTGTGTTTGGCGAAGCTCCTGGATGGCCCGCCTGTACTGCCCGCAACGACCAGACCCAGCGGAATGCTTGACCTGGTCGCCCTTCAAGCCGGCTTCTGTACACAGGACACATGACAACGCTGCATTGCATGCGCTGGCCCTGTGATCCTGGCCGCCGCACTTGAAGCAGAGCTTGCTTCTATCGGGTCCAGGGCAGCGATTAGCTACGTGACCGAACCCCAGACATTTAAAACATCTGGAGGCCACGAGCTTCTCGCGCACCCGACAGCTCACGTACCAGACTTTCAGGTGGCCCTTCTCCAGGAGCTTCGCAGCTGCCCTGGCTCCCAGCGTGAGGATCGCCACCTTCTGACCCCTAGCGTTCGCCTTTGAGAGGAAGGTTTTCACCTCGACGTTGTCGCCGATGGCGGATTTGACGGCAGCAGTCACCTCCGCCTCGGTCGTCAGCTCGTCAAGGTCCCTCACCTCCAGCGTCGACTTGGGTTCGAGAACGCGGACGGTCGCGTTCGCCCCCAAGATGGTCTGCAAGTCCTCGCTGAACGCAGCTTTACTTTTGGAGGCGTCACCGAGCTCGACCAAAAGATCGCCGGCTCGGGTCTTCCTCATGCCCTTGATGACGGCGCCCTTCTCATCGGGCTTCGCTTTACTGCGAATTTCGCCCAGCACGTCGGCGTAGGATTTCCCCTCCGACGGCTTGATGAGAAGAGCGTCCGGCCGCTGCTTGCGGGACTTCTTCCTCGGCGCCTTCTTCTTGTCCTGGGTGCCAGGCTGGCTTCTAGGATTTGGAAGAGGGTCTTTCTTCTTACCCTTCCTCTTAACGACCTCGGTCCATGCTTCGGAGTCCGACTTCTCCGCTGGACCGTCTCCCTTCGGCTTTTTCTCTGCCTCCGGTTGGGCGGGGCTAGAAGCGGCTCGCTTTCCACCGGCCGGCTGAGCCTTGACCCGCAGCGATGGAGTCGTCTGGGTCGACGCGGCCACCGTCTCACAAGACTGCCACGACCTCCTCAGCTGGACAATGTGCTGCAGACTGGCCTCCAATTGGACAATGCCATCCTGCACGTCCTTGCTAATGTTCTTCTGCCGGGCGGTCGCAGCCTTCATTACAGCCAGGGTGTCGAAGCACTTTTTAAGGTGCTCCTCCTCCTGCTGCCTGGCGAGCGCGATGACCGCGTCAAAGGGAGACGAGTTGGCATTCATCGGCTCGTTGTCCTCAGTGGGTGCCCTCTCAATGGCCGCGGATGTTCTTGCCACCGATGAGGCAGGTGTCGCGACCCGGACTGGTGGCGATCTCGTGAGTCGAGACCTTCTTTCGAAGGGGCTTGCCACCCCGTCGTCAAGCCCACTCAGAGGAGAATCCTGCTGGGTGTTTTTTGGGGTTAGGGTACCCCGTTTTGATTCGTGCACCTTTTGAATCGTTTTTTTGTCTGCACTTGCCATGTTGTCTGGATTGGCCCCCAAGACTGGGCGTTGACCCCCCAAACGTACCCCGATGAGAAAGTCAGACCGACCCATCACCAGAGAAACTATATCCGTGTTCGACCGCCTCCAAAACACCGGCGGTCCCAGACGAGCAGTGGCCTCGGCAGAGCCCCCCCGTGACCGCAGCAGGGCCCTATCCGGTCGCCAACCGGCACCGCCACGGCCAAAGGGATTTTCGCCGGCTGATAGGGCAGCCAGGTCAGCTGGCTGGGCTGACCCGGGCCCCTGTACTATCCGGCAGCCTGGGAGGTGCAGAACCCAGTTTTTAAGCTGTACCCTCTGCTCGTCCTAGACCTCCAGCGCAATGGAGGCTGAAGAACACAGAGTCACCCCGGAAAATAGGCCGGAATGATTTAGAAAAAACAACCGGGCTATTGAAATGAACCGGAGAATGGAATTGTGAAAAGGAGACGCGAAAAAGGACCAGTGCGCCCCCCTCCCCTTTTAGTCGGCTCTTACGACAAGCAGGGGATACTGTTGGACATTCTGTCCCGGCCCAACACGGGATATGTTAAAGAACTTTAGGACGTCCTGCAGTACGGAGAATGTAGTTTCAATTTTGTATACATTCATAATAACGGTTATTCTTTATTTTAAAGCTTAATAAATGAACTAAGGCCTTTTCAAAAATACCTTGAAAATTATAATTTATTTTTACCGCTGGTAAAAAGCTAAAAATGTTCAAAACTTGCTGTAGGGACAACATAAAGTTAAAAAATATTAAGTAATTTGTAACGGAACTATATGTCAAATATCAATGTTAAATTTTTGTACAACTTTATTTTTAAAGAAACTACCACACCCATTTAAAAACAAATATATGTTCTTTAGAATATATTAACTAGAAGATATCTAACAATTTGATTTTTATCTAATATTTATCATACCATTTTAATGCATGAAGACCAAGAAACTAGATTAATTATATGCAATAAACCACCTTATACGCAAAAATTAACATGAGTTTAGGAAAAAATGTATATACAAACAATTTGAAACACAAAATTAACTGCGTTTGAAATTAGGATATTTTCCGAAATCATGAGATATCTTACATATTCCGCTTAAATGTCACCCTTATACTGCTGCCACGTATTTCTTGCAGATAAACTTGAGATATTATATTCCTAAGGTTCGTGAGATCTAAAGTATTCTTCTCACAAAGGGTGCGTCTGTAATCTGAGGCCCAGACTCACCGCAATCAGAGCCTTATCCCACCCCGCGTCTTTTACCAATCTTCTACTTTAACAACTTTCTCAACAACCGCTTTACCGTAAATGAGATGGTGTTCTATTTATGTAGGGTGGTCTCTTATATTTCCGGCCCTAAATAATATTTTTTAGTTGAATAGGTTTTTCTCAATGAAGCGAATTTGTGCATACTCAAAATGATCGCATTGAAATATAAAGTAGGATCTTGTAATGTAGGTGCTGTTTTCAAAATTCTAATTCCCAATTAATTTTCTAGGTATTATTGTTCCCTTTATGTTTTTGTAAAAATGTTTCTTACAATGTATTATTATTCGTTATTAATAATATTATATGATCATTTAAAAGGAATGTATATTGTTGGATTTTGTTTTGATCTTAGTAAAAGAAGCCAAAGGAACAACACAAACATTTTCATTAAGATAATCCACAAGGTATTTAATATTTTTTATTAAAAATAAGTTGCGCACATGATAAATATTCATCTTCAATTTAAAAAGTATTGAAAAAACGATAAAAGCAGCGTCATCGTTTCGCCAAGGGACGAGTGCGACACAAAATGATGGCGGAACACTCGAAACTTGGAGTACCCGCATCGCTCCAGCCCCTTCAACCGCGCCTCGCCCCCGGCGCGTGCGGCTCTGCTGTAAAAAGACCAGGTAATATGACACTTTTTGTGAAGAAGGGGATGGCGGTGTGAAAAATCACGTTCGACGTTAAGATTCTTTATCAAATACCTACTTTGAAAACAGTTCAAATACCTTTAATACGGGCGGAATTAAAACATTCCTCTCGTTTTAATTGGTTTAATAAGTATTTCAATATTATTAGAAATACTGAAATTACGTATTACTAATTTTATGTATATATTATTTTTAAAATTTACTTTGCATTAGTAAAGGCATTTTGATTAAGATACCTTGTATTGATTTTAAATATAAAAAAAAAAAAAAAAAACAACTTCAAAACAAAATGTGGCTGCCATCATTTTAAGTGATGCGAAGTAGGCACTTGAGAATCCGAGTTGACTCAGATTATATTTGTAATCAAACTTTAATCGAGTTCATTTTGATATATCATGTGGTTTAAAACCTATATTAAATTATGTAATTAATTAAGCAGGCCAGCAGACGAAAATAAAACCTTTTTGAGCTGTATGATAACAGTTGTCTTGTAGATTTTATGTTCTACCAAAAAGGCTACGACAAATTATTTCTTGAGCTCTCAATATAAATAAGGTATGCACATTACAACATTGTCTTTTAGCTACTAATTAGTATAACATTTTATCTTAAACCTTTTTTAAAGTTCAATAGTTATGTCATGGAATTCGCAGTCACTGTGATTCATTGTTACATAGACATAAATGTCAAGATTTCATAGGATAAATTATTTATCCTTTGAATTAGGAATTATGTATCCTATTAATATTAGGAAAATTACTAATATTAAGAAATACAACAATGCAAATCACCATTTTTTATTTTTGTAAGAAAGGCCATTGCTCTCTCGAAAATAAAAAAAATCTCAGAAAAGGAAGAAATATTTGGCCTTTGTTAAAACCACGCAGAGGCTACTTGAGAGCAGTACAATATATCAAGTTAATTGGAACTCTCTTTCTCTCTTACCAACAGAGCTAAACTGTTGTGGAGCCTATCGGAACTTTAGCCGATATTTACTCGGCCTTTTTTATTTATCAATGAATCACTGTTCAGTTCTATTACTGTTTTCTAAGAAATTATACAAAGTATATGTACTATACCTTGTTTATGTAAAAATAAACTGCTTTTATTGGTAAGATTTTGAATGCATACTCTCTCTATGTTTACAAGTTTTTGTTATCAATGAAGCATTTTGGTCTATAATTAACTAAAATTTCTTAATCACTTAAACTGTAGTGTTAATTTTATCTTATATACATATATATATTTAATTTGGATTTTTTGCCAGTACATTGTTTTTCCCTCTAACAGTCTACTAACAGAATGTAAATAAATGCCAGCCAAGAGAATTGAAAAACATTATTTGAGCACAGTTTGAGCCTGGAAAATATTTTCACCTTTTTTATGATTTATAATCCATCGCTAAGAATTAAGTTTAAGCACTTTTAATGGGAGTAGTAAAATTATTTTCGTTCAGTGCATTTAACTTACGAGTACGATAGGTACATGTAATATGTAGTGTAATATAAGCAGCCTGGTCAAATTATGCTAGTAAAAAGCTCAAATTCTTGACACAACTCCGCATTAAAAAGCTTTGAATATCAAGGTGTAAATAATTTGGATATTATGATTTCCACACGCAAGTTGTAGCATTTCAAGAGAGCAGAAAAAGATAACTTCCAAAAATAATAATGCATAATTTTTATTTTAAACTTATTTTATCTTAGGTTAAAGGCAGTAATAAATCATTAAATGAGGTGATTTCGCGATCGTAAAATTAATGAGAAGTATTTTGTTTACATCTACCCGTTTGACTGTAAATCTATTGTAATGTAGTACTATTTTGTAAACGTAACATCAGAATAAATAAGGCTTATCAAATAAAAGAAATATTCTTCTCACAAAGACATGCAATCTCAAACCGGAATCTTTTGAGTCGGAGAGGCAATATCTAAAAATGCATCTTTCCACTTTTCTGCTAGCAAATGTGTTCTTGGGAATCAAGTTAACCGGGTACAACGCTAAGTAAATACTCGAACCATTTCCATTGATATATCCTTAGAAGTTTAAAGCATTTAACCAATGTGACAAATAAAAAAATGTTGAGAAACTTTTAAGACGTTATTAGTACTTTACCAATTGTTATTGCATAAACTAATAATAGGGGTGCTCACAAATCGTTTGAATGGTATTTTGGTTGGTTAGACATTGGTGTAGTTATTAAAACATGAATCACGTGTCAATTTATGCTTCCAATACATAAGTCTTTATTAAATGAAATACACTGGTTTCTTGTATTTCAAGATTATTTTTTAATTAAATTTAAGCTGGAGCTATATATTTGAAAATTAACCTTAACCGATACTATTAAAGTATTAAGGTTTCATTTGAAAATCCCAAATTCATAAGGCCATTAAAAGCTCTTCATTCATACTACCTTTCTAAAACAAAGGAAGGTAACAAACAAAACTTAATTAATCAGTAATGTAACTGTGTGGTAGTAAAGTTGTAAGAAAAGAATCTTCAAGACAGTGAATTTAATAAATCAAACCATGATTTTATATTAAGTTGCTAGGCTATTGTAAGCATATTAAAAAAGGCTAAACACTAAAACATTCTTCATGAGCCTGTTTTCTAAAAAAAAGTATAGATAAATATGATAAATTATATCAAGTAACTTTTACCGTCGTATGGTAGTAATATAACATGTAGTTAAGCATAGTTTATTTATTTAATTTATACCAAACAGTATTTTTATGGTCAACATGCCAACAAAATAACATTGAAGGTTAAGGATGTGACTTAATGGACGATCACTCAAAACTTCAAGCACCAAAAGTTTTTCTTCCCTCCGCCATTCAGTCAGAGGCAACATTTTCACCGCCAAGAAAATGTTGAATATTTCAGAAATTCATTCCAAAAAACCTTACATAGTTACAGGGTTTTCTCGGTAAAAATACATCAAACTGTCTTACAAACTTATAAATTTGTGTATAAATAAAAATTAACTAATTTAAATTAATTTCTAAGTTAAAAACTATTAAGAAAGTATATTGATTTCATTAAATTTCACATAAGGGAAGTATTTGCTGCTGTCTTTGAGCCACAAATAACTTAGAAACTTCTTATAAATTAAAATTTACTATAAAAGTATTTACAAGTAAATATGTATGATATATTATATTGAACTATTTATATCGAACAAGCTTACATAATTTAAAAAATTGTCATGTAAGGAATCAAAACAAATGCCTTTCAAAATTGTGTATTATAATTTGATAAATATCAATTTATTTGTTTGTGAAACTGTTTCGCCAATCTTTTCAAACAATCCGATAAATTTTTTATATTTTTTACATTAATGGCTACAGTTGAGAACGGTTTAAAAAAGTTAATATTATTTTAACAGTAATAATTTATCCAAACCTCGTTAAAGTATTTAAAAATTCCAACTCTTTATTAATATTTCAGGTACCGTTTCAATACTACCACGACTCCACTTACGCACAACATTGCTTTATCGATAAAAAAGGGACTGAAAAACCTCTATGAACACTGTAACCTGCAAATCAATTCATCAAGTAAATAAAAGCTTAACAATTTGGTACCTTAACAAAACAATAGCGGTTAACCGATCTCCATTAACGTTTCAATAGAGCTTCCCTCACTGCGCGTTTGTAGCAGAGTTACTCCCAAGGTAATTTTGACCGTTTGAATTGAATACAAAAATAGTTTTTTGTTTGAAATCTGTGTTAATTATTTTGATGAAATTTCTACGAAAATATTCAACAGGTTCTAAATTACAATCATAGACAAAAAATGTTCCAGTACTGTATAGGTCTCCTGATATATTAGGTTTACTTATGTTCACGTTTGCATATTGTTGTAAAAGGGGCAAAACCTATGACTTTATATGTTTGATGCAAATACTTTGGACTAAGGTTGATTACTAAGGTTAAAAAATCCTTCAGCAGATATATCCGTATTATAAATTATGTATTTTCCTCAGGTAAATAATTTTTCCATTGATCAATTCTAAAGAAGCTACTTAAAGTAGTTAAGGTTGGTCAATACAATTTTGCTCTTATTAAATTATAAATATCAGATACAATGAAAATCTGTTCAGATTCAGATATATTAAGAACCATAAGTTTTTTGTAAATGAATTTTGTCAAAATTTGTTTAAATAATATAGATCTTTATTATAGTCGACAAAATTTTATCCTTAAGCTATTAGGTTTGCTTACATAAAAAATTAACAAATGATTATTTTAAAATGGTACCCCATTTTTGTAATTTTATATGTTGGGAGATGAATTTTTGCTTATAATACAAAAAAGACAAAATCATTTGCTTGAAATTCATTGTTTGGCGATGGTTAGTTTATGTTTTGATTTATATTTCGTGGACAGCATATAATTTACAATTGTTTTGGCAGCAAAAACTGCTTATTAGTGATGATAATTTTAAAAAGATCAAAATTAAGGTGGACAAAATGCTCTATTTTTGCCAGAAGATATTGAAGCATGACAATTTGTATTATGTTTTAGTTTACGTCACCTCTGTTTCAAACACAATCAGTTGCGGGTGTTGCTAATCATTGTTCTCACGTTCACTTGCCTACAGACTCTTGTAATCAAATTAGGCACTTAACTTGATTGAAATCAGCTCAGCGCGGTGCACGTTCCCCTGATACGATGATAATTTCAGAGATCAAACAGTTATCCTTCTCTTAGGAACAAGGGATTACAGTTGTTACTTGAAAATCATACTTTTTGGTATTTAATTATTTCGTCAGTTTTCTTTGCATCACACCAGTTTAATTTCAGTGACGTAAAATTTACCACTTTTTCGTACATGGGCCTTAAAAGTGAAAGGTCAGTGATGAGAACTATAAGAGTATATATTTATCTTAGATGTGTCAGTTTAAAACTGATTAATTTTTTTAGCTGTTTTTATTGGCATATTAGCATTTTAAACTTGATATTTTATTTTTTAAAGTTTTTATTGATGTTTTTAAAAGTTTTTTACATATATATATATATATATATATATATATATATATATATATATATATATATGACTGACTGATCACAGTTTATCAAAAATCATAAGGCTTATAGCGATGACACTTGGCACAAATATTGTTTATAGGCTCTAAATGCGTACTAAGAAAGGATTTTTAAATATTTTCCTCCCTAAAGGCTACAATAGCGTACTTTATAAAATACGAAATGGCGGCCAATAATCAGTTTTCAATGGTTATGAAGGCTTCTTTGGCTAAGTACAATTGTTATTTATAAGCTCGACTAAGAAATATGAATAAATGAATGAATGAATGAATTAATGAATTAAATAATGAAACTTTTCTTAATCCTTAAAAATACAAAATTCAATAATATATAAATAATAAAAAAAGCATAATATATGAGTTGAAATTTTGATTGGTAATAAGAAAAAAATCAAAGTGAACCTAAAGACCTCGTAGGCATGAAATGCCAGTTTTGAGGCCTCCTAAGAGGCTAAAATTATCTCTCAATCGGCTAAAACAGCATACATAAATTATGAGATTCAAAATGGCGGCCATTTCAGTTTTGAAAATGTGGTTAAAAGACGTATAGAGTACTTTCAGTGGATAGAAACTACACAAGACCCCATCTACTAAAATAATACATTATTATAAATTTATTACAGCCACTTTACTATATATTTCTCAAGTTCCATTTAGGCTATTTGTGTTTCAATGGCCACCCGAAGCACTGTTCTGTATTCGCACTTTTGTAAAATGGGTTGTCCGTGTAATAAATAATTTTATGGTTATCCAACAACAATCTTGGAACTTGGCATGGACATTCTATTTCCAGTATGGATTTACACTAGAAATGGGGTTACAAAATTAAAATATTTAGAGGGTTTGCGCAAATTATGGGAATTTCAGCTCAAAAACTTTCTTTAGTAAATTTTCATCTCTATGAACTAAATGAGTGACTCGATCTTTAATGTAAATAATAAACCTTTTGGGAAAGAGGTTTTTGCACGTCGCATAGTATGATTTAACCTAAAATTAGTTATCATTTAGGCGGGTGAAGTATACCTGGAAGTGTACGCATATATTGTATTGTTTGTATCACGTTCTCACAGCGACCCTTATTGGACTGGCATTTGGATGGTTTTTAATAGGATTAAAAATTGCTCTCCTTTGGCAAAGTAGAATACTTTGATAATAGATCATAGTGGTTGACTCTTCAAGAACGTTAATTTATTAGTTCAATGCTGATTCAACTGAACGAAACAATTTTTTTTTCTTCCAAAGTAATTTATTTTAATCTTTTTTTATTAATTTACTAGTTACAAAAAGTGATGCAAGTGATTTTTATATTTTTTTTCTTTACGGTTTACAAGCAAAATACAAAGTTGATCTTTACAGGATTTTCCCTGTAAAAGACATAATATATACTGATCATTATGCTATACCAACTACATCAATGTATCTAAAACTTGAAATACTCTGACCTATTATGAGTTGATAATCAATAACATTAAGCAAGAAAAATTAAGGTATGACAACTCCAAAAATGAATAGGCATTTTAAATTGTACTTCAGTTTTAATCTGATTTTCTTTTAATTTTATACGATTTTTTATGTAACTTATCCTTTAATCTTGTTTTAACTTTTTTTCGAAGTAATGGATATATATTTTCTCAGAGAAAGCTAATAATGCAGAGCTGACTGAGTTCCAAAACTTTGAAGCAGCTTCTACAAGAGACCTTATTCAGCGGAACTGGAGTTGTAATTAGGTGCGACTCCCTGTCACTTTCTTGTCGTTGACAGTTTTGGAGCCAAGGGTATGAAATAACTAATTTTGACAGAAGTAATTAAATATACTTTTGATAAATAAATATTATAAGAAATAATCTCTTATAAAAATGAGGGGGGTCGCTTTAGTTTTAGCGTTTATAAATCTGTAACGAGATTTCTCAGGAAAATTACAACATTTAAAACCGCCTTGAAATTTCCTGTACATTTTAAACGCACCAAAATATCTATGATGTTTAGCAAAAAATTACAATAGTTCCTACCGTGTTAAAAAATGGCAAATTTATTTTGTTAATTCCAAAAACGACTCAAAATAATAATGAAAAAGGTAAATCCCTGTAAATGTTTATTGGCATATTTTTAGTTAATTAATTAGCTGTTGGTTCACTTTAGGCGATACACCAGGTATAATAAAAACACCTTAATACCAATTAAACAAAGAAATAATAATTCCACCAGGCTTATTGCTAAACAGTGCATGAAAATGAAAATAACGGTTTTTGAAAATATGGAAAATTCAAGCTAGAGAAGTTTTATTTCACACCACGTCCATGCACTTGACCACCTAAGCTGGATGCGATTGATTTCCAATATCGCTTACAAGGCTGAACAACGAACCCTCTGAGACTCACCTTTGAGTAAAAGGCAGGTCGGTATTCCTTCAGCGATTGGAAACTCGAGCTAAGAAACTCGAAGAAGGAATGAATGAAGGAATGAAGGAATGAAGGAATGAAGGAATGAAGGAATGAAGGAATGAAGGAATGAAGGAATGAAGGAATGAAGGAATGAAGGAATGAAGGAATGAAGGAATGAAGGAATGAAGGAATGAAGGAATGAAGGAATGAAGGAATGAAGGAATGAAGGAATGAAGGAATGAAGGAATGAAGGAATGAAGGAATGAAGGAATGAAGGAATGAAGGAATGAAGGAATGAAGGAATGAAGGAATGAAGGAATGAAGGAATGAAGGAATGAAGGAATGAAGGAATGAAGGAATGAAGGAATGAAGGAATGAAGGAATGAAGGAATGAAGGAATGAAGGAATGAAGGAATGAAGGAATGAAGGAATGAAGGAATGTAGGAATGTAGGAATGAAGGAATGAAGGAATGAAGGAATGAAGGAATGAAGGAATGAAGGAATGAAGGAATGAAGGAATGAAGGAATGAAGGAATGAAGGAATGAAGGAATGAAGGAATGAAGGAATGAAGGAATGAAGGAATGAAGGAATGAAGGAATGAAGGAATGAAGGAATGAAGGAATGAAGGAATGAAGGAATGAAGGAATGAAGGAATGAAGGAATGAAGGAATGAAGGAATGAAGGAATGAAGGAATGAAGGAATGAAGGAATGAAGGAATGAAGGAATGAAGGAATGAAGGAATGAAGGAATGAAGGAATGAAGGAATGAAGGAATGAAGGAATGAAGGAATGAAGGAATGAAGGAATGAAGGAATGAAGGAATGAAGGAATGAAGGAATGAAGGAATGAAGGAATGAAGGAATGAAGGAATGAAGGAATGAAGGAATGAAGGAATGAAGGAATGAAGGAATGAAGGAATGAAGGAATGAAGGAATGAAGGAATGAAGGAATGAAGGAATGAAGGAATGAAGGAATGAAGGAATGAAGGAATGAAGGAATGAAGGAATGAAGGAATGAAGGAATGAAGGAATGAAGGAATGAAGGAATGAAGGAATGAAGGAATGAAGGAATGAAGGAATGAAGGAATGTAGGAATGTAGGAATGAAGGAATGAAGGAATGAAGGAATGAAGGAATGAAGGAATGAAGGAATGAAGGAATGAAGGAATGAAGGAATGAAGGAATGAAGGAATGAAGGAATGAAGGAATGAAGGAATGAAGGAATGAAGGAATGAAGGAATGAAGGAATGAAGGAATGAAGGAATGAAGGATTAACATATCATTCTGATAATGCATCGTTACCATAACTTTCAAAGCGGAAAAGGTTGTTTTCTAGGACCCTCGATTAATTGGTGGACCAATAAATAATTAAGAGGAATTTTTTTATAATTAAAGTATTTTACTTTGCAAATATTTGCTGCTACATTTAAATTGAAGTTGTATCAAGTAGCATACTCATGATGGAATGATTAATTCCTATTTCACTATCCTAATCAAATCGCTCTTTCCAAGGAGGATCGAGTTTCTCAGCAATTTCAAGATTTGACTAACATAGTTATCCAAGTGTTTCAGCACTGCCCAAGTTTGTAAGTCAATATAACCGCAATACAGTGAGCCTAATTGCTTTCTAAGTTGGTAATACAATTGAACAGAACATCGTACATTGACACCACAGTGCAGGAGTTACATAATAGTTATATGCTTCCTTCCTTCAATTGATTATTATTATTATATTAACATAACTGATTTTTCAAACGATATAGTACTTGTTCAATAACAAATAATAAACTGCCTCTCAATGCACCGGATTATGATTGTTTTGACCAGTCGAAATCGATAGCTATTTTTCACCTTGTTCCATAATTACATTCTTGTCTTTAAAAAGTTACAATGTAAGTTTAAACATATTTTTGAGTTGTAAGACACGTATCTCGATAATTATAAAGTTACATATTATAACGTATAACGAACAAGCGTTTTTATAAGGAGCGTGAATGAACATACAAATTAATAACATTGCCAACTTTTGTGGTTCATGGTAATGATTAATTGTGAAAGATCTACCACAGAAAATAAAGAATCTTTTTTACCAAATGAAAGATATTTTGGAGTTCAAAACTCTTTAACAAAAATGAAGAAAATTTTAAATAAGGATATTATGAAAGAGAAAATTTTCTTCATAAATGAGAAGTAAAGTAAAGTTTTTCTTTGATCAAATCAGTAAAATTAATGAAGACGTCCTCAAGTGATTTCACTGGGCTAAGTGTCTCTTCGCGTCGTCGATGAAAAAGGGTCGTTAGCAATTACAAAGGGTTCTTTTGCTTACTTTTTTATTCATGCTGACATTTTAAGGCTATTGATAATTTATACCAAAGTATGAACATTACGTAGAAACGATTCACATAAATGTGGTCCAGTAGGTCAGAAAGAACTTCTATGTGAAACAGAAGCATTCCTTCTGTTCTGTTCCAATTTATAAATTTTATATTTCAAAATCAGCTCTAAATTAAGTTGTAAGAAATGCTTGTCGATGCTAACGTTTTGTCTGCTATTACAAACGCTACTAAAGATAATTGATTAAAACTCCTGTTTTCTTGAAATTCTACTTATTTTTATATATTAAAGTATTTTTATCCTTTTTAAAACAAAATATATTTTAATCAATCAAAAGTTATTTGCACAATTATTTGCTACCTGAATTGTTAAGTTCTACAATAAAATGAAATTCTAAAGGCGATATATAGTTTGATTACCCAATTGAGGTTCTAGATTTCACCAGCTGGGATCGTCTTCGGCTGGTTAGCTTTGACAGATCCCTGCCACACGGGAGTGAGGGACACAAGGAGGGCCTTGTTCACATACAGGCTACTGTGGCCACCCGCATTTCGCCTTCCGTCTCTGCTGCGGAGCTGGTTTGAACAATTTGCATCTGCAAGGAAGCTATTCCCACAAAAAAGTTTACAAACTAGAGTAAATTAGATTTCGAACCAATCTTTTAGTTGGAAGTTTTGAAAAGGCTTGGATAGTAATTCATTCTAAACGAAAAACAGCCGCTTTTCGCTCTCTAAACAGATAAAAATATGACTTTTTGTATAAGTGCTAAAAGTCAGCTGTAATTCTTTTGGTGTGCAACCTCAAAAATTGTTATAGTATTATACATTTGTGCACACTAAAATCGCTGTTTGCAAGGTGAAAGTTTTTTTCTGTGAACAACTGAAATATAAATATTATAAACTACTCTGCAATAGCCTCAAAAATAAACTGATGGAAATAATGTTGATCGATCAAAAAGTAACAAAAATCGTTGTTCATCATACAGAGCTAAGTTACCACTTTTGCTTCTTGCAATGAAAAACTACTGTCTTACTAAAAACCAACTTAAAAAAAACAACTCTTAAAACTCTTAAGAAAACCATAAATTGATTTATAAACCACCAACTCTTAAAAAAAAAGACACCTTAATACAATTACAAACTAACCACAGCTTTGTAGATTGACATTTTTTCGTTATAAAACTGCCTATTAAGGTGAAATTTGTAAAAGAGAACTGTTATTTGTTTTCTTACAAGCTAGGTAAAAGTGAAAATAGCTGAAAAGGACAACAGATTTACTAATTGCTGCGAAAGTTCGTTTAGTATGGTTCGGTTTGATTTTTTAAGTTGGTTTGACATTTTGGTTTAGTTATTTATTTTAGCGAAATTGAGTTTTGGTTTTGAGTATTTCAATCTATACTGACAGAACGTAAACTGCACACAATAAATGCAAATTGGTCCTCATTGCATCTTACGATGTACAATGAATAATCTTCAGGGTTTTAAGTACTTCCTTATTTGATAATATCAAGGACTCTAACTCGAGAAGCCAATCTAGTGTCGGCGTCTCAAAAGGCTATTAGAGGGTCAAATGGGAATTAAACAGGGTCATTTTTCAACCTGTCACTATAAAAGTTGCACCCTCCCACCTCTTTTTATCACTTTCTTGCGACAGCCAACTTTAAAGTTTTACGAGTTTACAGATGTATAATTATTAATATTTGTAGTTATAAAAACTCTCCTTACCGGATCTTTGGAAAAAATACTGATTTTTAGAGTACTGTTTCTATTACTGGTTGTTTTATTATAAAGAAATTACATGTAGACTGTAACATGTGTACGAAACCTTAATAATTTATTTCTGACCATAGTAAATTCAGGGCAAACTGTCACTGGTTGTGTAATGTTAGTTTAATGTGTTGTGTAATGTAAGCACAAAATTCCTCCCCACGTATTTGCATTCAGTTTTTCTTTAAGGGGAGTCTCTACCAAAAATGGCAAAAAAATTGGAAAATTTCAAAAACACTTTTTACTCAAAATTTTTACTTGTTTATTCCTGAATACAAAAAACCACATTTCATAGTTTTTATCAACTTTATTATAGCATAAAATTCATATTATACGTTGCTATGCAAAAAAACAAAATTCGCGGTTATCGTATTATTTTCGTGTAAAAAAATTATTTTGACACTCTTATATTGTTACTGTGCCATATAAAACAATTATTGTTATTGTTCTATATGTAACAATTATATAAATTGAAAATGTATCAATAAATATAATTTTTTGCTTTATTTTGGCATATATTTCCATGAAACACTTCTTTAGAAAACTCGCGATTACCGGAAATAGCATTTTGACTGTATCTAGCATATCACTTTTGATATTCCAAAAAAAACTACTGAAGCTACAGTCTTCAAATTTTTTTGGGTTATCTAAGATAAATTATCTAAATAATCACGTATTTTGAATAAGTTTGTTTCAGTGGATAAAAAATTAAAAATCTTAAATTAAAAAAAATATATGAAAAAAGTACAAAGTTTGAAGGAAAATTAAAAATAGTACTTTTTGGCTTACATAACTAAAAATACGTGATTTTTAATTAAATTTAATGCTGAACAAAATGATAGCTTTGAAAATTGTGTAGGTCTAATACTTTCCTTGGAATAACGGTTTAACAAAAACCTTGAAAAAATCAATAAAATCGAATTTTAGGCCCTATAAAGTTTTTTTTTTTAAATGACATTGGGAATAGTGGTCCATCTGAAGTATAATACATGGTTATATACTTAAAATTACCTTTAATAATGATTTTAGGATTTTTAGTAGAGACTCCCCTTAAGGATTACGTTTTTTCTGAGATTCTCTTAGTGTTACATGAACCGTTGTTCTTCAAGAGCTCCTTGGAATGAGTATTCGTTGAGCACAGGAGTTTAATTACATGCTTTGTTAACGTTCGCCTTTCAAGTAACACTTACTCCTTAGCATAAGGCACTTATATGAACATTTTGGTGAATTGTTTAGTCGTGTACAAAACCTAAAAATAAAAAAAACATAAAACATGGATGTTAATGAAAGTTATTGGAAATATCCCTAGCTACCTTTATCGATTATTCCATTTTAGAGTTTATTGAAATTGATTTATCAAAAACATACTACCCCCCCCTCTACCCTCTCTAAAAACATAGTATTGGAATCAAATACATAATGACATGGTATCTTTAAAGACCCTGGATTGTAATATATAAATCATTATTACCGTGACAAGTTCAAATGAGATTTTATTAAATTCTAGCAGTTTTTATTTTAAATATCTTTTTAATAATAGGTTTGTATAAGACATTTGACAAATCAAGGAGTACTTAAAAAAACATTAATGAAATTGCATTCTTATATCTGATTAAGCTCTGAGTAACGAAACATATAATATGTAATCACACAATTAACAAGGTTTAAATAAGCTAATTAAAATACACCCTTATCGTAATTAATAATACACCCTTTTAGCAGTGTATATATCATTCAAAACTAATAGTCACTTTTTACAATATAAGAAAAATTCAGTAGAAAAATTATATTTGGTACTTTGGTATTATACGGAGGCCACCCTTATACAGCGCGCTGTGGCGGTTATGTTAGGTTAGGTTATCATAAATTTGTTAGTAGCACTTTCCTCGTTTCGTTACGAATCGAACAATAACAGACAAGTCATTCCTTTGCCCGCCAAATCCCCTCCAAATAGGCCTAGGTCAGGTTGTTGTCCGGAGTGTGTTCATCACTTGCCTGCAGGATTTGGCGGGCGAAAGTATGACTCATCCGGTATCGTTTGGTTTGTAACGAAACGAGGAAAGTCATACTAAAATATTTATGATAACCTAACCTAACATAACCGCCGCAGCGCGCTGTTTAAGGGTGGCGATCAGGTGTTGCCGCTAGTGGCGGTGACGCTTTACCTCGCCGACATCGCTGCCTTCTGGGAGGCAGAACACAAAGACCGCTCATCATAATTATTTCAAATTTGGTCAGTAAGTCAATTAAAATATGTTCTCTCCAACTATGTAGTTATTTTTGGTATCCAGTAAAAATAACCCTCTAAAAATTGTGGCCTCCGTATAATACCAAAGTACCTTATATTTAACAAGCAAACAAAGTTAAATACCTAATAACCTAATATATCGTAATATCAAACATTTCTGCCTTTTAATATGCTGTAAAACGGCAAACCTTGAAACGTTTTGGACACTAAGCTCAAGTGATGCATTTAGAGTCTCCTTGGCCATTTGGTGATGAAGGGCTCGAACTATCATGCTCAAGCCGACTAATTATCTATTTTATTTTGAAAAAACTACTCCTTCTGAATTTAATAACCAACGGCCCATTGTTAATGCTGAAATCTTTATCAAATTTTACAAGAACCAACATTTTGTTTTTTTCTTAGCTCATTGGAGGACAAACAAATGATAAAATTATCATAGGCTGTACGCAAAATATATTTTGTTCACATCAAAGGGCTATTGAATTTTGTTAAGTGTACAATTCACTATGTGGTGAGTGCCTATTACACCAAGGAACTTTTTCAGCAAGTCCAATTCCAACTTCTAATTAGGGACAAGGCTCTACCTTTGTTTTCTACTTTACGTAAGTAATTCCATGTTCATTATTAGCTTCACTTTAATTGGTTTTACTTCTCATCTACATATCTGTGTTCCTCCTCTTCACTTATTTTGCAACTATTCAACGTTATTTAACGCTCAGGTAACTGCAAGTACAAAAAAAAACCTTGTAATAACTGGTTGATTTAGGATTATTGTAATTTTGTATCATTTAGGTTTAACCATGGCACAGGCTACAAATGAAATAACGCATAGCGTACAAAAATTATACTTATGATAATACTGTAATTACGGAGAGTACTCTAAAAATAATCTGATCATGAAATAATTTGTTTAAATTTGCGCATAATACTATAAACAGTAAACTTAGTTCTTTCGATTAAATAAAACGTCCACACCAATAAAACTCAAATGTTTTATCGTGGTATGCAAATCTACCCTGCGTTAATGTATTCAACCGCAGTGCTGACACCTTTACAGCAATAAAAATACCCTAAATAAAGTGAATGCAGGCAGCGGTTTTAATATTGGATTTAGTCTTTTTTACATTCTTGATTAATCAAACACACATCAGAGCATTGTTTTTTATTCCAATTTCAAAAAATACGCATTGTTTGAAAATTTTACGGAATCACCCAATACTTTTAAACCATGGTTGTAACCACAATTGCTAGCAAATATAAAATACATCAACATGTCAAATAAAAGCCCAAAACCTTAGTTTTTAATAACAACATCAAACCACTAAAAATTAATTAATTTTACTTTAAATTTTTACAAGTTTTTGATTTAATTTATAATTTTGCTGTATTCAACTTTCTGTTGTTTGGTTGTACATTTTGTGTGAAATAAAAGGTTTTATGAATACATTTGGTCGCATTTTAGTTTTAAAACTCTTAGAGTGCATAATTAATTTTCTGGTATTTTTTTGTGGCAAATTAAACTGAAGGGCCCACGGGGAGCTGGTACACAGCCTTCAATAAAACATAGTTTTTCCACATTATCTTAGTAGTTTAATCAAGTGGAATTAATGCTTAAAACTACACATACCCTGCAAAATTACAGCTATTTAAGAGTCAAAATATTATACTTACTTATTAGTTAGTAAAGGATTCACAAGAATTAATTCTTGTGAAGCCTTTAAACAAAATAGCTCCTAAACTTCTGGATTAAAGCTACATTAGTGTAATTAAACATTTTGTTTCTAGTTTTGTCATCTTTCTACTCACTTATACATTTCTGTGGGTTTCATGTATAATTGAGTATTAATGTAGATTAATGTAGATACAAGTGGTTAAATAAACTTTTGCAATCTTTTACAACGGTCATTAATATCTGTGATCAAGTTTCTCATGGTGATTTTTTTTATCCATGTGAAAATTGGCATATTGAGACAGTTCTTTACGCTGATTCCGAGAAGTATGGGGTCAATTCTTTACTGATGAACATCTGACTTGATAATTTTTTTCCCTTCTATATTCGTTGTAAAAGATGGTAGCGTTGAAATTTAAGTTTTTAGTATTTCTGGATAGGCAATTTGATCGCGTCTTCAGTTGGGAAAACTTCGAACTATAATAATTAACAGCCATAAACATGGCTAAAAAAGAGAACCAAAACAGTAGAATCACCACAACCTTAATACCAAATTTTAAAAACCTAATACACAGACGTAAATACTTTAGTTATGCTATCTTTGGATCCTACCTTATGGCGCCACTTATATTTGGTTGTCTCATAAGGCTATTAGAAGGTCAAATGGGAACTGAGCAAGGTCAATTTCCAGCCTGTCAAAAGCAGATTATAAGTTTGATGAGAGTTACAGACAATACATTACCCCTTCTATACTTATACATAGTTATTGTTGTGAAACAATTTCATCATCATGGCTTTTTCCTGAAAAATAATGTTGTCTATGAAAAAATAAGACTATGTTTACTTACTAGCACTTATTCAACGTAAATTAAAAATAAACAATAATATATTACTATCCAATTTTTACAATCCGATTGAAGATCAGCAATAAAGCATCGTTAAAACATAAAATTATCGCACAATTGTAATAATGTGGGTTGTGAATGTGACAATATTTTGTTTTAACGACGCCTTATGGTAAAACTTCAATGTGTGAAGGTGAAGCTGTAACGGCTGTAACATTTGTTACAGCTTTGTGAGCTGATTGACGAAGGTAGATTGTATTTAATTCAACTATTGATTACAAATTATTAAAAAAAATTTGAACAAAAGAAATAATGATAATAATTCCAAGTAATCTGCTGGCCAAGGTATAGTGTCAAGAGTTTTCAGGTCGCAACTAGTGCCTCTGACATGACCTACTGACCACTACAGTAGCCGGGACCTACGGCTTAATTAACGGGACCGACGCTAGCGTCGGAAAATCAATTGTCATTTGCCCTTGTCGAGAGTTGAACCCGGGACTTTAAGGTGGTAGGCCAGTACACCCACTCAGCTATGACTGCCTCAACTGAAATTTCCCACACTATCAGAAAATGTATAAGATGGAATACTTTATGTTATATACTTTGAGTTTTTTTGGATTATTATACCCTGTTCACTTTATTATATAATAGTATATTGTGACACTTCTAGAGATTAAGTTTCCACTTTCCTGATGCAAAACGTACCTTTTTGCTATGCTGAAACTATGATACCTTTTTTGAAGTACATAATATATTTAATATTTTAGTATCTATTTTAAAATTGAGAATGCTTTCATTTTAAAATTCGCATGCTACCACATGAAAGGCACGTGACAATCTGGCAGAAGACAAATCACCTAATTCTACATTAATGTAAAATATTTGAACCAAAAATGCTTGCTTCTACTATAAGATAAAACGCTTTATGACGAGCGTAAAATCCGTGATGGTCTTACCAGTTATTTTCATCTTAAAGAAAATTGTAATTTACAATAAAAGTTACCGTATTTAAATTCTAACGTTAATAATATTCCATAATTAAGCTTTGATGACAGTAATATACGATATAACAGGATATGAGTTTGCCGGAGGGAAGTTATGTTATAATCACGCACCACTTCAGGCTATATTCTGTATACCCTAGCGTAAACTAATTACTCGTAATACTCTTTTCAAGGCAAATTCAATACATATGTTAGAATATGGGTCTGTATTCGAGGAAGGGTTACAAAAAGTACTGAGTGTCACAAAAAACAGGTACAATTTCAAAATGTAATTTTTCCGACGTAAAAATTGTTGGGGAGTTATTTTTTCAAAATAACCGTTTTTCTATTGACATTTAAGGATTAAATGACATAAATCATCATTTTTATGGCATTGCTGAGCCTCTGCTTAGCCAATTATTTTTCAAAATTAATGGAGGTGTTAGTTAATACAATTTCGCCGCGTCAGCGCACTGGTTTGTTGAACACTAATCGGCATAGTGCCATGACGAAGTAAAAAGAAATTGCTATTTTAGAACAGATTATGTTTCTGATTTGGATTGACACGATCATGAAAACCAATGAAATCAACGTTGCATAAAAAGAGGGTTCTTTTTAGTTTGAATTGGCCTTAAAATAAACTAAGATACCTGTACCACTGATCTACATCTACATCTACATCAGTAAATCGCTAAATATCATGTAGTGAACGATAATTTGTCGCAAACATTTTCCCTCCAGCAAATATAACGACCTAGAAATTAAATTTTTTAATTCATCCCTGATTTTTTTTTGTCCATACCTTATTTGAAAAAAATTAAATAAAATAGATTAGTTTAAAGCGCCTTCCGTAGTTGCACAAAAATATAATAATAATGAATTATAATAATCCTCACAGTTGAGTTTTAATCAAAAGCAGGTATATTTAATATTATTTTAGAGCTTTTTCCCAAGTGACATAAAACTTATTAATATGCAATCGCAATCAATTCTTTGTGGGAAAATATGATATTTTCCACATACTTACTAAAGGAGCCCTGATAAGCAAGGCTCCGCTATTGGGAAGATAGTTAATTTTTCACGGCGTCCCCACAATAGCAACCCCTGATGTGATCCATTAACTTTAAATGAAGCTCTGCTGTGACGCCGCGTCAAACCAGTTTTGGCACCGACAGCTTTATAAGATTTAGCTGGTTTTAATACTGCATGTGGACAAATATGATTTCTTCTTTTAAGTCGAATATTTCTAATTTAATGGTGTCACCTTATATTCACTGAGAATTAATTACTTTTACACTGGAAGAAGTAAAAATTGGTCAAATCGATTACCCGTCCTGTATGATGATGTGTATTTTCCATTGAATCAACATCCAAAAAGTAGAAATTACATTGACATGAACAAGTTTGTTTATTTTTATTGGCCATGATGAAAAAAAGGAAGAAGCTACGCGAAGTTACATGCAGAGTAAAGGGTACCGCTTTCAGTTGTCAATCCCACTTTTAGAAGTGACTATTTAATTCCACTCTTTTGTTTGCAAGGTAGAAATCATCAGCTAAAACATTCGTTTTCAAAACTAGACTGGAGTTTTAAGAAAGGGAATAGCTACCAAAAGTAAATAGGTGACATAAGCATTATCTTCGAGTGACACAGTCGAACCACTCCGGATCAAATTCTTCCAAGGGAAAAAATTGTATCAATTGAATGGTTATTTTTACATCTGAAATATTATATGCTATCTGATGGTGATGAATTGTTGGTTCCAAACATGCTAAAAAATGTCTGCATCATCAAAAAAAGTAGGGCCTACCTAATAAATAATATAAAAACCTAAGAGTAGATTGATTTTTACATCTCTCGTAATTTTCCTTTTAACACTTTCATTCCATTAAAAGGTGGAACATTGTATTTCACGTAATCAAATTGACTAGGAAAACTAAGATTGCTCAACTAGGTTCATGGTATAAATCATTCTACAGCTTTGATACATATATGTTACATTGCAAAGCAGAGCTAACAAAAGTGTTAGAGTGGACTTAAAAAGGTGTATAATAAAAGGTTTTAATTGCACACTTACTCTCAACCCACGCGATAAAAGCAGCTATGAAACAAAACACGGCTGTGTTTTGATGTCGTTATAAAGAAAACTTAGGCAAAGGTCTATCGCATACTGGGTCTTAGGTCATACTGGGTTTGTAGGAATTTTACTGTCACATTATTTGGGATTCTATTTTATTTATGTAGTTAATAGTTAAGTATAAGTTTTCTGTGAATAACTTTACATTCCTAGTGATTTATTTTAATATTATTCATCATCACCGTTTCATTTTTGTTACCAAGGCCTCATGCTTGGGAAAAGGTTATTTTTTCACGAGGTACACACAATAGAGCCGACTGCGATCCATTAACTTTAAATGAAGCTCTGCCGTGTTTCCGAGGCAAAGCAGTTTGGCACTGGCAGTTTCATCAGAATTCACCTTATGAAGCTAATATAAACTGCATATTCAATTACTTTGACACGTTTTAAAACCAACATGGATTCGTAAGAAACCTATGTAATTAATTTTAAAATATTTAACAGTCAATTATTATGACAGTCTCTTACGTACAAGCACGGGGATAAAATTAAAAAAATATCATAGAGTATTTTTAATGCTATCCATATTTAATATTTTTAAATATATTTCATTTCAACATACGATTTGATTTTTATTAGATATTATTAAATTGTTATAAACATAACTCAGTTTATACCATACCATAAGTCACAGATAAGGAAATTTAATTGGCTTAGGGTATTTCCAGGCCATTTCGAACGGACTAAGGGATTTGTGGCGATAGCTCTGACAGCTGCTTAGGAAATGTCATTGGAGCTGTCTATGGGGATCACAGTATATCTTTCATGACAAGAAATCATACGACTGGATTTGGGGACAAATAACATACCTCCAATGAAAGCGATTTCATCGAACCTTTGTAATAACCTCTCATCATTAAGAGGCTAGATGAAATTAAATATTTTTTCTGTAAATTAGTTGTAAATGTTTGGCTATAAGCTTTTTTAAGAAAAAATCGTTATATAAAATAAATATTATTTTGCTTATATAATTATAACATAATGAAGGTATTTTTAGGTTTTAGACCTGGAGCTGATTGTGAATGGATCATAACCTTAATTTGTTTGGCGCTTGATAGCTGGCAATATTCATAATTATGAAATATATTCTTTTCATTAGATTTTTTTAAGAGGATACTTTCTGTTCACACATCCTAAAATATAATCTTCATCCTGTCTTTCCTCATGTTTTGCTAGACGGTTAATCAATTAGTTTCGTTTTAAATACTACTTAGCAGTTCAACCGTACAAATTTAGTGCAGAAATAATGTATCTTTTTAATAAGCCTGTTTCATATGAAAATTGCTACAACAATAATTCAACACTATCCTTATAAGAAACTTTGTTCACTATCACAAAACTAAATAGCATATCATTTTAGCTAATATTCTCACCAAGACTGTCTGTTTTTTATGACATTAGAAATCATTAATATGTTTTTTTCACTGTATAAGGGTTAGCGGATGTGATTAAAAATGACACTATCCCGAAATACGTCCAGTTATCACAAAATATAAAAAATAATTTCAAATGAAATTTGCAGTTTAATTTAATAAGCCGTCAACGTAAGTATAATAATAACGATGAAGTTTATTTCTAAGGTTTATTGGTTTATTACATAGACTGTTTTGAAATTAAATCGTCACCGTCTCTAACACATATTACGTGCTATGCTATAATATTTAAGCAGGAGTATATTTTTGTCTGTTAACATTTTTGCAATAAAATACATAGAGTAATTTAAAACCTCTGCGAACGTTTCGCGTTAGGCCTCGTGTCTAAACATTATTCAGACTTCCCTCGCCAAACATAGTTCAACAAGTTTCAGAATTGCCAGGAGTTTCTAAGTCAATGCGACTGTTATACGGTGAATCTAATTGCATTCCCTCTTGAGGTAAAATCAAATCGAACGAAATGGTCTATCTGCTAAACTATGATAATATTAAACATTCCATACGTAATTGAATAGGCCTAAGGGCAGATTTAAACGGGTCGGGTTGGATGGTCAAGAGAAAACTGGGCGAGTTAGCGTCAAGCAGGCTTTTGTTTTCATTCACTCTCATTCTGACCGAGCTGATGACACCGGGGCCCCGTGATGACACCGGGGCCCGTGATGACCCACTATCAACACAAACAACAATTCTTGGGACGGTTGCTGACAAAAGATTATTTTGCCCATTCTGATTGCAGCAGGTAACGGTAAGCAGCTGTTCGACCACCTAATCGACCCATGCAAATCCACCCTACGTAAAATTTGTGTTACCTATTATGTGAAAAATGTTCTGGTCCCAAATTGATAAAAACTTTCAGCCAAACGAGGACGAGAAAAAACTTTTTATGAGTTTTTATGATATTATTAGCACAATATTCAATCCAAAGGATTAATTGAGTTTACATTATGTGTGATTTTTCCTTTATTAAACAAAAAATCATACATTTTGAAAAATTTTCATTTTGTTTTAAACTTAGAACCATTTTCAATTAATAGCAATTACTACTCGTAATTTCATCATTCGAAGTTTAGATTGTTTTAATCAGTAATTGAAATTTATTTATGTAATAACTGGCACGGTCCTAATCCTGATTTCGAAGTCCTATGGTTTTTAAAATAAATGCCTTTGTAAATTTCGGCATCTCTTGAATTTATAGGTACACAATGAGAGAATATCGACGGTTGTCCAAACAACATTACTGGCACTTTCGTTTAGTTCAACTAAACAAAATTATTATCCAGGTGAAGATTAAAAATGCAAGAATAAAAGCAAAAAAATACGATTATTTACAGTTTTGCTTATGTTCCCGAAATTATTTAGTTTATTCAAGAATTAATACAGTACAGAAGATTAAAACGCTAAATCATTATAATTAAAATTGTAAAACCCCTAATAAATTGGAAGAGAGTTGTATTTATTCGAATGAAGCACTTTTAATTACAAGGACAGATTTATTGTTTGTTTAACTGAAAATGCGGCAACGCGAGGATGAACGCATTAACAGTAGGCGGGTCACCATTTAACATGTTATTAAAGCAGATTTTACTCGGTTCAAGATTTAAAGCTTACTGAATGGTTGAATATTTTTATCATTCCAAAATAAATTATTGTAATAATCGTTCCGTCGGGAATATATTTTTACTTAAGTGTATTTGGCTTCAAAAGCGTCCAAATTTAAATATAAAATATTTAAAAGTAGAATTAATATATCTTTTCCATATTGAAGGCATTTATGAATCTTTATTTCCAAACATTTTAGTATCTAATATAATTTAATACGATTATTTAATCTAATGAAACGTATAATACCCAAGCGACTGTACTGAACGTGTTTATTTCTTTCTAAATATGTTTCATATTAATGTTCATTGTCGCCACTCTCAGCTTAGAGTTAAAGAGGTGCTAGCCCTTTTCAGTGTCACCATTTATACCAATGGAAAGACACTGATTACAAGTCTCTGCATAAAGTCTGGTGAAAAATTTGGAATTGAGGAGTGGTTAAAAACTCAGTGAAACAAAGTATCGAAACGGGGTTTCGGCATGAATTTGTTTAACGTCTACATAAAAATATCATGTAATTATTTCCTGTATTAAATCATGATCTCTCCCTGATAATATGGCTGTTTCATTAGACGTTAACGTTATAGCCTAAATTTAACGACTAAAAGCTATTTGAATTAAGTGTTCGAGAAAATTAGATTCTTCTTTATACACCAAAGGTATTGATGATGTTTTTTTCCTACTAACATGTACGTACAGTAGACCCCCTCTTAACCGACCCACACGGGACCGGACCTAGGTCGGATAACTTAAAAGGTCGGTTAAAACGGGTAATCCTCTAAACACCCAAAAATGAAAGCTCTATTGATTTAGGGTTCTATTAACATCATAAAGCCGTCCGTTGATTATTTAGAAGATAAACCATAATTATCAACCTATTTTCCAAAATAATTACTATAGAATTGTCATAAATGATCCCAAAACACGGTCAAAACAAAACCTTTTTATGAACTAAATAGTAGACGTGTTTACAAAATGTTCTTATGTTAACACCTTTAATAACGTGTTCATATTTTTAACAATGCAGGCATCTTTTGTAATGCGGTATTGGATTATCAATGCATCTACTGTAGGCCTACGTTTTCATAAATTAATAAATGCTGTATCCAAAATATTTTAACCCGTAACAATATGTAGAGTTGAGCGTAACGTTCCCATCGCCGCGCCAGAAATGCCGCAATTCCTAGAAAAGGGCGGTTAAACCGAACTGTTCTAAAACAGGGTCGGTTAAAACGATCTATAATATTTGATCAGCAAGGGCGGATAATCCGATCGTCGGTTAAAACGAGGTCGGTTAAGAGGGGGTCTACTGTAATTGTATTTGTTATTATGAATTTCTCAATAGATATTGAATATATATTTGTGTATTAGTTTGAAGCAAAATAATGTATAAGTTAGATATTATTAGGTGAAACTTTAGAATCTATCTCCACTGTTAAAATCGATCGAAATTAAAATTTTTATTTTTCAATATTTACAATTGCAATTACACTAACCAAAACAACATTATTCTCTTAACTACAGTTAACAGATCTAAACGCAGTTTAAAACATAGATGTTTAACTGCATGAGTGTTAAAACGTTGAAGATCACAAAAACATGGTTATAATTACTGTGTTAGCATCAACTTTAGCTGCGTTTTCTAAACATTGAGAAAATAGAATCGGTACTACCGATACATAAACGTGGCTAGTATGGGTCTAAAATGTCCTTCCCTATGTATATCATAGAAAAAAATAAAAACTGGAATTATTGAACTAGGTAAACGCATGTTGTTGATGAAATGCTAGGTTTGTGATTTATCTGCAATTGATTTATTATGTATTCAAATAATTTCAAATTCAAATTTCGTTTATTTCTACAAGTACAACATGTGATTGACAAATATAAAGACATAATATACACATCTTTCTGACAACTAATAACAAAAAAATCGTGGAAAAAGCCTACATGGGCAGATTGTCTGTGCGTAGGCTTTAGAAAGCCTATGATTAATTTAGAAAAGTGCAATGTTATGTAACAATAATTTTACTTATATATGGAGTCATACTTGGTACTTATCTTCTATGTTACTTGACAACATTTTAGAATTTTCGAACCATTTACCTACATCCACGTTTGTTGCGCTGTCAAATATATCCATCACTTCTATCTCATTTCATTCCTAGAATCATCGTAATACCACATGACACTGAAATAGCTAACAAAGCAAATTATGCAATCCATGGCTGACTGACTGATTCGAGGTTTGTCAGTTCCTTTAATTGTAATATGATAGCAAAAGAACTTTCTAAAATCGACATTTTAATATACGGTTAAATCATTAACTTACATTTTAGCAAATTTCCCCTATAGGGAAGAAGCTATTACCGTAGGTCTCACGGTAAGACCTAAGCTCGGAACCATTATAACTTTTCGTTTTGGGGCCCCCAGAAGCAAAAAGCACAATCCGTTTGAATTTTTAGATATATATCTATGTGTCTGTTATCACGATAGTGGCCGCAAAAATGGTCCGATCGTTATGAAATTTGGTACGGACATGTAAAGTGGTAATCAATTGGATGAGTTTGTGAACCAGCTCGATCGGACCACTGGAAGGGGGGGTAAAGGGGAATAAACCCCCCAAAAATGGATTTTTGAGTTTTTCACATAGAAAAATAAAATTTATCCAATTTTTGTGGGGACCATTGAATTCAGCTAAAAAAACAAACAATTTAGTATTTTGAATCACTGCTTTATGTCCATTGGTTACCGAGATATTGAAAGTGGTAAACAAAGTACGTTGTCCCAATGTTAACCTTATGGGAAATAAGTAAAATTCTATATCTCGGTTATTTCACAACATTTCTTGATAAAAATTGGTAAATAGTCTCTTCTAGTTCAGATCTACTAAATGTCGGATTAAAACCACCCAGTTTTGATATACCTGTAGCAGCAAACCTGCATAGTCATTCCCAATGTTATTCTTATGGAGCTTACCAAAACATGTCAAATCTTGCTATCTTTGATTGAAATATGTTGTTTTGCATTTGGAATTCGCTGAGTATGCAGGTCTGCTTCAACAGGGGTATTTAATTTCAAATGGGTTTTACAATAATAACCATAAGACATATGATTTTGAAAGAAATCGATCATTTATATTAATTCAAAAAATATAGATTTTTAACTTAGAGTTTAACGGTGGAAACGGATTCTAAAGTTTAGCCTGTTATTATTCCTAATCCTAAATCGTGATTATATTCCTTTACATACAATATATAGATTGAATGTTTATACAAAAATGGGAAATACATTATTTTGGAATCCTTAGAAATTCATTTCTCATGAAGGAATGTTTCTTCTTCACTTTCATTTTCTTGACAAGTAGACAATGCAACAGACGACAATCTTGAGAGCTTAATGGAACTGTTATGCTGAACTACTCTCCTTGCTGAATAAAAAAAAAGTATTTTACAACGTGTTTTACAAAACAAATACTGTCAGTAAAATATTTAAAACACTGCATAAATATTTAACTAATTTAAAACCGTTAGTATAATTAAATTTAGGATTGTGTGGGTCCAACATAGCTATATTATTATTTTTAGAGGATCTAACAGCAAGAAAGAGGAACAGAACACAAAGCTCACTGTTCAACAAACAGAAGCAGCTTCACTTGATGACTTTAATTAGATCCACCCAATAACCCATGTGAACTTGTCACATCAGTTGAACTCACTACCGACTCATGTGACATTTATCCGAGGCTTCGAAGTCAATTGGTTAACTTGACTAATCATCCGAATTAGTCTCTTATCGAGAGATCTATTAATCTTATCTTAACATCAATCTTTGTCTCAACAATGCAGCCTATACAGTTTCTGTATTTGCAAGTGATAGATTGTTGGAAGAAGTGATTTTGTAAGTGAACGAATAGATTAATTCTGAGCGTTTTCCTTGAAATATATGCACCCTAACGCTTAGCCAGTATCTTATAAATGTAAAACATAAATTAATTTGAAATAAGTTTCATTGATTTATTAACATAAATAATGTTTAGCAAGTTGGATCTCATTGAATGGTAGTTATTGTAAGGGTAATGTTTTATAGCAATTATTCGTGAATCAGCTATTAAAAAATGTAAATTACATTATTACTGCAGTACTGTGACAAGCGCAGCTGCCACTTAATCTAAGCTTCTAGAATCTGCCATTAATCGAAAATGAACAACACCCTAGTTTGTAATTAGACCTATTACGTTAAAAATACAATACACATATTTAAATTTGTTAATTGTTTCTTCATATATTAATATCAAGCGACTTCTCGTAATATATGTGTATGACAGGTAATGACGTTTTTTCAGTCAAAACGTAGAACAACTGAAATAAAATAAGAAGAAAACTTTAATAAGAATATTAAAAATATTTATAATAAATACAAAATATATACTACTCAAGCTGTAAACATTTGATCTTGCCCCTCGAGATAGTTTTTTTTTAGCAATATGCCAATTAATTTGCCAGGAATACTATATGAGAATATAATATTTATATGTACATATCAATTTTTGCAGACATATGAGGTGCAATAGATTACAATGTCCAAACCCAGTAGAATAGGTCTTCTGAATGAGATTCAGTTGTATTAGAGAGAAATTATCTGGGTTCAGTATTTGTTTTTAACGATAACTTTCTGACCAAAATACTCATTTGATATTAAAATTCAATGAAGCTATTTTATAATAGTTTTTTCTCTGAAATTTGAAGAACAGTGGAAATAAATTAAAAAAAGAAATAAATAACTTTGACTTTGAAAGATTTTAATTCATTAATCATAAAGAAATGTGTGCAAGTTTGTTAACTAAATTATTTGGATAAAGTTTATGGGTTTATTTATTTTGTGATTTAATTTATCAAATAATAATTGTCTAATATCAAATGTCAATTCATGATAAAACACAATATACCTTAGATGTTGCAGGTTTATGTTTATTAGTTTTGTAATAAAATAAAAGTTAAATTAAAATTACATAATTTCTTGGAAATATAATATTTATGAATAGCATATTTTACTTTAACCTTTATAAATCGTAAATATCCGCTCATTACCTTATTGATTTAATGAGAAGTATTTTTAAAACTGTTTCAATGGGGCTTCTGGGAAATTTATTAGTCCATTGATGACATCATCCTTCCTTTTCAAAAGCGAACTTTCATCATTCATCTTCCAGTAACAAAAGGCTGTTTATTTACCGAGAATTGAATCGTGGTTTGGATATTGTTGTTTTTCATGACCTATAGAAAGTACTATATTAAGCTTTTTTGCGGTTTAGTTATAAACAGCTTTAACTAAGGACTTTATTGACGATTGAAACAAATACGTAATACTTAATTATTTGTGATAGCTTGGAATGTTCATTGGCCATAAAAAGGCTACATATGTTTTCAAAATGTTGATTTAAGGCATGATAACCGTAAATCGATACATTATATTCGTAATTGTTAATGTGAAAAAGTTTGGTTTTTCAAAGTGTATGTTATTCTGTTTAGGATTAATACTGACCACATTTTGATATAGTGCCTTTATTGATGATTAGTTAATGCATCTCATTTCATTCCAAATTAAAAAAGGAATTCTTGTAAATAAGATTTGTATCTATTCGTGTTTAATACATAAAACACAAAAAAATTCATATTATTACTAAGTATTCGGAGGATCGTTTCCCCATCATATGCTTACTCCAAGATATTTAGACGACATCTTAACTTCTTAAGAACATATTATGAGAAATTCTTATACATAATATGCCATAAATTTATTATTTTCTCACGCCTTCAATCCTTCAAAATGTGTTTGTAGACGCGTTTCGGCTAAAGGCCACTTCAGCACATGGTTCACTACATTCCTAACTGATTCTACTGAGTGAACCATATGTTGAGATACTGAAGATGCCTTGTGCCAAAACGTGACTAACAAAAAATTTTGAAGACGGAAGTAAAACAAGAGATTTATACGAAATAAAATCCGTAGCTACAAATCATACGTCATAAATATATCATAATATATTCGAAACAGTCAGAGTGAGACCAGCAGGAGTGTACTGACCTGCGAGGGGACGTTGCCTCTTGCGTAACTGACCAGCTGTGATTGCGGTGGTTAACTCATAGAGTCACTTGTCTTGAGCCTCTGTCTAGGCCTGATTGGACGAGATCTAACAGCAAGCAGACCCGCTTGGCAATCCTTCGACTTGAATGAGTTGGAAAAATCTGCTTTACACTGAATGCCTAGTGATTTAGATATTCGTCTTATTTTCAGGATATATTGCTGAAGTCAGTCGGTAGGCTGTTTTTTTTGGTCATTTTAATTAGAAGGGTATCCGGATCTCCCTAATTTGTATAAACTCAATATTATAGTAGCATAATAAACATAACACAATGAACGATGTATCAAAAGACAGGTAAATTCACCGTTTTTAGTAAAAGTCAAATCGTTTATGTACTAGTTTTGGACATAAATCGCAAACATAAAACGAAAGAAAACCAAATTTTTCCAACCATCAGTGGTGAAATAATAACACGATTTTTATGAGATATTTGTATTTTTAACAAATCTCAGTGGTTTTACTTCAATTAGACACATTATGTCTATAGAATTACTATACTACGATTTAGAGCGTATGAATATATAGGAGATCTTTTTTGGATACCTTGTATTTTAAGGATGGCTTCACTCCCCTCTCCCAACACTACATCTAACAATGTTTTTTGTTTATAATATAAAAATCGATAAACCGGTTTAATATAAATGAAATATGAATACAAGTGTATATACTGTATTATTCAAAGACAGAAGAAACTTAGTCATTATTACCTTGATTCGATTTCGTAAAGGAAACTTTTCAAATATATAATTTAAAATTAAATTTTGTCTTTATGTTGTTTATTTCCTCTCTGACGAAAATATACGCTGTTAAACAAAAATTGCGTATATAAACTTTGTTTATTAAAAGTTACTGTAAATGCTAGTGTCAATAGGTTATAGTGATATATATGAACCAAAAATATCTGCACTTTACTAACGATCTCCCAAGCTGACGAAAGCGTCTTTCCCTTGTAACGCTGACTAGGCGCTATTGGTTATTGATTTAATGTTCCTCAGCCAGTCTAGGGCCGTGTCTTTGGCTTAATTATTACAAGCAGCTCCTTACGTAGTCTATTAATCAAATCAGTATCATTTATAGCAATTGAGAAAGATTTTCTTAATGAAAAACAAAATCTTACGAAAGAAGGTTACGAAAGGCTATAAACGGTTTAAAAAATCCGTATTGAAAGCAGAAATAAGCCTTAACATGTATATACGTAACGACAAATAATTAATTTTGAGTTATAGTCCAACTGATCTTTAGCAAAGGTTAATCTATTTTTGCAAACAGGTTTTTTGCAGGAATGTCAGTTGATCTTTGGAACACGTAGTTTGATGAAAATAAATGATATTCATGTCGTTGTACCCGTTCTTTGCGCACGGATAATAAGGTGTTAAGGGTGTTTGGTCAAGAATTACTTTATAAACATTTCGTACTGTATTAGTTTGTTATGTGGAGACAAAGTGGAATTTTTTTAATTTTTTCATGTAAATTGCCAGAGCTACATACAGAGGTCTTAAGTGCTAAAAAAAGGCAAACAAATCTCAATATTGGCACGACTCTGCTAGAAACCAAGCTTCATGTAAACGAACTTCTATATTTTAGGAAGTTTTACGATTCATTCCTGTCTAGAATTCAACACAAAAACATACAACTGTATTTGTTATGTATTTAAAAATAATTTGTTTCTGCTAAATTTGAAATGTTACAGCTTCACAAGCTATGTTAATTTTTATGCAAATCAATATCATGGAATGTCTTTCCTTATGGAGTTGTACCGATAAATTGCACTTTGCGCCTGTATAATTTGGTTAGGCAATCCACATTACGCAGATTGATGCTACCAACATATTCCTTCCACACCACTTATAAAAAATTCCTTATTATAGGCCAAACACCTTAAAATGCGACACTCAGAATATTGTTTCTAATTTGTTTTACGAGTACCGTTACTTAAAAAAATACATGTTTTAATATCGGCCTGAAATATATTTCCCGTAAAACGTAAAAAAAGAAAAAGTGTAGTAAGAATTTATGTATACAGTATGTATTAAATCAAATTTTAACAGGTTTATAAGTTTATTTAATTTTTTATTTAAATCCAGTTTTTTGTCCTATTTTTAGCCCAATGTGTAGCGGAAAAGTTGTTTACATGTGACAATTAGTAAACTGTACATATATACTTAAAGTTTTTTTGTAGGGGAAGGTTTGTGAGGAAATTCTGCCACTTTCGAACAAAGATGTTGCACCTGATAATTAGTTTATAAACTTCTTACCGAGTGGGATAAAGCAAGTTAGTTTCGTGTTGCCTGTTGTATGTTTGGTAATAAGTTAAGTCAAGTGAAAATCTTCTGCTCCAAGTCTCAGGTATGCAAATTCTTTTGAGGAAGCTTGGAAGGCAGTAACTTGAATATCATTTTATGGAAAACATTTTAATTTTCTTGTCGTGTGTTGACATTTTATCCTACATAAACTCATGAAGAGGTTTCAGAAATGACAAATAAATAATGGAATACTAATGATGAATAATTAGTTTTTTTTATAAACCAATGATAAAAACAATTAATATGAATTCTAGTAATGATCATTAATAGCACACACCTAGTGTAGCTAAAAAATCACGACTTCTGTTATCAATTATTTTATATCAACGTTGGATTAAAGCTTAACAAATCATGCAACCTGAAGAAACCTTATTCATATAGTTGCTTGTTGTATCTTTCAACAAGCTAATCAATAATTATTTCTTTAAATCTTTCTAGGAATTATAAATAATTATAAATTATTAAGTTATGAGAAAACAATATTTCTAAAGGGACTGAAGCGTCCTCTAAATTCAATAAAGTAGGTTGGCGGTTTGGACTATTCAAATTCACTAGTTATTTGTGGTATTTTTTTTAAGAACCTAGCCTAAATAATGCGCTAGGTTGTCAATATTGGTCAAGAATCACTTTAAAAAGATTTCGTGCTGTTTTAGTTTGTTATGTTGAGACAGTATGATTTTTTTCTTCTTTTCCAAATAACTATTGTAATCAAGTATAAATGGGCTAGGACTTAATTAACATTATTCTTGAATTAAGAATAAAAATACACAATCACATTATTTGCATGTGTTTTAGTAAAAGAATTCAAAGTAATTTAGATCATAATCTTAATTTATGGGATGATAGGAACTATTTGCATATTAAAATGATGATTATATCACTAGGCCCACGTGCATTTAACTTTATTTATCATGTTAAGTGTAAATAAATGTAAAACAAAAGTGCAATATAAAAGCCATAAAGTGTAAGGTTTATATATATATATATATAGATAATATTATAAGTCCATAAAAAATAAAAATGCTTAATGACTTATGTGGCAGGACGTAATATTTTATGTAAGGAAATAATTGAAACAACCCCATAATTACTTCCGCAAACGCAATCAACTGATAAATGTCGGTTTCCTATAACCAATTATTTCAATTTATTGAACATAATCCACTTCCTATCACATCGGTATTGTTAACTCGTTTTGCTTTGCCTCTGGGAGTATTAAAAGTAAATAACTGATTCAAAATTTATTTATTTATCATCCGTAGCTAACCAATTTTCATTTTTATTCCATCAAATAAATATTGTTATCCAAAAAAAGTTATCCCATAATAAATGGACAAAAAATTAAAATGGAATCTAATATATTTTCAATTCCAAGTTATGTGTGTCGCTTTTTATAGAGTGAATAACGAGAAATGAAAAAGCTTCAATTACTGTGGGTTTGAAGAACGTTAATAAATGTTTCAAAGAAAGAAGTGTCCAACAAAATTAAATTCTGTAAGAGTCAATTCGATAAAGGAGAGGCATTTCATTTTCCTCGTTTATTCTTCTGACATGTTATTTATTATTACTTTTGCTTTAATTATCTTAGTTGACTGGAATTCTATTTTGTAATATTTTATGAGATTTAAATATAAATTAATTGTATAATATAAACGTCACTAAAGGTATTTTAGACTGACTTGGTCTATCTATATATATAAAAGCCAAAACCCATTGACTGACTGACTGATCACAGTTTCTCAAAAACTATAAGGCTTAGAGCAATGTAACGTGGCACAAGTATTCTTTACAGGCTCTAGATGCGTATTAAGAAAGGATTTTTCAATATTTTCTCTTAAAAGGTTCGAATATGGTATATTATGAAATTAAAAATTTCGGCCATTTTTTACTTTCATAGCTTATTTTCTCATAAACTATAAGACTTTGGGCCATGAAACTTGACACTAATGTTCTTTATAGGCACTAGATGCGAATAAAGAAAGGTTTTTAAAATATTCTCTCTCAGAAGGCTGAAATAGATTTTATTATAAAATCCAAAATGGCGGCTGTTTTAGTTTTTAAAACTAAGGATGGAAGGCAATATTTTCAGGGGATAGAGAAGGTACGATATCAAATATACTAAGAGAATAAAATGTCAAACTTTATTTCAGCCACCTACTATATTTTTTGCCAAATGACACTTAAGCTACTTGCGTTGTACGTACCGCTCGAAGTACAACATTGTATTCTCTTAAAATGGTTTATCCGTCTAATAAATAAGTAAGACCTTTCTCAAACTAAAATATTAAAACTCATTATGGAAATTTCATTTTGAGTACATGCATATCCATCTAGAAACGGAGTTTTAAAATTAAAATTAATTAGGTGAAGATTTTAATTTAAAAAATATACCATTACAACCATAATTTTGCCTTATCGATAGGTTAGAGACCTGATCTTCAAAGTGATTGAGAAAGGTTTGGGAAATATGTTTTTGGCCAAGGCCCTTAGGCCTACCGTCTACTTTTTCTTAAAGTTTTCGGTATATTTAAAAAAACGTACTGAATTCATTTTGATGTTAAGTCGAAAAGCCGTCCTTAGCGTTTTGATAATCTTGGAGGATGTACTCATTTTCGGCCGCCATCTTGGATCCGCCATATTAGATCCAAAATAAATTGTTCAAATAAAAAGTGGTGTTGTGACCCATCATTTCAAGCTAGATTTTTTCACTGATTACAATGCCGTAATAAAGTTTTTAATATTTTGGTTTGTTCTCAAGATATGAGTACTTTTAATTTATTAATTTTCAATCAATTTAAACATGAAAATTGATAAAATAGGCCAATCACCACAAAATAATGCTAGATAGTGATGAATAACCACCATCAGTCATTGTTGTGCTATTTCGACTTATCATTCACAATGTAAATCTTTTGGCCGCCATTTTGAAATGAGATAAGTAATATCAAATAAGAAGATGGTATTGTGACCCATCATTTCAAGCTAGCTTTTTACGCTGAATTCAATGCCGCAACCCGTTTTTAATTGTCGTTTTTAGGTTTCAAAATATTGACAAATTTCTAATAAAAATCGCAAAAAATATGAATTTTTCAAACAATAAATTTTATAGCTAAAAACGGGTTGCGGAATTGAATTCGGCGTAAAAAGTTAGTTTGAAATGATGTGCCTTAATACCATCTCCAAAATTGAAATAACTTACTTCATTTCAAAATGGCGGATCCAAGATGGCGGCCAAAAGATTTACATTGGTGAAAGTTAAGTGGAAATAACTCAACAATGACTGATGGTGGTTTTTCATCACTATCTAGCATTATTTTGTGGTTTTGGGCCTATTTTATCAATTTGTAATGTTGAAATTGATTGAAAATAAATAAATTAAAAGTATTCATATCTTGAAAAGAAAAGTAAAAAAGTAAGGGGAGGACAATTAAAACTCACCCTGTATATATACCTTCGTGTACTCAAGTTCATCAAAAATTAAACCAATCGTATTGATAAACATTATAATTATACACATTAATACAAAATACAATTTTCTTGCAGCCTACATGTAAATTATTTTATATACGCGTGGTATAAAGCTATTAGCTCTTTATTTAGAGAAGTAAAGCCTCTTACCCCACTACTTATTATTCTCATAAAATAAATGCAATATGTGAAGTAAAAACTGACAATTAAAACAATGCAAAACAACTCTTTTATCAGGCATTTTAAACGAAAACTTAAGTAGGAGATTAAAAGCCCTGATTCTAATTAAAGGTTCTACTTACACCTCGTAAATGCCTTCACTTTTGATTTAATTTGTTTCTAGTGCTTGTTTAGTACGACGTACTCAAGAAAAAGTCATTATTTTGTTTTAATTAATTTGTTTCAGAATACTGTTTTATACAATTTCGGGTTCTAATTAATGTTAATTTGATTAAATGTAGTTTGAAAACAGAGAGATAGAGTCATAAAAGTTTTTTTTTGTAATTTTTGATAAATAAATGACAATTGCAATCGAGTATAAATGGGCTAAGAATTTATCATTATTCTAGAGTTACGAACTGCAAGTCATATTGGAAAATAATTCATTTCCGTAATCAATTGTGAAATTCACAAAAAAACATAAAATTTTAATTTACATTTTGATAATTTTCCTTATTAATTTGTAAGTTGTTCACTTGCGTAGCTCTTATTCACATCATGAAAATGTTGTCAATTTTTTCACAGACCTTAGCTTTTTCTTACCAAAATAATATCCGATTAAATATTCAACTCATTGAATAGCCGATAATAATGATGACCACTAACATAGTTAACTAGTTAATGGCGTTTGACGATGATAAATATTTCACTGATCATTGACTTGATAAAGTTTATGAATTATTTCTGTTACCCACAGTGTTGGAAATACTTAATGGTTAAAGTGAATATTAGTTTTAGGTCAAATACACAGTGACCCCCAAGGTCAGGACCACCAACACTCCTGGCACCTCCGCATTACTAGAGGAGTCCTTTAAATCTTGTGAACTTACATTAATATCATATTTAAACCGAAAATGAAAACTTGATCAAATCTTGAAATGTTGAAACTTGAACACTTCTGTTGATCCTTCTCTACAAGGATGAAATTTCACCTACCTTTAACGATGAATCTTCCATTTTTATATGTTTTTTCCTCGATCCTACACACCGGTTTTTATTATTATAATGACTCTTTTTTAACCAAAAATGTTTGATGATAAAGTAGTCATTATAAAGCCAAAAAATATCTTGATAAATGCATTCATGTAGATTTAAGACATTTTTTTTTTTAAGTTTTGTAGGTAGTATTTGAGGTTAGATAGTAACTCTACACTAAATTTATTTATTATATCAGTAATAGATTTATGTAAAATCTACCGATATATGATCTAAAAATTATTTTTTTGGCAATAAAACTATCTTAACAAAAATTAGTCATTGTTAAGCCAAAATTATGGCAACTTACAACTTATGGCAATTTACAACTTTTTTATTTAGTCGGATTATTAGAGGCTGGCGAGTAACTCTCTACTCAGTTTCTTTAATAAATAAATGTAAAACTAAAAAACTTTTAAATATTTGTACTTAAGAATGCAATTACTAATATGACGAAAAAACTTCACATGTCTGCTTTACATCGGCATCAGTAAGTTGGACATTGCAATAGGTGAAATCTTTATATTTTCAATAGGTTATAAATTAATTTTCTTTTATCTTATTATGGCATAAATAATTTATATCAATAAATAATCGTCTCTTTAAAAAATCCAAATTATCTTAAGCTATTTGAAATATTCAACGACTATAAAAATTCGGTGTTATTAGTACTGCAGATATCGTTTTGAAACAGATTTATCATGTTCCTCATGTGGGAAAGATAATCACTTGATAAACAGTTTATAAACAGGTTATCGCGTGGAAACCCAAATTAGTTCCACGTTGAGCAGGGAGTGCGGTAGATCAAGTGGAAGTTTATTGCTTTCAATCTCTTTTAACTTCAAGCAAACAGTGGCATAGCACTTTTTATAACTTGGAACTATAATTAAATTTAATAATTGGAATTATTTATGCAGAAGAGCATTGGATTTTGTGGTTTCAACTTTAATTTCTCTTGATTGAATTTTATAGGATACCGTGTATAACAGTTTTCACCAAAAATTTAAATCCGCTTTAACCGAACTTTTCTAAAAAAGTTTATTGCCAAAGTTAAACATCAGTCTTAAAAATCATTTTAATGCTAAGCAGTTTTTTACTAACCAGTTGAATATTAAGTGAAAATTTATATTTTCAGTTTCTTGCGATGCAGTTATTTTTTTAATATTTCAGTTTTCCACATTTTTTATGGCAATTTGCAATTTTACCATATGAAAATACAAATTTATTATTACGAACAAATCCTAATTTAAATTATCTATTCCTACATAAGTACACAAAGCTTATTAAATCAGATTGTGGGTTTTCTGTTATCAAAAGTAAAAGAGAAAACAAACAAAGCAAACATTATTTAAAAAGATGAGTGCTCTGGCAAAGATTCAGTTCACTGAACACTCAGCGTTTTTCAGTAACCTTAATATTTACTTTACCAAAAACATTTGATTATTTAACCATGTTTTCTACTTGCTTTTCTAAAACAGTGTTGAGATAAAAGTAAGTTTATTGCATATTTCCAATTTTATAGTATCCAATTGAACCACTAGTTAGACAAATTTGTAAAGTAGTGTTTTTAATGTTTAAATGTGATAGGGAGTGTGATTGTGTAAGAATGTACAATCGTATATTTTTTCAATACAAATTGACGTGGCCCTACAGCCAAGAAAATAAGATGACTTAACCTAATGTAAAGGATTTCATTTAGGTGCTGAAGATGTCCTAGTGCCGAGACATGTTTACCATAAAAAAATCAAGATTGCGAAGACATAAGTGAACAAAATAATCAGCTAGGTACCTTAGCTTACTTATTGGTATACCTGCCATAGTATAACCTTACTCACTGGTAACTTCAAGACAACCTGTCAGCTAGGTACCTTAGCTTACTTATTGGTATACCTGCCATAGTATAACCTTACTCACTGGTAACTTCAAGACAACCTGTTTTTACTAATCAGAGATGGCAAATGTCCACAAAAATCCAAATTAATACTAAAAGTTACTTAAATTTAGAATTTTAGTAATGTTTACGTGGCTGAGGAATATCACTCTAAAATATATTAAATTACAACTTTAGAAGCGTTGAACAATACGTATTAATATATTAGCTTATAAACATGTGCAGATAGAAAAGTCAAATTAGTTCCACTTTAAATGAAGGGCTTATTCAGTAGCGAACTGGAGGGAGGTTATCGCTCTCAATCCGTCTCTTGTAGTTCTGTATATCGAGTATCACAATCCTTTTGAAGTCATAACCGTTTCAAAAGTATATCATTATTACCTTAAAGCGATATTCTTGTTACTTCTGTTTTATACAGTTACAAAAACGTCCCTTGGATCTAGGGATAAAACACTTCATGATAAAATAATGCAAATACTAATAATTTAATAAGATATGACAATTACTTGAATTGACATACTGACTCAACTTACCATCTGCTATCGTGTTTTTAAAATACTTGATATAGGTGTCTCGGTATTCAGCCAAATATTTATCATTACTGATTTTTGCTAGTAAAAAGTATTGGTAAACCACAGAGAACAAATGGTTTAGCTAATTCTGGGCTGTCCTTGTAATTGCATGGTATCATATTTATGTAGCAAAATATAATTTCACCAATGTTTCAGCTGTCAGTGTTTTAAAAAAACTGTACGGTAATTAATTTAAAGCGCGGTTTTCTTGCCCATGAAATTAATTAATTTATAAAAGTAAAAACAAATGCAACCCTTAAATAAATTAACTTAATTAAGACGATTAATTTTTTTAACGGTTTACTCCATGCAATTATTTAGGCGGTTGCATTTTTATTTTTAAAATGTTCCCTACGTCAATGCATTTATTTATCAGTTTAAAAACCCTGGCAATAATTTAAGGAAGAAATATAATTGCGACTTGAACAATTGTTATAATGGACTGTTAAAAATATTCAAAGTGTGCACTTTCTCCTATATTGTTTTCTTATAATTTTCAATAAATAATGTTGTTTCAGTAAAATATTTAAAAAATCCAACTCCTAATGTTTTCCATAAAAAAATCTTGCTTTAATTTACTGGGAGATGAAAGAAGATACATAAACAGAGAAATGTTATGTAAAAGGAAGAGCGCTAACGAAATATACAGTTCACTGAGCACTCGGCGTCATCCCGTTTTTCATATTTATTTACTTTACTTATCAATTACGATTGAGCTAGTATCTGATGTTATGCGTGTTTTTGCGCTTAGAGCACCATTTCTTTCTTCTTTTTAAATTTATATAATATGTCTACATCGGAATAAATTATATCCATAATTTTAAATCATCAAAAATCATAGACAAGAATTTTGATTTTAAAAACGGCAAAAATTCAATAAATAAATCTACGTTTGGTGTAAACATTTATCATTTATTAGGATTGTTTTAAGTCTGTTGTATACAGGGTGTTGATAAAAAACCCTTACAAACTTCGGGATATGGCTACTTACATCAAAACAAAGAAAAAAGCTCCGTAAACATGGGTCCTAAAATGCTCGGTTATCCGTCTGTCGGACTGTTTGTGTTTTTAACATGATTTTGCATAACTTTGGAACTACTGAGGATATCAAACTTGGTACATATATGCTGACTATTAGGACCTATTTTGGTGCGGAGTATCAAGTTTCTATTTTGTACTGTTTCGAAATGGCGACCTTTTTTATATTTTAAAACTTAATATCTTAAAAAGCTTATGTTTTACATAAATTTTACAAGGCACAAAAAAGTTGCGCAATTTCATTTCCTACAAAATCATATTAATATTATTAGGATCGAACAACAATTCATGGTGTTATTGCTATTTCTTCAACAGAATACATGCTTGTTTATACTAGTTATAGCAAATTTTCATGAATTCGGATGGAAAAATTGCAATAACTCCGTTAATTGTAGTTCGATCTTAATAATCTTTACATGGTTTTGTAGGAAATTAAATTTTGCAACTTTTTGTGCTTTGTAAGATTTTTTAAAATTTAAGGTTTTTAAGATATTAAGTTTTAAAATATAAAAATTGTCTCCATTTTGAAATGGTACAAAGTAGAAACTTGATACTCCGCACCAAAATAGGTCATAATAGTCAGTATATACGTACCAGGTTTGAAGTTGATATCTTCAGTAGTTCCAAAGTTATGCAAAATCATGTTAAAACACATACAGACCGACAGACGGATAACCGAGCATTTTAGGGCCCATGTTTACAGGAGCTTTTTTCTTAGTTTTGATGTAAATAACCATATCCCGAAGTCCTGAAGGGTTTTTTATCAACACCCTGTATAAGTGAAAAGTATGTTTACTGTCGAATATTTAAACGATTTAATTTTAATTCCAGAATTACCATTTCACTATATCGTCAAAACAGGATAAAACCAAGCAGAAGATGTAAATATGCGATACTGGAAACCGCATTTGTAGTTATTTACACGATAATTCAAGGCCCTACTTTTAATTAAAGCTTGTTCTTTCATCTGAGAATTTCCACTTAACTTTGATTGGATTTAGATTTGTGCTTTGTAAAACGGATTTTAATAAAGGTAATACTTTTTACCGTAAGTATTTACACGGTAAAAAATTATTATTTACTAAAAAAATTACTTTATTTTAGTAATTAAAATGTTAACTGAAAACGTAAGAATTGTTTTTTAAGTAGATAAAATGTTAAATTTATAGAAACTTAATTTCTCCCCTAATAACAATATTAATAAATGAAAAACTCTGGATTTTTAAAACCAAAACTTTTTAATGGAATGTTGGTACATTTTATACTATTTTGCTGCCATTTTATTTAGTTGGGGAAGCTATACACGTTTCCCGTAATGTTTGTCATATTTCATTTTCTATTAATAAAAAGAAATCTTTGGTTGGTAAATAACCTTCACCTATCGCTTTTTCCACTTTTTATATAATTATCATTCAATAAAGTTCATTCTCTATCTTGCTAAATACAAATTCACTGCAATCTTTTCTTATTTTATGTTAAAAGCTACGAAAACAGATTGAACTCTATATTTGTTTGAACTTATAAACCAATTATGATTCGGTTTAAAGCAATTGATGGAAGCCTTAAACATAATTTTATAAAAATGTTTAATCATTTCTTTACCAGTGTATTTTGAGATGAATATAAATAATGAAGAGAATCGAGAGCAGGATTTCAATTTAAAATTTTGGTATTGACGATAACTAGCTAATTAATTTACCAGAATAATTGATGAAGCCATTGGTTTTCACAATGGTTGACGTGTCCAGGACCAGTGCAAAATTACCAATAGGATGTGAACTTTTCTCTTGATCAATCTAGCAGCATTTGAACCCTACATTTAAACTTGAAATTAAAATTATTTTGATATAAATGTAATTATACGACTTTAATGTAATATCTGTAATTACAAACAAACTACATTTTAATCTAAAAATTAATTTAATATTTAACCTTTCAGACAACCTACATAATACCTGAATCAGAAATACCCACACACATTTCCGTTTATTAGTTGTGAAAGGTCAGTGACACTAGCGCCGCCCCACAGAGCGGTGATGTTGAGAACTAATGATGCTTCCCCAGTCGCCCCATTTAACATGACTTCCACATGGATGAATCGCGCCGCAGCGCAGCAAAAACTGCTAATCACCGAGCGCGAGCGTGTGGATCGATTTTATATTAGTTCTAACTCTATTAAACTTCACTCGTTTAGTTAAAATTACACAATCCATCAAAATATATTCAGAACCTTCGTTCTAAGGTAAAACTTCGATGATTAGTATTTTAAATGTAATCTACAAAGCGTATGTATATAGGCCTAGATTAAGTCAAACGTAAAAACAGTATCGTCTTACGGAGAAAATATATTTATTTTCTAGATGACACAAACTTTTGAGATGTTTGCTAATCCAGGGATCGTTCTTGTATCAATATTTAAACTTATGATTGAAGCAGAATGTTTAGGGAATCTGAGTTCAACTCTAATACCATTCTAAGATGTCATTCCAATATTACGGAAAATTAAATTATAGCCCGACTTTTTCAAAGTAATCGATGAACATCCCTAACAAACAATTAGGTATAAAGGTTTTATTATATCACTGGGGAATATACTTAGATATTTACGTCGTGTAGGTTTTTTTAAACGCAACCGTAAAAAAGTTAAAGAAATAGTTTTGTACCTGTTGAGTGTATTCTACATATAACTTTCATTATCACCGAGACTATTACTGTTAATGTTGAGTTTGAGTTTAATACTCATGTTTTACGTCTTTAGAGGAAAATTATTTAGGCACAAAAGTTACCCCTTTTTCTTCCTTTTTAGGGATTTCCTTGGCCCAAAAGTTGCAGCTGAAGCCAGAGGACGCTCAGAAGGGACCAGTTACCAAATCACAGAACGACTCATTTGTAGTGACTTGTGTCAACTCCAACTCGTCCAACAAGGTGGAGTGGACAGGACCTCGTGGCAAGCTGCCTATGGGGAGCGGGAGGTAAGACATATTTAGTAAATTATTTATTTTTCATAAGAAATCTAGAAAGTGAGAAACTTTAAATTCAATTTTATACCCGAGCGACATGTTTCGGCTTTTGGGCCATTAATAAGAGGAGGTAATACACGTAATCTGATGTCACCCTCGCGAAAGAGCTACGTACTCGACTTACTCTACAATTATGATAAAAGTAAGAGGTTTGTCAGTAAACATTCAGGTTTTACAAAATTTATGGTTTTAATTAGCATATAAAGTACTCTTACCTATTCTATTGTCTAAAATATAACTTCAGAGGATGATAGTTGTTTATTTATATAAGTGTCCACACACTGACACATTTAGTTATTCATAAGTAATTTAACACACTTTAGTTCTCATAAGTAATTTAACCTGCTACAAGGATTCGAGTAATTCTCCATTGATTTTAGTCGTATAACTAACAAACTTCTCATGTATGTTTTAAGTTAGTTCTCATTGTTTTCTCTTTTTGCGAACAAGAGGTTGAACGAGAAAAATAACGGTTTCGCCCGGGAATAAATTATACCTTCGTGATTCCGTGACCACCATTTCATTTTTTTATCGCAAAGGTAGATTTTACGACGATAAAAAGGAATCAACAAACAATTTCCGTAGTTTTATATAAGGCAATTTAACTAACTTTATTGTGTAGAATAAATACTACATAATATATTTCATTTCGATGATGAAGGGTTTCATTTCAATTACAAAGTATATGAATAATTATTTAAAGAGCATCGAGAGTTTGGTATATCATAATCATAGTTAATGATAGAACAGATTACACCCAGTTATTATCAATAATGTTTAGTAACGCTATATGTATATCAGAGATTATCATAAAATAGTATCATTATAGCACAAAGTGACATTATACCCGTCAATACCATATGAATAATATGTATCATCAGTGTTACATACCTACGCTCATAAATGGATCCATTATTGTTGATCTTTTAACTAGACTATAATATAAATATTCAATTTTTTTAATAATTACTAAAAACATAAAATATAGACTTCTAACTTTTTATAACTGAATTCATCGATACTAACAATATTTCATTAATATTACTGTACTGTAGTCGTTAAGCTTCATAAAAATAATTTGAAAATTGTTGCCGAGATAATGTAGTACATATACACGCTAACATAGTAAATGTGACTTATAACTTTAAAATACGATAATTAATTCAAATATATGCACATTTTACTTATTTTTATGCTCACCATTGATCTTGGAAATCTTAAGAAATACGAGGAAGGTTGAACTGGTAAAGTAGTATGATAGTGGATTATCGTGTATTGGATTAATCACGAGAACATTAAAATTGAGATTTGTAAAGAATTTGTTTGAAAGATACATTTTACAAGTATATTAAATCATTTATTCAATATAAAATTTAAGAATCAGATTTTTCCATAAAAAAGGCTTCGCGTAGACAATCAGCTGTTTTCAGTCAACATGTGTTTAATATAAATAAGTTCTTTCCAATTTTTATTACTATTATACATAGATTTTAATTATTTTATATCATCAGAACATTGCTTTTTTAATCTTTCTCGTATTTCTTGTGCTTTATAAAATCCCGATGGCCCGGTGTGCATAAAAAGCCACACATTGAACAGTCTAAGTCAACTTCAAATGCTTGATTAAAAAAAAACCGAATATTTATCCAAATGCCCCCCGATCCAACATACATTTTACCTGCTTATAGGACGGGTCTTTGTTGGTGATGTTATTATAATGTCACCCTAAGTGTTGACGGCTATAAAACAAAATTTCTACAATATTAATAAAAAAATAATTTATATAAAACTTTTATAGTGCAACTCAATATCAAAGCATAACAATTATAAATTTATAATGTATTAAACAGTATAATCAGTTTTAATCATTATAAAAGAAAATCATTATAATGAAAAGAAACCACCAAGAGTTTCTTTCTCACCATCTGACAGAATTGTTTTAGTTGAAATCCCTTAGCCTAGTTCTGTCCTTTGAATGCTCGGCAGCAGGGCGCGGCGCCTTACTGTCGCGCCAAGGATGTTTGTGTTGTGGAGAACCCATTATGTCCTCAGAATTCCGCAATGTGGAGAAGGCATTTTTATCGTCCACTGCAAAATACAGGATTTAATATCCGCTGTAAAATATTGCTCAAGAAATATTTAGACTCATGTAAGTAATTATGTTATTAAAATGATTAAATAGTAATGAAAAGTGAAAGTTAAAGTAGAATACCTGAGGTATTAAGAATGTATCAGTTTCGTTTCCATGGAGCGCTTCCTATATCAATGATATAAAATTATGTTATGTAATATACATACATCAATACATACCCGAATACAATACTTAGGGATGTGTATTCACCTTGAAAACAGGGAAATACACATTCCCTAGTGGATTATGGACGATTTTTTGGTAGTTTTTAAAGGTTTTTTTCTTATTTATTTCTTTCTTCCCTTTTTTGTATTTCTTTTCCTTTTTTGAACATACCATTAAATCATAAATGGCTTTAATAAATCACAACTTTTAAAAAGCACTTGTTTGGACTAATCATAATATAATTTTTTACACAAGAAAAATCCGGCTATTTTCTCATGTTTGTGATTATTATTTTAGAAATCATTATACATTCGTGCAAATTAAAACGTGGCCTTGAATTAGTTTTTAATCTCAAACTTATTATTTGAAACTTCAACACTGTTATTGTAATCCGTCCACGTTGAAACTGCCGCACTTGAACGTGAACCTAGGTCTTCGTTGTTTGCCATCTTCAACATTACCTTACCACTATTGTCCGAAAAACAATTTTTTTGTGAAATCATCATCTTTCAAAAATATTGAAAAATTTAAAAAAAGTTACAGTATATTCATGTTTTCTTTTTATTGTACAAATGGAGTAGTATTTATAAGCTTCATTTGTACAAACCATACAAGGGGAATGGGAAATTAGTAGTACAGTGATTTACAAATAGTTTTTAACATTTTCCTGGAAGGTTCCTAATTAATAATGAGGAGATAGGTCAAATAGGTCGCACGAAGCTAGTTAGGAGATACGAGAAGTAATAGTAATTGTATTAACAACACGAACCTGTTATATATCAGGGGTAAAGAAGCTGTTGCTCGTTGGTGCACGAGTCACGAAACCGGGCTACATCTTAACAATAGAACCGGCTGAAATATCACTCGCTTACCTCATGTAATAACAATAACAAAACCTCGTTCTTCGTGGAGGCCTGAGATTTTACGAAAATAATGTCTTATATACTATAACTCTATATTGTTGGATATATATAGCCTCAAGGTGTGATTTGATTTTTATAAAGTTTCTTTCTGGATAGTTACTGATTGGTTAAATGAATATCAATTAAGGTTGCATTATTTATTTTGGTTGTTATATAGTTTATAAGCTTAGGAAAGTTAAAGTCACTAAAGTAATCGACTGTATCTTTTAATTTTTACTGAATAAGAATCATTTATTGAGATATTCAAGTTATAAGATTGATATTACTTTAGTTATTATTTGGTAAAATGTTTAAACTAAACTGGAATAATGGAAGATAATTTATACAGATTTTCAATTTTTTTTGTGTCACAGATTTTTTAAGTAACCCTATATTACTTTATAAAACAAATATATTAACGAATTATGATTATAATTGCAGTAAAAAAACTACAAGATTGGTACGTAATTTCTATATTGATATGTTAAATAATAAATTAAACTAAACATTCCAGCCGTCTTTACGGTATACAAATTCATCTTACTATTTTCAGGATTCATTTTATTCTACTCGATGCCCTCGATAACATATTAATACATATACATATTAATATATATTTTTAATTCTACTCGATGCTAGCTATATTAATATTCACTTACCCTTGTGGCCCAGGGTGCACGTGGAGGAAAGACCCTACGGAGTCTCTCTAATATTCGACCGCATCGAGGTGTCTGACAAGGGACTCTACGTTTGCAAAGCGAATAATGACCAAGTCAACTTCACTCTGACTGTTATTAGTAAGTATTCCGGCACAATCTTGCACCATTAATTTCAAAATATAAATTCTAAAATGCATTATTTATCACTCATTGTTTTTATAAAAAACAAGCTCCTTGTTTAATCGACATATCAAAGTCTACAACATTCTTATAGTCATATGTTGATAGTTTTAATTCCTGTTTAAAATACTAAGGGAGTTGCATGGATGGGACTTATCACTTTTAAATGACTTTTTTAAGAGATCACTATTTGAATAATTAATTCTTTGTAATCAGAATCAAATTCCCATCAGAACTACTTTTCAACATTTTATTATAAGTTAATACTGATTTTTGAAGGTATTCGCGAACATTAATTTATGTGATACTAGAAATTGTAATGGGAACTAGGAACTTATCATCACACAATTAATTACATTTTCCCTACTATAAAAATTCTTCCAAAATTCCGGAAGAAAAAATTTAAATTTCCAAATTAAACTTTTGCTAAGACTTATGAATGTGTAGTTATTTTCTGAAGGAATGCTGTATCAAAATTCTTTTCTGAAAGACAAAAATCAGATAATTACATTTGAATTTTATAGAAACGGTTAGTTGTATTTGAAAAACAATATGGCGAATCTTCAAAGACTCTCAATGATTACAAATCGTTGTAAAGCAACATTTATAATAAAAAAACGAGATATACCTAAAAGTTTACGAAACATATCCTTGTTTTATGGCTTTTTATACCTTCTTGTATACTTTCAGAGGTGCCTCAGTTGAAAAATAGCCCATTAGAACAGCATGTGAGGGAGTTCCAGACCAAAGTCATCAAGTGTGAGGTGGACGGGGAGCCCAAGCCTGTGATTACATGGCAGAAGAACGGTGTCTCCGTTGAAGGTAACTAAAATCTGTGCTTATTTTGCTTACACCAAGTAAAATAAAATCTAAGAATAAATGCCAAAAAGTAAATTGTTATCAACGATTTAAAATTATGTCATGAAAATATGGGAAGAAGGAATTTATGTTATTGTGTTGGTTCTGGTAACTTTAACCAAACACATACCAAACGTTTGATAAAATTTAGTCCCGGCGATAAAAATTATGAAATTTCCATTAGGCTCAGAGAGTTTAAGGAATTTGGTATGAATTAATCTGGTGTTTGTTATAAGGAAGGTTTTTGTTAAGTTACTGAGTCAAGTCTGATTATTTAGTGTTTTATTTTATTGTTCCTGGCGCCTAAATGTGCCATTTCAGGGGTTTTAAGTTGGTTTGTGGAACATCGCAGCCCCTAAAAGCCCTCAAAGTTCGGTTTTGGTGCATTTTAATAACATGGGACAAAAAATCTAAATATCGTAAAAAAGACAAACTAGTAGACAACTAACCAACTGTGAAAAGCATACTTTATCAACTGAATATAATCCCAATGTCTGCTCGTATCAGTTAAATCATACATTAATTTGTCCGATGTTTCGTCGTCTCGGCGTTGGGAGTTTTATTTTCTGCATGCACATCTGACTCACCGATACATTTAAGTGGAACTCATACACTTAAGTTATCATTAAATGTTTTCTATCCGAGGGTTTTAAAACACTCTTGTTATATCGCTTGACCACAAATGTGTCATTATTTTTGTATCTCGTAAAGATAACTTGACGCCGCTTAAGTTATCTTTACATCACATTACCATATAAGACGCCAAATTTCTGTAAGGGATTCTTAAGAATAATATGAGTGAAAGATTTGAGTAGGATGATCTTAGTGTGATCTTGTAGTCTTGTAACTGACCAAGGCCAGCATTTTCCTCAGACAGAACTGTTAATTAATAGCACAACAACCAAGAGAAACTAAGGGACATACAGTTTATAACGCAATCCAAAACGCAATTTAACTACAAACTGTCCTAGTCTTCAGGATGGTCTACTAGATGAAGAAGTATCCACCAGTTGGGACTGCGTATATTAATCCACTAGAAAATGACGAATCCATAAGTAATCGCTAATAATTATCTGCAGTTGATTCGTGACGTCACTGTCTAACCTATATTACAAAAAATAACAGTTTTATATACATTTGATTATTACGATGAAATACATTTACATAATCATTACTGTGTGTTTAATGCCCTATCCTCCCATCTTCTCCACGTTAAAATCCGTGTCATGTCCTCCGATTTCTTGAGTGACTATTACACCCACCAGTATCTCTACCAGGGTTGGCGGTTGCGTCTCGTCCGTGGCGGCTCAGCCCATCTTCCCCCACTATCTCTCATCCCTAACCAACCGCTCCTCTTGTGTATGGTGTAATGGTCACTCTGGGGTTCGGAGGAGTTGGCAAGCGGCGGAGATGAGAGGTAACTTTTACTGACTGATTACAACCGTTGGTGTGACTGTTGTAGATATCCCGGATCGCAAGTACGTGCCTGACAGTATGGGGCTGAAGGTTATCAACGCCAGCCGGGCGGACGCGGGCGTGTTCACCTGCAGGGCGTTTGATATCGGCGCCGGCGCGGTCTACACCTGGGACATCCGGCTCAGGGTGCAACGTAGGTCAAATTCTGATTCTTCTCATTCTGATTCTGATTATTCTATTAGACCGTACTCATCTTTATGTGATTTGCAAAAAGGACAGGTTCAAAACGTCCTACATAGCCTAGAAAGAGTTATAGGTCTACTGATTTAAAACTATTCACAGCCATGATTGGTATTTTGATTTTGATAATGGAATCTATTTTGAAGAGATCCAGCTGGAATTCATTATGGCAACATTAATATTTTTGTTAATGAACATGGAATCTTTGAAAGTCTTATTTAAGGTGCTGCTATACATACACGTCACGTCACGTCGCGTCGCGTCGCGTCCATTTTCGATGTGAATGAAACCTGTGTAATCAAATGAAACCGGTTATACATGCTCGTCACGTCACGTCACGGCACGGCCCGACTCGAATGCTCTGAAGAGCATACACGGCCGGATCGGCCGAATTGGGACGCGACGCGACGTGACGTGACGTGACGTGACGTGTATGTATAGCATACACCCACGCCCAATCAGCCATTAGGCTCTTAGAAACTAGAAAATGCGAATCGATGCGAATCGATGCGAATATGTATAGCACTCCCTCCGGTATCGCCGAATTGGTCGTAAGTGGGCGCGACGTCACGTGACGTGACGTGACGTGTATGTTTAGCAGCACCTTGAGGCTAACCCAAAATAAATTTTGATTTGTAACTTACAGATTTTCAAGTCATTGAAAGACAAATGCACATGCTGGAAAGCAAACCTGCCTTAGAAGACTTTTCTGTATTAGATTACATCCTAATAGTGTCTGATCAAAATCTTTTAAAGAAAATTTAAGGCTAATCTCATGGCTTTCAAAGGTGTAATATCTAATGTTCTGCCTCCAGATGCGAAGCAATTAATTGGTTCTACTTTAAAAATCAATTCAATAAACACTGAATATTTTTATTGATAAATTTTTAATCTTTAAAATGTATAACAGTGAAAATTTGAGTTTAAGAAACAAGGAAATTCTTTTAATATGATATCCTTCTCCCTTCCTACATATATTAGCCCTATACACTGCGAATGTGGTTAACTTCTATTTCCCTGACATTAAGCCTTTCTATTTCCCTGCCAAGAAGCCATTTCTATCTATTTATTTGATGTGAAACCTTTTCCTTTCTATTTCCTGACATGAAGTCCTTCCCCATCTATTTTCCTCACACAATGCACTTCCATTTCTATGTCCCTTACATCAAGCCCTTCCCTTCCTACTCCCTGACATGAAGCCTTCCCTTTTTATTCCCCTTACATAAAGCCTTTCCCTTTAATACTCTGACATGAAACCTTTTCCTTTTATATCCCTTTCATGTCCTTTCTTTTTTACTCCCCTTTCATGAAGTCCTCCCCTTTCTATTTTCCTGCGATGAAGCCCTTTCTATCTCCCTTACTTGAAGCCTTTCTCTCTCTGATTCTCTGATTTTAAGCCTTTCCTCTCCCCCAGACAAGCCGGAGTGGAAGGACGGCAGCAACTCGGTCGTGAAGGCGCTGGGCTACCTGACCGGGGAGACTAACCTGACGTGCGCGGCAGTGGCTGAGCCCGAGGCCAACTACACCTGGAGCCGGACCAACCACTCGCTCAAGCACCTGCCTCACAACACCACGGAGATCCGCGAGCCCGGCCGCAGCGTGCTCAAGGTGAACAATAATGACTTTGATTGGCACGATATGTGTTCTATATACTGGATATAAGTAAAGTACTTATTACAACACTACAACACATATAATATATATAAATTTATACTACACTCACATATAAGATAAATAAACATAAAATATTGTGAAGATTGAGAATCTATTTGAAGATTGAGATCTATTTTGATTGGTCACACCAACCGTCTACAGGTGGAATGAGAGTTTTCTTGGTGTTGTGGTGGGCAGATATATCAACTGGAAACATCATGTTTCATTTATTGTCAGTAAGCTCCAATCGGTATGTTTCATGATCACGATACTGGTGCCAATTGTTGATCATGAAACACTAATGACTGCTTACTACGACCAAGTTTTTTCGCACCTGAGGTTTGGTGTGGTATTCTGGGGAGACTCGGTGGATTGGGGTAGAGTTTTTAAAATCCAAAAGGAGATCATTAGAGTTATGTTTCAGCTGGAGAACCGGCAATGTTGTAGATTACACTTCATCATTTATAAAACTCTTCCCCTTGCATCTTTATACATTTTTGAATTAGTCTGTTTCATCAAATCTAATTCAGACCTTTTTTTTCAAAAACTAAATTACACATACATACCAGGTATGTATGTGTATGACATACTTCACTACCCGATTCACCACCTAACCCTCTATGAAAATTGAGCCTATTACTCTGCATTGAAGGTGTTCAATGGGCTCCCTGAACCAATCAAACAAGAGTACGATTTAAAGAGGTTTAGGCACTCCTTAAGGAACCATCTCACGAGTCGGGCGTCATAATCTGTGAAATAGTACCTTTCTTATTACTCTTGACATTAAATTTCTTGTATGTAGAATGTTGCTGCTCAGATTTCTTGTAGATTGTTGGTTTAGTTTGTTTACTTATATAAGTAGGACAATACCATTATTTTGACAAGTAATTTGTTTACCTAGCCTATAGCTCTAAAATGAAAACCAATATGACCCTTGTAAATAAAAAATATATATATTGCGAGGAAATAATAAATTTAATTTTAAGCTGCAACAGACACAAGGGTGGCTGAGAAATTAGCTACATTCCTTTCAACTTTGACCGACTTATCTACTACACAAGTTAACTCGTCAAGAAGTTGCAGTGTTTAGCATATAGTTTAACTTTTCAGCTTTTTCTCATATTGCACTATAAACATGAAATAAACTCATATTAATTGTTATCCTAACCTGTAATTTGTTGTCTTTTTAATTTCAAAAGTCATTGGATTACTACATTGAGCCAGAGAGATCCTAACAAACTTATAAATATGAACAGGAAAAATTCAAAATTACGAAATATGCTGTTAAAATGTCTTTCTTGAAGATAATCTAAAACTCAGTATTCCTCTAAGAAACCATTTTTCTGTAAAATACTGTAAAGACTGAATTTAGTTAATATAAGGAGTTGAAATTTAAAACTCAGTATTCCTCTAAGAAACCATTTTTCTGTAAAAGACTGTAAAGACTGAGTTTAGTTTATATAAGGAATTGAAATTTCTACCATGCATTCAAGGTCAATAAAAATAACTATAATTCAAGACCTTTATTTGTATATAAATGTGCATATTAATATATTTTAATCTAAGGTCAAAAAGAGAGACTAGGTATACATCATTAGTAAGTAACACCTTCTGTTTTGTGGTAGTTTGCTTTCTTTGTTGTGGGGGGATATTGATGTACTACTTGAGTATATAGAATTTCCTCCCTCAGTATAACTACAAACCACCTCCCACGGGAGACAATCCCACACTTTACTCCCTTACCTTTTCATTACAACACACACTATTTCTAGATGTACGTGCGCAACGACTCCTACGGACATTACAAGTGCGAGGCTTTCAACCACCTGGGCCGCATCAGCCGGGTGTACCAGCTGAGCCCCGGGCAGAAGCCGGAGCCGCCCACGGGTCTGCGGCTGGTGGAGGGGGCGACCACGGTCCACACGGCGACGGTCAAGGTGGCCAGCGACCTGCCCGACGACGACCTGCTGGGGTACAGGCTGCAGTTCGTCGTGACCCGGCCCGGCGTCGAGATATCGTGGGAGAAGTATGACTTCCAGGACGTTGCCAAGAGTGAGTTTTTTTTTGAAAGATAAAATGAGAAAAAGGAAACGGTTTCTTTTCTCACTTCTTTTTTGTCTCTTTTGTTTTTTTCTTGGTAGGGAAAGTAGTCAGTTTGGGTTAAATAGTTGGGTTGCATCGTGGGAAAAGTACTACTTCCAGTAAGTTGCCAAGAGTGTGTTTATATTGTAGGGGGAGAAAATAGAGAGTTTGGATCAAATAGGTGGGATGTATCGTGGGAAAAGTAATACTTCCAGGACGTTACCAAGGGTGTGTTTATATTGCAAGGAGAGAAAAGAGAGAGTTTGGATCAAATGGGTGGGATGTATCGTAGGAAAAGTACTACTTCCAGGACGCTGCAAAGAGTGAGTTTATATTGCAAGGGGAGAAAAGAGAGAGTTTGGATCAAATAGGTGGGATGTATCGTGGGAAATTTAATACTTTCCAGGACGTTGCCAAGAGTGAGTTTATATTGTAAGGAGAGAAAAGAGAGAGTTTGGATCAAATAGGTGGGATGTATCTTGGGAAATTTAATACTTCCAGGACGTTGCCAAGAGTGAGTTTATATTGCAAGGAGAGAAAAGAGAGAGTTTGGATCAAATAGGTGGGATGTATCTTGGGAAATTTAATACTTCCAGGACGTTGCCAAGAGTGAGTTTATATTGCAAGGGGAGAAAAGAGAGAGTTTGGATCAAATAGGTGGGATGTATCGTGGGAAATTTAATACTTCCAGGACGTTGCCAAGAGTGAGTTTATATTGCAAGGAGAGAAAAGAGAGAGTTTGGATCAAATAGGTGGAATATATCGTGGGAAAAGTAATACTTTTAGGGCGTTGCAAAAAGTGAGTTTATATTGCAGGGGGAGAAAATAGGGAGTGAAATAGGTGGAATGTAAGGTTGGAGAAATCGTTAGACAGTAGGAATATACTGAGAGTGAGTTTTATTTTACAGAGAAAAGAGGGAGTTTGGATTAAATGAGTGAGCTATAGCAGTGGAGAAATCGTGGGACAATTAAGAAATCCAGGACAATGCTAAGAGAGAGTTTATATTGAAGGGAGGGAAAAGAGAAAGTTTGGTTCAAATAGGTAGGATGTATTGCAGGAAAATTACTAATTCTAGGATGTTGCTAAGAGTGAGTTTATATTAAAGGGAGAGACAAGAGGAAGTTTGGATCAAATAGGTGGGATGCATTGTGGGAAAATTACTAATTCTAGGATGTTGCTACGAGTGAGTTTATATCGCAGGGAAAAAAGAGAAAGTTTGGATTGTCTTTAAGTTAATTAATAGAATACAATGTTTGACATTTGAGACGTGTTTATTGGAAGTTAACACAAAACTGGATGAACTAATAAAACCAATAAAAAGGACAAATCATTTGCAAGGAAAAAACATCAAATCATATACTTTACTGTCATGGTTCAAATAGGTTGAGTATAGGGTTGGAAAAAACGCGAGACAAGCAGGAGTATTGCTGTGAATGAAAAGGGAGAGAAAACAGGGAGTTTATATTAAATGGCTGAGTTATTATAGGAGTGGAGATATCTTGAGGCAAATACGATTTCTATATAAGACTTTTTAACGGTGTTTTTATATTGCAGGGAGAGAAAAATGTATTGGGATTAAATAGGAGGGATACAGCGTTTATTTATCGTGAGATAACTGCGGGCGTTACTAAAAGTGAGTTTATATTTTATAGAGAGAAGAAAAGAAGGATTTTGGATCACATGGGTGGGATGTAGGGATATAAATATCGTGGGACAAGTAAGTAAGACTTCCAGCTAGGACATTCTCAAGAGAATTTTGTATTACAGGATGATAAAAGAGGACGTATGAATGAAATAGGCGGGACGTAGAGGTCGGAATATCGTTTGACAAGTACAGGCGTCCCTAGGAGTAATGATGTATTGAAGGGAGGGAAAGGAGTAAGTTTAGACGAAGTAGGAGTAGATATATCGTGGGGCACGCATTACTTCCAGGACGCTACCAAGAGGGTGTTCGAATTAAACAGGTGGTTATATCATGAGTACGACCTGCAGGGCTTCTATATTGATAAAAGTGAGTTTATATTATACGAAGATATAGAGGGAATTCTTGCCAAAAAAGTGGGATTTTGGAGTAGAGGTATCGTGGGACAAGTAAAACTTCCAAAAAGGACATTTTCAAGGTTGAGTTTAAATTACAGAGAGAGAAAAGAGGAAGTTTACATTAAATATTCACATTGAGAGACTTTTATTCGTCTGAATTATTCGTTCTCTTTAATGTATACTCCTTTCAAAGAGAGTTATCAAAAGTGTTCATTCATGGCTGATGCTTTTGAGGATCAAATTTATTTGAATTTGGTGAAAATACTTTTTCATCATTTGACTCTAAATTTGATTTAATATTTTAAATAATATCGTCTTTTAATTGTCAAAAAAATAAGGTACTTATTATAACAGCAAAACGTTGAGGCTACTTAATGAGTAGAAAGACAATGACGACTAGGTTTATTTTATCAAAGAAAAAGAGGTTGGAGACAGAGTCCCTGGCATAAAGACCTTCAATTTGAGCCTACTGCCACCAGCCTGCGACGTGCGTAGTAACGCCCAAAATTTTGGCACAACAATTTCTCTGTAATTATATAAAGAGATATGATCAATAAAGGCATGCGAAACAAACATTTACATGGCTTTGAAAAAACTATAAAATAACATCTGTGTAGTAGGCAGTAAAATACAAAGTTTTTCCTGATTCCAGTATCGAGTGGCATCATATTTGTTGTTCATTAAGAAATTCACCTTTTGAAATTTATTGTTGTTTATGTGAGTTCAAGTTTTTATTTTGATATATGTGGACATTTGCCATCACTGATTAGTGCAACAGGTTTCATGACGTTTTAGAATCAGGAATATAATCCCGTGTTTAGGTGGAAAGGAACTTAAATCACGGCAAGTTTTATTACTTACAGCCAGGAGAACAAAGACAAAATACCAAGCTTAAATGAATCAAGCAGTCAACCCCTAATCCTGTTTATTACTAATATTGTTTCCGCCTGAAGATGTGATCAGTTTCCGAACCCGGAAACGTCGTGAAAGTCGTTTCACTAGTCAGTGATAGCAAATGTCCGCAAAAATCTGAATCAAAATATAAAGAAATTCTGCACTACCTTAGTTGAATGAACAGTCTAAAATCAAGTTGTACACAAAACAAGTAGCTTTATGTCATAAACTTAGCTTTAAGTATCATGGATGAATTATTGTTGCTTATTGTTATTGCATCATTAATACCATGATGTCATACTGTTGACAATTTCTCATCCCCCACTCTGCTCGCCACAGACGACAAAGGCCACTACGTGCTCGTGGACCTGCTGGAGGACACTGGGTACGCGGTGCGGGCGGCGACCCGCGGCGTGGCGGGCCTCAGCGACTACACCGACCACCACGTCACCCTGAGGACGCTCAAGAACGGGGTGAATACGATACTGATATGATAATCGATTGTATATAATCGATTCTTTGCGACCCGATTGTTTTAAGAATCGATAAGACAATCGTTTGAATGCATTAGTGCATTATTTGCTTCTCTTCTCTCTCCTTTCCGTAGTTCTTTGGAGTTTAGTAAAGAGGTTCATTCGATGGCTTGGTTGACCAGTCAGTGGTTGATAAACGAATAAAATAAAATGATTTTTTTACTGTGAAACTGTAATTTTAATTTCGAAAAGTATTACGTTTATTCGTAAAAAACGCAATTATTAATAATATTTCAAGAATCGGGAGAAGCTTTAATTGGAAATGATTTAAAAGAATCGGTTCTCGACGTGAAGAATCGATTGATTGATTTTATCACCAGAATCGATTATAAATTTCTGTAAAGCGATTCATCAATTTTTTTTACTCGATTATCGCATTACTAGTAGGTGAATGCTTTTGCCACTTTGTTATGAAAACTGTAAAAATGATATTTATTGAGACTACACAAAAGTATTTTAGGGAAATTTTTAGAACTCCTCGAATAATTTAGACTCCTTATCGGAAACTGTAATTTATTGAACCAAAACTAAGAGACCAGATGGCTACCAATGCCTAAATGAAACAAAACGTATTCGTGGTATGGTGCATGCTAAATAATGCAATGAGGCCAAGAAGCAATGATTTTTTAATATAAGTATTTTCGATCCTGAGGAAATCATTTAAGAGATCAACACTCGACGTTTTGCAGTATCCTGGAGCCAGTGTCATAGAACTAATTTTAGTATTTTGGTACTAACTAAATAGAAATAATTTGAAAATAATAATAATGCTATGATCAAATCAAAGAAGTTGTTTAATTTAGCAAATATAATGGCGTTGGGCAGCTATCAAACCACTGGTCCTTTTCATAGTGAATTAATAACAAATATAAGTAATGCATTTCATTTAATCCTTTGACTTATGTTGCTATTATTATAAGTTTTCATTAAATTTGCAATATATAATGAAATAGTTTCTAGTTGTATCCTTCTTTGAAAAAATTTTAAAACGCTACTGGATTAAAATACACTATTTCCAACCTCAAACTTAATGAAAACATATAATGGGAAAGTGTAAAACTCTTTCTGTGTGTTGCAAAAGATTTATGCTTAGATTATTGTTATCTAAAATGGGATCAGGTAGATTATGCCAACATAACCTTTGTTTTGTTCCCGCAGCAAACGAACTCGTCATGGCGGCTACTCTGCCATCCAACCCTACTCTTCCTCGCCGTCTTCTCCTACAAGACCGTCCACTAGTGTCGCCACTGTCTCGGCCACGGAATTGGCATTGCACTTAATTTTGCATTTATATTACGGCAACCAAAGACAAAAATGTAACGCGCGAAATCAGATTCAATGACAATTTTGTAAGCTCTTAGTATAAGTAAGACGTCTAAAACTAATGAAATCAGTTTCTTTCACAATCAAACGTAAATAAAATGACGTATATAATTTATTTTAAAGAAGCTTTTAATCTTAAAAAATGTCATATATATACCATTTTTTTGTAACGAGGATTACAACCTTAATGAGTATTAATAAGACTTATCGGTTATTAAAACTTTTTATTAATGATTAAGTTAAAAAAAAACTTTAAGACCTAATTATAAACCATATTTGCTTTGATTAAATTTAAGAATGAGTTTGCAAGTTGCCACACAATTTTTATAGGTTCCTTTCAAAAAACCTAGAGAAATAGTTTATAATAAAAAAAGTAAAAAAAATACTTATGACGTTGAAAGGGATCTGTAATTTAATTTTAAAGCTTTGTCTTTGTTAATAATATGACGCTGTCAAAAGAAAATGACCTGGCTTGATAAAAATATTAAGGCCAACAACTGTATCATTACAATTTTATGTGTTAGCCATCTTGAAGACGTAGGTTTTTTTAAGAGCTCGGTATGACAAAATATAATAAATGATATACCTTATTACACCGTTGTCTGGCTCAATTAAAGGTGAACATGTGTTGTAACATTAAATAGCGGATTTGTTTATTCGTAACCAGGATTTCCTACTAACATAACATATGATACCTAATGTTATGTAAAAGTATTTGGATATAAGTACGATATGGATGCTAAACCGCTGAAGTATTACGAATCACAAACGCATGGTTATTGTATAGGGAACAAACGCTGTAATATAACATTGAATAGGTGGTTTTTAATGGGCTTGGCTTTTTTTAAATATCTTAAAACACCAAAGAAGATGTGTTAAATACTAATAAAAGTTTAAAATTAAGCTATGTAAAATATGACCGTTTAATTCCTTAACTAATAATAGTAAATATTAACTAATTATGTACATATAAAAATCATATAAAGACTCAATATGGCCTTCGTTGAGTACCAAATATAAAAACAATTATTAAATAATTGTCGCTATTTTTTGTTGAAAGTATCTTCTCAAATATCTACAGAAGCTTTTATATAATTGGTGGTAAAGTATTTAAACAAAATGTTAAACATAAATAAATATATACCCGTTGGAAGTGAGTGTTGCTTTATGTTTGTGTAATATATATGTTTGACGAGGAAATATATATTTTGTAAATATGTAGTATATGTCGAATCATTTATGTAAATATAGAATAACAGTGTAGGTATTAAATAACTGCTAGGAGAATTCACAGTATCCTATTACAGATCCAACTAGCTGGTTTTAAATTACTTAGCTTTGATCCTTCTTTCACGTCTTTGTCTACGTCGCGACGTTGTACTGGTAAATGATCCTATTTAATAAATTGCATTACGTAAAAAACTGAGTAAATATATTTTCTTTACCTAAAAATTAGATTTATATTACAGAACCATGCTTAAACACTTTTAGATTGTGTAATGTCATCTTTTGGTACAGAGTTTAATTCGGTGTGCAAGAATATGTTTCACATTTTTTATTGAAGAGATTTGGTACTGTGTATTTTTCTGTAACCGTAATGGAAAACCAGCTAATCGGGTGTGACTTGTAATAAAATTCACATATACCCATGCTTACTGTTCTATCTATCTGTGATGTTCAATCGTAGAGGTTTATTTCGTTTTTCTATCATAACTATTAATACATATTATACATTCCAGAATCATAGCTTTAACTTGTTATTTTATTATTACCGTTATCATGCCAAAGAATGTAATATCGACTTATTTAAACAGAAATACTTTTAAGTATTAAGAAGTTTCTAATCAAAATTAATTCGATTTGCAGAAATACACTGGATTAAGGATCGTGTGTAATGTTTAACTCTTTTTGTTAAATAAAGATTATATTTCATATTTTGTTCGACTTTTCTTTATCTTTCCCATTGCAAAGCAAAGTACTACATTTTGTTAATGACAAAAATTTCAGCCACTTTTAATAACAAACCCTTTGAAAATCACTTCTCAACAAAAGGAAATTTTAAGTTACAGTCGGAGCTTTTGATGTGATGGCAATGCTGGTAAGTTTAATTAAAAAAGTTTCTCGATTTACCTGAAATCGCGTTTGATATCGACAATGGATTGTCACGTTTGTGGAATCGCTGTCTATTAATCTCAAATAAACCAATATCTTTTACTGCAGAAAGTTTTCAACCCGATTTGTTAGATAACATTTATGTTTTTCAACCCAAGTTTGAAGAATATATTTAGGAGTGTATTTTAGAGATAATATTTTATTTATTAGCAAAATCCTTTTCTCCAGGATAATGATTCTAAAGTAGAATACCTTCTACACAAAAATGTTTTCTTCAAATAGGGATTGCATAGATTTTACGGAAACGAATTCGTTTAAGCTCACTTTTGTATTATGCATGTTGATACCTTTTAGCGAATTTCCCCTATAGGGAAGAAGCTATTACCGTAGGTCTCATGGTAAGACCTAAGCCCATGGCCATGATGACTTTTCGTTTTGGGGCCAACAGAAGCAGAAAACACTATTCGTTCGAATTTATATATATATATATATTTGTAAAAATAATAATGAACTTGAGCACCCTTTTATCATTATTTTATTTAAATTAAATAATGATTAAGAAGAATAAAAAGTGGAAAAACTTAAAAGAAATAACAGAACGTGTAAAATAATTATTATTATAATCACTTTGTCCATACTTTCTGGATATTTTCTTTATAACCTAAGCATAGCTTGGAAAACTATTGTGTTTAATGTTTGATTTATCTGTGATAATCATAAGCTTACCAGCCTTGTAAAATTTAATGTTGATATATACTGTAATAAAGGTTACTTGAGCACCCTTTTATCATTATTTTATTTAAATTAAATAATGATAAAAGGGTGCTCTAGTTCATTATTATTTTTACAAATACTTTTAGCAGCCCTAAGTTGTGAATTAAACAATAAGAAAAAAAATATATATATGTGCGTATGTGTGTGAGTGTGTGTGTGTGTGTGTGTGTGTGTGTGTGTGTGTGTGTGTGTGTGTGTGTGAGTGTGTATGAGTGTGTGTGTGTGTGTGTGTGTGTGTGTGTGTGTGTGTGTGTGTGTGTGTGCGCGCGCGCGCGCGCGCGTGTGCGCGTGTGTGTGCTTGTGTGCGTGTGTGCGTGTGTGCGTGCGTGCGTGCGTGCGTGCGTGCGTGCGTGCGTGCGTGCGTGCGTGCGTGCGTGTGTGCGTGTGTGCGTTTTATTTAAATTAAATAATGATAAAAGGGTGCTCTAGTTCATTATTATTTTTACAAATACTTTTAGCAGCCCTAAGTTGTGAATTAAACAATAAGAAAAAAAATATATATATGTGCGTATGTGTGTGAGTGTGTGTGTGTGTGTGTGTGTGTGTGTGTGTGTGTGTGTGTGTGAGTGTGTATGAGTGTGTGTGTGTGTGTGTGTGTGTGTGTGTGTGTGTGTGTGTGTGTGTGCGCGCGCGCGCGCGTGTGCGCGTGTGTGTGCTTGTGTGCGTGTGTGCGTGTGTGCGTGCGTGCGTGCGTGCGTGCGTGCGTGCGTGCGTGCGTGCGTGTGTGCGTGTGTGCGTTTTATTTAAATTAAATAATGATAAAAGGGTGCTCTAGTTCATTATTATTTTTACAAATACTTTTAGCAGCCCTAAGTTGTGAATTAAACAATAAGAAAAAAAATATATATATGTGCGTATGTGTGTGAGTGTGTGTGTGTGTGTGTGTGTGTGTGTGTGTGTGTGTGTGTATGTGTGTGTGTGTGTGTGTGCTCTTACTAATGTGGCGATACGAGATCCGCCATATGTCTGCACAACGGCACAGTGAGATCCGTTGGCACACTGAGATCCGGGGGGGGTGGATCTCGTTTCGCCAAAGCCTCTGATTGGTCATCCTGAGGTTGTAAGGATCACGGAAATAGCCGAATCACCTCGAAACAATTCGAAGGTGGTCGGATCTCACTTGGCTTGATTTTTCCATAGAGTGCGTGTGTATGTAGTTCTGAAAACTGGCACCACGTCGCGCTAGCGTCGACTACGCACACCGGTCATACACACCCAGACGGTCGTTCTGAGATCCCTTCTGACCTTGTACAGATCCACCAATAAAGAACGATCTGTAATCCATCTTCGCGGGACGCGAAGCAGCCATTCCTTTATGCCAGTTGCCAGTTCAGGATAATTTGTACACCACCTTTTCACTTGGTAAAAAATCTATCCAACACTGTGGATGAAAATGGCCGCCCTCAAAATGAAATACTACCCGATAACGTTTTGGGGTGGTTTGGGACTGATATTTGAATAAATGTGGAAATAACTCACCGTACATAATTTATGCCATTTATTTATATCTTCATCGGCTAGCAGCCGCTTACTAAGAGTAGGGTCGTTTTATATTTAGCTATTATATTTTTTTAACATAAATTTAGTTGTCTTTTAAAAGAAACCTGTTTAGCATTGTAATTTAGTAATAAAACATTATTGGTTTATTACTGGTATAAGTGCATGTCACTTGGTGATGTTTTACACTTCAAAAACCTTGTTATAAAATACTTTAAAAACGTTTTTAAATCTTTCACTTTTTATTAACTTGTCCTAAACCTATTTTTCACCAAACTACGACGAAATCACCTGTTTTACAAATATCAAACTCGGACCGAAACACACTGTTTGCCGCCACAGGACCGAAAATGTTTGGGGCCCTAGGGCCGAAAGTCAGCTGATCGTTTATTTGCTTGAAACAACGTCAGAACATCACATAATTATACGGCGTTCAAGACAGGATAGTTGCGATCATATGATTTTCATAGCTGTGTTTTGTTTTCAAGTGAGTCAACTAATAATCAGTTTTTTTTATTATTTGGGATATATTTCGTTGTGTAGTGTGGTGAAAAATAGCGTTCGCACCTCGGCCGAAAGGGTTTTGCAGCTCTCGATCGTTTCAAATTCTCGACTTCGTCTCGAATTTGAAACACGATCTCGAGCCTATAAATCCTCATTTCCGGCCCTTGTTGCGAAATATGCTATTAACAGAAAGTCAGTTTTATTTCAAGAAGTAGCCTTTATGCTATAATGTTAAACAAATTGTACTTTTTTATTTCTACTTTTCTTGTGTTTATAAGTGACAACTGTAAACGTTGTGTATCTTTATTAAAACTGATCCACATAAATGATTATTTTTTTTCCTTGTCTTAACTCATAAACATGAAAAAGGAGTGTTTTTAATAGCTGAAGTAAGAAACATGATTAAAATTACAAAATATAAATCTTTCATTGACTATTGATTTTTTACGCTATTCAATTGCTTGTAAATTTGGTAAATAAACATTATTTAATTTTATAAGAAAGTAATGGGCCTATAACTTAAAATTTTGATTGGCTAAAACACTAGCCCAGCAAAAATGCTATGGGGCACGCCTATATACGGTCCTTTTTAAGTCCTTTAGGAAAGTGGGGGGGGGGACTTATCACATCCATGACAGGTATGGGGGCTCATTAAACAAATTATAGGTGTTGGGGCCTCAACACACCCATTATAGGTGCTCGGGCCTAATCAAACCTATTGTACTGTAGGTGTTGGGGCCTAATCACACCCATTTTAGTCGTTAGAACTTAATCAAACCCACGATAGGTGCTGGGGCCTCATAACACCCATAATATGTGCTAGAGCTGGGCCCCATCACACCCATGATAGGTGCTGGGGCTGGGCCCAATCACACCCATGATAGGGGCTGGGGCTGGGGCCTCATTACACCCATGATAGGTGCTGGGGCTGGGGTCTCATCACACCCATGATAGGTGCTGGGACTAGGGCCTCATCACACCCATGATATGTGCTAGAGCTGGGGCCCATCACACCCATGATAGGTGCTGGGACTGGGCCCAATCACACCCATGATAGGGGCTGGGACTGGGGCCTCATTACACCCATGATAGGTGCTGGGGATGGGGCCTCATCACACCCATGATAGGTGCTGGGGCTGGGGCCTCATTACACACATGATAGGTGCTGGGGCTGGGGCCTCATCACACCCATGATAGGTGCTGGGGCTGGGGCCTCATCACACCCATGGTAGGTGCTGGGGCTGGGGCCTCATCACAACCATGATAGGTGCTGGGACTGGGGCCTCATTACACCCATGATAGGTGCTGGGGTTGGGGCCTCATCACACCCATGATAGGTGCTGGGGCTGGGGCCTCATCACACCCATGATAGGGGCTGAGGCCGTGAGGCCTCATCACACCCATGATAGGTGCTGGGGCTAGGGCCTCATTACACCCGTGATAGGTGCTGGGGCTGGGGTCCCATCACAACCATGATAGGTGCTGGGACTGGGGCCTCATCACAACCATGATAGGTGCTGGGGCTGGGGCCACATCACGCCCAAGATAGGTGCTGGGGCTGGGGCCTCATCACAACCATGATAGGTGCTGGGACTGGGGCCTCATTACACCCATGATAGGTGCTGGGGCTGGGGCCTCATCACACCCATGATAGGTGCTGGAGCTGGGGCTTCATCACACCCATGATAGGTGCTGGGGCTGGGGCCTCATTACACCCATGATAGGCTGGGCCTCATTACACCCATGATAGGTGCTGGAGCTGGGGCCTCATCACACCCATGACAGGTGCTGGGGCTGGGGCCTCATTACACCCATGATAGGTGCTGGGACTGGGGCCTCATCACACCCATGATAGGTGCTGGGGCTGGGGCCTCATTACACCCATGATAGGTGCTGAGGCTGGGGCCTCATCACAACCATGATAGGTGCTAGGACTGGGGCCTCATCATACCCATGATAGGTGCTGGGGCTGGGGCCTCATTACACCCATGATAGGTGCTGGGGCTGGGGCCTCATCACACCCATGATAGGTGCTGAGGCTGGGGCCTCATCACAATCATGATAGGTGCTAGGACTGGGGCCTCATCATACCCATGATAGGTGCTGGGGCTGGGGCCTCATTACACCCATGATAGGTGCTGGGGCTGGGGCCTCATCACACCCATGATAGGGGCTGAGGCCGTGAGGCCTCATCACACCCATGATAGGTGCTGGAGCTAGGGCCTCATTACACCCATGATAGGTGCTGGGGCTGGGGTCCCATCACAACCATGATAGGTGCTGGTACTGGGGCCTCATCACAACCATGATAGGTGCTGGGGCTGGGGCCTCATCACGCCCAAGGTAGGTGCTGGGGCTGGGGCCTCATCACAACCATGATAGGTGCTGGGACTGGGGCCTCATTACACCCATGATAGGTGCTGGGGCTGGGGCCTCATCACACCCATGATAGGTGCTTGAGCTGGGGCCTCATCACACCCATGATAGGTGCTGGGGCTGGGGCCTCATTACACCCATGATAGGTGCTGGGACTGGGGCCTCATCACACCCATGATAGGTGCTGGGGCTGGGGCCTCATTACACCCATGATAGGTGCTGAGGCTGGGGCCTCATCACAACCATGATAGGTGCTAGGACTGGGGCCTCATCATACCCATGATAGGTGCTGGGGCTGGGGCCTCATTACACCCATGATAGGTGCTGGGGCTGGGGCCTCATCACACCCATAATAGGTGCTGGGACTGGGGCCTCATCACACCCATGATAGGGGCTGTGGCCTCATCACACCCATGATAGGTGCTTGGGCCTCATCACACCCATGATAGGTGCTGGGGATGGGGCATGGGCGGATCTGGGGTGGGCTGTGGGGGCTGCAGCCCCCCCTTTAGGATAAGACATAATTTAGTAAGGATGTACGGTAGGGATGGGCGGGTCCCGAAATTTCGGGAAATTTTCGGGAAAATTAAATTCCCGATTTTCGGGTGGGATTTTGATTTACTTCGGGAAATTTTCGGGACGGGATCGTTTTAGCGATCGCAACTAAACAGCGGGTTGAGCTTCGCAAGACTCGCGATCGGCCGCGGAAAACCATCTTGCGTATTTTCCGATCGCGAATAAACGGTAAATCCAGTTTAGCGAAACTCACGATAATCACGATCGTCCGTTAAAAACTATCGTGCGTATTTGCCGATCGTAAATAAACGGCAAATAAATGCGGCCTTGCAAATCTCTTGATTGGCTGTGAAAACCATCGCGCGTATTTGCCTATCGCGGATGAACGGCAAAAATAGATTTTTGCTCTTCGCGAGCGGCCGCGAAATACGCTAGCGCGTATTTGTCGATCGCGGATTAACGGCCGAACTAACTTTACGAAACTCGCGATCGGCCGTTAAAAAAATGATCTCGCGTATTTGCCGATCGAGAATAAACGGCAAATATAGCTTTACGAAATTCGCGAACGGCCGCGTTATTGCCGATCGCGGATTAACGGTCGATGTTGCTTTACGAAACTCGCAATCGCCGTGAAAAACGATCGCGCGTATTTACCGATCGCTAATGAACGGCAAATTTGGAATTGCTAACTTGCAATTAATTGGGATCAAAAATGAATCTTAGGTATTCACTGATAGCTGTTAATGGACAGATATAGGCTAACTTGCTATAAGGTGTGACAGTGATCATTGTTCATATTGTCGGCCACACTGGTCTGCTACAAGTTGTGGTTTTGCCCATTGATTTAATTGTCTAAAATAATTCAGATGTCTTTGAATCCCAGCCGAAAGTATGATTATCTTTCATAAATGTGTAAAAAAGTTTTAGACAGTTGACAAAAGTAAAGACTTTTCTGAGATTGATAATATTTATTATCAAATACGTTCAAAATGTGGACGTTTGAATAAAATATTTTGGATTTCATTATGTTTTTTAACCCAGTGAGAAGACCTGTTTTAAAGATTTTTTTTACCTTGATTTGCCTGAAGGCTACATATCATCACAAGACCTTCAGGAAAATCAAGGTAAAAATCTGTTGGATTTTATGTTGTGTTGATGAAATATATTTAAATCCATTAGCTTTCTACAATATTTTCAGGTGTGATTCTAAGGGTTTTAAATAGCGTAAAATAGAGGTTTTTAAGCATTTAAAATGTAAATGCTTGTGTCCCCAGACCCCCCGAATTGGTCTCCAGCCCCCCACTTTACAACCGGCTGGATCCGCCCATGGGATGGGGCCTCATCACACCCCTGATAGGTGCTGGAGCTGGGGCCTCATCACAACCATGATAGGTGCTGGAGCTGGGGCCTCATCACAACCATGATAGGTGCTGGGGATGGGGCCTCATCACACCCATGATAGGTGCTGGGGCTGGGGCTGGGGCCTCATCACACCCATGATAGGTGCTGGGGCTGGGGCCTCATCACACCCATGATAGGTGCTGGGGCTGGGGCCTCATCACACCCATGATAGGTGCTGGGGCTGGGGCCTCATCACACCCATGATAGGTGCTGGGGCTGGGGTCTCATCACACCCACGATAGGGTTTGGGCCTCATCACTGGTCCCAGAAATAAATCTTTAAACACTTATTCTTATTTTTAAGTCATTTGATTTTAATTAATCATCCAATAATCTAAAGGAAATTAATTCTATGAATTAATTATGTAAACAAATCTAATTGTGGTTTTCCTTATTTTATTGACTACTTAGTAGTGTTTTCCAATAATAAAAACGTTGTAGAATAGTTTTTCCTTAAGTATTGTATTTTAAATTTTCTATATAATTGAGTTTTCACAATTTTTATTTAATTAAAAGACGTACTGATTACAATTAATTTTTATACTGAATATGATTATATATAAACCACATTGGAACTGCTCAAAGTGCTGATGATATGGCAGTTGGAGCGAAAGGCTGCATATTCAGCGAACGGTCCTGTGACCTAAGAGTTCTCCCAACCCAGCCAAAAATTATAAAAAAAGCTCTCACGCGGACCCATATAGACGCCCCATGAGGTAAGGGAAAATTTTTAATTCAATATAGTTGTAACCGGAAATGTCCAAACTACTAGAATTGCTATTTGATATTTCGAAAACTTAAATAGTTTTGTTTCTATAATCAATTTTAAATAGTCAACCTTTGACAATAATATAGGTATCGTGTTTTATGACCTTTAAAAAAATAAAAAAGCAATTCTAGTATTTTAAAGTATTATTTATTTAAATAATATCGCATAGTATGGAAATGTCAAAAAATATGGGCGCTAAATGGGTCCGCGCGAAACTCTACATCACAAAATGTGCACTGATTTGTTCCTAAAGTCGCCGCTAGTGTCGCAGATAAACGAAAACTGGCGTGCTTAGGGAGGAAGCTCAGTGTCTCCAGATGTGGGGATTTTCCCCCACATTGGGGATTTTTAGCGCTGAAAAACAGTGGTGGGGAATTATGTGGGTATTTTGGTTACGTGGGGAAAAATTGGGGAAATAACATATTTTTCTCTTAAATTAATAGAGACTGACTCGTAAAATTGAAAAATGTGGTTCGTTGAACCATGCAGTTTTAGTATAAATGAACTAATAGCAGTAATTTATCAGAGCCATGCGCAGTTTATTTTGTGTTTACACTCTGACTCTGACTTTTTCCCTCTCCAAACGGTCCTGCCGCCCAAACCTGCCAAACCTTTCAGTTTCGTTCTGTCCCCTTCTTCTCTACAGTTGCTACTGGTTATACAGGGTGTCCCGAAATTATGGTAAAATATTTTAGTACCGTGTGTGATTGCTGAGGTAAAAATAAGAAAAAAAGTTCATGTAAACATAGGGCCTAAAGTGCTTCGTTTTCCGTCTGTGCGTCAGTTTGTGTTTTTTACATGTTTAATTATATCTCACGAACCTCTTGACGTATAAACTTCAAACTTCTTACATGGATGGTCATTATTAAGAACTATTTTTGCAAGAAGTATCAAATTTCTACGTTGTACCATTTCAAAGCGGCGACTGTTTTTTGTTTTAAAAGCTAAATATCTTAAAAACCAAAAATTTTAGAAAAATTATACAAGAGACAAAGAAGTTGCGAAATGTAATCCCATTAACGCTGATATTAAGATTATGACGATCAGACCACTAATAACTGATAAATCTTAAATTTCTGAATGAAAACATGCAAATATTTGATAAAAAATAGCACTTTCTAAATTACTGCTTTGGAATTTTAATTATAAAAACAGCTGATTGGAAAAACAGTTGATTTTTTTAAAAAAACAGCTATTTGTTTCTGTTACAAATTTTAACAATTAATTTAATTGTTAGCAAATTACAGGAAGTAATGAAATGCAATGAGTTGCATGAGTATTCGAGCTTTTTAAACCGTTCAAACCGTAAACCGTTAAACTGTGTTTTTTGTGTTTAGCGTTTAACGTAAAATGGAAGGTAATGTGCATGCTTATTCATACTCTGAATTAGCAGATATGCATTTAATGTATGGATTGGGGCGCTGCAATAGTACTGCAGCAAAGCGTCTTTATCAAGAGCATTTTCCCAACAGAATTTTTCCGAGTGCAAGGTTTTTTGCCACCATTCACCAACGCCTGTCTGAAACAGGTTCTTTGAAAGAGCACAGCAATGCAGGTAGACCCCGATCTACTAGGTCTATTGAATTTGAAGAATGAGTGCTTAATGAAATCGCGGAAAATCCTGAGAATAGCACACACAAGAGAGTTGGCGCTACAGCTTAATTCTAACAAATCTATTATTTAGAGGATACTACATGAGCAACATTGTATCCTTTCCACATCCAGCAAGTCCAGACTCTAATGCCAAATGACCATGCTCCTCGTGTTGTAATTTGTGAATGGTTTGTGCAAAAAAGTCGAGATCTAAACTTTTTATCGAACGTTTTATTTACCGACTAGGCTCGCTTCACAAGAACGGCTATTATCAACTGTCATAACCAACACATTCGGGCAGACGAGAATCCTCATGCAATCCAACCTAATCGCCCACAATATCAGTTCTCCATGAACATTTGGGCAGGAATCGTAGCTGATCATCTTTTTATTTTCGAGCTTCCTTCTAGGCTTAATGGCATAACCTACTTAAACATTTTGATAGAGGAGCTTCCTACATTACTTGAGGATGTGTCTCTTCAGTTGCGCCAGAAGATGTGGTTTATGCACGATGGGGCACCACCACACTTTAGCGTTCCTGTCCGTGCTCACTTGGATGCTCGCTATCCAGATCAATGGATAGGTCGAGGTGGGCTAGTACCATGGCCAGCAAGGTCGCCGGACTTAAATCCTTTGGATTTTTACCTTTGGGAACATTTAAAGGCCTTAGTATACAATTCTCCGATCAATACCGTTGATGAACTGCGATTAAGGATTTCTAACGGAATAGAACGAATCAAGCAGACTCCTGGAATTTTCGAACGGGTCCGACAATCGTTCGGAAGACGACTGGACGCATGCATTGAAAACAACGGAGGTCATTTTGAACATCATCTTTAGATTTCTGCTATAATTTTAGTGTCATTCTAGTGCAATTATTTTCCAATGAGCTGTTTATTAATTTATCTTATAAAGGTTTACTGTGTACCTAATGTAGCTGTAACCGTAACTATGTAGTAAAGTGTCTACTTTATTAAACTTAGTTTTACAATAACTGTCATAATTCTTTTCATTACTTACTGTAATTTGCTAACAATTAAATTGTTAAAATTAACAGAAACAAACAGCTGGTTTTTAAAAAATCAGCTGTTTTTCCAATCAGCTGTTTTTATAATTAAAATTCCAAAGCAGAGTAACTAATTTAGAAAGTGCTATTTTTTATCAAAAATTTGCATGTTTTCATTCAGAAAATTGAAGATTTATCAGTTATTAGTGGTCCGATCGTCATAATCTTAATATCAGCGTTAATGGGATTAAATTTCGCAACTTTTTTGTCTCTTGTATAATTTTTCTAAAATTTACGGTATTTAAGATATTTAGCTTTTAAAACAAAAAATAGTCGCCACTTTGAAATGGTTCAAAGTAGAAATTTGATACTTCTTGCAAACATATTTCTTAATAATGACCATCCATGTACGAAGTTTGAAGTTTATACGTCAAGAGGTTCGTGAGATATAATTAAACATGTAAAAATCACAAACTGACGCACAGACGGAAAACGAAGCACTTTAGGCCCTATGTTTATATGAACTTTTTTTCTTATTTTTACCTCAGCAATCACATACTAAAATATTTTACCATATTTTCGGGACACCCTGTATATGCATCGATAAAATACATCTATGGTTCCAAGGTGTAGTTCTCGGAAACAGTGAAAAAATGGTTATCTGTGTGTCACTCATTAAATTGTGGCTAACGAAATATCGCATGTAAGATTAGGGATTCCTAAAAAAGTGTTGATAGTGATCGGTTATTTATTTAAAGTGATACAAAAGATTTCCTTACCTGAAAACTGGGGAATTGTGGGGAAAATTAGGACTGCAGGTAGGGAATTGTGGGGAATTTTGGGCCTCTTGGCTGGTGGGGATTTGTGGGGAATTTTAGTGGTGACAAGTGGGGAATTTTAATTTTTTAATCTGGAGACACTGAGGAAGCTTGGCGGGATGTGCCGAACGGCTCTAAACTCGTTCCTCTGAATTGCACACCTGACACTTCCAACATGGTAAGCAATGGCAATGTCAAACAAAGTCCATTTTGATTGGAAAACCGCCGGATCTCAGTTCGACTGTGACATTTTATAAGCAGTGTACGGGAGCCAGTTTCAAGGTTAAGGCGGATCTCACTTCGACTTACATACCGGATCTCACTTGGTATTTGAAAAATCATATTCTTATTTTTAACATAATCAGAAATTGTTTATGATAAGCAGGTATTAGAGACTTCCAATTGAAAAAGTATCACGTGTTTTCTTTGAAAAACCACTCCTTCTGCCGGATCTCGGACAGCTGGAATTTAATATGGATCTCGTTTCGACCTATTTTCACGTATGTGTGTGTGTGTGTGTGTGTGTGTGTGTGTGTGTGTGTGTGTGTGCGTGCGCGTGTGCGCGTGTGTGTGCGTGTGTGCGTGTGTGCGTGTGTGCGTGTGTGCGTGTGTGCGTGTGTGCGTGTGTGCGTGTGTGCGTGTGTGCGTGCGTGCGTGCGTGCGTGCGTGCGTGCGTGCGTGCGTGCGTGCGTGCGTGCGTGCGTGCGTGCGTGTGTGCGTGTGTGCGTGTGTGCGTGTGTGTGTGTGTGTCTGTCAGCACGATAGCGGCCGTAAAAATGGTCCGATCTTCATGGAATTTGGTACAGTCATGTAAAGTGGTAATCCCTCGGACGAGTTCGTAAACCAGCCCTATCGGACCACCGGAAGGGGGGGGGGGTAAAGGGGGATAAACCCCACCAAAAAGGGTTTTTTGAGTTTTTTTTATATAGGAAATAAAATGTATCGAATTGTTTTTGGCGCCATTGAATTCAGCTTAAAAAAGCAAACAATTTAGTACTCTGAATCACTGCTTTATGTCCATTGGTTACCGAGATATTTAAAGTGGTAAACACCATGTTGTCCCTATGTTAACCTTATAGGAAAAAGTAATATTCCACATCTCGGTTATTTCTCAACAAATCTTGAGAAAATTAGCTTGGTAAATACTTCTTATAGTTCAGATCTATTGAATATTGAATTAAAACCACCCAGTTTTAATATACCTGTAGCAGCAAACCTGCATACTCATTCCCCATGTTATTCTTTTGGAGCTTACCAAAACATGTCAAATCTCGCTATGTTGGATTGAAATATGTTGTTTTACATTTAAAATTTGCTGAGTTTGCAGGTCTGCTGCAACGGGGGTATTAAAATATACAGGATGTTTCCAAGCCCCCTTAAACTTTCTGTGGGTGTTTCCTTGCAGCATGTAAAACTCGTTTTTCTGCATACTCGTTTGTCTCCGATTTTAGTTTTCGTCTGTGCCAACAATTTAAAAATTTTCGAAGTCATTACTGTAGAATATAAACATACCTACCAATACCTAAATTTTATAGTTTTTAACGTTTTGTAAGAGCAGGGAAATAAATATAAAAAACAGGTTGATGATTAATTTTGTTTACAAATTTATAATTAAAAACAACATTGCATCCTTATTTATTACCTTAAATGGTTCATCATAAATGGTTCCAATGAGGAATATCTTTGAATATTCTTTAAAAAATAGGAGGCATATAATATTTATCACGTATTGGTTACTTACCGATCAAGGAGGAAGCGTATTTGACTGACGGGATATGACAGATTTTCAATCAGTGACTTCATAAACTATTCATTCAGTTATTACATCAATAACATCAATAACGCGTGCGGTAGCTCGAAAATAAAGTTGATTATTGTTGCAGATGCACCGTTAGTTAGATTATTGCCTTTCTATTTGTATTCTATGAAAATTGTATCTAATTTTGCAGACCCTATGGTAATCTTAAATGAACAAAAGCTAAATTCATTTTTGAGAGCTAGGCACCTAAGAAGCAAAGTCTAATGTATTACAATCAACGATACGTTTTACACAGACATACACAAATTTTACTAATCTAAAAACATATAAAATATGAATACCAAATTGCGTACATAACTAATGATCAATTGGAATCAAGAATCAAGGGATTATAATACCTCAAAACTAACACATTGACATAAAATTGTCTCAGGAAAGAATTAAGTATAGAATTAATTTTGTTTAGCTTACAACACTTTAGTTTTTAAGGTTGGAACGAAATTCGGAGAAAATTTGGATTTTCTGTAAAAATAACTGAACTCTTTGTGCACTTTTATTTTATTTTTTTTTTTTTGCTTGTCTAAACTAAAATATCTGGGGACCAAGCTAAGCACGGGGAAGAAACATTAAAATTACAAACTCACAAGTTTACATTGCTCCCCAGAAAGACAAATAACTTAGTGATTTGATTTATTGAGTTTTCCATGTCGTTCAATTATTGAATTTATTCTGTATTTGTTTTTTTATCGATGCCTTAATAGCTCGTTTCATTGGCCAGGCGCTGTGATGCAGTTGTCTTAGATCTCAACAATGTGTTCATAAAGCTCGACACCCAAATTTTTCAATTGGTTACAATATCACAGAAATTCAAATTCCAAGAAATTTCTGTACAAATTATAGAAAATAAATTTTATAATCATCGTAATTTTTCAGCACAAACTGAAGTCAATCATAGTTGTCAATGGAACTTTTTTCTACCTGGCTAAGTTAGATAATCTTGGTTTGATGGATTGATTTTCTTCGATGATCTCTAAGAATGAATTTTTTCCTTATAGAATTAAGTTCAATTTGTTTTTTTTAGATTTTCAAGAACTTGCTTATTTCTATTACATATATCGTATTGGCAAACATTTAAAAACTTTAATCTGATATAAATTAAATCTAATGGACCAAAACACCTTCATTTAAATAAAAACATGTTGTTGCTTTGAAATTATGCAAAGCTAACCTAAAACACAGCTGTTTGCCTGTTTGGAATTTTTAAATGAGGATAGTATTTTGATACTTCATGAGCAATCTGTCCTCAATAAATTTTATTATCTCATATCTATTTCACTCTTAATTCGAACGAGCTATAAACGTTTAAAGTGGCTTGATATGAATGAATAACTGGAAGATTATTTTGTTTTCATTTTCGTTGACATTGCGTAACCAACAAGGCAACTCATTTGACGTTCTGTTGAGAGTTTTGAAATTTTAATTTAATTTTTCTAAGGATTTTACGTTTTTACAGACGTTTAACCACGTTGGTAAAGTTATAAATAAAGGCTATATCTATATGCAACATTTTATTAAAATCTTTAGATCCGTTTTCGAGATATATTTACAAATATATTTACATGTATACAAGAACTGCTCACGAATAGGATAACATTTAAAATATATCCAGCCTTAATACACTTATACATTAATGTAAAGAAAATTAAATTTAATATTTTTTTATATCAAGGTTTTTAAAGTGTATATTCTTTTAATATCCAGGCATGAAAATTTAAAAAAGTCTCAAAGTCCTAGCTCACTGACGTCACTACCTCACAGCCTCTGCCACTAACAATGCCACTCATTACCTTTGAGCCGACAATGCCCCTTCAGCCGCCAACAAATTGGGGCTAACGCAACGCCGAGCGTTAACAGGTTTCTGCATTTTCTCTACATTTTTAGAATTAATACTGAATGTGTAAGCAAGCTAATTTTGGAATTTAGCTGTAATTATTTTGCGATGAGTAATGGTTCTTCCGAGTGTATAGATTGAAGATTTGGTTTATATATTGAACATTAAACAGCACAGCAAAATTGATTGTTGTGTTAAGGTAGCGGATAGCGTATTGGACACTGGTTCAAGATTTATCGATTACCGGCAGAAAAATTCAGGGTGTTGGAGCAATTTCCTGGTTCCTATGAAATCCTTTTTCAAACTTCTCTATACAAATGCCATTGGGGTTGGCAACACTACTAACAAACAATGTAATAAAGATGTCCTTAACGTCCAAATAATTACGTAATTAAGGTCATTAACTAGGATTTATTTAATGTCTTACGCTATTCAATTATTAGTATTTGTTGAGATTGAAGGGGGACCGAAAATTAATACTGGTTCCAAAAGAGTAATAGGTGTGGAGCGGTCTGGTATATAGTGGTTGGAACGTGAGAGTTCGGACTCGGGTGCCAAGTTTAAATCCCACCGATCACCAAAGCTTTTTCAAGATGTTATAAATAATGCCTTGACTTACTAGTCCATTGCCTGTAGTAATTAGAAAAACAGTTCCAGGCTAGATCTAGCGTCGTAGGATGTGAGAGTGGGTCAGTGAAAAAATGAGTAAGAGAAGTGGGACGGGACTGAAGTAACCAAGAAACAAAACTATATGTCAGCTCCAATTGTAGCCCCACAGTGATTTTCTAGAACAGAATAATGAAGGAGGGATTCCAGGGTACTTTACACAAATTGGCAGAGTCAACTGTGGATCCTGCAACAGCAACAAACAGCTGGAGGATTAAAGAGCTAATTAAAATGTTAAGCTTGAGCAAACGTTCAAACCGGTATTGTCACTACATGATAACTCCTATTGAATTTGATTCAATTAACTTTGTGTTAACATAAAGTTTATAAATGGAAGATTTTAATATCGTTAATAATTTATATAGAGTACAACATTATGAGTATGAGAAAAATCTTCTAATCCAAAATGATATAAATATAAAAAAATAGCTTAAAACAAGTAATATATGTATAGTATATAAAAATTCATCCTTGGAAAAAATTTCCTCCCTTGGATATCACAGTTGAAAATCCTACAAATAACGTACCGAGTGTCCCATCTAAAGTGAATTTGTCTTTTAGGTATTGGTTATAGGTTTAGGTAATTGAGGTATAGGCTAATACTTACACGGTAAACAACTATTTGACATTTGATTATTTTGTCATTTATCGTGTGGATTCTCTTTAAAATATTTAATTTATATTTGAATAAATCAAAGATACTGAATGTATTTCTTACTTACACATTAAGCTCACATTCCCCATAGTTTAAGCCAAACTGACAGACAGAAGCAGACGGCGAGCTGTCGCTCAGGGCGGTTGTTTAATAAACAAATCCACTTCTCCCAGCCACATCGTCCATCATGCTTATCCACCTACTTGAAATGATACATCTGCATTAACTACATAACAAATTTACTGCAATTTATTGTCTTAATCACAAATAATACCTCTGGTTTTTCTAGTTTTAATATATCCAGAATTTTTCATCGTAAAATCTCTATCTAACTTTTAAAACCACAAATCTTATAATTTTTAGTATTAAATTATTCTTAAAAAAAAGATTCTTTCAGGCAATATATAATCTGTACCTACATGTGACAGCATAATAGTTCCCTAGCGATTATTATTTTATTCGATTTACACCAGTCAGTAAACATAAAAACTAAAATTGTGTATTTAGGAGGGTCTTATTCAGAAGGTAATTGGAATTTATCTAGTTTCAAAAAGGATGGTGGTTAAAATAAATTTGAAAATGTGATTATAATTAAAAAGGCTGATCAAATGTTATTAAAATATATTGAATACTCATGATAACGTTATTAAACATTCTACGTTGACACTTTCCTTCCATCTAAAACACATTAAGGGCTAATTATCTATTTGAGAAAAAAATTCATACGACAGATATGATTCCTATGGTAAATTAATTGATCTTTGCAATAATAAAAAGTTTATAAATTGACCCAAAGGCTTCTATTATTGCATGAGTTATAATTTTAACTTCAAACAAATAATCTCAAGGTTATTAATTTTTAGTCACAGTCACTCTATAAACCAAAACTGAGGATTGTGTTCTCACATTATATCTGCTAATGTGATATCTCTTTGTTCTCAATTTTATTACCTACTGAGGAGCACTTACTGAAATAAGGATGGGGTAATAGTAAATAATACATTAAAGTCTACATGTGAAATATTTCAATTTTTCAATACACACAGAGTGTTACTTAAAAACATTTTTACATATCTGGATATTCGTGGATGTATTTGGATTCTACATAGAAATAATGATTCAAAGTTTTATCGCACTATTTTCAATCTGGCAGTATGTGTTTTGAGCATTATTTACCATACATTCTTGATATTTTGTGGAATCAAATAACAGTCTACAAATATTGTTTACAACGTACCAATAATTATCATGCTCCTACTTTAAACCGATTTAAATAGCTCATCTTTTATTAAGCTTAAAGATCTTACTTATTTTATATTTTTAAAAGAGATAACAGTCAAGTACATAATTTTCTAAATAATGGTATGTTTTCTCATTGAGGGAATCAGGATCATTAAAGTTATGACGGTTTGCTTTCTAGGTTCAACATATTAAAATTATTTGAATCACTAGCATATTTATTAGTTTATAAAACCAGATTTATTATTACTTATGGACATTACCTGACATTATAAAAACTAGTTTTCTGTGCATATGTAAATAATTGGAAAAACCATTAAAAAAGAAAGAACATTAATATCAGTGACGCATTTTATATAAAATCAATTAAAAAGGTTTTCTTCATCAAGTAGTCTAAAATAAGAAAACACTCGTAAAAGTGATTGCTTAGGGTTTGACTCATGTTAAATTGGTGTTCCTTTGTTTCCTGTTTGCCAAATATACAAATTCTATACCCAAAGTTTAATGAAACCAAAAGATTGGTAGCTTATAATGCTACATTTTATCTATGAAACTTTACCACAAAATGAATCTAAAATTTGGAAGTAGATTGGTTTTGTTTTAATGATTACAAACGGTCTCATATTAGCAGATATTTTAATTTATAATAAACGATCTATGCATGGAGAGAATAATCAGGTAAAGGAGTATAACGTAATTATAAACTCATTACGTTGGTTTAATCAGTAAATATACCTTGATATATTTCCACATTAATTTGTTTTATTATTTAACGACAGTTTGTTTTAAGATTTTTGTATAATAAACTGACAAATTTTATAATTATTACTGGCTATTTCCACACTGTTGATTGTTATCAAAACCAGATTCAGATGAATTATTTATATTATTTGATAGCGTTGATACACAATGACACCTCTTTTAAGCAGTTGTTTCAATTTATTATGTTATATAATTAATTTTCTTTTACGTTTATGACTTTGAGGGCTAAAAAATATAATATCACGAATCAACTGAAAAGTGCAAATCAATTACGATCCGCAAGACAAGTGACAAAGTAGTAAGGAAAATAAAAAAAAGGAGTGAGTATTTACAGGTAGCCAAATTACATTATTACTTTTAAGAGAAAGCACCAGATTCCGTGACATCGTGACGTGTTGAGGCCCCTTTACAGAAACTCAGGTCTACAAAGATAAAGGATAATCACAGAATGCTGCCTTGATGTTTGTTCCCAGTGTTGAGCAACAACATTACTCTGAGTTAAATAGGTGTTTGCTATAAAAAAAGTAGTAGGTTAGTCTATTGAACAAATTTTTAACTCAAGAATATTGCATACCTTAGCGTTTTTCTTAGACAATAAACTGTGATGTATATCTATTTTATTATAGAATAACCTATCTGGCGTTTATATTAGACTAAGTAGCTGCTCTGGCACTTGAGGTAGATAGTATTGTATTAGATTTTATTTATTCTTGAAACAAATACTAAACTAAATGAGAAACAATGAAAGGTTTATCATATATTTTAAGTTTCTTTTTTAAGGTGACTGAAATACAATTTAGTTTGGTAAACATCTATTAATATACATTAAAACGTTTAGCTACAGTATTAGTGAATGCGGTTAAAGGTAGGACCATTGTTGTACGAAGATGGTAGTCACTAATCTATCTATAAATGGAGTAGTCAATTATTTATAAAGGTAGCAGAAATCTTGAAAAATAATAGTTCATCAAATATATGAGGCACCAAAACGAGGAATTAAATTTAATAAACCATCTTTAAAAATTTATTCAATATCATGTAAAGAATGTGGGCTCGTTTGGTTTCCTTACAAACATCCAGGCTTTAGTCTACTTTGGCCTAGTTATGCTGGATCATTTCATAGGTGATTGTAGCAACAGCAGCGGCGACGCGAATTTTGAAGATTGGTGGTCGGTTGACAACATATTTTACAATCCATTATAACAAATTTAGGTGTCGTCAGTTTGGGGCTTCTATGGGGCACGTCAATCTCCTCCGATGAAACATTTGTAGAGAGACTGACAAGCTCACATAGAAGCACTATTAAGTATAGAAAAAGTTTTTTTTTACAAAACATAACACTTTTTAACATGTACTGAGCCATTGGATATTTAAATTAATTACTGAAACCCTTTTCACTGACCCTGTATAAAAAAGTGATAAATATTATTGCACTACTACACTTTTGAGGCAGCCCGCCTTTTAATAGCTCATGCCAATTTAAAAATAAATGTTTATATGTTTTAATTACATCAGATTTAGTTTTCTGAAATGTCATTTTATTTGGCTTCATCAAAATAATTTTTACATAAAACTAGTGCCAGCTCAGTTTAGGTTTTAACCGTAACTCTATCAAGTTACGATAGTCGAAGTTTCTATCAGTATTAATAAGTTAAGGGATGGCAAGCCATAAATCACTAAAATAGCCGAAAAAGTAATAGAAGCATACAGTAGTTTTATTACTCATTTAAATCAAAAATATCAAACTCAATTGGACGCACAGGCTGCAATTTAATTTTAATAGGTATATAGTGCGTGATGTTTTCGTGATAGAAGATCGTCTGTAATAGTTAAGAAAGTAAAAAATAGTAAATTTAAGATTAAAAAGCAATAACAAATAATATTTAGTAATAAAGACATATATAAAGGTTTGTCTCAGGGAATCCTGAGATTTCTTCGTCGGATATTGAAACGGTATTGTTTGGCACGCTTTGTTTCCCGATCAAATTGCACTTTAGCTAAGGCATAAGAGCACAGCTAAATTGAGGTTTTCATACTTTTATCCCTGGACATGTTATGCTCTAGAACCCATTGATTCGTGTAAAAATAAGATATTTATTATTAAATCTAGTATATTATTAAATAGTATTATACTATCATTCGTTGGATAACCTTCTGTCGATTTACAAACATATATAATTTTAAATTAAATTTTACTTTTATAAAAATCAATCATTACAATTATAGAATATAGATAATTTAAAAAGCTAAAACGTGAAAAGGTGTATTTTAACGCCTTCTGTTTCTAGCGTACTTCTTTTTAAGTTAATATTGCAAAATGTAATGCTCTTCCACAATAATACAAATGTTTACTAGGGTTTCTCCCAAGAAATTATGTAACATACTATTTTGAACCAATAAGACGCTGCCTAATTAGCATATAAGAGTAGTATCAAGAAAGAACAATAAATATGCAGGTATCTTTTATCAATGCAATTACTTGTTAGTCAAATTTACGATATAAATAAATAAACGAATGTATTAGTAGTCAAATGTTATTGTTCAACAAATTAATTCGAAAAGAACAAGTGTATACATTTATCATGAATGTATTACTTTTTTAATAATAAGTAATACAACCACAAATTTCTCTACGTGGATTTTATTAATTTCCCTCCGATATCCCTGCCTCTAAGCTATATATCAAGTTTAACATCTCCAAGGTGTGGTCAAGTGGAATATTGCCAATAATGTAGTTTGCTCCGGTGACGCAATTAATAACCCAAGGCTAGGTCAGCGCTCCTACAGCGCGTCGCTGAAATACCCTCCTCTCTGGTAATTATTAAAAAAAAACACTTTGGCGTCTTTGATGCTAATAAACGACATTTTTATAAAATGAAATATACTAATGTACATTTGTGTACAGCTACCTACGTACATGTTAAGCTTTATTTCTCCAAGATTCATAAAATTGACAAGAAAGTTCAAGTTTTAAAAGCTGAAGGATAAAAAGTATGAATGTTTTACTGTGAATGTATTTATGGTTAGTTTTAGTTTCTATAAGACTCAGAAAGTTATTTTAGTTAATGTGCATATTCGACAACAACGTATATTTTGTTTATAATAAGATGTCAGTAAATTATTCACCTTAAAAATAAATTAAATTTCACAAATATCAATAACAAACATTAAAAAATTTGTTAACTTTGTTTCCACTACTATCATAAGGATAAAATTTGTACCTCTAATTAGCTTTATATATTTTAGTAAATACGTTTTATACATTTATGTAGTTGAACACATTGTTTGTTTTTCGTTCAGGCTTTGCTGCAGTATTCAATACGCATCACATTACGATGCAATATATCCCTTAAACATCAAAATGAAAAACTACAAGAACGTGTACAGGCTGTATCTCTACGGCGCACTTGTGCTAATGTAAACACACGGCTGCAGGGCTTTGTTGAAATTGGTATTTATGTTCGCAAATCGTCTCTTCTAAATAACCTTCAGTGGAGTGTGTCGCCTAAGGTAAACATAATTTTCCTTTATAAAAACAATATTTTAATCAATTACAGTTTATTTGCACTCTTACGGCTTTACTTATCAACCATGAGTTTGCATTTTTAATTACAATTCCTATTGCCACAAAACTTTTGATTTCTCAGCTAAACTTGTTTTTTACTTTGCTGGTTACTTAAAAAATGAACGAGTAAATGAATATGTAATCTAGACAAAGAATAATATTTCATGTCAATCAATGCCTTTTTTACAGTCCTAATTAGTATATTGAATATTTCTTAAAAATACCTGTACAGTATGTCTTTTGTGAGAGACAATTTTATCATTATGTTAGGGTTGGTATTATATTTGTGAACATGTGCCTAAGTTTAACCATAATGAGTTTATTTGGTATTTAGTATGTATGTACCATAATGAGTTTAACCATAGTATCGTATATTTAGAATTTCGAAAGCCTTGGATACTGAAAATTGCAATGAATACCTGTTAAAAACGTTAAAACAGTGTTATATATATATTAGTTTATTATAGGAATTTTAATTCACTACTTAACTATGAGTATTATGTAGGCTCTGAATCATTACTAAGAACAAATATAGTATATTAAGTATCAGTATTTGCAGCCTGGTTAATAACTTAAAAAATTAAAATGATTGCTCAAGCTGTTTTATTTTTAAAGCTTGAGTTCTTGCCTAAATGTCGATTGTATTACGTATAGTGCTGTCAGTATATATCATTTTGCAAATATATTTTTCCTTGAAATTGCCATTACTGGTTATAAATCTTGAGAATATCCAATTCAGCCAGTATATTGTATTAGCTATTTTTTTCAAATATCTTCATATGTACAACTAAATCCAATTACGATTACCTAGTGCGCACAGGAACGTATCGTCTTTTACAAGCAGATTTTGGTGAAAACTTCAAATGCCTGGCAAGTTTGTTGGAAATTAAGTAAAATATTAATCATATTTGAAAATTATGAGAACATAATCACATTCACAGTAAAGCTCAATAGTGTCTATGAATTGTACCTCGGGTATACAATAGCTTTGCTTTCCTTATATTGCTTACACTAATTCTTGTTTATATTATTTGTGTAAAGGAATCTTCAAACAAAAAAAACTATACAATTACAAGTCACAATGCAATTTTAACTAAAATATCAAGATTTTAATTATTTTGTTGTTATTTTTGCCTTAATTTATACAGCTTACCAACTTACCAGATGTATGGTAGTATTTTGTTAATATCCTTGAGCATTACATTGTCATATTCCCATTTTAAATCTCTACCAGGTCCAAAGAATCTCTAACTTTTCCATGCCAACGTGAAAGAGGAATTTAAATGTTGTAAAATATGTAAACAAAGGGAACTAACATTACTAATATCAGAAACGAATAATTATCTGTTTTAAACCAATCAAAACTTCTAACACTTAGTAAGAACGGCTAAATCATGTCGAAGCTTATAAGGGTAAGGCATCTTTGTCACACTTATTTCTTCATAAAGGGACAATATTACGAGGGTATTGGTGGGGGGGAGAGGGGATCTCGGACACGTGCTGGGACGTCGCGTCTTTTACGCCCTATCAAGAGGCCTTTCCTCCCAGACTCCCTCCCGGGTCGTCGTCTTCCCTCCCTCTCCCCCATCCCCCCGGACTGTGCTATCCCCCGGACACTTGGCTTTTGTCTCTGAATGAGCATCATGTTACCCAATCGATAACGTCATTTTTGTTTAAAGATGCTACGATGCTGTTCGATTTCACTAGATGGCCGCTGTGGGTAAAATAATATCTTAGTTGTTGCAGTTTTATGAGATAATAGAATTACTAGTTCATAAATCGTTGATTTTATGGATTGGAGAATATACATTATTGTGCAATGGAAGGGGGATTTTGATTTTTGTTTCGTAACGTTAAACAAAAGTTCTAATATAATATAGATAGAATTAATGGGTTTGTTATAAGGGAAGACCGAATACATTAGGTTGTGATAAGATAATTCTGTTAATATATCAAATAAATATTCTAGATGGTTCAGAGTAATATGAAATATATGTTAAAACAGGTATTCTCCAAACAAAGGTTAAGATACAGAAAAATTCAAAACCTTGATACAAATTATAAGGCAGTAAAAACATAATAAATTTAAAAGAGAAGAATGACTGTGGCAATGTTAAAATGAGTTAAACCAATCTTAACTGAGAGTGAAATTTATGTTCATCCCTTTAAGCTGCTGTCGCAGGTTTTGTTTACACTTCCCGCTTTTGTAAGATATCAGGAAATTGCTTGCAGTAAACTGTTCACCATATATTATTTTTTAGGTGTCAACTAATCTTAGTTATAATTCAAAACATTAAAAGATCGCAAAATTAATCTTTTATAAAATACATTAAGTAAAAAAAAAGTATGAAAATCAAAAGATTTGTAATTTATTTTAGTAATACCTGAAATAAGATTATTTAATATTTTAGGCTGCATTACAAATTACCACAATTACACAATAACATACTCTAAAACCGGTTAAGGCCGAATAATTATTATTTTGGCCTACAGTTACAATGGAATTAGTAGATCCAAATAAATAAAATTGTATGGAATTGTATGGTTTGAATCCATATAAATAAAAGCCAAAACTGGTCGTATGACTAACTGACTGACGCACTGATCACATTTTCTCAAAACCTGTACGCCTTTGGGCATAAACTTTGGTACAAATATCCTCTAAAGAGTCTCATTGTGTACCAAGAAAGGATTTAAATATGTTCTCCCTAAAGGCTAAAATAGGGAATGTTTTTAATTCAACATGGTGGTCATTCAAGAACAAAATAGTGGTTCTGTGAACTTATTTTCTGAAGAAATTTAGAACTTTATGCCATGAAACTTGGCACAAATATGCTTTATTGGCTCTAGATGAGTATTAAGGAGGGATTAATTTTCATCAAAACAAAAAAAACAGAAATATTTACAGATATGGTCCATCACTATCCCACTAGGCACAGGCTAAATTTTAAATATCTTTTTCAAAAATCATTGATCCAATCAGTGAACAATAATCCCTTTTATCTGGCTCACGTTCTATACCGTAATCTACCTTCTGTAATTTTGGATTCAGAAGGGGGCAGTGTCGCACTCTTTAAAAAAAGGGTCACGGAGTGGCTCTTTAATATCGGACAGATCGCCGCTGAAGCGCTGATACGGTCGCCATACACATAACAGGGCTCGCCATATTCTTCTGTTATTATTTATTTGTTATTTCATGTTGAGCTCCGATAGTTAGTAAGTAACAGCTTTCCATAGTACCGAACCATTAATTGACGAAATGCAAATCAGTTTTTTTTTAATTTGATTTTGATTTTTTAATGCAGTTTCCATTCCGTACACCTAGTTTATATGATAGTTTATAATAAATTTTGTTTGCTTAGGTTTAGCACTTACATTAAATTAAGTAGTGTATAAGTGCCTGAATCATACAAGAGGACGACTTTAAAACTGCTGGAGACAGTTCTCTTTCCCCGCACACAGCTCTGTAGTCTTTGCGGGGAAATAATTCCAATGACAACATATAATGTAAATTTTTATTGTATTGTATTTTTATTTTTAATAGAGGAATAAATATTTTTTATTTTGAATTTTGAATTTGAATTTGATTTAAAATTTGTTTTAAGGTTAACATAAGGTCTTAAGGTCAATAACATTTAAAATAACTTGTTGTCCAGTTATTAGAGTTATGATAAAAATATGGATTGAAGATCTATAGATTAATTTAAAGAAAAAAATATCAAAATGTAATTTTCTAAAAAATAAATTGAACGAAAATTGTACGGCTATATATTTTTTAAAAACATTTCGGCTATACTCGTGTTTTACGGATCGCCCGAAGCAATCAAATTAGAATCTTGAAAATATGCAAAGACATTCTTCCGTCATTATGGTTAAGGTTACACTGTAATCAGAGTTTTCTGAATAAAAAAAAATTGTGGGCTTAGGTAGATTTAGGCAAAGTTATAAAAAAAGACTATTTTTACCAAACATTTTCTCTAAACGAGTAATCTACTATAGAACTACTATAGTAATCCACCAAACAATATTATAAACGAGTAATCTAATCTTCAATCTGATCGGAAACTTTTTAGCCGTTAGATTTCCTCATTTTTGGGAATTCTGTAGTTTTCTTATTGCAAGTAATTAGTGGACCAAGCCTTGCCGTTGATATTTTATACTCCATTCGATCTTTGATCTGTTCAAAGATATCTGAGTTTACAAACAGCTGTTCCTTTATAATTTCGTTGAAATAAACAACGAACAACAAAGAGCAATCCTTATAGCCTTTTGTTATTTTTTTACTACATTTTTTAAGAATTACTTTTAGTAGATTGTTAGATTTTGTAGGCCAAGTAACCTGCATGAGAAAAACCTCAAAACCCTTTTTTGAGATAACTGTACTATAAAGCAAGCTATCCAACATACAAGAAAACATTGATCAAATAAAAATGAGGATAATACCATATAAAAAAAAATCTGTACCAAGAAAACGTTGTCACAAAAGTCAAAGTAAAGTAAAAGGGAACGCATAACATGTTTAGGATTTTTGAAAATAAAAATATTTTGTCCGAAAACAGGTACACGCGTATTTATTGAACGAAAATGCGGGCAGGTGCTGCTGTTTTGAAGGGTGAAATTCAACACACACTCCACCTGTTACTGTGCGGGTAGAGAGTTCTGTTTTATTATTCAAGGGTGTACTCATACAATGAATAAATATTATTACGATTGCTAAAAGCGTTAAATGAATGCTTTCTTTTACAAGCACAGCTCATGAAGCGAAGTTTGAGCTGAGGCACTGTATCTTATAAAAGGTTTATTTGTGCTAGTAGTGTCTTTGCAATACTTTGTTTAAGTTCTTGTAAGAAAGTAGGCCTACTGCTTATAGTAGAAAATTGACTTGGCTGTTCAAAAAAGACATTTTTACTAAGTCTGATGTAAACAAGTTAAAAATGCCGAATTCGCAAGTAAAAAAAAAAAAAACAAAGTTCCACTTTGTTAAGCCAGTAGACTCTCGACAGTTCATGCATTGTTAATATGAGTATAAATGTTTATTATTAATCGCAAAAGACCCATAAAGAGTTATATCTCACACAATATGTAATACTAAAGTCCATCAAAATATTATAACATGAGTTGACACATATGTTGTAAAAGAAAATCGTGCGTGATGATGAAGCTGAGAGAGTGACCCTAAAGCATGTCCAAGAGGAAATCAGATTCATCGTCGTTAGCCTGGTGTCATTGTCCAAGGATGAGAGCCACTCAAACAGGGAGCGGGCAGTAGACAGAAGTCAATGAATGATTAGCCATTTATTCGATCCTTAAATAACATAAATTGCAATTGACATCGTCAGAGAAACATATTCAATCAATAGTTTTCAAGTTGTTTTTTTTCAGTTTTTAGTGTTGTGGTAGCGTTGAGCGGCAGCAGTGACGCGATCAGGCGGTGAACCGGCGACAGGAGTGGCAGCAGCAGACGTAAGGCGCAGCGATGGGAGGGCCCTCAAACGTGAAGAGAAGAGACGAATGAATGATAGGATGAATGATACCCCCCCCCCCGTATGTGGATAAGTTATACTTTGATAACTTGCGCACACTCATCAGTAAACTAAAATATAATTTTTGTTTGGTTAATTAAATTAGCCGCACTTGAAGTTATGATTACCGACAAGTTTTTAAAAACACGTTGTAACAGATCAAATAAAACTCGAAATTAAATGATTTTGAATTCCAAAGTTTATAGTCACGGGATTTAAATTATTAACAACTAGCAGTTGCCCGTGACTTCGCTCACAATAAAAATTACGGCTGATCTTACTTCTGCTATTTGAACTGTCAAATTGTAGTATTCATAGCTGTTTACATTTCGGTATTTGAATGTTTACATCCTTATAAAATGTAAACATTGAAGCTAAGGACGTTCACGGGGCGTAACCCAAGGAAATTTTATGGAAGTGAATAGACCTATATTTTTATGTTTCTCAGGTTCAAGATCTACCTCTGTGTGAAATTTCAACCCAGTCAGTTCAGTATTTTTCGAGTTCACTTATCCCATACATACATACATACATACATACATACATACAGAAGCCACCACTTCTTTATAATAGTATATAGATACTTATAAACTATAAGAGTGACCAGATGAGCTGGCCAGGCGACAGCGAAACGGAAATAATGAGCGCAAGTTTTCGGTAAATCAGTAACCGAGCGGTCAGTACAAACGTCTAGCGTCTGAAATTTCCTGTACAGCATAAAGGCCGCGGCAGTACAAGGGGTCGCCTGATCGGCATCTGCTTATCTTTCCTTATGCCCACGTATATCTGTGCATTCGTTTGACAATTTAAAGAAAACCTTTTTACTTCAACATGAATATTTGAAATGGCATATTTGAATACAATTAAATTAAAATAAAACATATTGGTTTTAAAATACGTAACACTAAGCTTTTTATTTCAATGTATTGGTTTAACTAATTGTATTGAAATATAAATCGATATATCAGTGTTGAGACAGAGAACCATGTCCAAGAGGAAATCAGATTCATCGTCGTTAGCCTAGTATAACATCGTCTTACACCACATTAATGGTATAAGAAGCCAATGCAATACCATCAGACCATTATGGGCCTAAAATAGTCTGGTATTGGCCAATTACCAACCAATAACCACAGCAGTCTACCAACAAGAGCTGCCACAGCAGTCTATCAATAAGAGTATCTATATAGTTTTATAAAACACCTTTGCTTTAAACCATAAAACAAAATAAAACGTTGTAAGTGGAACTACTTTTAGAAAGGCTTTCGATTGATGAATATGAGCGATTTCTTTACTTTCAAACTAATACCATTATAATTATTATTTAAAACATTATAATCAAATAAACTTGCGTAATGTCCTCCATTAGTATCGTAGAAAGCCAGAAAGTTAGTGGGTCTAGCACAGTAACTCAAACAAGATAATCCTCTTTACCAGTCTCCGCTTGAATCGTCGGAACATGAGATGATTATTTTGATGTTAATTGAAAAGTTAATTTTATCAATCTGGCGTACAACATGGAGAATGATTACGTTTAACTAATTGTTTCCCAAAAGCTTTTCAGCTACAAATTTAAATTAAATGTAAGTTAAGTAGCTTATCAGAAAATGTTTAACTTGAGAAGGTAACATGTTATGGCTTTTTCCAGCATATATAAAGAGCTGAAAATGAAAATGAGATTCAATATAGACACCATGGATACGGTGATAAATACCTTTATGGCTTCTCGCATATGCTTTGGCAATAAAGCATCACGGATCGGTTTCCAATATAGAATATTGCTCTTGTGGACTTTTAAGTTAAGGAAACATATGTTTTAATTCTTCACTTAGCGTATGCAACTTAAATCTCTTTGGATACTAAAATAAATAAGTAAATAATCAAATCGCCATGACAGTCATTGTTATCGATTTTGGTTGGCTTAAAACTCAATCGTAAAAACCAAATTAACTTAAAACTATTTACACAACGTTGTGGGTAAAGGGTGATTTACAGAATTTTATTGTGCAGCAAAGAATACTAATGATGCCTACTGATGAATAACTATGATAATCATGTAAATATCAATCAATTTATAGGTTTTAATGAAAAATACTTTATGAAAATAATACAAACTAGAGATAGTAGATATAAATATAAAAGCTCTTTCTTTTCACCGGACCTTAAAAATTATACGCTATAAATCATTGTTAGGAAGACCCATCTTCTCATTTTTTTCAATGACACTTTTAATTTAATTTTAATTTCATATTTTGTTATTCAAACTGTTTATTTTTATGACTATCGACATATGGTAGTTTCTTATTGATATTTTGAAAATAATGACTGGTGATATAAACATTTAATGCTTAAAAGGATAAATATTTTGGATTAGGTTTTAGGTATAACCCTAGGAATGGTACTTGCAAATACCACATGGCTGTAAGAAAAACCTCCTATTATATAGAAAATAAGATTTAAATATACGTCTACCTTTGTTGGGGGAGGGTGGTAAGAAATTTGAATACGTAGTAAAACTGCCTTTTACATTGTGTTTAACACAGAACCGCCATTGTGTTGTGTTAGAACTGCCAAAAGGGAAGTTCTAACAAAGGATCAATTTAATGTTGTCATCTAGATGCACAAAGTGGACTTTCTTTGAGATATGGGCTAACGTTTTGTTCTGGAACCATTACGACCACGGTTGTTGCTGCTTAGTCTATGCCCTCACAGCATTCTTGAGCAATGAGAAACTTTGAAAAAAAAACTAGATTGAAAAATCAATTAAAATATGTAAGATTAATCAAGATTAAGAAAGTATCACACTAATAATTTTACAATAGGTCCAATGGAAGGTAAGATCACTTTTCAATTTGTTGTATGTTAACTTGTCAAGTTAGAATAAAAGGTAAGTGTTCTTCTTTGACTGTGCAAAATTGCACACACAGACACTTCTCTTGCATTGGTTTTTACAATACAGTAAAAATGTTGAGCATGATGTTGAGTTTAATCTGGCAAATCGTAATTTTACTATACTTTCATCATTCTAAATATAAGAAAAAAACTTGAAGAGCTTTGATTCTATGATTCACGATACGCGTGTATCTTAAAGTAACTCTATGAATTTTTTATACAATTGCAAAAATGAATAAAAATGATTTTGATTCATCCGAGCAATTATAGGAATATATTATAATTGAATTAAAGTAATAACTTTATTTTTAACAGATTTTAGCTGTTTATTCTTTAAAATTTAATAAATAAAATTCATTAGATAAATATGAAATATAATTACATTTATGTTTATCTTTATAGTTATTAGTATGGAAATTATCTACTAAACGCCTCCGAGTGGAATATTCAGGTAGGTATTGTAATGCATGGACTGGAATGTCTGGTATTTGTATCCAATCTAGTCTTAAGCCTTGTTACCTGTTGTCGGTATTGCTTGACGTGTAAGGAAACATAAGTTTTTATAATTTTATAATCTGATAATGCCAGAATAGCTGGTGTAAGGCCTCACACAATAATGTTTTTTTAATTGGTAAGTTTCTCAATATAAAATTATATAATATCCTATATTAACAGTTCATCAACAAGAAAGAGACCTAAGGTGTTAAAATATTAAATTTAAATAGCAATACAAGATGTTTCTAAAATATGAATATTTGGTTTTTCATTTATGATTAATTTGCCACGTATTTTATTTAAAGACATTTATTTTTTTCTAATTAATCCGTCAAATGTTAAGAGTTTACCATAAGTTCAAACAGAAAAGGGATTATTATGCAACAAAATGCGTACGATTAAAAAGTGGTTCGCCATTACTTTTGCCATACATAATCCTTAGTTAAAACAAACTCTTTTCAAAATAAGTAAAAATTATATCGGTTTAAACAAGTTGTCCTACTAGAACTCCAGCTAATATATTACATAGATAGTTGTACACTTTTACTTCAATAATATTTACAATCATTAATCACTAGTATAATCACAAAACCTTGAGAAAGATCTAAATTTTAATATTTCGTTTTAGAACGTAAAGCCAAAACAATATTACCAAAAAAATAACCATACAAATATAGAAGTAGTAGCTCTTGGTATTATTATGATATTTCGTGATGTTTACCTAAACATGGTCAGTTAACTTAAAAATCAATACAAATTTTAATTTTGTTATTACATCGCAAATATGCTGATATATTTCAGCTTTCTTTACGAATCGAGTCAATCCTTTTAAAAAGTTTCAAAATGTAGTTTAATGTCACTTCTCAACTGATTTCACGTCAATTGCTTAAGAGAATTTTTTGATACAATTGTTGCTAAAATTTGTGATATTATTTTGTTTATACAAAACAAAAGATTTTTTAAAATTAATTTGCAAATGTGCAAATGTTGTTGCCTGGAGCATAAACAGAGGTGAAAAAAGTGAAATGTAAAAGGTTGTCGAGGTGAAAATTGCTCTATCATCCTGTGATGCAGAGAAACCTAATTGCTATATTTATGGAAGGTTTACATTTGCACAAAAACATTACTTCCTTTGCGACTGAGTCAACAAATTTGTGATGAAGATTCTATTACATTAGATCAAAATGAAATATCGTTAATCTTGAGGTCTTCCAGTTTTATTATGATTAAGGAAGACCTCAAGGTTCTTAACACATTACTTTTTGTAAACTTACTAAAGAAACGTTTCCTAACAAGAAAAAACTATACTATGATATTTTACATGTTAAACTATCAATGTCCTACCTTTATCAAATGTTGGTGGATGGTAAATTTTCCCTTGTTTACTTAGCTGGTTTTATTTGTTGTGAAAAATTATAAATAATATCACAATATCATCGGGTGTAATTTTATTTAGAAATTATTTAGACTTGAGCGTGACCAATTCATGAACGCGACTAATGGAACGCGCTCAGGCTGTCAATCAAACTGCGTCACGTTTCGTCACGAGTTTGTATAAAGTGATTGATGTTATTCAACAAACATCGCAAACTGCGCGTTAACGGATAAAGTTATTCATTGGGGAAAGTTCCAGGGATAATTGTTTAGTTTTTAACAAACTTCCTCTGGGGGAAAATTATCTGTCCAGGGTAACTTCAGCAATCATAATAATATTTATATTAATTCAAGAATAAGAATCAAGAATCACGAATCAAGAAATTGTATTATCTTTGGACACAAACAGTGCAAAAGACAAAGTCAGAAGTCTATAACAATAGTCTTTAAAATAATAGCAATATGAAAACTATAGAATTAACAGGCTAGTGAGTATGATTAATGTTGGTATTAACCTTATAATTCCAGCTTTATATGCGAAATTTCTGGATGTGAAGTGAGTTTATTGTGGAAACGCATATTTACCTCCACAAATCACGCTTTGTTTCAAAATTTACCTTGATCTTATATGGGAAATAGAATTTTAATTTTTTGAAAGTCTATTATCACGATAACTCTCGTAAATATCGTCCGATCGTAAAGAAATTTGGTACAGACTTGTGAAACTAGGTTCTCATGGGCGAGTTCGTAAACCAGTCAGATCGACATATCCAAAGTGGGGTAAAGGCTCCATTTTACCCACCAAAAATGGGTTTTCGAGTTTTTCAAATCGAAATATTGAATTTATCCAATTATCGTTTCCATTATTGGATTTAGCTCAGGAAAAAACAAACAATTCGGTCAATATTTTTTCGAAGTTCATTAGTCACTTATATATTTCCAATCTTATGTATTTAAGATTGGACGATATTATTGGTCAACATATTTCCACTTCGCATTTTTTACATTAATTTTTGTTTATATTTGCTATTCGAAACAGTAACACATTTACTTACTTGGTACTTGGTACTTTGTGAGTCACCCAATTGGTCGCAGGCGACGACGTTGGACTCGTCAAATTGTTCCCATGAGGGACACAGGTTAAGATGGGTATGGTATGTTGGTTGGAGTTTGGGTCGGGCTAGGCTGATAAGCTTGGTCAGGGTGTTTGGTTGCTTGCAGAAGTCATAAAAATTCATGAAGAGTATAAAAAGATTGGCTTAGTAAAAATTATTTTAATGCACTTTTTAATTTAAAAATATCGTCTACAATATTATGTTTAAGATTTAACTTAATTTATTTAATTTCGAGAGAAACTTCAACGAATGATGCTTTTAAAAAGAATACAGAGCCGTTCTTTTACAACCTAACCTAACCTAACCGACCAAATTACCCGTAGTTATGAAAGGAAATCCTTGCATGTTGATATCTTAGATATATTTTCCTCTAAAATAATTTATCGAACAATTTATTTTCTTAAATATTTCGAGGGTAAAATTCACTCTATTTACGCAAACCTAGTTTCGTCATAAAACTTTCATAATAACATAATATGAATTCCTATGCATTGATCTGCTGTATTTCCCTCATCGCAAAAATAAAACAACTTCCTAGGTGTGAGTTATCTTTTTTAGAATAGCAATACAAAAATTAAATGAAAACATTAGTAATATTTTTTTAATGATGGTAATTTTAAATAATGATAATAAATAATGATAGTCAATAAAAATGGACTATATCATATGCTTTGGCGTTGTGACAAATATGCTTAATTAATTCCTGGCCTTTAAATAATAAAAGTTTCATAAAAATTGACCACTACATTTATTATTTATGAAATAAACCAAATTTATATAATTTTATTCTTGAATTCTCAGGTCACTTTGTTACCTCTTGTGTCACCTTGATATACAACTATCAGTTGTTTATAAATATAAATAACTTTTTTATCTCCCCGTCTGTGACAATTAAAACCCCTTTTAAAAGTATAAAGCTTGATAAAACGTAAAATCCAACAGCGTTACATGTAACAGCGTAAAAACAAAACAACCCAGTAAGTAATAATTACGTAATACCACTTACCAAAAGCTAGCATATAGTTTTTTGCTAAAATGTTGCTTTTCCCTTACACAGTGGTGCCTTGAATGCACACAGATCCGATTTGCAAAGTAAAGGCCTTTGAGGCCTAACAAGCTACGCTGGAACACGCTAACTCTTATTTATTGTTGGAACCTACGAAATGTGTTTCGAATAAAAGTGTAAATTATTAAGATTTATTGTTTTCATTTCAATCTCTTTCTAAGTTTTATTATGATATAATAAGTTGTATTTTAATTCGTGCTAATTATCTCCATTATGTTAGTATACTGGGTTAAGCTGTTAAGGTCCTAAATTATAACGGATACGGTGTAAGAAGTGAATACTTATTACTTTACTGTTTTTAAGAGTGTTTAAGTGCTGTCGTTTGCCAAAAAGTGAATCTATTTATATCCAATTAGTTATATCGTTTTAATTATACGTGTATATGTTATATAATTTTCCAATACGTAAACATAACACATATTAGAAAAATAAGTAAATATTCAGACGCTTTTAGAAGCAGCAAATTAGAGAAACTATATAGTATTTCATGTTTTCAATGCATTTAACCCAAATAGGCAATTATATTAAAATCTCAATAAAAAGTGGTTGTCACTTATTACCAACCGACACGTGTGGTTTAAAGACCTGGATATTTTTTAACTTAACAGTGCGTGTATACCATTATGAGTAACTGCGTTATATTTTTTGTTTGGAATCAGTGCAAATATTTGTTCAGCGAAACGTTATATAGGATGCACGCTATAGAAATATGATTAATTGTATCCAGAACTTCGATGACTATATTATTCGTTGATTATCGGTTTAATCCAAACGAATGTCAATATTAGGTTTGGAAGTGGAAGTATTGGCCACAGCGCAACAATTGGCTCGATGAATCCTAACGATGAAATGCTCGGTTCCTTAACTCTGTTTGCAATCGACCTACAATAATTGTACATATTGTAATTTTCCACAATGTCATAAAAATATTTATCTTAAGGTTTTTTCATTAATTTGATAACTCTAATAGGGTTGTAAGGATCATTACTTATACAGTAGTAGATATTATCAAAATAAAGTGTATGATTAATTCGTTTACTTGAGTGAAAAATATACGAGAGCTTTACATAAATATTATGAGATATCCAAATTTAAAGTGGAACGATTTCAAAGGGATCAACATAAATCTTCATTTCAGTAGAGCTTAGTTAGATGGCTGTAGATATAAGATTTACTGTATTTAGGAGAGTATTTTTGCATTCCCTCTTTGCAATATATCATGATAAATCCATTGCAGCAGACCTACGTATTCAGCGAATTTCAAATGCTTTACTAGATCATTTACACGAAGCCTCGCTCCAAGTAAAATCAACTTACGTCCGTAAATAAACATGGTAAACAATTTTCCATAAGATTAAAAAGGGAAGTAAATATTCAGGTTTGCAGCCACAGAAAAGTGAAAATAATGAATTTTAGACTATAATCCAGTAAATAGTAACTATATATAACCACATACCAAGATTCATCACCATATGAACATATGGGGAGAAGTAAACAAACTGCACAATCTCTTATACCTCACGTTAAGTTAATATGGGAAGTGAGTATGCGGATTTGCTGCCACGGAAATGTATAAATTGAGGGGTTTTGACCACAATCCAGTAGATCACTACTAGATTCAGCCAAATGCTACGTTTCATTAAAACATGTTCAGATATGAAAGAAATATAAAATTTTATTCATGAACGATAAGGTTAAAATTATTGGGAAAATGTACTGTGTTTCCCAGTCTCAGTATCTCGGCAACCAATTAACATAGAGCAATGATAAAATAAATGCAATTTTTCGACATGATTTCAACGGTGTTAACCAAAATGTTATTATTTCAATTTTAATGTAAAAATCCCCAAAAAAATTATTTTAGGGTTTAAATCCCTAACCCCCCCTTCCTATATCGGATCGGGCTGATGTTCAAACTTGTCCAAATAATTTCTACTCTACATGACTTTACCAAATTTCTCTAAGTAAATTAAAATAAATTTCGTTATATACTATATTTATATAAGTTCGAACGAATGTGTTTTTTGCTTCTGGGGGCCCCAACACGAAAAGTTATTATGGTCTTGGGGCTACGTCTTACCAATAGACCTACGGTAATAGCTTCTTCCCTAAGGGGAAATTCAATAAAAGAGGAATATCAATGTGACACTCAACTGGTTTTACCATAACACTAAAAAACACCACTATAATACTTGTCTGAAGTTTTTAAAGTATTATTGCATTAGGATTTTTTTGTAATTTTCAAAGTATACAACCCTAATTTTTTTCAAACAAGAAGCTAATTCGTAAGCTGTTCGAAAACCTTTAGATTATTCGTTCTAGTTTTTCTAAGCATCATAAAATTAAGTTCTTATTGATTATCGTTATATTACACCAGTTTAAATGTTTCTTTATACGCACTTTATTCATAAGTTGTTCGAAAAATAATTCATAATAGTTGCATGGATGTACTTGCATTATTTACGATTTACAGATAAAAATAGTATCAGTGAAAAATCTAGTTATTTTTAGAAGGTATTGGGAAACATACCATACACAATTCCAGCATGATATGAATTCTACCGTAATCGAAGAATGATTCTTTCAATGAACATACTGAATTTAGAATAACGAATAAAAAAAACACCTATCATCTAACTGTTAATAATTTGTAATACTTATTATTATTAAAAACGTTTTTAGAGTTAAAAGACAGGTTCTTTACTATTTGCATTAAACGTTTAATGCAAACATATTCGCATTCAGGCCGCATTTTCCGTGTTATGGGAAACGTGGTTACATTTTGAAGTGGACAGATAAAAATCAATAAATAATTTAAGCGAAAAAGCGAAGAATAAAATATTCTTCAAATTCACCATAAAACTGCTCCACAATGCAAAATACCAAAATAAAACCTTGTAAATGAGAGAAAACGTGGTATGCCCTGTTGGTTTACTCTTTTAGTTCGTTGCTTTGCAAAAACGAAATTCATTATAAAACGATACCTGTGTTACTTTTTAACGAAGCGTAATATTTAGTTTTTACGTTTATGTGTATTTAAATTCATTAATATATGGGTAAGCTGCCACATGGGTTTGTTGTCTGTTCGGGTTTAAAGAATCCGGTAAATTGCTGTAAAGCTCTGTTAATTGTTCGTGTGTAGTGATCAAAGAATCCTATTGTGTTGTAATGGTTTATTGTAGTCCTTATCGGTTTTATTTTAATTTTTACATCGGTGTACACGTGTCATTACGTCAGTGTACACGCTTTTTTAACATTAAAAATAACACGTTGAGCAACTGTCGTTGATGAAATAATCATGAGTTGGTTGGATTCGTACGGACATGATTGTTACATTATTCAAGGATATATCACCATAAAACCTAATTTAAGATATTCAACTAATTTAATATGTGCAGTTTTCTCTGTTTTACGCATGCGGGCCGGTTGCAGACTGGAAGCCTTATCTCAACCGGAATGAAAATTTTGCATGCGGCTGCTACAATCGTCGGTCAGTGGCGAAGATGGGTGAACAAGGTTTGCCCCCTCACATTGCTGTGCCAGCCAGCGAGCACGTACACGTATACAGGGTATTCATTAACTCTAATGGACAACCTGATATGTTGGTCTGGTTGGCAACCCTGGCCACAACCCCAGCGGGAGTCGCAGTGGATAAACAGACCCACCTTCTGCTGGAGGAAAATCGTGCTTTTGGAATATATTTGGGCGGAGTTGAAAATTAGTGCGGGAAAAATCTGCCCACAACCGGACCGCATGCTTTAAACACTTCCATTGCATCAATGGTGTTGAAAATCGGCGCGGCTCCCGGTCCGCAACCAAAATACATCCATCTACAGGGCCTATCAGAACTTAAATATAGTTACAATCAATAAAAACGTCTACATCCCTAAATATTTTATTTATATGTTTTATTTTAGGAAGCATTCAGGCAGACATCTTTCGTATGAGACTGTAATTTGTTCGCGACCTTGAAGTTTATTCAGTCTAGTTGTGCAGTAGTTAGGAAATTAATTTGTTGTTTGTTGGTTGTGAAATAAAAAAAATATATTGTTCTGAAATCGATAGGGAGATGATTAAAATTGTTTTTGAACTTTTTTATGTCACAAGTAACATGGTAATCACTTCATAACTCTATTTTGAGTTTATATTGCTGCAGTTTTTTTACACTCTTAGAAAAATATGTTCATAGCAGTTTGGATAGGTGCGCAAAAATTAAATAAAACAAATAAAAAAGGTGTAAAGGGGAAAGGTGTCCTATAAATTTAGTAAATTATATTAAATTTAGCTAAGTTATATTAAAATCTAGCTAAGCCCTCAGGAAGGGAGGCGCCCGTTGGTCGCGCCAGTCTGTTTACAGTGACGCTAGTAGTGAGGGGAGAGTGGATCGCACGCGAACTGAAAACACCCTTAAAACCAAATTTGTTTTGTTGCCTCAAATTATTAAATACACGTGTTTGAGCAACACACAAATTATTAATTTGCATTATAGAAAAAATGATACCATGCAAATACTATTTAACAGAAAAACCATTAAAAACATTTTTATTTTGGTAACATTTTTATTTTTATTTTGGTACTAAACATTTTTATTTTGGCAACTGGACGAACTAAGAATTAAGTTTTTATGTTTGGTAGATTCTTTTATTTATTTCACCATAAAATTAAATGCGTACATTTAAATAAATTTATTTCAATTTATCAATTTTTATTAGTAATTTTTCATCAGAAATCATATTATCTTTAAGATTAGTAATGATTTTGGAAATTATAGACAGTCCCTAAAAAAATATTATTTTACATTTATACAGCGTGTTTCTAAACCGAAGATAAATTGATTGTCTATTGGCTTAAGGTTAACTCATACTGTATTGAATCTAAAAGACTTTTCAGAATACTGTATACTATGTCTCATCTCATACCTATCTGTCTGTAAGTATTTTTTATTTGCACAATTAGTTATTCAATATAATAGTTATGTGGTAAATAGACATTTAAAAGTAAATTGACGGTTCAAGTTTTGTAGATTGACTGTCAATCTAGTCAATCTACAAAACTTGTACTGTCAATTAACATTCAAATGTCTATTTACCACATAACTATTATATTTAATAACTACTGTACATACAAAATAAATCTTAATGTACTTACCTAATCTAGGAGTGTGTATTTAGTTTACAACGTTTCATGGCACAGGGCGTAAAGGTTTGCAGAAATTTAAGATGGTGGCAATATTTGCATAGCTTGATATTTTAACAAAAATAATCGTAAATAGAATACGATCAAACGAAAAAATACACCATTTCATTTCCTTTCCAGTAATGTACAGTTTCAGTACAACTATGACACAAATAACTGAAAATATGAAATGCGTTAATGTAAAAAGTGTTGTAATGATGAAGTAACAAATATTTTATTAGAGTGGGAATAAATTTTCAGATGTTCGTCTCTTTCGACAATATTTTGTACCGCTTATGTTTGTTTAAAATATAAGGCTTTAAGAATAACACACCATCAGTATTTTTTGTGAGATATAAACTTGATTCTCTTCAACCAAATAGATCCGAGGGCTTAATACTCACATTGAGATTAAAGTTGGTAGACTAAGTGGGTTAAGATTTATGTAGGAATTTATTATAACAGTACAGGACAGAAAGTTAGAAAAATCAGTCTGGAGCCTCATGGTTCTTTTACACAACATTTTTCTTTCAATACGATGAAAATTCTTTCAAAATAGGTTTATTTGATTTCAGGACACAAAATATACATAAATAAAAATGTTATTACAGCAATAAGAATTATTATATGTATAGAGACTATTGAAAAAATATATATTTTTAGAATTTGTTAGTAATAAAAAACTTTATATTTTGAAAATGCCTTGCTCATGTCAGTTTTACTAAATTAGGTAAGTCCACCATGCCATTAATAATTACCGATCATAAACTTTACCATTAAAACATCTTTATGTGTAGTGTAAGTCAACTAAGCATGTTTATTATCCTGCTTATACTTGCAGACTAATTGTTTCGAGGTAATTAAGCTTATCTTAACGCACAGACTTGAGTAGCATCATGATATAAGCGCCTCATACATTTAACAAACGTTATTGATTGTTTCATGGAACAAAACAAAGGTTTAGCTCATTTACAGGTGATTATGTTAAACATATTAAATAATCCAGGAGTGACTCTCATCTCCTTTTTTCAATCCATTCCGTGATCTCGACTTACATACAGTATTATTTTATTCAATAGAGTACACAAACTACTAGACATTTGTAACTGTTTGCTGAGGGATTTTTTTCATTGAAGAGCGTATTCTATTAAAGACGATATATTTTCCAATTTTTCATTTTTACTTTTATTATGGCGGTATCATAAAAATTTATCAGTTTTTTATTTGTTCCTTGCATATAAACGCACAGATTTTACAATATCAAAGCTTCTAAAAAAATTATGAGTAGACAGTGCTGCCTGTCTGTATAATGCCTTGCTTACGACAGTCACCCAAAATTAGCTAAGACCACCCAAAATTAAATGTTGTTATATGGCATGTTATGTTTTTTTGTCACAATTGTAAATACCTTTTGACCAACTTGAGATACTACCTTCAAAATTAGTATCTTTATTAAGACTGTAAGGTCTTATTTCGATGCAGAGTGCAGAGTATAAATCTTTTCGTACGAGTTCCAAACGGAGCAACTTTTAGTTGTAGCATTTTGAAACCTATGATGACGAAAAAAAGTTGTAAGGAAAAAAATATGCGAAAGTTATTCTATGAAAAACCCACTTTATTAACTGCATAACAAACTCCCAGAAACATTCATTTTATGCATTCCACATTTGAGACATTTTTAGCTTTCTTGGATGTAGTAGGTTTGGAAAAACTTCATTGATTCAGTTATTGTGTAATACATTTACAAAACCATTTCATTAATGAAAAGGAAATGTACCAGGTTCTGTAGGGTTAGTAGGTTTTGAAATAATAAGCTTAAACAAATTTAAAATAGCCTCCATTTAAAATTTATAAGAATTAAGTATCAACTTCATACTTTGCACCTTATGGCCTAAATAGGCAAACCAATTTTCAAAAGCTCTTCGAAGTTTACCTCAATCTGTTCAAAACCTATGAAAGGGTTTTTAACACATAAGAGAAATGGTCGGAAAACTAGGCACGCAATTCCTATAATCATATGAAACAAAACTTAATTTCCATGCAATGAATAACTCAGTTAAAGGGGTATACGAGTATTTTCTTTTAATGCCAACCTGTATATTTTATGTATTTACTTTTAAGATAGCCCATCAGTTGATTACTTACTTGATTACATTTTAATTTGAATGAGAATAACATAAAACAAAAAATAAAGTTTTAAATACTCAGGGAAAATGTAATATGCTGAGGCTGTAAGTCTTTACTAGATGACCGAGCGCTTAAACATTCCTTTTGCAGGGAGAAGTTAAGTGGATCCAAAAAGCTTAGTCCTTTAGATTTTAATTAACATAAACTCATTTTCAACTTGGCTATAAATACCTGAATTATCTAGCAAATAATCTATTAATTCCAAAAATTATAATAAAGATTTTGGATTGAAACGACTTTTCGTTTCAAAGTCAAATTATATATTTTCAGAAGATTATAAACTATAAAACCATAATGTGTCGTAATAATTATAACTAATATTAAATAAATCAAAATCCTTAAGAGTAAAGTCATGTCAACTGTGTCAGAACATGAAACTGTGCTGAAGATGCGGCATTATAATGGGCTTATTCACTATATTATTTTTTTCATCTAGAGCTACTTCAATTTGCAAACGTTGGTTTCTATTCAGATTTGTTGTAAAGACAAATAACAGTTTCATTAAATAAGAGAGCGTTTGTTTTTCATAGAGTGTTGTTTTGTGAATTGGGGTGGAAAGAGAAGATTTATTGCGATAATTTAATGACTATTCTTATAAAAATCATAAAACGGCTAGCTTTTCCATTAGAATATGAAATATTCTACAATATATATAAGAGTAAAAGTCAAAAGATTGTTTTAAGACAATAGCCTATTAACCTTCACAAAATAGCCTGATGATAATTTACGAAAATTATAGCATATATTAAGTTACAGTTTTTATTGTAATTTTAATATACCGTCAACTAACACGTTATTTCTGCTTTATGCGTGTTATTCATCAAATATAAATTTGATAGTTTATAAGTTTGTTTTTACTTAACCTTGCCGATTTAACTGTTATTTAACCAATTCACCCAATATTTGTCTTAGTTTGATTGAAAATATATTTAAGTAGCGCCCAGATATATATTCGTACTTAAAATTAAGACATTCAATTTTTACCTTAAAAAGTACGACACTAAGGTTTTTTCAAAATGAATCTTACCGGAAAATGTAAATAAATAGGCCTAATTGAAATATAAACATGTGTGGAAATTGGCCTGAAATCATTGCATAAGTAAAAATATCAGTTCAATAATATTCAAATTTAGAAGATCAAAAATAAAAGTATGATTGAATATAGTTAATACGGACATACATCATGGACATAAAAAATGTCCATATACACGGACGAATAATGGGTACAAAAATAATACCGAATAATCGATGAATGAATTATTATTTTGATTGGTGTTACTGCTAGGCTAACCCTCTTCCTTGTTTGTGCAAATGTCTATATGAAATATATCCTGGGTTGAAAAATCAAACTAACCTTAATTAATAAATTGCGAGCTCATAGTTTTTGTTGAAGTCAGTACAGAGTCCAACTGGCACTGAGCGCAGTTTGGGACGGCTAGGGTCGATTGGTTGCCGGAGGTCAGTGATAAACCATTATTGAACCGTTGATTATCAACCCACCACCTGATTGGCTTTGGTAACGGTCTGGCTTATTTTAAGCCGTAAAGAACGAATTGCGCTCAACCAATATCTTAGCTAAAACCAAAGAAAGCTTGTTAAAGAAATAGTAGATTTTATAAATAAACATTTGGCTTGGGCAAAAATATTAAGAAACGAAAGTAAAAGTTGGATGAAAAGTTTGTCGCAACACAGTTATTACAAAATTATTCTCATCATTACATATAACAGGCGAGGTCGGCAATAAGAAAACTTTTCACCCGTGCCTAAAGATAAAATTTAGACTGAAACAAACAGAAATATTGTCCTCAAATTTAACGTAATTTGCGACAAACATTTGTATGCAAATGTTCATTGGCAATATGTATTAATCAGCTTAAAGAGAAGCTTAATGTGTAATTAATGATCCAATAAATCATTATTCTGCCACGATGCAACTGATCATTAATTTGGTTTTTCCTTAATGAAAACGGAATCCATTAAATTACCACAAATAAAAAAAGATGAATGAAGATGAATGAATGAACAGATGAATGAATATAAGTCTACTTATAGGGAAACGTACCTAATTTAATTTAATAAATATTTAGATAGCCAAAGTGTTTATAAGTTTGTTGCAAATTTACAAAGCAGTTTTAGTTTTGTATTGCTCATTGAGTGGATGAAGGCTCTAATTAATTGTAGAACGAAACAAAATGGACATTTTTTGTTAATTACTAAGTTAATGAAATCGATGATTATAGATTGGAGTTTATAATTTCAAGTGGGGTAAAAATGATGTCTGTATTTTGGATGAAAAGTATGTTGTTTCACGTGTGAAAATGTTTAACGCAATTAACCAATAAATTTACCTTTAAAATTATAAAGATTAAAGATTAATTAAATTATAAAGATTAAATTATAAAACTTATCTTGTAATAATAAGATTACCTTTAAAATTATGGATAATGGTTATGGTAATCCATAGGTAAGGGAATGAAATCTATTACTAACTTGAGGTTTGCAGAGAACCTCAAGTTACGTACGCAAGTTGGTGCTTTTACCAACGTAAAAGCACTATGAAACATAAAACATCATTTTGAGTTGACAAAGCATAATCGCTTTAATTTCTTGAGCATTACCGAGCATTATTCAAAAATATAATCACTACAAATATTTTTGATGATCGAGGATGAAAATAAACTTACAAATAGTTGTATTTTTAAAACTACAAGGCAGCCCGACGACATGTTACACAGACGGCATTTTAAGATTCAGTTGAATAAGTTTTAATATTTTACTCAGTCTTGTTGTTTATGAAATAAATTTTTATTTGGATTGCTGTAAACAAAATTTCGTTTCCTCAAAACCATTGCTGGATGGACCAATTTTTCATCTGTAACAAAAGCTTTAATCAGAATCGATAGATTGATTTCAGGGGTCAAATGACATAAATAATTTAAATACCAATGAAAGAAACATGTTTATGTAGAAGTTTAATTTCTCGTTTAAATTAACTGTTTTTTTAATATAAGAGTCTACAGATTGCGGTTGAAATTTGATGATACGATAGCGAGCAATCTTTGCGTGAGAGAAGGCTCTACGAAGTTATATTTGATTACGTAAAATATAATAAATGTCGTAAAAATAGTAATATTTAGTGATAGAAACAGGTATAAAAGTTTGTCATAGGAAATCCTGAGGATTGCCGTCGGATATTGAAACGGCAATGTCTGGCACGCTGTGTTTCCCGTACAAATTGCATTGTAAGCTAAAGCATTAGACCAGAGCCGAATTGGGGTTTTCATACATCTTTCCCGTGACATGTTGAACTATAGAACCCTTTTACTTTATACAAAAATCAGTTTTTAGCTCGTTGGCCTAATATTATGTATTTTTACGTAGATCTTTTTACGTGTCTTTTTACAAATACGTAAATTGTGTCTGCCTTTAAAAGCAGACATAATACGATTTTAGAAGAAATTACATGCAAGATGAAAAAACTACATTGATACATTTAAAACCTACACATTTTAACCACTTTCAAGATTAATAGGGGTTTTAATTTGTTTAGGATGCTTCTAGAATACTTAAATTTAAATTGCGAAATGTAATGCTTTCTCACAATATAACGAGCAACTCCCAGGTCTTTCTCTTTATAAACTTAGTAAACTACAAATTTTAACGAGAGGAATATGCCTAACTAAATTAGCATGCAAGAGTAATATCAAGAAAATAATAGACAAGCACAGTAGCCTTTATCCATGCAATTATCTGTTAGTCAAACTTATCATGTACATAAATAAATTAACTTATACTGAGTCAAAAGCTAATAACATATTAAATAGAAAAAGAACAAGTGAATATATTTGCTTTAAATGTATTAGTTTTTCGTCTCATAAGTAATAAAATGAAAAATAACACCTTGTAGGTTCTAATAAATACTCTCCGACATCTCTGCCCCTTGACAATATATCAAGTGCGACATCTCCAAAGTGTGGTCAAGAGGAATATTGCCAATAATGTAGTTTGCTCGGGTGCCGCAATTAATAACCCAAGGCTAGCTCAGCGCTCCTGTGGCTAGTCTCGTAAAGACCCTCCTCTCTGGTAATTCTACAAAATAACACTTTGTTATAAATGCTTGAAAGCGATCGCTTCATACAGTGAAATACCCATGTAAATGGCATTCGTGTTCGCTTTAATTCATCATTCCTTCAAATTCATATCATACGTTAGTTTTAAATTTCTAAATGAAAAGTAGAAAAGCATTCATATTGTTTTGTTTTATGAATCCTGAGATCTCAAAAGACTCCTAATTTAAGGTTGTTAAAGGATGTGTGTTTATTTTTTTAATAGGTATATAACGATTATAAAGAGACATCAATTAATTGCTTATGGGCAAAATTTACGTTCATTTTTAGAAATTTATGCGAAAAATTGCAACGAAATCTTATCAAAAACGTTGAAAAATGTGATCTATATTAGTATATAGTAATTGTTAATATACTAATCTTAAATATAGGTATCATGTGGGTTCTTTATGATCAATATAAACAAATTAAGTCTATTAAATATCAGTATTTGCAGCCTTTTTCATTACCATCGAAATGAAAATAATTACTCAGATGGTTATTAGATTTGTATAGCTAATGTCCTTGGTTAGATGGTGATGGTTTCGCATATAGTGAAGTCTGTATCTGTCGTTTTACAATTTTTTTTCTTAAAATTAATATTTCGGCTTACACATCTTGAAAAAGTCCTATTTAGTCTGTATATTGCATTAGCTCAGTTTACTACTTAACTTCCTATGCACAACCAAACTTCCTGAATTCCTGGTAGGCACAACAAGGAACATTTATCAAGTCTCAGAAACGTATGAACCTTTGCAAACGAATGTTAGGAAAAACCTCAACTGTGTGCCAAGTTTGTTGGAAGAAAATATTCCTTGTATTTGAAAATAATAAGGACATTGTTACATACAACGTAAAGCACAAATGTGACTATAAATAGGAAAGCTCTTGTATACAATAGCATTGCATTCAATATAAATAAATATTCCTTTATTCAATATAATAAATATGCTGTGACTTGTTTTTTTAATAGTTTTGTTTAGAGTAATTTTTAAATGCAACATAATACAATTCTTTACGATACAAATTTAACTCAAATATATACAGTTTTATTCATTTTCTTATTTATTTTGTCTTAATACAGATTCAGTTTAACAGCATGTACAATGTTATTTCGGTCTTGTAAAAAGTAATCCGTGACAGGTTTTTGTGTGTTCATACTTACACAATTAAAAATTCTTTTACAAAAAGCAAAACATTTACCATTCCCTATTCATCGTAACATGAAAAGTTTAACATACATTATAGGGGAATAAGATCTTACATTTAACTGGCTATTTATTGTAAATGTATGAGTAAAATGTATAATCAATTGAATACCTTTCACTATTTTACCAGATTTTTAACGTATCTTCTTTTTAAAGGTTTTGATTGCTTAAGAACGCTATGACGGCGTACACCAAAATGGCAACAACCGTTGCCGTACTTAAAACAAAACATTCACCCATACCTCACATGAAGTCTTAACAATTTTCTGATTTAAGCTATTAAGTGATTAAAGAACAAATTAATTGCTAAGCAATAAGATTTTCTAAGGAATGTTTCATGTAAAAATTATCTAGTGAGTTTTTTGTGTTTGAAAACATAACTAAGATTCATAAAAATTTTTAAACTAGCATTATGTTGGACATTTACTGCAAGTAATTTCTTGCTATCTTACACAAGCGGGAGAAGTAAACAAAACCTGCGACAGCAGCTTAAAGGGATGAACATAAATTTCACTTTCAGTTAAGATTGGTTTAACTCATTTTAACATTACCACGGCCATTCTTATCTTATAAATTTAACATGTTTATACCGCCTTACATACTTGGTGTTTGAGTTTTGACATTTATTTTTATTAATTTTTACAAAACTTACAGATGCATACACTTTAAATTAAATAGAAACACCTGCGGGATTTAATAACAAATAAAGAGCTTTACCCTAATATTAAAGAGATTTAGCTTGATGTTTTTTAGTTTTACTACTCACAGGCGTACTCACAGACGTTAACCGGTAATTTATTTTAACTGATATGTAGTCAATAAAAAATACACCTTTCTTGTCGCCACTTATGTGTTTTGAATCCTCAAAAAATAACAAATAAACGTGGTATGAATTCGTATTTCTGATGCTCAACAAAACTGCAACAATTTAGATGTATTTGTATTGACAGCGGCCATCTAGCGAAATTGAACAGAATCTTTAAACACCAACGACGTTATCGATTAGGTAACATCAAACTCATTCAAAGACAATAGCCCAGTGTAACTATACAGTCCGGGTGGGGGGGGGAGAGAGAGAGAGAGAGAGAGAGAGAGAGAGAGAGAGAAGAAGACGACACGGAGGGTGTCTGGGAGGAAAGGCCTCTTGAGAGGGTATGAAAGACGGACGTCCCCGCACGTGTCTGACATCCCCCACCCACCAATACTCTGATTATATTGCCCCTTTATGAGGAAATACACTATGACAAGGATAAATTCCTTTATTTATAAGCTTCGACCTGATTTACCCGTTCTCTGCAAGTTTTAGAGTGTGTAACTAGTTAACAACATAAAATTATTAGTTTCTGATATCATTACTGTTAGGTCCATATGTTTTAATGACACAAGTACCTTTTTATCTTAATGGTGAAATGGCTTCACGGAATTTAAAAAAAACTGGATTGCTTATGACGGTGAGTCTACAAAAAATATTAAAAAAAAAACTTTTTAACGTCTGCATGGCAAACGTTGGAGGCTCATTAGACTTGGTAGTACAGATTTCAAATGGGAATATGACAGTAAAAAAGGATATTTGAGCTAATACTTTCAAATATGTGGTAAGTTAGACGTTATTTTCCTTACCGCATTTATTTATTGAGACACGTGCATTTTGAATCATAGAATCAAAATATTCCAGGTTGTTTCTTTTGTTTAGAATAATGAAAATATATTATTGCCAGGGTTATTGGATTTTGTTATCGTATCCACCAATGCTGATTAAAAGACAAGTTTTTATAAACAATAGATTATTTATTTCAGATAGCTTAAGTTCCAGGGAAGTATTTGTCTCTAAGGGGTTTGTCCAACGTTTTAATATCGATAATTTATTAGAGAACACTTTTATCATATGCAGGAAACCTAATTTCATTACATAGGATTTTCTCATGAAACTTATCAATTTAAATAGCTTTGAGGTATTTCGGTGGTTGTAAGCAAAAATGAAACAACCTCATGACGGTAATAAATATTTGTAAATATTGTAATTTACAAACTAACACAAATATTAATTGGGATCATTAATAGTTTTAATCTTTAGTGACAACTGTTTTCAATAATAACAATTAATTAATAATATTCATTCTTAATTGGATACCTTAATCGTTGCCGTCGTTTTTTGAGACTATAGGCTATCATAATTCATTAATTTCTGGTCATCAAACTGAAAAAAAACTATTCATCAGAATCTTCAGCTTGCTTTTTAGCTGTGGGAGGAACTGAATTGAATCCATCCAGTTTTTTTAATTTTTTTTTTATAATCCTCGGGTCTCTCGTGTCACATTGGCATACATTTATCAGTTCAAAGTGTAAAAGTCTTTGCACACAATTAACAGTTGCGAGTAAAAGTCTTAATTGAGGATGTAATATCAAAATCGTATTTCTTTTTTCATCCCTTACGATTTCTAGGAGCGGAGGTGCAATGCCTTTACGCACACTGAGAGGTTTGACGTCCTTTCGGTAATGTAGTACTTCCGTGGGTTCAATGTTCCTCGGACTATCGACCAACCAACTCCTTCGACACCGAGGACGCAAGTCTGGGACATTACTTCGCACATTATGTATTTTTTGCCAGTATGGCTTTCCTCTGAGGGGGTGGATGAGGATCAGAGGATCAAGGCCGGTCAAGTTCGGCATTTTTCGCCCGAAGGATGGACTGAACGAAATGCGTAACGCAGTTCCAGTTGTCCTCTCCCTGGAGCACAGCTCCAAAGTTGGCGCCGACCTCGTTACAGAGTGAAACTCGATGAGCGTGTCATCGGTCGCACTCGAAGAATGCCAGGCCGTGTCTGCAATGCCAGGACAACATAAGTACTCCGAGCTGTTGACTTTCCCTACCCTGTGCAAATATGCTAGGAAGTACCCATAACCCGAAAGGAATTGGGTCGCGTTGGGTCGCGAAGTAATCGACCTCGCTGTGCTGCCACTCCACCCATAGTCGGACGTGGGAATGAGCCTGAACGTCCAGCGTCCGCGTCCCCTCGACTCGCCTTCCCAGTTGCGCCGCCAGCAGTCGAAACTGCGGTAACGCTCTTCGGTTGCAGCTGTTACCCTGCCAACCTCGGGCCTCCTGCGATGAATCGCTAGGAAGTAGACGCGGATAGCTCCTGCATCACCGTCACAGCTGGCTCGGAGACCGTGCGGTAGAGATAGATACCCGCAAGGCACCTCGACGTTGAATTCAGGTAAGCTCGAGACATTCTTGGAACTCGCTTTGAAGAGAGGAAATCAGTATTTAGGAATGTTACGGAAATGTTTATTGGCAACAAACGATTTTTCATTATTGGAATGTTTATATAAGTTTATCAACAACTATAAACAATTTTTGTTGATATTTTCTTTTAATGTTTTTTTTCTTTTAATAACTTTTTAAACTCACTTTTTTATGATACAATTCTTCAATTGGCTCTGAAAAATTATGAATTATTACCTTAACTTCATATGTTTTTAGTTATTAACATAAATTATGATGTTTTATTTTTGAAAATAAACATTTTCACTGGACGAGGATAGCGTAAGATTTATATGCTTTGCAATAACCTCTTGAACTACTACAATACAAGATGGTAAGAAATATTAAGGAGCAGTTACTGGAGAGGCAATATATCACTGGACCACTCTTTGGTGGTTGAAATTTGTTAATAACATCAACGTTAAACAAACATTTTCATTGATATTTACATGTTTGTTTATTGATATCTAGTAATTAGGCTTAGTAGATAGTTTTTAGCAATATTTAGTCTGTATAACATATAGTTTTGTCTAGGCATGGAAATTAATAAGAAACTGTTTGACTATTACTTACTTCAAAAAATAATTTTCTTAATTTTATTTATGAAGGAGTTATACATGTATTTATTTATGTATTATTTATTACATAGTTTTTTTTATTTATAAAGAGTTATTCGTCTTTTTACCTTTCTTATGTAATTTGCATGAACTTTATTTATTAAAACAAATTTAAATTATACATTTAAGTCTAAGACTGATCACGATACTGAAATTGAAAATATTTTTTCCGCAGCAAGACGAACAATCGAAGTACCAGGCAGGACTGCCTTTTGCAGCTCCTACGGGTAAGGCTTGAGCTTGGTAGACAAGTTTTACCTTATTTTTGGCCTGCTATAGGGTAAGGCTTGAGCTTGGTAGAACAGTTTTTTTTCTTATTTTTGGTCTGCTATATATAATGCCCTGCCTCAGACCATCAAAGGCAGCAGCCTCTCTTGTTTTAAGAGTAAGATTAATTAAATATATTTTAAGTTACATTTAAGTTTGAATTTTTACTGACATTGTCAAGTCTAAGTTGACCTCAGTTATCTTGAAAACAGAGTTGTATTTTTGAAAAGAACGGAAAATAAAGTGTTATTTTATATATTTAATATTTATTTTTCAAATCAATAAAATCCAAAACTTCCTTAACAACACCCTGTTGCAATTGTAGCTTATAATGAATCGTTTAATTGAGTTTTTTCATAAGTAAAAATTAGTCAATTGAGCAGTTTTGTTTTCAATTGTAGCTTAGCCTCCTTTGAAATGCTAAATGCAAGGTGCCACAGGTAGTTTTATCATGTCAGCAGTGTCAGGTATCGACCAGAGGGGAATTTATAACAGCACAGTATCGTGGCACGCGACACAGTCTCGGAGGCGGGCTTCAACAAGGAAACTCTACAATTATTTTCGTAGCACAGCGAACTCTCTCTGTTACTGTTTCAATATTAAATGTGAATACAATAATTTCAGAGTGTAGTAAAATTAAATAATCACATGTTAAGTGGTGTCATAAGTGAAATTACTGTACCATACTCTTAAGACGACGACCAATTAATTATGAATCATAACACTCCGCTGTTCACGCAATGGGACTCGGTTCCTACTGCACACGCAAGCTTGCCACTTTATTCTCTATGTCTTTATAAAATATTTCTATAGTTTTATTGTCTGGTAGCTGCTCTTTAATTTGTTATGATATGTTTTACCGATAAAATGGTAGAAAGTCTCTAGGAAATACTGAGTTATGTCGGTGACACCGAGTTGAAAGGATTCTTACTTAGGAATGATAAACAGGAAGGAAAAGGCGATTTACATAAGCAGCTCAGAAAATTGTGATGCGAAAACTTTTTTCTGAGCTCCGCTGCTAATTTAAGAAGGATTACATTTGTGCTAAAATGATTCCTAGTTACCAGCCTTTAATTAATTTTTCGATATTATTTTCTCATTTTCTGACTTAACACGTTGTGTAGGTTCCCTGTTTATTTATTTATTTTTTATTAAAGTGAGCAAATGGCTTTTCCTTTCACTTATTAATGGAATGCTGCACATATGTTTCACATGTATGCTGAAAGAGTCCGTTCAGCTTAACAAGAAAACATGTTGAAGTAAAATTATTTATAAAGGCGGATCACGTACAAGGTATAAAATTCCCAAGTTCAAAATTTTTCAGTTTCAACTATTCACTTTAAATAAGAAAATATCTTCTTTAATTATAAGATTTTGCTGCAAAATCAAATGGAACAGGCATGAAGAAACCTCTTATAAGCCAATGCGTGGTTATGTCAGTTTGAGGTGGCAGTGATTTTGAATAAGGGATTTTGTTAAACACAATTTGTTTGGAGCACTTTCTTCCTTACCAACCCTCTATATGTAGAAAATATTATTAATATTTTTACTATTTAAAATTGTATTAAAATATAGTTTGAAAAACGTTATATTAAGACAAAGAATATACAAATAATACATCGGAATTTTCAAATTTAGCTTTGTTTTTCCTGGTTTGCTATGCCTGTTTCATGAATTATTTCATAATAACGGTTTTTCATACCGCGCTGCATGGACACTTGCCTAACACCATCATTTATACATTCATTGCGATGAAATATTAATAACTATTTTTATGATAAAAAGTAAGAATCGACTCGTTCTTTTTTATCATAGCTGGACAAAAAAAACATACAGCCTAGACACCTAATCAAACATTTAGTTATGGAGTTATAGAGACTACTTTTAATTTTGTACCCGGTAGTACAAAATTAAAAGCTGGGCTATTGAGCAACCTTTTATTCTTACCTATTAAATATTAAAGTAAAAAAAACTTTTGATGGATCGAAAAAGTAGGGCCAGGAGATTAGGCTACCGAACCGGTTGGATTTTATTTTAATAGCTAGATATCACTCTAAACTGTCACACAAGCAGTAGTTATCAACAAATTGGAAGTTGTTTTTTTAATATATCCTAAGTACCCTCTCATACCTAAGTCAACGGCAATGCCAACACAAGGAGTTTGGTAAGTTTGGAGTTAGGTAAGTAAAATTTAAATAACTATATTTTATATGCCATGTATCAAAATAAAACAACTATGGACCCGTTTACTTTCAACATTTATATAAACCGGGATTTAATAATCGACCTGGAATAACGAATTTTGATGATTGGCAATAAGTACTTAATTACCGATCTTAATACAGGAATATTATTATTATTTAATGTGTACTGTAATACGACGGGCTTATGATAAATTTATGGATATTTTAGCCAAATATTTGTTAAAAAAATTTCCAATCATCACTGTTATAAAAAGTAAAATATAGTTTTCTTACTTTGAGGTATTTCACTCATTACCGTAATTGTTGTGGTAAAGAAGGTAGAAAATATACCTTGTTTGTTTGTTAATTTGTTTTAAACAGATTCTTCTTACCTACTTGAAATATATGATCTTAGTTTCATGTCACTTTTGAATTAAGTACGATCTTCAATTTATATAATACTTTTACACTAAATCTACCTAATATATGACAGTATAATGAAAGTCCAAGAGTTTAAATCCCCCTTTTTTAGAAGATATATAAAGGAGATCAGTAGTAATTTTCTAAAATATGTTTTGAGAATAATAGATTTGGAACGACTTTAGTTTGATTTGAGCCAGTGAGTCTCGTAATTAGTTTTGCTTGATATCTAAATCTCTTTTAACTATGAAACATATATAAGGGCTATTTTAGCAAGTAACATATAAGATATCAAAAAACAATAACAGACCTCCTGATATAATAAACGGAGAGTGGATTATCTTTTTTCATATTTGCTTTATTTATTGTTGTTATTTTTACAATATTACATTTATCGTTTAAAATCGTTTTAAAATCAATAATGTGATTTATGAGCTACTTTAAATGAGTTTTAACTTTCAACCTTAAACGTTAGTTTACCAGACGTTTATGAAGTAGACGATAATTGTTATGATAGCTCTTCTATGGTATTTGTAAAAGGGTATTTACTCGCTATAAAACCCTCAACAAGTTTTTTTTAATTTGGAACCTAAACCATATAGACAATCCTACAATTTATTAATTAGAGTTAGGTACTGTGATACCATGTAAATAGTTGTTTTTCAATCGGTTTTATTTTATTATTTTAATGAATTTAGTTTCCTTCCAGGAAAAACTACATTAATGATCGGTTGCATCGTGGTTTATTCGTCATTAATTACTATTACGGTTCCCGTGAAGCTGACTAATTACATATTGCCAATGAACGTATGCATAAAAATGATTGTTAGAAATCTGTCGTTGAATATTATGTATATTTTTCCTACCACTGCATGGAAATAATCATATTACCACACCTGTGAACAGTACGTAAACGGTTCATTTCCGCTTTCATTTCATTCCCGCTCACTAAATAAGGGTTACTTAAAATGTAGGATAAGTTAAGAATGCAATCAAGAGAGATAACTATGACGTCAAACACCACAGACCAGTTTCAATTGGTCAGAAATCCCATGACACTCACCATATTCTAAATTCTAGTTGCCATGATCTAAATCAGCTGATTTCATTGTCACCGTTTCTATCTCAACTTCCGGTTCGTTCCGATAGAACAAGCAAACATAACCTCAATGAACTTTTGTGTACAGGTTAGTTAATAAGTTCAACTGTTTAAATAATGGTGGTAGGGAAAATATTGTATGATTTACAAGCACAAATAGTCATTGCCGCTCTCGAAGATGGGGGTTTCCCGCATCTAAAATTCTCAAGCGGCAAAGACATCTTTTGCGCTCTTAATACAAAAATTACGATTTTCTGTCGCAGTAATACTCAGAGAGCAATACTTAAAACCCTCCTTTTTTAAATCACTAAATGTTGAAAGCCATTTTCACGCTAAATAACAATGAAAACATTTACTTTTATCTAAAAATACTTTAACTTGATTAAATCTCACAATCAAATCAGGTAATGGAAAATAGTTATATTATTTTACATTTTTTTCCAAATGTATATTCACTTGTTTTACCTGTTTACCTGAAAAAGCATTCAAAATGTAAACAGTATGTATAAGTTAGTTAATACATTTTTATACATGATATTGTAAAATATCCGTAGCAACTTTAAGAATCTTCAAGCTTTACTCATTCTTAAAAATAAAGCAATTAAAGACTTAAATAGATATATTTGTAAAAAAATAAACAGTACCTTATTCAGATTTACCTCCCACACCATATTAAAATATGTTCACTTGTGATTATTTATTTAATCATGAATTCCATAATTGTATATGACTATTTCTAAAATAACGTTTGTATAAAGCTGCAATGCGTTGGTTAATGTTCACTTGTTTTTTGAATATATATAGCCTTTGTGAATTGTAGTTCCTCGATTAGTAAAACTGCAGCTTATGATAAGGTTACAAGGGCGAACAGTTATACATAAATGCATACTACATATTATTCAACATATTACGTCACGATCCATTGCTGGTAAATGTTGAAAGTATACGGTATAGCTTTTTCACTTGTAACATTAAGTTACCATCGGATATTAATGGTTAAAACTAGGTTGATTGTTGATTGAATACAAAAGTTTTATGGTTTGAACTATGTATACAAATATTTCCGGGGGGGGGGGTCATCTTTATATGCCACTTTTAGGTTCGCCTCTGTTAAGGTAAAATATTCAGTCTAAGATAAAGTATGCAAAACATGTTTAACAATATGTCGTTTCTCATGAATATGCGGAACAAGACATGTTTGAAAAGTTTCCTTGTTGCCGATCCCGCTTGACACATGTAATCATGAAGGTAATTTTATAATAACTTTGTTGTGACTAACGTTCCATCCACCCGGTGTACGTGGTTTTTCGTATAATTTGCTCGGGCCAAATATATATCTTAAATTATCATAAGACGTTTTAATTTACATCCGGTGAAAACAAAAACGTATCATGCTAATCAAGAAATTATCAGATTTTAATTATATATATCAACGAGCGTTAATAAAGGTGTAATAAACGTGTTAATTATTGAACACCTTTCAATATGCGTAAGTAAAATACAATTTCTTACCTAAAACAATAATACAATTGAGCGTTGCAGTTATACGTTGGTGGTGTTTCATTAGGTATGACAAATAGTCTATTAAAGCACTTAAATTAATAAAAATGCCATTTGCCTTTGATAAATATTTTATTTTTATCTTGCCAAAAGGTGACATATGTTTTAAAAGCTAAAATCTTTTATAAGCCAATAAAAAGCTGTAAATCCACAAATTTTTGAAAGCTCAAAATGCTTTTGTAAGCATTTTAAACTATTTGGAAAGCTTATAATATAAAAATACTTAAACAGGACACAATAACATATTTTAACTCAAAACGAAATATTTTATAAATGTTATTAAATGATAGTTTATTATTTTAATCGTACAATATGTGAGACACTATTATAATATATCTTGTGCAAAACATCTAAGCCTATTACAATTTTAATAAACAATATTTGCCTCACACTGTTTGCTAATATTTCAAATACTCAAAGGTATAGCCAGACCGTTGCCAGAGCCAATCAGGTGGTGGGTTGATAATGAACGGTTCAATAATTATTTATCACTGACCTCCGCCAGCCAATCGATTTTGGCGATCCAAGACTGCGTTCAGTGCCAGTTGGACTCTGTAGTGAATTTATCAAAAATTATGAGCTTGCAATTTATTACTTAAGGTTATTTTTATCCAAAATTATAAGCTTTGATGATTTTTTACCAATAACTTTTTTACATTTTATTTAATAATTATATATTTTACGTAGACATTTGAACAAGCAAAGAATGAAATTATTTTATTAGTAACGATAATCGAAATAATATTCATTCTAGTAATACTTGACTTAAGTCTTAAGAACCAAGATATGTTTTTAATAACCTTAGCATAAATTTTAAGGTTTGTATATTCATTGTTTATTTTTATATTTTTCATTAAAATACATATTTCTTAGAAGACAATTTTTTTTTTGGTTCTACTACCTCAAAATCTTTTTCATATAAGGCTCTTCTATATTAAAAAAAAGTGATACTATCTAGTACTTTATGAATACTTCTCCGTAAAACCTTAAAAGTAGAAACAAATGATTGGAAAAACCTTAATAGATTTACTTTTATTGTATTGTATAACTTTACCTTCAGTACAATTATTGTGGGTCGATGACAACCGGGATTTAGGGACCGAGCATTCCATCATTGGCATTCATGGCTGCGGATTGTTGAGCTGTGGCCAACACTTCACAATCGCAAACCTAATATTGACATTTCTTTGGACTGAACCATTTAATTAATGATTATACTAATAATCTTAGTAGTGGATTCAATAATTCGTATTCCTATAGCATATAAATTACATAACGTATTGCACTCATCCTAATAAAAAATATAGTTTCATTACTTATAATGACATGAATATAATATAAATTAACGAGATTAAATATTCAGGACTTAAAGCTACGCGCATCTGTTAATAATGACCCAACCTGTTCATTGAGAGTTCATTTGAATTTAACGCCGATTAGAGTTTAATGTATGAAAATATGAAATACGATACTGTATCGCTATTTCGCCAAATTTAGAGGCGTCCCATAATATGGCTATTTGAAATATATTCTAAGTATACATATTTTAAAGTTTTGTAAAGTTATGAATTAAAACAATAAAATCGTTATTATCTACACTTTTTTACGAAACACTGCGTTTCCAAAAATAAACAAGAGTTTGCGCGTTACAGCCCCGCTTGTTAGGCCTCAAAGCCCTTTACTTTGTAAATCGTATCCGTATGCATTCAAGGCGCTACTGTGCAAAGGGAAAGCTACTTTTAGCAAATATACTGTATTATATGCTGGCTTTTGTTATGTGTTGTAAGTAATTGTAAACCTTTCTTTGTAATTTTTTGTTTTTACGCTGTTACATGATACTATTTTACTGAGCCGAGTTTACAGAATTTTTAAGGTGAGCTTTAAATATCGTTGAAGGGGCTCTGGTATTTTTTATAGCTACATCATTTAACATAAATAAAATATTAATTAAGGGATACAAAGAGGTTTTTTATATTTTTATATACTATTCTTAATAAAAAAAATTTGCTTCCAAATAATTATTGTGTACTAAGGTGACACAAGAAATATTAGAGTGACCTGATAATTCTGAAATTAAAGTGTATGGATTAAGTTAAGTTTATTTCATAGCACACAAGTGTTGTCTTAAATTTTAATTTATGTTTTTTATTTTCAATTTGAGGACAAGGAATTAATGAAACATTATATAGCCCTAAACAAAAAACATCAACGGGTAAGATAGTCTTTTTATATAATTTCGATTATTAATAACGTAAGTTATTAATGTAAAGAAAAAATAAATAAATGAAAAGATAAATAAAAACATTTAATTATGAAATAAAAAATAATCAATGTTAGCATTTAATTGCTTTTAGTTTTCATAGTAAGAAAAAATATTGCTCCTTTCAAGAAGTTTTTCTTTTTTACAATTGATTATAGCGATGCCCCAAAACATTGATTTAAAATCATGTACAATAACAATATACATGACATTTTTATGCAACGAAATCATGTTCGTCTTATTATGGTGGATATTACGCTTGACATAATGACGAAATCGAAACTGTTAATGAATTACTTTAGAGGCTAAAATATTTTCCTGGAAATTAAGCTACCTGGAATATTTTCTACCTCCAAAAGTAATATATTGTTTGTAAAAACGCGCCTTTTAATCAGCGTTGATGGCTGTAAGATAACAAAAACGCGCGAGGTGCCCCTTTCATAACTAAGGGTTATTTTGTCAGTTAATTAATTATAATGAAAACCGCTGTATTTTTTTCAAAGCATCAATCATTGTAGCTTTTCAGTAATAACAAATTAAGATTGATTATACTATACAATCCTGTAAAATAAATGTATTGTACAATATTATCGATGGCAAAATTATTATTAGTTAAAATAAAAAATAACAAAAAATATTGAGGAGTCCTAAAGCTAAATGTTTAAAGCTGACTGTAATAAACTGCGATGTGCTGGAACTGTACTAATGTTATTGTGGTATAACATGTTACACCACAATTTACAACAATACTCTTGTAATATAAAATATAAAAATTAGCAAAATAGTTTAGTCGGAATATTATCCTGTTTTAAGAAAGAAGTAATAATACTCTCTATAAATCAAACATTAAGTGATTTTCTTTGGAACCTACCCCAAACAATAACTTTATCAGATAACCCGCAGTTTGCAATGTTTTTTGAATAACATCAATCAGTTTACACAAACTCGGAACGAGACGTGATGCAGTTTGTTTGACAACCTGAGCGCGTTCCATCAGTCGCGTTTGTGGAGTGGTCGCGATCATGTTTGAAAATTATGTGAATAAAATTACTTCAACCGATCACAGTGAGATACTATACATAATTGTTGCACTAATAATAAAAAATAACGAAAAATTAAATAAACAACATCAAATTCATTACACAACAATGTTTCATAGTGATATGATATTGATATTTTAAAATATATTAAAAATTATGTAGGTAGGTTTGATGTAAAACTGAATATATATGTAACTGAAATATGTCATAGTATATTTATTGTTTTAAACATTTCCCTAATATTCTTAGAGAAATATAAATTTAAATAAAAACCCTTAATCATAATAATTTGGAAGACTGTAAGACTAACGATATCTCAACTTGACTTAAAGAAAAAGAATTTTCGTCAAAAGTTTGTAGATCCAGTCACAAATGAAGCAAGCATTTGTGTTGATGTTTTTATGATAAACCTTAAGATATAATAATGAAAAAATGCTATATTAAACAATTGTTCACTGTTACATCATTTAATGATTAAAAACCCATATCGCGAGGATTGTAAATATAAAATCAATTATTGTCTAAAAAAAATTAGGTTAAGCACAAAAGGGATAAAAATTATTGATTGAATACTGGACTAAAACTATAGTTAAAAATTCGGATTTGATCAACCTAATGATTAGAGAAAGCTTAAAAACATATATAAAAAATAAGTGATATGCTAAAAGAATCTAAGAATAAATAATCGTGATTATTTCAAAAAGTCAACTAACAAGGTAAAAACTAGCTAAAGGCATAATTATGTCGTGAATTTGGCTATACAATTTAATATTTGTATAATTCGCAAGGTTTTTAGGTCGTAAAAGTGATTTCATTACTAACGTATTGTGACTGTAGGTGATAATTGTAGTACAAACGTACACATATGAAATAATACACATATAAGAGTACATTTCATTAGTAGGGTCTAAAGTGACGCTTTTCGAAAGAGGTCAAGTTTTTTTAGACCGAGAAAATAAAAGCTAATTTACTTCCGTGTGATGAACTGTATTTTTCGTTACACCCCCCGATATATTTAGCTAAATACTTAAATAAAAACCAAATTTTCAAGCTTTTGTACCTTTAACAGCTTCTCTCAACAAATCTTTCAACTTGTTCTTGATATTTAAAGAATCAGCTGATTATCTGTTTCATTTTTTTTTAAGCAAATACTGACAGTAACGAACAATGGATGTATCGAATATATTGAACCATCGATTGGTGAAATTAGCTATGCTATATCGGTTTTGATATTGGCCAATCAGAGGAAACATATTACTGACACCTCGATCGAGACTATATTGTTACCTAATAGGAACTGGCGTCCATCATTGACGTCACAAGCTTTGGATCAACAGGCCTTATAGAAGAAAGGTAACCTTATATTATCTTTCTTTTCTTCTCTACAGACCTTAGATTTACTACAGTACAAAACAAATAGCTGACTTCCTCGACTTAGGCTTATTCTTATTTACTCTTTAAGTGAAAAAGAGCTTCTTTAGCCATACAACACATGTGATAAAAACTGCAGTGTTCGTAGCGGTATAACGAAAAAATATTTTCAACTGCAGGACGAATTATTTAATGTGATATATCTTTTATATATTTTGAAAATGCTATGTCAATAATAAGCATTGTTTATGGTGAACGTGATGCGATACCACTTTTTAATCATGCGCATTTAATACATTGTAAATTTACTGTTCGGGTGTTAAGAATTTGTGATCAACAACAACAACATGTGATCAAGTTTAACAAATACATATCGTGAAATAAACTCTTAAGTTAATATTAACTAATGACATAATATACATACTTTTAAAATATCTTTAGAAACAATAAATTTTAATATTTTAACACTTTAGATCTCTTTATATGATACACAATGCCGATTCCAGATAACAAGGCCTAAGGCGAGATTGTATTACAAATGCCAGACGTTCCAGACTATGCATCCTAATAACTCCCCATATTCCATTCAGAGGTGTTTCCTCGATGATTTCCTTATTGATAACTATAAAGAGAAACATATATGTAATTATCTTTCATATTGATCCAATGGATTTTAACTATACAAGTTTATAAACTAAAGAAGCTAAGAATTTAATTTAATCATAAGGATTCTCAGTAATTGCTCGGATAAATTTAAACCGTCTTTATTCATGGTTGCAATAGTATGAAAACGGCGTGATAAAAAAGTATCGACTGAGTTATCTTCCTTATTCCCTCTTATTTAATGATACACGTGTATTTTGAATCATGGAGTCAAATCAAGTTTGTGAGTCAAACCAAATCTTCATCATAGAATCCAGTATTTTTAATTATGTTTAGAATAATGAAAGTATAAATGATCTGCGGTTTTACGGATTCACGTTAACTGAGCGCACAACATTATTACTATCTTCTAAAATCTTCACTGGGTGAGTATGTGTGAGTACACATGTATACATTTCCAACTTTCATCACACAAAGAAACATTTTTACCTTTACCTTTTATATTCTGATATGACAAGTTTACCACATATTACAGTGGAAAACGATTTGATATTTAATAGAATATTTATTATAAAATTATTAGTGTAATGCTATTAACCGTGGATATTCTTACACATCCGAACAGATTTTTAATCTAGCCTTTTTCAAAGTTTATGAACGTTTAAGAACGCTGTAAGAGCGAAGACCTAAGAAGCAACAACCGAGGCCGTAGTGGTTTCGAAACAAAACATTTGCCCGTATCTCAAAGTAAGTCTACTTTGTGCATTTAGAAGACAACGTTAAATTGATCCTCTGTTAGAACTTCCCTTATGGGCCTTCGCCTTTGTTAAACCCAATAAAGAACCTTGTTTTACTTCTATGTCTGAATTTGAAAAATGTATAAGAAGACTTATATTTTCCCTGGAATTCCCTCTCCGAGATTTTCTTTTTAAAGTTAAGGCTGATGGGTGTCATATTTATGGTGTTTTTCATATGTTACGAGTAGTTTGGGCTTTATATATAAAGATCATATATAAAATTAGTATGGGCATCAGGTTCTGTTTCTAGTATTATATCTATGTTGACATAATCAAAGGGTGTACACTTTTTTGAGTTTGATATTCTTAACCCTGGAATAAACTCATTTGCAAATATTTTATAGTTATAACCATCTATTGCCTACCGTTCTCTTACATCGAGAAACACAAACATTGTTCCGGTTTGCTATAATACACCGTACGCCTAATTTAAAGATATTAATAACCTTTATGTCTCGTGAAATCATTTTAAAAATTTTATTTTCTTCAAGAAAGTTATTACAATAGCCATATATAAATTAAATATTAAAAATTAAAAATATGAATTTAAAATTACTTATAGGAGAAGTTAGGACCACCATGACAGTCATGGTTAGGTTTTCATTACGGTCATAATGCTTTTAGCGAATTTCCCCTATAGGGAAGAAGCTATTACCGTAGGTCTCATGGTAAGACCTAAGCCCGAGACTATCATAACTTTTCCTTTTGGGGCCACCAGAAGCAAAAAACACTATTCGTTCGAATTTTTATATATTTACCTATCTATATATTTGTCTGTTAGCACGATAGCGGCCGTAAAAATGGTCCAATCTTAATGAAAATTGGTACATACGTGTAAAGTGGTAATCACTCGGACGAATTCGTGAACCAGCCCGATCGGACCACCGGAAGGGGGGGTAAAGGGGGATAAACCTCCCAAAAATGGGTTTTTTGAGTTTTGTACATAGAAAAATCAAATGTATCGAATTTTTGTTGGCACCATTGAATTCAGCTAAAAAAAAACAAACAATTTAGTATGTTGAATCACTGCTCTGTCCATTGGTTACCGAGATATTGAAAGTGGTAAACACAGTACGTTGTCCCAATGTTAACCTTACGGGAAACAAGTAAAATTCTACATCTCGGTTATTTCTCAACATATCTTGATAAAATTTAGTAAATAGCTTCTTCTAGATCAGATCTACTAAATAATGAATTAAAACCACTAAGTTTTAATATATCTGTAGAAGCAAACCTGCATACTCATTCCCCGTGTTATTCTTATGGAGTTTACGAAAACATATCAAATCTCGCTATGTTGGATTGAAATATGTTGTTTTACATTTGAAATTCGCCGAGTATGCAGGTCTGCTGCAACGGGGGTATTTAAATTTTTTTGTTACCTAAGAGATTTAAGCTATGCACTTGGTAAAATATTTAAAATTACTTCTACGCTACCTCCAATATCTACATAAGCAAGATTCAATATTGGAAACCGATCCCGCGATGCTTTATTGCAAGAGCATATGCGAGAAGCCTTAAAGTATTTATCACAGTATCCATCGTGTTTATCACCGATTGCAATTTTCATTCTCATCTCTCTTCAGTTTTCAGACTTTTAAGGAATATTATCAGTTTCTCTGAGTCCTTCGTATTATCGAAAAAAAATTGCAAGTTATAAATTTTAAAATAAATTACTTAACTTGCACTTAGTTTAATTTCGCAGCTTAAGATCTGTTAGAAAACAATTAGATACACGTTGTCATTTTTCTTCCTATATTCTAAAAAGATCAAATTAACTTTTTAAAACTATCAAAAAGATTATAATCACATCTCCCACTTCGTCCCGGCGATTAAAGTGGAGAAGATCAGGAGGACTACCTTGTTTGAGGAGTTACTCAGCAGTACCCAGCTGACATATTCTGGCTTTCAGCGTTGCTGATGATAACCTTTACAGTCATTCGATTATAGTTCAGTCAGTGTTTATAATTATATTACACTAGTTAAAAAATAAACAGATTTCTCTTATTTATGACATAAAAACCTTTTTATAAGTATATTCATTTGCAGACTGATTTTCGTTATTGTTTTATGGGTTTAAATATCCTAAAGTAAAAGTGTGCTAAACAATTACATAAATACTCTTAGTAGTGGTCATCTTTTAACGATAGTAATTAATTGGCTGGTACCATCCCTCTAGCCTTGTCTATTTTGGTCTCATGGTAATACACTGGTTTATTGAAATACTAGTGGTACTCAACACTAATACATCAAATTCATCTTTGATATTTACAAATATAAAAAACACATGACTTAATATAAAAAATTAAAGAACTAATCTTCTTGGTTTTGTGCTTTTTGTCTTTGCAAAACCAGAATAGATTTGGAAATTTTAAACCTAAAAATAAATTATCCATTCATTACTATTAGTAAATTATTATATGTCATTACTATTAGTAAATTAGGGTAATGAACACAAGAGCTTATGGTCCAGAAATTTTAAGCATAAAAAAGTGAACCGACCAAACAAATACTGGAAATTTCGAAACTTCGCTTGGATGTTATGAGTAAGCCTGCCTAATTAAAATAGCAAAATTCCCCAAAAGTCCCTGCTGTGCTCCAGCTGCCATCTTAAAAAACACATTTCTTTCGCAGTTACTGACATACGTAAAAAGGTTTTTGCCTCTATACATTCACTCAAAAAATTACAGAACTTTTTACCACAACATACTAAACTACACTTGATTAAATCTTTAGTACTACCCCACTTTACTTACTGCAACTCCGTGATCAATGACATGACAGTTGCTCAAGCGGGTATGCTCCAGCGATCTCAGAATTATTGCCTGAGATATGTTTATGGTCTTAGACGCGATGAGCATATCACGCCATGCTACATTGAGGCACACATTTTGAAGTTGCATGATCAAAGAGCAATTAAACTTCTTTCATTGCTTTTCTCAATTTTGAAAACCAATTTTCCACAATATTTTAAAACCGATTTTAAATTTGTGTCTCAAGATAGTTTCCGTATTTCACGTTCTTCCTCAATCACTTTGCGTATACCTTATCATGTGACCACAGCTTATGACAGGGGTTTTGTTGTTACCGCCTGCCGTCTGTGGAATCCCTTACCCATGTAGATCAGATCCCATGATAAGCGCTCCCAGTTTGTGGCGGCACTGAAAACACTTTACCTTGAGCGGATGGTCTCGGCTGGCGCGTCTTAGGGTTTCCGCGTTTGCGCGATTGCTGATGCATGTGTGCTTGAGTGTGTGATTGGAAAATATTTTTTTTATTTGCTGATTTTGTATATATTTTCTGTAAATATCAGACAAGTTTATTTTTAAGTTATATTTTTATGTAAATATTTGTTATTCAGTAGCTCATCCTTCTGTTTATTATTTTGTATATATTTAATTAATCCATGTTAAGTGTAAGAAAGGGCCATGTGGCCCTAACTTTGCATGGTGAAATAAAGAATTTTCATTTCATTTCATTTCATTTCTGGCCCGTGTTTCTCCAAAAAAGTTTTCAAAAAGTACAACTATAAGAGGCACGAAAAAAGTTTAAATGGCGTTCTGGGTAGAGAACAAAATTTTCAATAAATAACTGTAAATATATTCAAGAAATGTTAATGAAAACTGAAGGCATTCTAAAAATTTTCTAATTTTTTTTTATTTCTAGTATCTGCTATTAGGATTGCACTTAAAATCTGATGTAAAATACATTTCCAAGGGGGCGAATCCCTTTGAACTTAGTGAATAATAAACTGTATCCATAGATTCCTATTAAAATGAAAACTTAATTTTGAAAAGCACGGTGACTTTTCTAGTTACAAGATCTATAGTTACCTAACAAAAGTTTTGTACAGCCACTACTGCCACTAAAAAAAACCTACTGTATAGTACTGTGTCCCAGTTTAAACGTAATCTAAAAGGCTATAGTTAGTTGTAAGCGAAAAACATTCATTGAACGCCCTTCAACTAGGACATTATTTATTCGTAGGATGAGTATGGCCCTTGGATAATAAAACGGAATTCCCTGTACGTAACGGTAACAGGTGGTACGTGTTCAATTTCACCCTTCGAAACAACATCACCTGCGTAGGCATGTGCGAACAAAATTGTGGAGTCTTTTAGAAAAGTTTTTCAATTTTATACATGTACAGGAATCAATAGATAACACACTTTATGAACAAAAAAATCTAATAATAATAACTTTTATTGCATGGTGTATTATAATTTCAAAGTCCATTTGAATTTTGTTTTTACAGGATGTTTTTATGATATAATTTTTTAGATTTAATGAATCAAACCGTATAAAAGAATGCCCGTTCCTCGGTGGAATGAAGAAATAATGAAAATGAGGAAAGCACGCTTTTGCTAAACCGAAAGCAGAGCGCATAGCAATGAGGCTTGGGACTCGAATACTATGCTCAACATTGTAAAAACATCTCCTAACTAAGCACGTGTATTATATTTCCGTTTAGTATTATTAATATGTCAAAATTAATTTTGGATCCTTTGTAAAATACGCCACAAGTAAAAGATCTTAGCAAAAATACCTTTCCCATATTTATATTTTATCGACACAAAAGCTCCACGCTTCACTGTACATAGAATTCAGGCCTGCACTTTGGTACGAAATACACTAAGCGAGAATGCAGTCATGGATGTACACACTTTGTCCCCGCCGAAAACGTGGCGTGAAAGGGCGCAATGTTTACCCACAAAGGTCCTGTTTAATGTAGCCCTCAAAATGCATGAAGGAGCCCCTCCCCACTGCCAGCGCTGTAAACTCTTCTAATGCATCTAGGTGCATTGAAAGTTTTCGAATATTTTTATGAAAATTCTTTGTTTTTCGTCTAGCAAAAGAATCCTCACGAAGATGCTTGAACAACATTTTCTAGAAATTGCAAGAAAGTAAAGGAAAGTAAAGATAACTTAATAAAAATATGCAAATAATGCTACACTTATATTAGAAAATAAACAAACACAGTCGGTTGTTTGTCTCAAAATAATGTAGATCTTACTACTGTAGTTTGACATAGCTTAATGGTAATATTCTGTAAGATTACTTTTATTATTATAATATTTTTATTACATTTAAATAGGTAAAACTGTGTCTTAGCTAAACAAAATTCTACAAAAACATTTCAACGTTGTACTTAAGTGACATAGTTTAAAGGTTACCTACAAAATAACTGTATAACTGGCGCTCCTTTGTGTTCAATACTACAACAAATGTAATCAAATGAATTGTGGGAGTAGTGTAAATATTGGTTTAGGGTATACTTAGATTAGAAGGCAGAGCCACAGTCAAATAGACAGAACGATGCTTACTAATGTCGTCTGAATATTTATCAGCCCCTCTCCTCCAATTGTAATTAACGGGAGATAATTGTGCTTGCACCGTCACCCAACCACTGGCTTCTCATTTAAATATTCAACAGCCTAACAACATCATAGACTTAATATATTTTAGGACTAAATGTCATTTACACCTTTTAAGAAATTCCTGGTTGCAGCTTCATTACTTCCTGTAATAAACTTGGATAATCATAGGACTACTGGTTTGTCGCCTCCCACTATTTTGTAATTTCACACTTTATAATTTGTGAAGAACTGTCTTTAGAGAGTTCAAAGTTCTGATTTGAAAATAAAAACACATTAAGACTCTTTCAGAGCCTAGAAGAGTTAAATAGTTCGTCTTTAATAATAATTATTTAGATTTTACACTAGTAGTAGAGAATACCATTAAGCAAGACAAAGAGGGTCGTCACATGTTCCAGGAATCCAAGTTAAGTCGGATCAAGTGAGTCAAGTGAGTTATCCAGTGTGAGAGGTCACGCCAATGTACCATCCAAACTTTCTGGCTTTTAGGGTACTGAGGTCAAACTTTAGCCTTAGCTGGTAATATTGTTACGTGGGAAACCTTGTTGGTCTTTGCAAGACCTGTAAAATAATGTACTGTTTGGCAAAGGTTGCCATTTAAAACTTTTGTTTCAGGGCTAACAATATTAAAACAAATGTCGAAAATATATAAAGACATTATGGCATGTCGTATATAAAAAAAGCTGAATTTACGAGAAATAGTAATTTTTAAATACGAGGTACGTTCGGGAAGTAAGTTCCGTTTGGGAGTAAACAAATTCTCAATGCATTTGAAACATTTTTATCATATACACCTTAAACTACTTTTCCACATAGTTCTAAAAAATATTTAGGCACTTATCATATCTAGGGAGAAGCTTTTCAATTCGTACTGAAAAGAATTCTGCCGCCTGTGCACGCAGCCACCCGCTGACCCGCTCATCTTTAAGTTCATCGTCATTCACAAACCGACAAAGGTTACAATGATGTACAGAAAAGTTCGTGAAATTTGTGGGAAACACTTAGAGGGATCAGTAATTTTTAATTTCCTTTTCTTCTGAACTGTATCGTTGATTTTGGCGACGAGATCGTCAGTAACGACAGGTGGTTGGCCACTCCTCTCTTCATCGTGGACATTAGTTCGGACATCTTTACAGTTCGGGAAAAAAGGAAATTCAAAATTACTGAGCTCTCTGAGAGTTTCCCACAAATTTCACGAACTCTTCTATACACCATTGTAACCTTTGTCGGCTTGTGAATAACGATAAACTTAAAGATTGCGTCTGCGGTTGGCTGCGTGCACAGGTGGCAGAATTATTTTCAACACAAATTGAAAAGCTTCACCCTAGATATGACAAGTGCCTAAATATTGTGGGAAGTATGTATAAAAGTAGTTTAAGGTACGCTCTTTAAGATGTATATAATAGTAAATTTGTAAATTCATTGGGAATTGTTTTACTTCCAAACGGAACTTACTTTCCGAACATACCTCGTAGATCAAAAATAAGTTATGTGATTTTCAAAATTCAGGATATTCTGTAAGTGCCAAAATGTTTTTACAAAATTGGCCTATATAAATGTATTAAACAAATGAATAAAGATATCTGAATTCTGTTTTCACCAAATTCGTCGTTTTGTTAACACCTTTAAAATCATGCATAAAATGAAATATGTTTAATATTAAAAATTCTGAGATTCAAACCCATGCATGACCTCCGGTTTTTAGAAAACCCTGTATTTAAAAAAGGTTTAAGAGTTTTACGTTGTTCCTTGGGTATGAATTAGTGGGGAAAGGTTTGTGTTCGTATTTGTATCTCAAGCCGTTCGTCTACAATCTTTTGACGACGGATTAGGATATTCATCGCTCTAAACCTTTTTCAATCAACAATGTTTAAGAGCAGCAGTATAATGGAGCATAATCAGTGTTAGAACAAACCACCGGGACTAAAAGGTTTGCCGAGGTGAAAATGGCGGCGGCCTGCTGTGAGGCAGAGTAACGGAATTAATGCCTCTGTTTAAGGACAGCAGGAATCCGCGGACAGGATTACTTCGTCTACAGCAATAACTATAGCTCTTCTTACCCTAGATAGCTCTTCTTACCCTAGCTAACCTAAAAACAAAACTTTATTATTAAATAATATAAAATTTAAATTGCTATTTAAATATTGATCTGAATCATTTTTAATGTTTTTTCTACCTACACTCGACTATATATTTTTTTCTTCCAAATTATAAATTAATTTGCATTTATTGTGGTTTTTAATAATTTAAAATATGGTGAACACATGATGTCTTTGCTTGTGTACACAGACACGTGAAATGTGTGTTTGTGGCTGTTTTTGTAAATTATTCAGTATATATTTTTTAAATATGATGAGACCATCCATCAGAAGCGGGATCAAAAGATATTGTGTTTTTTAATACTGATTTTTAGCTCAGGTTTTCAAAAATATAATTCTACATATATTCTAGACGGTTTAATGCACAAACCGTTATTAAGGGGAGTCTCAACTGAAAATCATAAAATCATTATTAAAGGTAATTTTAAGTATATAACCATTTATTATACTTCAGATGGACCTAAAACCACTATTCCTAATGTCATTTATTTAAAAAAATTTATAGGGCCTATAATTCGTTTTTACCGATTTTTTCAAAGTTTTTTTTTAAATCGTTATTCCAAGAAAAGTATTGGACCTACACTATGTTTGAAGATATAATTTTGTTCAGCATTAAATTTAGTTAAAAATCACGTTATTTTTAGTTATGTAAGCCAAAAATACTATTTTTAATTTTCCTTCAAACTTTGTACTTTTTTCATTTTTTATACAATTTAAGATTTTTAAATTTGTTATCCACTGATTCAAACTTATTCAAAATACGTGATTATTTAGATAATCCATCATAGATAACCCAAAAATATTTGAAGACTGTAGCTTCAGTAGTTTTTTTATCAAAAGTTATATGCTAGATACAGTCAAAATGCTACTTTCGGTAATCGCGAGTTTTCTAAAGAAGTGTTTATTTCATGGAAATATATGACAAAATAAAACAAAACATTATATATTTGTTGATACAATTACAATTTATATAATTTTTACATATTAAATATGACACAGTAACAATATAAGAGTGTAAAAATAATTTTGATTTAATTTTATAATATTATTCAAAACTACCATTTTGTGCGGTGAGTACGAAAACCGCGAATTTCGTTTTTCTGCATAGCAACGTATAATATGAATTCTATGCCATAATAAAGTTGATAAAAACTATGAAATGTGGTTTTTTGTATTCAGGAATAAACAAGTAAAAATTAGGTGTAAAACAAATTTGAAATTTTCTTCTAGTCTTAACTATATAAATAATGTATGGGATCCTGTTTTAATCCGTAAAAACTGTTTTCCTAATCGTAACAGAATGTAAAATATAAACCAAATACAAATGACGGTACTGTAAACCAAATTTATATAGATATATAATAACACATGAAAGATGTAATGGCTTAACAAATAGTTCAGACAAAACAATTAAACATTAAAAGTTGATTTATGTCAACCGTTTATTTGATTCTTTTTAATAAAAGGATGAGAAGCGCACGGAAACGATGATTAAAACGTGTTCAGATTTTTATTTTATTTTATATTTAGCGTTTAAATTCAAATGACTCTCAACCTGCTTGTTTCTGTGTAAAGTGTTTGTTTCTTATATTAAAAATTGAAAAGTAGAGGTTAAAATAAAAATTTAATAATTACATTTATGGTAAGTTCATTTTTACGTTTGAATTAATTCAAATTGGTAATTATATCCCTGTAAAAGCTTTTTTTTCATTAAAAAAGAAATGGATTCATACTAGACGTAATTTTTTTACCAAGCCTGCATTTTTTTATAAAGGTTGACCAACTACAATCTGATTAAATAACACAAGTAACCGAACCGATGCTTCATCGCAGGGTAAAGTGGTGTGCAAACATTACAAATTTAAAGGTAGCATTGAAACATTACACGCTAAAAATAACGTTTTAATTTGTTAACTGTGAATGTATTTCGAGAGAAATGTACAGGTGTGAATGATTATCAACTTGTTTACTGTGTAATACGTAGAACGTACATGTACTTATTAATAATTTAAAACTAAAGTAAGTCTTTATTTTGATCTTTGAATGAATGAATGAATGAATAGTTTATTTCCAAATAGAAAATAATATACATTAATAATAATAATACGAAAATACAATTGGAAATTAGTCCCCAAATGGGCTTTCGCCTGTGGTTGGGGACGAGTCGAACAGTCCATGATTCAGTTATAAATAAACTATTTTAAATACAATAAAAACTAAAGAAAATAAGAAAAAAAGTAGAGAAGTAGATGCATGCATATGATAAAAATTTGTTAATTATAAAATTAAATTCGATGTCCCTGAAAATTTATGCTTGATAAGATCAACTGAAACTTGGCCCAGTCGCTCACACATGCAGATCAGTCGCACAAGGAATCAACCGTCATACACACACACACACACACTCTCTCTCTCTCTCACTCTCTCTCTCCCTCTCTCTCTCTCTCCCTCTCTCTCTCTCTCTCTCCCTCTCTCACGCGCACGCACACAGCCACACACTCACTCACTCCCCTCCCCACCCCCACTCACAACGCTCAAGTAATGTACTTCCTTGACATTGTCAAGGAATTCAAACGTATCGGGAAGTGATGTAATCTCGAATTCTAAGTCGACCTATTTCCAACAACCATTTGTCAATAATTTTTTTGTAAGTACGCAGACTGCAAATAGGCGGCGATTTAATAATAGTTGGAAGTTGTGGATAAACAATATTTGCAAGATAAAAAGGCGACGTGGTATTTATTGTTTTTGTTAACCTAGGAGTAACAATTCCAAAATTAACCGATGATCTAGTTGAGTATGAATGCGTAATATGTTGAAAAATGCTTTCTTTATTTTTGAAAATATACAGAATTAAGGTTTTTATAAACAACTGAGAAATATTCAATACTTTAAAATCATCAAACAAAATCTCAGATGGGTAGCGACGATTTTTTTGGAGAGCAACTTTTATTATGGATTTTTGAACAGTTTCAAGAGGTGATAAAACAGTTTGGAAACAACCGCCCCATGCTAAAATTCCATACTGCAACAACGATTGGACATATGCATAATAAACAGTTTTTAATAAATCTGGAGGAAGTAATTTATTTATACGTGAAAAAATAAAACAGAACTTACGCAACTTGTTCCTAAGATACATAATGTGACTATTCCATTTCAGACGGTTATCAAAAAAAACACCCAAATATTTATATTCCATCACTCTCTCGATACACTCACACAACTCACAGTCATTCAAGTTCACACCCGCACACGTGTGCAAACGTAGATGCAGGTTCATCGGATCGTGGTCGGCCCTCAAGGAAACAGCCATATATTTAGTTTTAGAAATGTTTACAGAGAGCCGACTTTGATCGAACCACTGCTTGACGGTGCGAAGGCCTCGCTCCGCCACACGGTACACTTCCTCCCAGCTGTCACCCTCAAAAAGCAAAGCAGAGTCATCGGCGTATAAAAATAAGTTACCTTTGTCCAAATTTACCCTTCCCAAATTATTGATATAGATAAGGAAAAGAAGAGGCCCTAACGTGCTGCCCTGTAAAACCCCGTATTCAATATTTAATGGGACACTGGATTGCCCCAAAATCGATACCATCTGGGAACGATCACTAAAATAGCTTTCAAACCAGTCCAGCGCTATCCCTTTGACTCCAATTAAATTTAATTTCTTTAAAAGAATTCCTCTGTCGACAGTGTCAAAAGCTTTAGCAAGATCTATAAAAACCAAAAGAGGTTTTTTATTACGTCCAATTACATCATGAATATTTTTAGTGAGAAGGAAAAGATCGTCGTTAAGGTTTTTATCTTTTCTAAATCCAAATTGATTTTCAAATAGAATATTATGCATTAAAAGATAATTTTCAAGTTGAAATCTTACACATTTTTCTAATAATTTTGACAACACACTTGCTAACGTAATAGGTCTAAAGCTTACACATTGGCCCTTTTCCCCACCTTTATAGATTGGAATTACTTTCCCCATTTTAAATGAATTTGGAAAAACACCAGAAGTCAAGCTTAAATTGATTATATGAAGAAGAGGATGTTTAAGAAAATGAAAGTTATCCTTAATCAACCTAGCAGGAATACCATCTACCCCGGGTGCCGACCCTCCTTTAATTTTATTCACTAAATTCGCTAGGTGTTCCTCAGAAATTGGCTCCAGCTGGAGGTTGGAGTCCACCATAAAGTCTTCATCCCTCACAATAATCTCAGTCACAGGGGGGACGGCACTGGCTAAGTTGGCTCCAACATTGACATAGTATTCGTTCAGTTTATTAGCTACAGCTCTAATATCCTCAACCTCTACGCAATCCTTATTATCTAAAAACTGATTTAAAGGGAAATCATCTTTTACTTTTTTCGTCCCCATCACCTCAACAATATTTTTCCATAATTTACGACTATCATTCCTGGAATCTAAAATTTTGTTACGATAGTATTTATTTTTTGCTGTGCTAATTACTTTACTTAATATATTTCTGTACCGTTTGAAGCGTAACTTAAGAGAAACATTAAACGGCTCGGTTTTCAGTCGCCTGCTCATCTCATCCCTGACACGGATTGACCGGACAATACCTCCAGATATCCATGGCTTTATTTTAAAATGCTTTGAAGAATAGGTTTTTAATTGAGAAGAATCCTCTATTATATTTTGTAACTTAAGTATAAATAATTCACATGCTACGTTAGTGTCAGATGAATTTGTAACCTCCGACCAATCCGTGTGAGAGACAAGACGATCAGCCATTGCTAGGTCTAAAACTATATTTTTTTTAGATACAGGAACTGAATTAATACAAGATTTGCTAACGTCACTTTGAATTTGTGCAATAGTAAAAAAGTGATCTGTTAATCCACATTTTATAATAGCAGCTTTAATCAAATTTGTATATTTACAATCTGTAAAAATGTGATCAATACAACTTTCAGTGTTTTCCGTAACTCTGGTGGGGACGTTAATGCAACTAATAAAACCTGATCCATATAAAACATCAAGGTACCGTTGAGATAAAGCGTCTAATGTCTGAGGTAAAATGCAGCAATTAATATCTCCAATCAGCCAGTACGTCCTGCCCCTGGGCCTGCTATCTAAAAAGGATTCCAGGTCATCGATAAAGAGCGATAAGTCACATGACGGACTCCTGTATACCGATAACAAAGAAAGCCCCACACCGCCAAACGTTACATCCACCCTTACACACGTCGCACCATACAATCTCACTTCCTCAGAACAAACAACAAAACACTTCCTCACAAACACAATCACACCATCATTCTGATTTTGACTTGCTTTATTCAAAAACACATTGTACCCATTCATACTCACATTCGCACTAGATTCATCCATCCAAGTCTCAGTTAAAACTATAATATCAAACTGTTTCTCAAAACTATCTAAAATAACTAACAACTCATCAAAATTTTTATTACAGCTACGGATATTTAAACTAAGGATATTTAAATTATTTTCAGAAACATTATACTCCCTAAAAAAATTAAAATCTGTGAAATCATTATATATGCATGCATTAACATCTTGGTAAGTGATTATCTCGTCCAAAACTGCATCCATTATAACTAGAAACAGCCCTGCCTAATCAACCCATAAAATATAATCAAACAAACGAAAAAAGCATTCATCACGTTTAGGAAATGTAAATCTTAGTATACATGCATTATTTTCTGATTAATTCTATCTCATTTAACTATGTCTAATTGAAACAAAAATTACCTTGCCTGACATTGTATACCAAAATATATTATAATATACATCAGTAGGATACTGTATATTATAATACAGTACAGTACAGTTATTAAAATTAATAAATAAATTGCCAGGCAGATGGCCTGTTTGAAATAATCTGGAAACTATAATACATGCTACCCTAAAAGTGTAGTAAATCTAAATATAAATGCATTAATTTCTGATTAGTAAATGTTATCTCTTTTTAACTATGACAAATTATGAACACAAAAAACAGCCTTGCCTAACATAGCTTCAAAAAATGATATACATTTGTTTCAGTGTATAATACTGTTCGTACTAAACGAGGAACTGTTTATACAGAAAGAAACTGAAATTAAAATGAAAATCAAAATCAAAATTAAGCCCTGTTATTAATTAATAATAATAAATATGCCTAAAAACATATAACTTAGCCAGGTAAATGGCCCGTTAGACGTAGATCTTGGAATTACTAAATAACAAAACAAATTCTACTTCTTTCAAATATTAAGGTTCATGCGAAGCATGCATTACGAATGATACATGCAAACTAAAAGAGAGAGAAAAAAAAAACAAGGGTAAGACATATCACTGACTAAGCTTACTGACGAACTAACTACCAAAGTAAAACTGATGCCAGACTAACAAACAATCATACTGTTTTAAATATAAAAAAATAAAAAAATAAAAAAAATACTGGGTACAAATGATTTTACAAGTAGATTCTATTTAGCGCACCCTACATGCAATTTAAGTGTAGGCCTACTCTATAGAGAACTGTAAAAATGACAAATTGACGAAATAGATAAATAAAAACTCGAGAAATAAAAAAGAAATGCACAAAAACAAAATTGAGAAAAATTCCGTACTATTATTGTATGCTGCATGCTTTAATTGTCAAAATGTGAAATAAAACAAAAAAAAATTAGAATGCAATCAATGACATTTAGGCATATATTTAAGCATAATCAGCTAAATTATGGATTGACAACTTAATTAATAATGCATTTTTGTAACCTATGTCTATTTATTTTAAGAAACTTCCTATATAGCATGCTGTAATAAATAAAGCTCATAAAAATTGAGCAGGCTATTCAGATATTTAAAAAAAATAAAATAAATAAATAAAAAGTAATTTAGAAAGTAAAAAATTAATTTAAGGTACAAAAGCATGAAACTATTTTTTTATGAATGATAGAATATACATGCTATGCTACCTAAAGTGTGCAGCCTCCTGGAAGATACTCAGTCGCCCCCCGCTGTCGACGCCGCCGCCACCGTCGCACCCGTCGACCCGTCGCCTCCCACACCGCCGGTACGCACGACGTTATCAGCATCCTCCGTAGTTCTTATCCGCGTAACTGGTCCATCCGCAGTCTTCCTCACCAGAATTTTCCCTTCTCTCGTCCATGCGTAGGCCAAACGACCATTCTTGGCGAGGGATTTGGCGTAGCCCAGAAGGCGGCGATTTTGAGGCGTGAGGTGGTCCTTTAATTAAAAGTATCCAAATAGGTTACAATGGGTAGTAGTTACATAATTTATAAACAATAGATAGCATTTAATATGTTTCATGTATTGATTACCTTACCGAGCAAGGAGAAAACGGATTTGACTGACGGGATATGACAGATTTTCAATCAGTGACTTCATAAACTATTCATCCAATTGCATTGCTTCATCAATAATATCAATAACGCGTGCTACCGCTATCGGAATTCTATTTACCAATATTTCAGATGCATCGTTGGTTATTTTATAGATCTTTTATATTATTCGAACTTTATGTCTGATTTTTGTGTACCCTATAGTAACCATTAAATGAAGAAACATTAAATTTAATTTTGAGAGCTAAGAGATTAAAAAATAAAAGCTTATGTATTGAAATTAATTGTGCGTTTTTTGTACAGATTAACAATAATATTTTACGTATTTTAAAACCGTATGAGATATGATGTCAATCTCAAAACCCAAATAATGATAATGGGAATCAAGAAACAGAGCAGTCTCAAAATAATGTTTCAGAAATAATATCATAAAACAATATAACATGATATCTCAAAACAATAAACTTCCACGGTGCGGAATATACAAATTTTTATTACATTTTATAAAGGAAAAACATATCGGTAACCTTTTGAATTTCCTTTTACTTATAATAATACGAGCTCTAATAATTTATATTTTTCATAAGTAAATTAAGTTTATATTTTCGAATCATATCAAAGTTTTGTAAAATGAATAGCTTTCGATATAAGACATTAAAATTAAAAATGATCGCAAAATACAACCTCATTGATGTCACTATAAACATCAACCAAAACTGCTGCCACTAAGGGCTCCATTTCCAACACGGCGCGGCGTCAGCGCGCTCAGCGTCGACGTCGACGTCATTGCGCTTGAGTCAAATGTAAAGCTGGCACTGTTGATTTTTGACGCGTCAAAAATCAGGCTCCGGAAACGGAGCCTTAACAACACCACTCAGTTACGCCCACATTACTTTTGAGCCGACAATGACCCTCAGCCACCGACAAATCCAGGCAAACGCAACGCAGAGATGTTTCTGGATTTTCTCTGCATTTCTGAAATTAAAATTTAGCATTCAAATAAGCTACTTGTAAATTTTAGCTGTTAAAGTTTTCCAGCAATGAGTTTTGGTTTTGTAAATTGTGTAAACTGGCTCAGTCGGAGATTTGGTTACCATTGAACTACATGGCCTTTCGGTTAGAGCTGTAATGGACACCGGTTCAAGATATTCAGGCTCAATTCCAATCACGACATCAAACAATTGAGGAGTTTTGAAAAACCTTCCGAAAAACCGTATGAGATCCCCTCTACAAAACTGTCTTTAGCGTTGATAACAGTGAAAAAATAACGTTAATAATAACAAATTAAGCACTAGGGAAGGTTATAAAGATGCCCTTAATGATTTAATAGTTGTGTAATAATGTTCATCATCTGGAATTTCCTCCATATCTTACACTATTCAATAGGCAGGTTCTTTTTCCTTTGTACGGGAATCTAAAATAAGATGTAGTGACACAGGATTGGAGTAACCAAATAATATAAAAAAACGATATGTCAGTTTAAATAGTGATCCCACAGTTAATATCTAGAATAGCCGAAATGTGGGTGGGATTCCAGTTAACACAATTTGGTACAGTTGAATGCGGATCTTTACATAGCAACAAACAGATGAAGGACTAAAGAGCTTATCAAAATGTTAAGCTTGAGTAAACAATCAGACCTGTTTTGTTTCTAAATTAAATGATAACTCCTGTTGAGTATGTTTCATTTAACTTTGCAGTTAAACTACTAATTTTTCTTTGTACTAATTTTATTACGAGAGGTTTGTAATGCCATCAATGCTTTATTTAAAGTAGGAAATTTCAAGTGTTTAATATATTTAATAATCTACACAATGATTTCACATCAAAATAATGATATAACAAGATTTGAGTAAGAAACAGCATTATGTATAAAAATCGTGCTCTTTCCTCACGCTACATGTAAATTATACAATACTAGAGGCTATCAGAGATTCGATCTTACGATATCTATTGTGTAGTGACAATTTAAGTATTAATACAGTTTCAGGAGTTGGTTTTAGGAAGAAACCCTCCAATAACCAAAGTACCTTAAAGTAGCTTTCTAAAAAACGCCATATTATGCAGTGTATTACTTGAGGAAGGTCAAAGTTGTTCACTACATTGGAAAATGGTGGACATATTGTCAAGCTAGAGCGCAACTATAATAACCTCAAAATTTTAAAACAAAAGAATTTATAATTTTATATTTATTTATCATTTTTTACAAATTTTGTATACTTTAGTTTTTTAATTACGTAGCTTTTTTGTATACAAGTAGGCCTACCAGAATCAGATAACATAAAATGTAAATGAATGAACAGTTTGTACTGCTTGATTTAAAATTATAATCGATTAAGTGTTATTAATATCTGAAGTATTAAGAAGATGGCAATTTAGTAATTATTCTAACAGTTGTTGAAGCGTCTAATAATATACGTATATATATTAAAACTATAAATATTCAGGTTTCAGCTAAAAATCAAATAAATCACCAGCAATTTGTAAGGTTTTTCAAATAATTAGTTTTATCCTAAAATAATATTGTGAGCTTTTCATTTTTGCAGCATAGCTTTGAATAATTAACACCTTAACACTAATACTACATTGAACATTTTAGTGCAAGTAATTTTCTGCAATCTTAAAAAAAGTAGACAAAACCTGCGAAAGGGATGAACATAAATATACCTTCAATTTGATTGGCTTAACTAATTTTAAGATTACCACAGTCATTCTTGTCTCATAAACCTATTATGTTTATACTGCCTTATATACCTTGAATTTATTATTTAACATTTTTTCTATTCTATGATTTTTTATCAAACTTACTCCTTGAATAAGCAGAACTACTAGTAAATTTATCTTAAAAATAAAGACATTTCCTTAAACATTGCCTATTTAAGAGTTTTCCTACTCACAAACCGTTTTACTTTTACCAATAATTTAATTTTACTAATGTATAATCATAAAAACACCTGTGTGTTGCACAATAATGTAATTAAAATCTTGAGTACAATAAATAAACACTTTAATAGTCACAATCCTATCATATAAAAAACTGCAAAACTAAATATTACTTTACCCACAACGACCATCTAATGAAATCGAGGATTTACCTTTTTACCTTTTTACCTCCTCCTTCGTCATTGTTCCTCATGATTGAGGGAATAGAATGCGTCAATACATGCACAAAATCTTGCAAAGCACACAAAAAAAAAAAAACAAACATGTGGGCGGACATGCAGCATGCACCCCCCTACTCCAGATTGTCCTCCAAAAACTCAGAGACCTTATAGTAAGGCCTCTTTGTGAGAAAGTCCTTAACCGCCCGCCCAAACCTCCTGTCGTCCAGCTGTTTATGGCTAAAGGGAGTTTATTATAAAATCTGATCGCCGAGGCAGGGTAAGACTTCTGCGTCCCGGTAAGTCTAGTCCAAGGAACGTCTAGCAGGTGGTGGTGTATTGTGTCATGATGGTGGATGTGACCACGGGTCGCTAGAAGGTGCACACTGCTCCTTATCTGAGTGAGGCAGGCAAGGATGTAATTGCTGCAAACAGTCAATATCTTCAAGCGTACAAAGATAGGTTTGCAGTGCGCTCTGAAACTGCTGCCCGTGATTATTCGCAGCGCAGCCTTCTGCAGTTTAAGAATATCTTCCACATCCGCTGCATGTCCCCACAGGTGTAGGCCATAAGCTATCTGCGAGTGAAACATGGCATGATACACAATCGCAAGATAGGGCTCGGTCACAGACTTCCGAAGGCGTCGCAAGAGGAAGTTCACACTGGCAAGACGGCCACAGACAAGAGCTGCGTGAGCACTCCAGTTCAGTTGTCGGTCAAGCATGAAGCCAAGGAGCTTTACAGGGCCGTTTTCATCGGTGACCGTCCTTGAAAGGGAGCAGACCAGATGTTGAGTTTTGGCTTCATTTAGCTGGAGTTTGTTGGAGCAAAACCAGGCCAAAGCCGAGTCCATTTGTGCCATTGCCGCATTCTGTGCATCTTCAGGACGAGGACCTCTGGAGCAGAGCGTTGTGTCGTCAGCGAACAGTACCGCTGTGCAGTTCTCTCCAAGATCGTTTATGAGGACCAGGAACAGGAAAGGCCCAAGGACCGAGCCCTGGGGGACGCCCTGTAACACCACTCGCTCCTCTGAGTCCGCACCGGCAATTGAAACTCTCTGCGACCTATTGCTAAGATAATTCCTAAAAGTGTCAAGTGCCACGCCATAGACCCCATAGCACCGCAGCTTATCCAACAGGACGTCGTGGGGGACGCAGTCGAACGCCCTGCTGAGGTCACAGAGAGTCAAGAGAAAGGAGTCTCCAGCTTCGAAGGCAGCTCTAATTTCACCGATGATCCTTGCCACAGCCGAGGCCATTGAGCGCTGAGGACGAAAGCCATGTTGGGAGTCCGTAAACAGCATGTTACCCTCAAAATAGCTGTAAATTTGGCGTTTCATTATTGTCTCAATGACCTTGCCCAGTACAGGGAGGACAGAGATCGGCCCATAACTTGCCACAGTCTCACGATCACCTTTCTTAAAAATGGGCACGGTTTTTGCTTTCATTAACTCATCCGGGAAATGATCAGTCGCAAGGCAGCTGTTGATGACCTTTGTCAAGGAAGGAGCGATAATACAAGCAATCTCTTTGAGCATGCAGGATTATAGGATTGAGGATTATAGTGATTCGCCAACGACGTTATTGACTAACATTGAATAACGTGACACTCGTTCAAAGACAATAACCAAGTGTAAATATACAGTCTGGGTGGGGGGGGGGGGGGGAGAGAGAGACGACGACCCGGGCGGGAGTCTGGGAGGAAAGGCCTCTTGATAGGGCGTAAAAGACGCGACGTCCCCGCACGTGTCCGAGATCCCCTCTCCCCACCCACCAATACCCGTATTATACGACCCTTTATAAAGAAATACACTGTGACTAGCTTCGACCTGATGTACCCGTTGTATGTAAAGGTTGACTTTTCAAATGGTTTAAAACAGAAAATTATTCGTTTTTGATATTAGTTGTATTACATTCAGTTTTTTACATATTTTTGTGATGTTATAGTTATTTTACGTCGGCACGGAAAAAGTAGAGACTCACAGGACTCAATGTTTAGGGTTTCAAGAATGAAAATATGACAATGTAATACTCAGAGGTGTTAGTAAATACTTCCAAATATCTATTCAGTTGGTAAGTTGTATTAGAAGAGAAAATAAACTAAAAAAAAACTACTGATGTTTTAATGTATATTTTAGCATGAATTGTTACTATAATTATGTTTTAAGCGAACATTTATGAAACAAATTATAAAGAACTAGTGCAATGTTTGAATATTTTTTACAATGAAACAAAGGTCACGTATGAGCTTTACGTTGTATGTGAACAATGCCCTCATAATTTTAAAATATAAGGAATATTTTACTAAACTTCGAACAAACTTGGCACGCAGTTGAGATTTTCCCAACATTCGTTTGCAAAAGTTGATACGTTTCTGCGACTTGATAAATGTTCGCTGTTATGCCTGTCAGGAATTCATGATTGAATTCGGTTGTACATAGGAAGTCATGTGGTAAACTGAGCTAATCCAATACGCAGACAAAAAAGACTTCCTCAAGATATATAATCAGAAATGGCAATTTTAAAATGAAAAAAAGGCATTTGTACAACGATAGATTGTAAAGCTATCGCCATCCAACCAAGAACTCCAGCTTTATAAACTTGGAGTTAGTCGGATAGTCTGAGAAATAATTTTCATTTAAAAATGAATGAAACATGCTGCAAATACTGATAAATGAATGAAACATGCTGCAAATACTGGAATAAAATACACTATACTTGTTCATACGAGTCCACATGGCATCGATAATTAAATTTAGTAAATTCATTATATACTAATATGGATAGCATTTGTTCAACGTTTTTATAAGTTTTATTTACAATTCTCCTCATAACAGCTTTCAAAGTTTAAAATCCACGGCACGATAAATTCAATGACTTAAGCGCGTCCTAAGAAATATAATAACAACTTTAAGTTAATGAGAAATTACCCATATAACATACACTTTTATTATAACGACGAATGCTTTTTATGTAGGCCTAAACGTTCTTTCTGTACAGTATAGCAATTACAACTGTAAACACAAAATCCACAGACTTTTTTTGTTAAGTTTTAATTAACACATTGTTTTAATTAACATTGTTTTCATTAAACATGAACGTTCAAAACAAATTCTTTGCACAAACAAAAATTCGCTGGTAACATTGGTCGTAATATAATAATAACATGGCTTATGTACAGATGCCTTTAATCGAAACAAAGAATAGTCAATTAAAACATAATTTAATGATAAAAATTAAACATATTTGCATCAGATGACAAACCACCGAAGGTTATTTAGAAGAGACGATTTGCGAACATAAATACCAATTTCAACAAAGCCCTGCAGCCGTGTGTTTACATTAGCACAAGTGCGCCGTAGAGATACAGCCTGTACACGTTCTTGTCGTTTTTCATTTTGATGTTTAAGGGATATATTGCATCGTTTTATGATGCATATGATTTATATGGGAACAAACTCGTAAAAGAAACAAACATACAGTTCAGAAAACATTGTTTTAAATAAAAGGATATAGTTAAAAAATTTCTATACGAGAGGTATTTAGAGGTGCAGATATGATGCTTAAGATAGCTGTCGTAACAAATATTGCATATATATAAATTTTTCGAATTAATAGTTGAAATTATTATTTTAACCGGGAATAATTTATTAATGTTTATTCGTAAACGAAACATACGTTGTAATTTTATATACGTATGGGATGTTTAAATAACAAAAAATATGATTTTTGTACGATTCAAAATGAAAAAGATTATGAAAAAATAATATATGTATACATACATTTTAATACACATATTTTTTCCTTCAATTTATTAAACATTTTAATATAAGTATGTACTGTACGAATCTTGGGGAAAGGTAGCTTAACATGTACGTGAATAGTTGTATACAAGTGTTTAATAACGTAATCAATTTTAGGAAAATATAGTTTGATAAAATCGACGCCGAAGTGTTACTTTGTAGAATTACCAGAGAGGAGGGTATTTCAGCGACGTGCTACAGGATCGCTGACCTAGCCTTGGGTTATTAATTGCGTCACCCGAGCAAACTACATTATTGGCAATATACCACCTGACCACACTTTGGAGATGTCGCACTTGATATATTGTCAAGGGGCAGTGATATTGGAGAGAATTTAGTAAAATCTACGAAGTACCGTTTGTGTTTATATTATTTATTAATAATTTAACGAATATATTCAAGACTAATATATTCACTTGTGATTTTTTAATTATTTGGTTAATCAATAATAATTGACTAATAATACATTCTTTTATTATGTTTATCGTAAAGTCAACCAACAAGTAATTGCATGGATAAAGAAATTGTAAATATGTTTTTTATTCTTGGTTTTAATTTTTTTTTGGCTAATTTGTTTGGTCTGGGTCCAAAAAGGAACTTAACATAATTTATAAGGAGAAACCCCAAATTAACCTTAATTTGGTTGAAAAAGAGCATTAAATTTTCCTTATGGAAATTTAATTACACTGGAAGCCTCCACTAAATTTGAAAATACACATATTAATTTCATGGCTCTTTTAAATATCTAAGTTTTAATTTTAATGAAGGTGAATTTTTGTCTAAAAATATAATATTTTCTAAAACCATATAAAATATATGCTTGTGAAGGACTACACCAAAAGTGAATTAACGTATGAATTCGTAATAATTCAGAGACCTAATCTAAGGAATCATAAAACCACTGTATTAGGTATATGTAAGAATCTTTAAATCTTATTTTTATATTAAAAAAAGGGTTCTACAGTATAAAATGGCTCAGATAACTATCAAAATCCCAATTCTGCTGTTCTCTAATGCTTTAGCTTACAGTTCAATTTGTACGGGAAACAAATCGTGCCAAACAATACCGTTTCAATATCCGACGACAATCCTCAGGATTTCCTATGACAAACTTTTATACGGGTTTCAATCGCTACATGTTGTTTGTTACTATTTCTACTAATTTTATTTTATTACCTGATCAACTATAACCAACGATCTTCAGTCGCAAAGAGATCGCTCGCTGTCAAATAATTAAACTAAAAACGCATGCAGTAGATTCTTGGTTTTGAAAGCTTTATTAAAATGATAGATAAAATTGCTATATGATCATGATACTTCAACTTATGGTTAAAATTATTTTACGAAATATCTTCTCATAAATTAATTTATCGATCCTAAGAAATAATTCGGTTACGGAAGACAAATTGGCCCAGCCAGTGTTTTGAGCAAAGGAAAGGGTGATGAAGCCACATAAAATTTTATTTCATAAACAATAAAACTAAGAATATGATTAAACAAGTTTTGATATTAATCTGAAAAAGTGCATTAGCTGTCTTGGAATGTTAGTATTACAATGAGCCAAATGTAAAGCTGGCAATGGTGATTTTTGACGCGTTACAATCAGGCTCCGGAAAAGGAGCCTTAACAACACCACTCAATTTTGTGAGTTTATTTTCAATCAATATTGATCTAAAAGGTTGCAACAATTAATAAAAAAAAAACATGGCTCGGTAAATTTTTAAAACATCCAAAAAAATTTTTTTCTACTGAAAATTGTATTTCTTCTTATGCTTTATAGTATAATTCTATGAGCGTTGGTTTCTCTGTAAAGTCTTGTAAATAAAAGATTTTCCCCTGATTATTGGCTTGGCAGAGTTGGCCATAATCTATGGCCTCATAGAAGCCCCAAATTGACACCCCTATAGATTTTTTTCTGCGGGGGAGGGAGTGCGAATATAAGTTACATTGTATACTAGTTTCAGAACTCCAAAATGTTTTATTAAACACCTTTTCATTGCTGCTGTTGCCCCAACCACGCCTGAGATGGTCTAGCGCACTTGAGCCAAAATCGACTATCGGCTGGATGCTCGCAAAGAAACCAATAAATCGCACAAGTGTACCTTAAATAGTATTTGACAAACCTTTAACATTGGTTTCAATGTCTCATTTATATAACGATCTATGCTTTTTTATTGCTGCAACCTTACTCGACTATTTAGTTTGTAAATAGATGAGCGACTACCGTCTTTGTATTACAGTAGTCCCACCTTTAACTGCATTCAACATCTGATAATACAGCAAACTTTGCTTCTTCACATTTATATGAATACGAGTTGTACTAAACCCATGTATTTCAGTTATACCTGAGAACTACATCAAGCCTTGATTATTATTTTAAAATCTAGTCCGATATATTTCTTTTAACTACATAACAAAAACGCCAAAGTATATTAAAAGCTTCAGCTAAAAATGTATTCAATAAACTTATATTTTTCCTAACAAAATGCCGTTCTCCACACAAGAGAATACCGTTGTTAGTCAACACTGAGAACAAAACATCACGGCAGTGTTCTGTGATTATCCTTTATCTTTGTAGACCTGAGCTTCTCTAAAGGCGCCTTGTCACGTCATAATGTCACGGAATCTTGTGCTTTGTCTTAAAAATAATACCATTAGGCTACATCTAAATGCCCAAGTATGTTTTACCAAGACCTTTTTTTACCGACTTTTTCTACCAAATCTTATTGTGAATCGCATTTAAATAATTCCACTGTACAGTTTATGACATTAAATTGGCCCCTCTGAGTCACAAATGTGAAAACTGAATTGATATCACATACGTAATTGAATTTATTCATTCTCAAACACTTTCTGAAAGGTAGGTTAATTATTGATCAAAGATATTAAAAATCAGAAATGAATTATATTAACTTATTTCGTTAATAATTAAAAAGTTGATCTACAGACGACTAACAATACTCATGTAAATGTACATTTTAAATGATTAAAGATCATGAAATAAACGGTCGTACAATAACAAAACAAATGTGGTTAACATTTCAGAGAATACCTACGGATTGAAAAAACGTAATGCGATTATATTTGCGCAACACTCTTTTAACTGATTATTCTCTCTACCTGCATAGAGTTGTGTCAAAATGTCTGATAATATGAGATTGTTTTGAAATCATAAAATGAAAACCAACCCACTTTCACATTTTTTATTCATTTTTTTGGTTAAATGTTTACAGATACCCGGCTTTATAATTTAACGGTACGTATCTTTTGGTTCTTTTGGTTTACGTTCCGTTTTACAATTTGTATGTTTATAGATAGGAATAAAAGGAACGCGAGTCAAACATCAGTCAAACCTTAACTTAAAGCAAGGAATACTTCATCTGGAAACCTCTATGAGTGATTTCTGTTTAAGACTATTTGAAGAAAACTTGTTTAACTTCTCCTATAGGGAATGTGTCACTAATATTAATGTTATAATTGCATTTGCTTAAATGTCCATTGATAACTCAGTTATTGAAATCAGTTTAAACATGATAGCCAGTTGTATGCCAATAAAAATAAAATTTATGAACCATTATTTGATGCCTTACAAAGTTTATAATCTGTGGTGAATAATGCGACAGAACACATACAACCAGATTGAATCTAACGGATTTTTGAACTTAACATTCTTTAATTTTTGGAAGTCTTTAATTTTTGCTGTCATTACTTTAGTTACATTTTGGAAAATGTAACTAAAGTAATGACAGCAAGACTTTTACGTACTATGTAATTTTGTAGCCTGAAATTAATTCCTGCAAATATTTATTACAGAAAACTGGAGGTAAGATTTAAGATTTATGTCAATTGAGTAAAGTGCTGTGGTTCCAAAAGATTTGATTGGTATTCTATAGCGACAGTTTTTTTCATCATATTAAAACCTGGAATCATAGCTATGATTTGTAACTAAGACAATTAATCGCGGTAGTGTTGGAATGTAGAGAGCGCGAATGTATCATTTCAAGTAGGTGGATAAGCATGATGGACGACGTGGTTGGGAGAAGTGGATGTGTTTATTAAACAACCGCCCTGAGCGACAGCGCGCCGTCTGCTTCTGTCTGTCAGTTTGGCTTAAACTATGGCGAATGTGAGATTAATGCATATAAAATATACGTTTAGCTTATTTGATTATCAAACCATAACATAAATTGTTGCCATTTACTGTCAAAATAAATGCCTAAATAATAAATTGTCAAAAGTTTTTTATCCTATATGAGTTTTAATATAGCGCAGCTTAAAGAGTAAGAAATTTCTTTGTTATGAATATAACATGAATTACATACGGGGTACATATGAGTTATATTTATGTGCATAGTGATGTCTGTATAAAGGATATGTTAGTATGTAACTGCATGTTTGATTTACGTTTTAGTAATATTATAGTATAAAAGTATTTCGTAGATAGTTTAGTTTAGTATGCTATATGAAAAAAATAACATGTTGGGTAAAACATCTGATGAGACTCTTAATTCGTAAAACAAAATTCAGTTTGTGTTTTTTTTAATAGTATTATTTTTAAAACTGTACTATACATTACCGACTCACGGAATATATACATTAACTGACTATAAAAATATTTGATTTGGATTCAAAGACTAATATTACCATCAGAAAAGATGGTATTACTTATTACATATTAAATTATAAAAATGTCTACCTTTACCGGGTTTAATTTCGAGGGTATGGAAATGTCAGACAGGAAATATGTAAAATCCAATAATTGAACCTGTCACTGTCAGACGTGTAAGTGCCACAGCTGAGTGTAGGAATTAAGGACATTTAATTATTGTCAGGTAGAATTAATTATAGGTATGTTACTGTTTTTTTCTTTTTTTGTATATCACTGCAATACTCTTTTATTGAAATGTCCTAATTATAAGGATTGCTAAAAGTATGGACAGAGTTTTATTAACCATTCTAAAATTACAAATAATCCAGATTGACCGTTTGACCAAGGAACAATAGTGATAAATATATTTGTGTCTGCAATTGTTCCTAAAAACATTAAAAATCTTAACTGTAGCTGATGCGTATGGTATATTTATAACAATACATACCACACACTTATTCCAAAATACTTATTTTCCAGTATGAAACTAAATTTTGATCTTTATGGATTTTTTTAAGAAGTTGCGATTTCTCCCGCAAAGGAAATCATCCTCTCTAATGCGTTAAGAATTAGAGATGTAATTTCCCTGGAGTTTTTGCATTCAAATAATTTAGGCAATACATTAATATTTTCAAAATAATAAAAAATAATTAATTTAAAGTTCTTTTTCAGATTTTTACATGAAGCCCTACGTAACCATATTCCTGACAGAATAGTAAATTAAGAAGAAAAATTTAAAATTATGTGACAGGAGGAACATCTAGTAATGTCACATTATACTTATAAATTATTCAAATAATTTGTAAAATCGGTATTTGAGTGCAATTAGAATAAAAGTACTTTTGTGTATTGTATAACTAAGAGTATAGTGTATTGATTTGTTTTTAATTAATTGTTGACTTGTTTAATGTTGACGGTATTGTATATATTTTTGAACGAGTTGGAAAGACCTAGGAGGAATAGCTGTATGCTATTGAGTCAAAGTATATTTCTTTTTTGCTTTTTGACACTGTTTTGATACTTTTTAAATTCTTGTTTCGTCTGCCTAAAATAGGTTTTTGGCATTAGCAAGGAAGTATACCTCATACTTTGTTTCCTGTTATTTTTGTTTTACTTATTTTGTTCACTGTATTGGAAATATATTTCCCAAAAATTTCTTCTGAATTATCTTAAACAAATAATTGTTATTTACCTGTACGAATCATGACAATGAAAAAAAAACATGACTCAGCATCTAAGAGATAACCTTGGTTTTTATACTTTAAGAATATATTGATGGTTAACTTTATTCGTGATAACTACTTGAATATACTTTTAAAATTTATGGGTTTACTCTTTTTCTAACATTAAAATATGTTATTGTAACAATATATAAAAATTATTGAAAAATGACGTATTTATTTTTTAAATAATGCAGAGTAGAACAGCAATTTCACCGGAGTTTACCCTCATTATAATTTTACCCTTAATTAGTTTTAAAAGGCTTTTAATTTAATATTAATTAATTATTATTGCATAATCAACATTCTCAAATATTCTAGGAACTCAGTTTTACCTCTTTTGAAGAGCGGTAATCACCATTCAGGAGTGTTACAGAAATGTTTAAAATAACCAACGATTTATCATCAAAGTAATTGAAACATTTAATCAGTTTATCGTTATCTATAAAAAATGTTTGGTTAACATCATCTTTTGAGTTTTCAGTCACAATACGACACTGATTAAACTCGCTTTATAATGATACTTTTTTATAAACAACAGATGTGAATGTTTATCATCATTTAATTGTTTTCAGTTATACATGTTTTTTTGGCATTTTTCACTGGACGACAATATCACTAGAATTATAAGCTTTGCAATAACCTCTCAAGCCACCACAATATTAGATGGTAAGAAATATTAGGAGCAGACCGTGAAGAAGCAATATATCACTTGACCACTCTTTATGAGTTGAGATTTGTTAATTAATTTTCAATGTTTTATAAAAGTTTTATTGATTTATATGAAGTAATACGGCTTAGTACCTTTTTAGAAGGATTTCAACTGCATAACAAAATGTCTTATGTCGGCATGGAAATAAATCAAATATTTTTTTGGCTATACTAACTTAGTTTTATTAACAAAGGAGTATTTTTATTTTTATTTTATTTTTCTTAGTTATAAAAACAAGAACACAACAAAAATACTACTTGCATAAACAGCACTGTATTTGCTCCAAAAAATTAAATCGTACATTAAAAGTTATCGTTTTGTGAAATGCAAAATTTATTCCCGGCCTAAGACCTACAAACGTGCATTATTGTGAATTACTTCCTGATATAAACAAATTTTATTGAATACTAGTAAAAAACATGAAGCCAAATAAACATTAAATTAGGAAACAGAGATCCATACCCTTTATACTGTAAAAATATTATAGCCTTTAATAGATTGAGAAGTTATCCAAAGGGTACCTGGATACCCTGTTTTACCTTTATATCATATTAAAATCATTACATCTAATTTTGATATAAATTAACATTAGTTTGATAGTAGTTACGTTACTCTTACTTAACCTTCTTTGGAATGTTAAATTCAAGGCACCACAGGTGGTTTTATTATTTCAGCAGTGACAGGTATCGACCAGAGGGGAATGTGTAATAGTACAGTATAGTGGCACGCGACACCGACGCCGAAGTGGGCTTCAGCAAAGAAACTCAACTATTATTTTTGTAGCTCAGCGAACTCTTTCTGTCGCTATTTTGATAATAACTGTGGGTATAAATACTGAGTATAGTAAAATGAAATAATAACATTACAAGTTGTGTCATAAGTAGAATTCCCATGCTCTTTCTGACAACGACCAATTATAAATAATAACACTGCGTTTTACATGCAAAGCGGTTCGCTTCCTATCGCACACGAATGCTTGCCACTTCATTTCCTAATTATTCATAAAATACATCTCTTGTTTTAATCCCTAATATCTGTTTTTTTATTTGCTTTGATATATGTCACGCATAATATAGTAGAAGGGCCGTAAAGAGAACCAAGCTACGTTGGTGACACCGAAATGAAAGGATACTTACTTAGGTATGATTAACAGGAAGAAAAAGGCGAATGGCATAAGCAGCTCAGGAAATCGTGACGTAAGCATTTCTTTCTGAGGCACTGCTGCCAAATGAGGGAGGGTAACCTTTGTGCAAACATGTCTTATTTATTGACATTTATTAATCTTTGTTCACGTTTTAGTCTCACAAAAAAGTTTATTGCTTCCCTTTTATTCGTCTTCTGAGTAAAACAGATAGTTCAGATCTATTGAACATTAAACTCAAACCACCCAGTTTTAATACACCCGTAGCAGCAAACCTGCATACTCATTCCCCATGTTATTCTTATGGAGCTTACCACAACATGTCAAATCTCGCTATGTTGGATCGAAATATGTTGTTTTGCATTTGAAATTCGCTGAGTATGCAGGTCTGCTGCAACGGGGATACTTATTTTTGGATACCACCGTAAAAGGTCCTACGGTTTTGCATTCATAAGTATTACATATAATTTAACAGACTACGTCACGAAGTTGCTGTTACACTTTGTGAGTATCTACAGGGTGTGTTTTTAAACAACCCGTTTTTTAAATTAAATATAAAATGAGTATTGTTTTGTTCATATTTACGTTCCTTACAACCTATTATTTAGGTTTGATCACATTTAGCTTACATTATGTGTTCTAACAGCCCGCCATTACCAAATAAAAAATGTTGTGCTCTCTCCATCAAATTCCTGAACAATTTATGCAAAGCACCTTTTGAATTTATTGTATTTAATTTGCTATGTTTGTTTTGAGGTGCTTAATATCCTATGACTTGTTTTTGTAGGCCTTACTTTTTATATATTCAGAAAGAAAATAATATAGTGGGGTCAAATCCGGGGATCTTGGGAAAATAATCCTTCACTGATAAAATAAAGTTTTGGGTTGCGTTTAAAAAAAACACATACTGTATAATTGTTTACATTAAGTTACCATTGATTGTTAATGGCGAAAACAAGGTCAGTCGATGATTGATTATTAGAGTTTTTTAAAGTATGTTTACAAATATATTTATGAAATCATTTTCGGGGTTCATCTTTATATCCCACCCCTGGCTTAAAGGGAAGGTCGTCTCGGGTAAGGTAAAATATTCTAAGTTAATGTATGCAAAACATGTTTAACAATATGTCGTTTCTCATGAATATGCGGAACAAGACGTGCGTGAAAAGTTTTCTTGTCGCCGATCCCGCCTGACATATGTAATCATAGCAGTAATTTTATAATTACTTTTTTGTGACTGAATTTTCATCAATCCAGTATACTTTTTTATATATGTGTCTTAGCCAAATACTTTTTTTATGAAATCCACTGATCCTTAATTAATTATTTGATTTTAGGTACGTTTTTAGTTGGGTATAATTAGTATTTTATGACGTATAATAATTTTTAAATGTTTCTCTATTTTAATTTTTAAGGGAATATTTTGGTCTTTTATTACTTCCTACCCCCTATTACATCAACTCCATCCAAAGTAAATTTCCCATTAATAGAATATTTCCTAATATAATAAATTTTAATTTTTAAATTAATAAAAAGGAAATAACAAAGTTGGCAATCGTTATCATGAAATTTAGCTTAGGTTTATTAACTTTAAACAAAAAGACTTTATAGCAATAATTCTTGTACAGGGATGATTGTAATTGAGATGTTTGCCTCAACGTGACGTTTTTATAGTCTAAAAAATTGCATTTGCGTATAATATATTTAGATTCATATCGTCACAATGATTAAAACAATTTCACAACTATTTTTTCCATTGTAGGAGGTTTATGCTCAATGGATGTTTATTATCGTAGTTATACCTATGTTAACCGCCTATATATCTTGTGAAAAACAAGTCAAACGTATTAAGCTTTTTATCTACTTACTTTTTTATCACGTCATTAGCTAATACCTCAAATATTAACAGTGGGTAAAAGTATTGCCAGACCGTTGCCAAAGCCAATTAGGTGGTGGTTTGATAATGAACGGTTCAATAATTATTTATCACGAGCCTCCGGTAACCAATCGATCCTGACGGTCCCACAATGCGTTCAATGCTAGTTGGACTCTCCTCAGAACTTATTCGACGCTATATGATTTGACATTTTGTTTATAAAAGCTATTTTCTCTTTAAGTAGGACTATATTTTTTGTGGAACAATTTTCCCAAGCAAAGAAAAAGTTAAGCCTAGCAATAACTACAAATTTCCGCTTGGTAAAAATGTATATCAAGATCTAAGATATAAGAAATGTCAAAATGCATTCATAGTTTAATTCAGCATTTTGTAAATTAGCACATCTATTCCTTACTTGTTTCCATAACCTTAGTAAACAAGAATGTGACTCATTATTGGTAGATAAAAGTAAAAACTAGTGGATTGATGTACCTATTATGAGGGTATTCTCCATTGTCAATTACATCAATATTTAATATCGATATTGAACAGCTATTTTAGCTTATAAAATGTTTGAAATATCCACTTTTGTTTCCATTTCAACTGGGTCTATTTATTGATATTCTCCAATGAGGTTAATTTTAAAAAGCCTTCATTTGGCGTTCTTAAGGGATTTTTATGAATAAATACATACCTACGGGTTATTTTAATATATTAGCCAACGATTCGTCAAATATTGGGTGAATTGGCTCAGTGATTAAGGTTTGACAAAGTAAAATACTTACAAACTTTAAAACTCATGTTTAAATGATAATGTACACATATTAGTAAAGGATTAACGTGTTAGATCGTAGTATGTTTATTATTCCTATGAAATTAATGGCAAATAAAAATATTGCTATCATTTTTGTAAAATAAAATAATTCCTTAGTCGATACCAGTTTTTGATGAAGAGTCATATTTTATTCACTTAATCTTTTTTACATTTTCTCCTTTATATACTTTGGCATGTTTGATTTTGGCAATTTTATGATTTTCAAAAGATTATTATAGCTACCACAATCAATCTTCTCTTCCATCCCACTTCACAAAACAACTCTGTTTGAAGAACGAAAACTATTTCCTTCAATGGAACTGTTATATTTTCTTACTATAAACCTGAAAACAGAAAGGAACGTTTGAAAATTTAAAATTAATCGAAACTGCTCTAGTAAAAAAGAATATTATGTTGTTCAAGCCTCACACAATGACGGATCTTTAGCAGGGTTTTATGTTATGTACATAGTCAACGTGTTTAGCTTTAAGGGTTTTGACATTGCCATTAGGAGTAATTATGATGTGACACATTGCGATTGGTATAGTACAGAGTCTCATGAAGATAATGGATTATACTTTGAATTTAATGTTTACAAATTATGAAGTCAGGCAATTCAAGAACTTAGTTATAATATCTGGAATCATAAGAATTCTTGGTTTAAAATTGATGTTTTCAGTAACCAAGTTAAAAATGAGTTTATCTTGATTAAACTCTACAGGTATAAGCTTTGGATCCATTCGCATCAAAATGAAAGTTTAAGTGCGCAGTCATCTGGTGAAGGCTTACAGCTTCAGCATTTAAAATTGTCTATGTTTATTCATTTTGGAAGCACAGATGACCGTGACCTTTTACTGGGTACGTTATTTATAAATCTAAAAAGGTGGCAAGGAGCTATTTCCCAATGCAGCCAACGTGTTGAGAACTAAATTTACCTCCATAAAATGAGTATTAAATGAGTCATTGGAACTTTACACCGGACCATTGAAAGGTGTAAAGATCATAAGTACTACAACAGCAATCAAGGGGCAGGAAAGTGTTTAATACTGGTTTAATATTGTGCACTAGCCAAATACATGGGATGGACATCAAATAAGGGATAATCACCTGTAAATGAGCTAAATCTATTTTTTTCCGGTTTTACTAAACAAATAATAAGGTTTGTTAAATGTAAAGGACTAAGATTGCCACTCAAGACAGCGCATTAAGATAAGCTTAATTACCATGAAATAATTAGTTTGCAAGAATAAGCAAGATCACAAACATGCTTGGTTAAATTTCACTACACTTAGAAGTGTTCATTATTTTAAATTATAAAGTATATGGTCTGTAATCATTCAAGGCAGGGTAGATAGACTTAATTTATTTGGAAACCTAGTGTAAGCAGGGCACAAAAAAGCTTTAACATGTTTTAAAATGCTTTAAAACCATAGAACCATTGAACGAGAAAAGTGTGTAGTTTTATTAATCTACATTTTGGTGATCACCCGCATCAACCTATATTGTAAATGCTAATATCAATAATTGAAATATAATTGTCACTTATATACTAGATGTCCTTCAATGAACCCCTTTTGTGTGATCGTTCCTTGAATCGAAACAAACAGGTCTTACATACTAACCACGAGGCACCTTTACCTAGTTTTTCTTTTTCTGTCGATAAATATTAACAAATGTTTACATTGCTTTCAAACTATTAGAAATAAATTAGCAGAGTATGGTACGCAGTGAAATTTGTGTATAAGTTTTAAAATAACGTTTATTACAAAAACAGATAAAACTAGAGTAAGAAAAATTCACAAAATCTTTGTTTACAAAACAACATATGGTTTAGATAAAAATGAATTAACTTTCATCTTCTATACAGGACACAATATAAGTTCTTATTTAATTTTGAATTTTAACATTCTTGACACCTCTCCTTTAAATTTCAAAATTATCATTGAACATCGTATCCCGTGATCAAACCATAAATCTGACGGAAACCTTGAGCAACTAGCCTAGTCTTACACTTAACAAAATTTCCATCTCCATCGCTCTTTATTGTACCTAAGAACCCATTTGCATCCAATAACATTGTGAGCTTTAGGTCTTTCAACTAACTCCCAAGTACCTTGTTTTTCTTGATTTTCTATCTCAGATCTCATATCTTCCTTCCACAGTTCACTATGAGGCCCAGCAATTGCTTCCTCAACATTCTTAGATTCAGTTACAGAACTCAAAACATTATTCACCTTATTACAACAATGGCATGATTCAGATGGTGATACTCGTTTTCGGATCGACCCCTTTAAATGATCTCCCTGAATCGTGTTTTGTACATCAGTGTCATCCCCCGGATCTGCATCCTCTCCTGGATCTGCGTCCTCTCCTGGATCTGCGTCCTCTCCTGGATCTGCGTCCTCTCCTGGATCAGCGTCCTCTCCTGGATCTGCGTCCTCTCCTGGATCAGCGTCCTCTCCTGGATCCGCGTCCTCTCCTTGATCTGATTGAAACTCTTTAAGCTTCCTGCCATGCAATACTTCAGATCTTTCCTTATACTTTTTAAACTCCCCAAGGGCGTCACATTTCTTCTTGATGGCAACAGCAGAAACATATCGTGATGCTTCATCAATAAATGTCACAATGAACCTATTTTGTCCAAGTGAAACTGGGGATATTGGTCCCATAATATCAGAATGTATCCTATCCAAAACTTGCTCAGCTGGTTCTTCTTTTGCTGTGGGAAAACTTTCTCGTTTCATTTTCCCTTGAATGCATGGAAGACAGTCTATCCCAACTTGTGTACTCCCTTCTTCGGTAAGTGATTGTAGTACATTCATTTTATTCATAATTTGCATGCTTGGGTGACCGAGTCTCTTGTGCCAGGTTTCCATAGGCACTCTTGAAACCCTCGATACTCTCTTCTTATGGGATTCATATTCACTACCTATTCCATCAATTGAGATTCCATCTACAGTTGTTACATAGTACATTCTCGAAACCCTGTGTGCTTGGAATATTAATTTTTCTCCCTTAAAAACTTTGGTCACTCCCTTAAATGCCTCCAATTTCACTCCTTTTTCTTCAATTTGACCTTGGGAAATTAAATTATCTTGTAGTTCAGGTACAAATAGTACATCTGTAAGTTCAATATCCTTTCCGCCACATTCTTCGGACATATTCAGTGTAACTCTCCCTTTTCCTTTTATCTGCAGAGGGGTTCCATCTCCCAATTTCACCTCTCCAGTCATCTCTTCAAAATTTGCTATCAGATCTCTTCTGTATGTCATGTGATCTGAGGCACCGCAATCAAGTAGCCATACTCCGCAATTAGTTGAGACATCCCTCCTTGTACATAATGTCACATGATCTCTGGTGACAACTGAAGCAGATGCCTTTTTCTTCTGGTCTTCAGGATAATTTTTCTTGGTACATTCTATTGCGTAGTGACCCTCCTCTCCACACGCAAAGCACCAGAACCTTGGTTTGAATTTTCCTTTAGGATTTTGTTTTTTACTTTTGTTTTGAAACCCTTTATTTGGCCTTTCTTCGAAATTTTTCCCTATTCTTTGTTCTCGGCTATTTTGGTTCTTCTTACGTGTTTGTAATGCGTGGTGCCTATCAGAATCCTCTTTCCTTTGTTCTTGTTCTTCTTCTTCAAGAAGATATTGTTTTACTTTTGCAAATTCCATGTTATCTGGATTCGCTGTCAGGGTCTTCACTGTAACTTCATATTTTTCCTTTGGAAGTCCAGATAGACAAATTGCAGCTAATTGCTTGTCGGAAAATTCAATTTTGTTCTTAAATAGCTGTCTGTTCATGTCTATTATTTTATTGCAATACTATTGTATGCTCATTTCATCTTCTTTAACAAAGCTCGCCAATTCTCTTAATTTAATTGTTGCACCGTAAATCGTACTTTCATTGCAAATTTTATCCAGTGTTTCCCACGCTTCTTTGGCACTTTCTATGTCCAAGATGTCGTTAATGAGGTCATCGCCTACACTTCTCATTATTAGAGCCAAAGCCGTGAGATTCACCTTTGTTCTCCGTCTTGTTTCTGTCTGTGACAAATTCGTACCAACTTCATCGTTGTACCCAATTACTCCCTCCCAACACTCCTTCATAAGCATTTCTGACTTAATTCGTGCTTTCCATGCATTGTAGTTTTTTCTATTTAGCTTGGGGATGCCCAAAAACCGATCCTCCATTGCTTCGCCCATCTCTTAGTTTTATGCTGCCTAATAAACTCCCTCAAAAGTTATTTTACTCCTAACAACTCATATACACACTCCCTCAATTCACTGTATCCCCATAACCTATTAGAAATAAATTAGCAGAGTATGGTACGTGAAATTTGTGTATAAGTTTTAAAATAACGTTTATTACAAAAACAGATAAAACTAGAGTAAGAAAAATTCACAAAATCTTTGTTTACAAAACAACATATGGTTTAAATAAAAATGAATTAACTTTCATCTTCTATACAGGACACAATATAAGTTCTTATTTAATTTTGAATTTTAACATTCTTGACACAAACCACATTAGGTATTGTGACAACCTGAGATATGGTGTGACTATTAAGCCTTTCAAACCCTATTTGGGAACAACAAATCAAGTTTCTACCTTGTAACAATTAAAAGTGGTAAGTATTTTTCAATCTCAAAAATTAATAAATAAAAGAAATTTTAAAAATACGTAATCTTGCATGAACACTAATAAAATTCAAAATTTTCAAAAATGTTTTTGAACAATTATATTATAAATTAGTCAGTACGGTAAATAAAGATTTCGAGTTGTTCATTTATGCAAAATATGCCTAAAATTATTTGCTACGAACGATAAACATTTTACATTAGTTTTTAATACAAATTTTTAATAGAACAAATCAAACTAAAATAAACATAATAACTTAATATAAGATGCCTTGTATATTAAGTTCAAAACAAACCTTATATACAGCTAGTTGAGGTTGATACTTCAGGTTTTTCAAAAGTTACGTACTTTTTGAGGCACAGGAGACTCATGGTTAGATATGCAAATAAATCTGTCTCGATACAAGAAAAAACGAAATGCCAATTTGTTTATAGACATATTGCTTTAACGTACAATGTTTTTTCCTCGTTTTTGTTTTTGAAGGAGGCAAAAACTTCATAATGTTAAGAGAACTTAAAAAACGTACATGTTTTCAACACACGTGCAGCTTACAACTAAACGGGCCAGCAACATAAAGCTCCAGCTTTTTAACATTACATGTCACGGCCGTACGTTTAAGGGGATCCGCCACCAATACGGGAGATTTTTTGATTTTTTTTGGATAAATAAAAGTTTGACTACCAAAACTGGTTCAAATTAACCTAAAAAGAATAAATATATATATAACAACTCCATTTTTTTGCCTTTGATTACGTTTTATTTAATTTTTTTTAGTTTTTTTACGTTTTTTTTAAATTTTAACAACTTTTGAATAACTTTTTATTTTTGGATGAATTTTAATAATCTTTTTTTTAATTTGTATATTGTAATCATAGGAATATTTCCCGGTATTTTAACTAGTGTAACACAAATAGGAAATTATTTATACACGTTTACGTAAAAAACAATATTTTTCATTTTATTATTTTCAAATAAACATTTTTTTACCTATGAAAAAATTACTGTACAAAGCTCTCTATACCAACAAATCATCAATACAGTATGAAGATACACTGGTAAAAATTTCAGTCAATTGTCTCGTAGTAAAAAAGTTATTCAACAATTTGTGCTAAAAAATGGGGGAAAACACAATTTTCGGGAATCGGCTTACAAACTTGAGCTGACACAGATGCACTAAGTAAACTTACCTACCTTCGAAATACCAATTTTCGAATAATAATTTTTTAAATATGAAAAACTGCTCAAATTTGCCCAAAATTTTGTATACAAGTACAGAAATACATGTTCTATCCAAAAAAAATAAAAACCAAAATTTGACAAAAAATAAATAAATACCGAATTATTGGTGGCGGATCCCCTTAAGTATCGTATACTCTCTCTTTTGAGAGTGTGTGTTGTAGTGCGTTTACATTAGAGCCCTGAAAAGAAAATTATGAATTCGGATTAACATTCCAAGTACTGAAGAAGAACTCAAAAAACTAAAACTCATAATATAAATCATAAATTCATAATTTATTTGCCAACTGTCTATAATACCCAAAATAATAAATAATAATGATAACAGGCTTTCAAATATATAATTATTAAGAATGCTTTATAAATCGAAATAAAATTAACTTGTATGGATAAATTGTAGTTTATCGAAGCTAAATAAATAATAATCCACCATATACAACACAATAATTTAAGTTCCCCATAGCTTTGGGTTCCAAGACATACCTGCTCACTCATCATGAAAAATATATTTACTTTAATTTGGTTTCTGTTAAAAATAAGTTTGCATGATACGCTTTTCAGATAATGGCAATCAATAAGCTGTGTGTAGTTTAAACATGTGTATTTGAGAGTTTTAGTAAACAAAACAAAATTCGGGGTTGAGTTTTCTCTCTCCCCTCACTACTTGCGTCACTGTAAACAGGCTGGCGCGACCACCAGGCGCCTCTCTCTTCCTAGGGGGTTTTAACTGGAGTAATTTAAACCCAAAATAAAGTCACGAAGAGTTTATCGCGATTTTTATTATGACATTAAGTTTTAAATAGAAAATCTCAGTAATCCTCCTACCGGTTTTAGTTTATTGTTCTTGTTTTTTTTTTCATTTTATGCGTAAGCAACGAATATTTAAATATTTCATACTTATAGCCTAGGTTACGTTTTAGAGGAATGTAGTGGCAGTAGCAGTAGCAAAAGAACGTTTATTTATTATATGATAAAGTTGAAGAATTAAGAGAAGTACTTTTATAATAGATAATTTAAGGAATGTGTTATGTTTTTTCTGATCATTATGACAAACAGTATCGTACTTTACACGGCCGGTAAATTTAACCGCACTCGCATGTAAGTCCCACACTCACATCCGGCTCGCACGGGAAATATCATGTTCGTTTAATAAAACAGTATTTTACGGCCTAGTAACGTAACATACAATTCTATGGCGTGTAATAGTATATTTTATATTACTTTTCATAAGTATTTAGGCAATTTTACTAAAAAAACACATCTTAAATTAGCTAATCATTTTAAAACAGGTTTATTGGAAGAATTTAAATTCAATAATAACTGTCCTAAAATAGCCCGCTCCATCATCTTTTCACTGCCGATAAGTAGAAAGATAACTGGTTTTTTAACCCAAAACATGTACAAAAACACCAAAAAGGAAGGGCTACAATAAATCATTTTAACGCTACTTGTAGTACCAACCTGCAAAAGTCCACATATTTATTTAGGATTCTTTAAAAAAGAACAAACAAAAACCCCACAGCAATTTACCTAGCCTATAGGGTGAAAAGATGCACATACAACGTATTAAAGACATGTTACGCTTTAGTAATAGGCATTAAGTTTTTTTACAAGGTTTGTTTGGTAAATTAACAAATTAAAATAGTAAATCGACAGTATAAACAACGTCTTCTTTTTCAACAATGTGTTTTATTTACATCTGGTATTTACAAAGGTTTGTATCGTGAAATAGAAAATCTTAATTAATTTTATAACTGTGCGTTATTATTAATTCGAAGGATGGAATTAATAATTTTACAACAATGTTGCCACACTTCCCAGAAGACAGAAATTGCATGCTGAACGCGAATAATTGAAAACTCAACTGCACATGCAAATTATAAAGAACCTGTCCCACAATTGTAACAAATGTAACAGTAATTATTTACAAGTCAAAATAAAACATTCGAGGTTTCTCTTTACGCATAATTATAGATTCAAAATATTTTCATTGAGAGAATCATTCTTTGTTAACGGTAAAATTATTATCACCATGTAATTATGTATAGAGTGTAACATTTTTTAGTTCACCCAAAAGTTGCAATACAAAATCAGCTAATCCCATCTAAATTAACAAAATCTTCCGCTAATTCTATGTTCATTTAGAAATTAATTTAAATACCTCTTTTCAACGAATATCCGATTGATTTCCGAAAAACGTTTGAATAAGCATCTTCCAAGAAAACATATAAATTAATGTACTATGGTGATATTTTAAAAAAAGGCTGATGTTATAAATACTTAACAAAGACGTAAGGACAAAGTTGATAAGTGTTTATAGTGAAACAAGTAGAGTGTGACGTTAATAGTCCTTTTTTATGCTAAATTCTAGAGAGAATACGAAAATCTCCCTCGAAAGACAGTAAATCTTATATCAACAGGCATCTAACTAAGCCCTACTGAAATGAAGGTTTATGTTGATCCTTTTAAAATCGTTCCACTTTACATCTGGACATCTTAAAACCTTTATATTAAGCTCTACTATATTTTCCATTAAAGTAAACTAATTTATAATGGCTTATACAATACCTTTACAATAGGCACCCTTTTAAACTTATTAGTGTTAACAAAGTAATGTAGAAATCTTAAAATACATGTTCCTTATAATATTGCGGTAAGCTAACATCTGTTTAGTTTTTGTAGGTCGATTACAACCGGGTTGAGGGACCGAGTATTCCATCTTTGGCATTCAGAAATACGAATTGTTGCGTTGTGGCCAACACTTCCGATCGCAAACCCAATATTGACATTTCTTCGGATTGAATCAATAATTAATGATTACCTAAGTAAGTTGTGGATTCGATAATACGTATTCCTCTACATATATAACGTATTGATGTTTACTAATACTCATCTCAGTTCAGATCTCAGAATTAATTGAGATTCATATTGGAATTTCTTATCAAAGTTAAATGCATTGAAAATAATATATGCGATACTCTATATTTACATCGAAATTTTAGGAGCGTACCAAAATTAGATTTTTTTAATATGCGTTAATTTTTATACTATACAATTTTTTTAATTATTTTCTTGCCGTGTACATTGTATAACTGAATAGATCCAAATAGCTGCAATGTATATACAAACGACATAACGTATATTTTCCCAAAAAAGGATTGATTAGATATTGACTTCATCTACCCTATACACTAATATTTCAATTTCAACTGTCCTAGCAGTTTCAATCACAAAAAAAATTGTAGGCGAAAATTAAATGAAAAACACAAATTTCAAAATAACATTTTTTATCGTTAGGAAAGTTTGAAAAGCTTAACGTAAAAACAACAATAAATAATCACTTTTTATACGAAACACACTCAAGACGTTTACAACAATAAACATAGTCTTGCGTGTCTGTAACGTAATATTTTCACCAGTTGCCCATTTGGAGATAGATTCGGCCTGATCACCCGAATTATTTTACAACACCAGTGTTGGTGCGCGCCCAAGACTGCTCCTCAATTCACTGATGAAAAATTATCATGTTATATAGTACATATTTTTGCCTGTGTCGACGAAATTATGCCTCGAGTCTAGAACCTTCGATGGAACTGACACTGCCTAATGTCTGCGTTTGCGGTGTCTGTATGTCAATTTTATATTGGTGGAAAAATGAAGATTTAAAAGCTTAACATGAAAAGTTTTGAAAGTTTAAAAAAACCGACAATCGTGCTCGGACAACTTCTTTTAGCCCCTGCAGCCCCAAAGGAAAGGTGACTTCAGGATCGAAGACGGCTACAGCTTCAGTTTTGGCAGTAATTTAAACCCTTGAGGTAAGAATTATAAGGTTATACTGTGCTTCCATTATGCAGTCAAGTAGTCAATTGAATTATTTTTCCAAATTAATGATTTATTATAAAAATCCCACAAATCGGTCATTCAGGCCTGTCTATGGTTCAACCTTGATAGCGTTGACTGCAAGTCCCTCAACTCATTTTGAGTTCAGTTTAACTCATATGGGTTTGAATAATGTGTAATGAGCAGCATTAAATTGAATGTCAATTTTGCTGTAAAGATTTTGTCAAGGCTAGCCCTCTCAGACACTATAGTAACCACTTGTTGCCGGGCTAGGCCTGGTTGAAAGTTAAAAATCAAAACAGGTTAATAAAACCTTTTATCAGAGGAAATGTAGGCTGGTAATGATATTCTGTCAGTAACTTTGTAATTGTGTTAAATGTTAAATTCAATCTTGTCTTATTATACTGTGTTGTGTTTGTTAAGTGCAATTTTGTTTTATGTACAGGCCTACTGTATGTGATGAATGTAGGTAATGTATGATGTTTGATATATATTTATAGCCTAATGTATAATGTTAAATGAGTTATTAGGCATGGACTGAATACCAATTTCAGGGAGCTAACGTTATTTGTAAGTGCTACAAGCACCTGGAAACGAGCCACTAGGGCCTAGCTAATTAATGTGATTTCATGATTTGAGGGCTAGACCATAACCTGTAAATTTGGTTTATTGTAGCCTACTGTGCTACTGTATTTTCTGGACAGATAAATGTTCTGTCATGTCACACTGTATTATATGACTGTGCAACACTTATTAGGCCCATGTTAAAGTAATTCATTCTGGGAAGCGTACCTGTTAGGTTAGGTTTGTGGATGTCGAATAACCGCAACGACAGTATGATGATATTGTTTTGTATTCAGATGAAGGCCTAAATAATAGTAAATGATATCACTGCCTTTAATGTATATAATATATATATTTATGTGTCCTTGGAAATATATTAGTTATACTGGAGTGAGCCTTTACAAACTGCCAATTACTTTCTTAACAAACTGCCAATAGCTACTGCTGGCGGTACAAAGACAGTTGGGTGAGAAACTAAAGTGCAGTGGACATTCTATACTGGACTGATACTACAAATCAGATAATGAAAGTGTCTCTACACAGTGAACTTTTGTGAACAGCCAAAGTGTTATTTGAAAATGTGTTGTTATTTACTGGCTGGACTTGTACTATTCGTGGGGTCCTGTTTTAGGGAGATGCCTGCCAATTTGTCGCTGCCGTCCTGACACGCCGCCTGGCCTACCCCCACCACCTGGTATCATCGCAGCAGCCCCTCTTGCTACCCTCTCTACTCTGCTTCTCTTCTACCTTGGGCCTCTGGACCTGGATTGGCTGACCGTTATACTTTCGAACTTCGAGACTCCTGGATTTCTGGATCTCCTGAACTTCTAGTCTTCGAGTCATGGACCAGCCCACCGGACTTCGGACCTTTCACTGGGACTCTGTGCTGTACCGATAAGTCACCCAACCTCATATTTTTCTTTTCTTTTCTAAATTCAGTGATTTTCACAATAATAAACTTAACCGCCCAGCAGTACTCTTGGCTATTAATTTATTCTATTGTTATTCTGTGTTCAATGAAATGTTTTGTTAATGTTAAGGTTTATTCATGTAGGCCTAATAATTTGTACTATTTTTGGGTGGCCACCATATTTTCTTGTATTTATTCTCAATCAGTTTTACGGTCTAGTGGACCCAAATTTGCACTGATTTCAGGCGATTTGGCCCATTTTGCTAGGCCTAAGTGCCATGTGATAAAGGCTCTCATTGCTTAGTATATTTTGAGACTGAACTAGCCAAATATTTAATTGTTGTTTTTGGAATTATTATTAAAAATTTAAATGGTACCATAAATGCTGCGTATTTAATTGATGACCTGTTATTTTTTATGATGTGTAAGGAATTTGGTCACGTGTTTTGCCCTTCTGGCTAATAATAAGCTAAACCTGGTCACTTGGTTGCTTCTGAATTCATATTAACAATTTTCTGATTTAGCAAATAATCAAACTATGTTTAGACTTAAGAAAATTTGGTAAGGCCTAAATGATCGACCGTGGGTCCTCAAGGGTAAACACATTAATACTTCAACTAGCTGCAAGAGGACATTCCTTGTTAACCCTCTTGAGTGCTACCAGCCAACAAGGTGGCGCCTTCCTGCGAGGACAACGGATTACCAGTACTCTGTCATCACACCCACCCCACTATCTGAGTTTTAGCATGGGTAAAATTTGCGGTTGCATGTCAAAGCCATTTACTTTGTAATTCGGATCCGTGAGCATTAAAGGTGCTACTGTGTACGGAAAAACGACATTTTACCAACAATATTACATGCTAGCTTTTGATAAGTTGTGTACTTGCTTTTTAACCCACTGTTTGTTACGCTGTTCCATGGTGCTGTTTTACCGAGCTTCGAATTTAAAGGGGTTTGGATAACAATGGGCGGGCTGCGGTGAGATTTTGAATCTTTGGAGAAATTACACAGTTGAAATATTTATTAATAGATAAAATGAGGTATTTATATTTTAATATAAACATTCTTAGTTAAAGTTTTTTTACTTTAAACTAATAAGCAAGGTGATAACAGAAACATAAGAGTGGCCTGAGAATTCTAATATAAAGTTAGAAAGATTTAATTTATTTTATTTTATAAGTAATAGGTAAATTTGTAAATTTGTATCAATAATCTTTTTCAATTTGAAGACGAGAAATTAATGAAGCATGATCAACTACAGCGGCGAATAAGATAGCCCCTTTTCGGATTACTGCCATTAAATAATTATTACAATTAAAAATGAATATTTATTCTATTTATTTTTAGTTTAATTTTTTACACTACCATAAGGAAATTGTTACTTATCTTTGGAAATGTTTATTGTTTAATTTTTCTTTTCTGCTTACAACTAGCAAAGAACCTTAAGACAATAATGCATTAAAACTAATCATTATGTTCATAAGTCAATTTTATGTAATGAAATATGCCTTAATATAATAACGTTGTATATATTTTTATATATTTTTCATAATTTATAAAAAAATTAAAACTTTTGATGAATTCCTTTTTGAAAAAAATCCCAAAAATTAAGCTATACCTGGAATACAAGCTACTTCCACGAAATTATCTTTTGTTTGTAAAAACGTACGTTTTCATCAGCGTTGGTAGTTATAAGATAACAACAACATGCGATGTTTTCCTTTATAACTTCGGGCTATTTTGTTGGTTAATTAATGTAAGTGAACAGTCCCCTGGTTCTTTTTTAAAACATAAATCGATGAAGATCTTCAATTCCTATATGTATGAAATATAGATTGGTCGTATTCAATTTTCTGTATATAATATAGTAAGATGGATGAATAACGGTTTACTATAAAACATTTATGGACGTCATTTACCAACATGTTTTAAGTTTATTGTAATAGCATTTAATTTCTAATCACATTTCATTACAATTACATTTTTTAATACCACTATAGTATAAGGTATTAAAAAAAGTATTAAAATAATTAAAATTGCCTTATAAAATAATTCCATTGGAATATTATTCTAGTTTTAGTGGGAAATAATTATATTCTTCTATAAATAAAAAAAGCGATTTTCCTTGGCACTTACCCTAAACAATAACTTTATCAGATAACGCGCAGTTTGCGATGTCTTTTGAATAACATCAATCAGTTGACACAAACTCGCGACGAGACGTGACGCAGTTTGATTGACAACCTGAGCGCGTCCCATCAGTCGCGTTCGTGGATTGGTCGCTGTCAAGCCTCATAAAAGCAGTTCACACTATGTTAGTGTGATATTATTCATAATTTTTCACAGCAAATAAAACACATCTAAGCATTCAAATAAACATGAGGAGATTTAATATCCAATATGTTTGATATAATGGTCGGACACTAATATTTTAAAATAGAATGGAAGGTATAAGCATTGATTTTAAGAATACGATGGTATAAGGGAAGGTTTCGCATAAAACTCATTCTCTATAGGCCTAATAGTAAAATGTCGTGGTACAGTTTCTCTAGTTAGGAAATAAATTATTAAAATTTGTAGGAAATGTTAAATGTCAAAAATCCTCAGTCATAATAAAAGCTGAAAGACTCTTAAATTGATAAAAACTTTCGTTAGGTTTGCAGATTCAGTTGCAAATGAAGTAATCTTTGGTGTTGGTGCAAACCTTATATAAACATAGCAATCCTGATTCCCCGCATCACAGGATGATAGCGTCACGTTCAACTCGGGAAACCTGTTGATTCCAGTGGTTTGTTCCACTTCTATTTATACTCCAGTTCATTACATTAACTCTATTTAAATAATTATATGTCTAACAAAACACATATATGAGAAAAATATACACGTGTTACCGTAGTAATCAAGACCTAAGCCCGAGACCATGGTAACTTTCGTTTTGGGGCCCCCAGAAGCAAAAAACACTATTCGTTCATTTTCATATATATGTGTGTGTGTGTGTGTGTGTGTGTGTGTGTGTGTGTGTGTGTGTGTGTGTGTGTGTGTGTGTGTGTGTCTTTAAGTTCGATAACTCGCGTAAAATGGTCCGATCCTAATTCAATTTGGCATGGATGTGTAAATTAGTAATTATTCGGACGAGTTCGTAAACCAGCCCAATCGGTTTTTTCTAGACTTATAGAAAGCTTATACTTCCCAATTTGTTAGACCATAAACCGCTGTTAAAAGACTTATAAACGTTAGCTTAGACTTATAAACCGCTTTAAAAAACAATTTGTGACGTACTAATCAAATTATCTGATGATTGCGAGTAGTGATTAGTTTAAATTTCAATTTATGAAGTTTTATTTAACTCCACGAAACATCATAATGACGACCCCAAAATAAAAAAATGCCCGCACCCCTGAACACTTCAGGCCGACTTCAATTTTGTCAACTTTTTTCAAGGTAATTGAAAAAGTATTTCTGAACCACATGTCGTCTTCCAGGCCGAGCATGACATTCTTTTTAAGAATCAGTTTGGATTCCGAAAGAACACTTCAACTGTTTATGCTTTATTCAGCTTTGTATCTTACCTATCCTCCTCTCTCGACCAGCAAAGGCTCTCATTGGGTTTGTTCCTTGATTGAGTAAAGCTTTTGATGTTGTAAATAATTCTATCTTGCTTAAGAAGTTGGAAAAACTGGGCTTCAGAGGTAAGTCCCATGACTGGATTTCTTCATATTTACAGAACAGGTCACAAGTTGTTTCAGTTCCATTCATGAGATCGAGGTTTTGTCAAGTTAAGAGACTCAGAAAGTTTGACAGTGCAGTCTGGAGTACCGCAAGGGTTCGTATTAGGCCCTGTTTTATTCCTTATCTTCATCAATGACATTGCAAAAGGTGTTTCCGGGGGGAGTCTTTGGTTCGCTGACATTACGTCTCTTTTTCTTTCAAACAAATGTCGAGAGAAACTAGAAGTCGAAATGTTTCTTGAAGCAAACTTAGTTTTGCAGTGGTTGTCTGAAAATGGGCTCAGTGTAAATCCTTCCAAGACAAAAGTTGTAAATTTCTTTCTGAGGAAAAGGGAAGGTTCAGAGATGAACCAATGTTGGGTGATTTTGAAGTGACTTCATCTTCCAGCACAAACTTACTGGGGATAATCAGAGATTCAAATCTCAGTTTCCATGAGCACATTGACAGTGTATCAAAAAGTTTAAGTCGTGTTCTCTTCCTTCTTCGCAGGCTCACGTACTTCTCAAATCGTGAAATCCTCCTCACGGCTTATTATGGATGTTTTTTTCCTATCCTTGCTTATGGAGTTGCTATCTGGGGTCATGATAGTTCAAAAAACAAATCGATCTTCAAAGCCCAAAAGAAAGCTGTGCGAATTATGTTTGGTCTACAAAAAGCATCTTCATGTAGAGGCGTATTTAAGGTTAAAAATATGTTAACATTCCCCTCAATTTATATATTCAACTGCTTAGTTTTTATCAGGAACAACTTTAGTCTTTTTCCCAAACAACTTCCCTCCAAACATAATCTCCGAACATCTCACAGCCTGCCTATCCCTAAACATAAAACATCCTCTTTTGAAAAACAAACCTATTTCAGCTCAATAAAGATTTACAACCATCTGACAATGTACCTTAAGAGTCAGTCGAACACAATTTTAAGAAAATGTTAAAAGACTTCCTAGGAGTATTATAGCCTGAATGAATATTTACTTGATTTTTGTTATGTTGGACTGCATTTTATCTGTGTTATGTACTGACGATTGTTATGCACATTATTGAGTTTTTTTGACAATAAAGAAATTTAATTTGACCATCATGCGCTACTTCCTTTTGTCCTGTTATGTTTACCTGTAATTTTGTAGCTTTGAGTTGGATCATTCTAAATGCTTTATAACTGTACTAGTGATTTTAGTTTAACGTATTACGATCGTAGGTGAATGTACCCGTATAAAAGTAACTAGTTTAACACATACTCATTCATTTATGTTCATGTGTGTTTCTAACTGCCAGGTACAAAACATTGTGAGCTATTAGCAGAGCAAATTGTTTAAAGTGATATACATTTTACATATTCTGAAAAGTTCGCGTTTTTAATCATATACATTACTGTCTTTAGAAACTTGACTGGTTAAATTTACAAATGGTTGACCTTTAATATGAGATGGATTAACAGTTAACAAATACATCTTGTTAAATAAATATGTAGTGACATGATCTAAAATAAAACTAATGATATAATACACCTAATTTAGGAGTATCTTAAAAACATAATGAAATATAATATTTTAACATTTCTGGTATCTCTACCTGACAGAAAACCTCGATACCAGGTAACAAGGCCAAAGGCGAGATTGTATTACATGCACCAGACGTTCTAGTCCATGCATTCCTAATACCTCCCCCAAAATTATATTCTGATGTATTCTAATGATCTCCTTAACGACAATTACAAAGAGGAACAAACTTTTAATTATCTTTCATATAGATCTAATGGATTTAATTCGTACATTTTTTTAAGAAAAGAGCTAAAAGCTATAAGTTGTGACTTTAATCAAATAATAAGGCTTTCCAATAACTGCTCTAATAAATTGAAATCGTCTTTACTAAACGTTGCAATAGAATAGAAATTGCGTCTAGAATTACTTAAAGATCACAATGATGTTATGGTCCGTCATTTATTTATTGATACGCGTGTTTTGCGAATTAAAGAATCAAAACCTTTCATGTTGTTCTTGTATAGAGAGAAATGAGGGTATTGCAAATCTGCGGTTTGGCAGATTCATTCTAACTGTATGTACAACATTATTGTTAGTGTCTTGTAGGAACCAATAAAAGACATGATTTTTGTGTGCATATTTATACATCTTTATACTTTCATTACACAAAGAAAAATATTTACAATTACCTTTATAGAGTAATAAATATGACAAGTTAATCATACATTACAGTGGAAAACTATACAACATTTAACTGGATATTTATTGTAAAATTGTTAGAATGGTTTAACTATGAATAGCCTTACACATTTAAACAGATTTTGTTATCTACCTTTTTCGAAGTTTCTGAATGCTTAAGAAAGTTTTGAGGGGCGTAAACTTACGTAGCAACAACCGTAGCCGGCGTGGTTTCGAAGCTAAACATTTACCCACATCTCAAAGAAAGGCTACTTTGTGCATTTAGATGACAACATTAAATTGATCCTTTGTTAGAACTTCCCCGTGGGCCTTTGTTGTATTTGTTGAGCCCAACGAAGAACCCTATTTTACTCTTTCTTTATTGTATTTCACTGTTTTACTTTGCATTTAAATTTGGATTGACTTTCACACTAATAATATTACTTTCCTCCCCCCCCCTCAAAAAAGAAGGATATTTTTAACTAAATTATTTGAGAGGATTTGTTGAGAGGTACAAGGAATTAGAATTGGCCGTTCCTAGGGTAACAGTTCTATATAAAATGAATATATTGTTTAATTTTTGATTTTGATTTTTGCGGTCATTCGCCATCAAGCATTAGTGAAAACAAAAGCAAAAATAAGGCCAATGTGGCTACTAATGTTAAGCGAAGAGTTAAAAGGTAGGGAAATAAAGTTTCAGCGAATATGGTAAATTCTGGTAATTATATTCTAAATTCTCAAAGAATGTTATCAGTAGCAAGGCCAAGGGGTAAAAACAGGTTAAAAGTCAACTAAAACACAAACAAACACACGGAATTTGCATTTAACATGTCTTTGTTCCAGATTATCGTCACCGTAGGTGCACTGCATTCTGGTTGGCTGTGGTCGCCACCATTTCCTCTCCTCCCATTAGTCTTTGCTCTGCTCTAATTGGGTGTGCACATGCTCTCTCTGATTGGTGATATTTTTGATGGTTGTGCAATGTTGTGATCTTCTTTTGTTTTCTGCATTACTGTTTTCGTCACTGCTTTTACAGTTCTCTGTTTTAGGTATGATTTTTATCCAGGTTTTTCTGGCTGTGTGTTTCTAATCGTGTTATGTTGTAGGTTATTTTACAGTTGAAGACGGGATAATATTCCAGATCCCGTAACGTCGTGATACTTGATTTTACTTATCAGTGATAGCAAATGTCTTCAGAAATTAAAATCAAAACATAAAATCACCATCAATAACAATAAATTTCAAACCTAGGATATAGTTTCCGTAAAGCAAATCATTAAAAATAATATAAATAAATGTACAATGTGCATTTAACAAACTACTTAAGCAACTGGCCAACGTTTTTTAGGCTCTCCTGTAGTTTGCCATTCAATTTTACGAGAGACTGGTTCAAGGAAGCAAATTCCACATAACAACTGATGTACAAACAAATAACGGAATTACCAAAACCCTTCGATCTATGTCATGCCAATATTACTAATAATTAAATCTGCGTTGACGTAATTAAGGTGCGCCATGTCCAGACACGCCTCTCGGAATTTGGCTAGTGATTTCTGCGTTAACACTTTTGTAAATTTCATGTACTTAAAAATCTAAAATAAACTTATTTGCTAAGGCTTTATAGGTCCAACCATATAAACCAGTGGGTAATTACCCACTGTAATACTAGTGGTAATTAGCATCTTTTTTCTTAGAGTGACATATGCAAATATAGTACGCTTTAATATCATGTCATTAGTACCTTTTGCCTAATTCAAAATTTATAATCCTGATAAGATCAACTTATTTATATCGTATGGCACCACTCCCATGATGCCATTCCCATGATGATGGCAGTCAAAAAAATAAACAATTTCAAGCTAAAAATTACGAAATTAAAATTAAATTAAAAGCATATTTATAGAAGAATTCAGGAATACTATATGATCCATAACAATGACGGTCTTGGTGCTTTGGTTATTTATTTGTTTTGTAATCTGAGAGATTTAAGTCACTTACGATTGATAAAATTATTAAAACCTCTTTTTAATTTACCCAAAACATCCACATTAACTAGACTCAATATTGGAAACCGATCCCTTGATGCATTATTTGCAAGAGAATATGCGAGAAGCCATAAAAGTATTTTCATCTTTTCCATCGTGTTTATCATAATTGAAATTTTATTTTTTGCTCTCTTTGGTTACTGTTGAACGCCAAAAATATCGCTACGTCATGCGTTACAAATATTATCTTTATAAAATTTCCAAGTTAATTTTTCTTAAATGACTACGGTACTTTACTTGCACTTAGTTTAATTTCACAGCTGAAAATCTGTCACGAAACAATTAGTTAAACGTTTTATTCTCAATCTTATACGCTAAAAATATAAAATTGACATTTTAAATTAACAACAAGATAATATTCCCCACATCGTCCCGACGATCCAAGTGCAGACGGATCAAGAGGATTAACTTCTTTGAGGAGTTTTTTTTTTTTGCTGGACCCACCAAACTTTTTGGTTTTCTGCGATACCGATGAAGTATTAGCTTAGCATTATCAGTATCGAAGAAATTGGCTTATTAATTATATAGTACTGATGATTCAACTAATGTAATGGTGTTATTTTAAAACTAAACAGATTTAGGATTTGCATATAGCAGTGACTAAAAATAATTTCAATAATCGACGTATCTTAATAGTAAATAACAAATACTACTACTAGCCCCGTCTAAAATGGTCTGATGATATTACATCAGTTTCTTTAATTGCATTGTTACTTTACACTAGTAAAAAAAATCAAATTCAACCTATATACTTACAAATATTGACAAATGATATTCCCAAACACAGAAAATCAACAAATTAATCGTTATTATTTAATAAATTTTGATTTTGTAAAATAAATATCGAAAAATTAAATTAGTGAATCTTAGGTAAAAAAATATATATTTATTTCAATACTAGTGGTAAACATTTAAATTTGAAGCTCAGTAAAAGCAATTTTTTCTAATACAGGGTGGGTTTGCATTCCTACAAGAACTGTAAAAAACATAAGTATTGCATAGGCACCTTTGGCACTAATAAACTTACAAAATATAGTTTTCCAGCTTGAAAGCTTTTAAGAGCCATACCTGTAAACGAAAATTATTTATTTAGAGTTCTTCAGGTTGGGCGTTATTTGTACGATGGATGAGTATGGCCCTTGGATAATAAAACAGAACTTTCTTTCCGCACTGTTACAGATGGAGTGCGTGTTCAATTTATTTCCTCTAAAAACAGCATCACCTTCCCGCAGTTTTGTTCAAACGTGTCTCAATTTCCCAGGAATATTCGTGTACAAATTTTCAGACTAAATATTGTTATTCGAAAGGTTCTATTTACAGAATATTATAATTATTGCAAAATCACAAAAACTTGTTTGACTTCTTCCAAAGTCTCAATAGCTGGTTAGTAATTTCTGTACTTGATGCCTGTTGACAGTAGAATTTTGGAATTTAAACCTAGGTCGCAGAGAACAATGTAAGGTTTGTATGTTACCGAATCGTGTAATAGATTCGACCTTTTCCTATCTATTTGGAGACTAACCAATTTCCTAATGCTGTTTCTGACTCTTCTTGGTTTTCAACACCTGGTTAAGTGTGAAATTGAGGAGGTACTTATTTTTTTGGTTTTACAATGCAGCTTAAAAACATGATTATATTAATAAAGAATGGTTGCTTATATCTTTATAAATGCAAACTTTTTTATTTTAGAGTTTCAAATTATTTTTGTAATTTATCGTTGTTTAAATTGAATCGGTAAATCAGTTGATTAATGAGAAGAAAATTTTAAAACATATTTTAAATAACTCGTGTGAATGATTCTGCAAACAACGGAGCACAATCACGAGCTACAATGCCTGAACATGAAACATATCTGTCTGATGCAATAACCATTGACGAATTGGCATGGAGTACAAGGGTAGCAGTTGCTTACTGTTCGGATTATTGTAATGCTAAACAAACCGTTCTCAAGATGCAAAGAATCACGTAAAAACTGATACAGGAATCTATAGATTTAGTATGTATAGAATATTACATCATAATAATTATGTCAATGGCGTTGTATATTATAACTTCAACATCCATTTGAATTTGAATTTTTACAAGAGGGTTTCATGATTTATTTTTTTAGATTGAATGGATCAATCCAGTATAAAAGAATGTCTCCGTTCCTTGGTGGAATGAAGGAATAATGAAAATAAGGAAAGCAAGCTTTTGCTAGACCGAAAGCAGAGAACGAGTTCATGACAATGAGACTTGTGACTCGGATGCTACGCTTAACATTGCAAAAATAGTTCCTAACTAATATATAAGCACGTGTATTAGGTTTCAGTATATTATTAATGAAGTTAAAATTAATTTAGGGACCTTTGTAAAAATACGCCACAAGTAAAAGACCTTAGCAAAAATACCTTTCCTATATTTATATTTTATCGACACAAAAGCTCCACGCTTCACTGTACATAGAATTCAGGCCTGCACTTTGGTACGAAATACACTAAGCGAGAATGCAGTCATGGATGTACACACTTTGTCCCCGCCGCAAACGTGGCGTGAAAGGCCGCAGTGTTTACCCACAAAGGTTCTGTTTAATGTAGTCCTCAAAATGCATAAAGCGGCCCCTCCCCACTGCTAGCGCTGGAAACACTTCGAATGCATTGAACTGTTTCTACTATGCTCATACATTTTTAAATCCATGTTTTCTAAAACAGCATATGAATCCTTACAGTCAGATGTAAAAATTGTTTTAGAAAATTGCAAGGACAGGAAGAAAAATAGTAAAAAAGCAATATGTAAATTAATGCTAAGCCTGTATTTGGAAGTAAACTCATATGTCTTTCATTCATAGAATGTTTGGATTATTATTTGTCAAAAACTGTTGGCAATTTATTATTATTTTGACAAGAAACAAAAGCTATGGTGATGTTTCGCAAGATTGTTTTTATTATATGTTTATTTCGAGTAATTATTTAAACCTGTACTTTAACGAAAATATTTGTGACCGAAGACTTTCAATATTTTAATCGAATAATTGTCTGAAAAATATCCCCGTTGCATCAGACCTGCATACGAAGAGAATTTTAAATGCTTGAATAAATAGTTTACACCTAGCCTCACATCAAGTAAAGCCTTCGGACGTCCGTAAATAAGCATTCTAAACTATACTCCTTAAGAATAGCATGGAAAATGAATATGCAGATTTGCTGCCACAAGAATGTAAAAATGAGGGATTTCAGGCTATAATCCAGTAGATATCAACTGGATGAAGCCACATACCAAGTTCGATCTAGATACGATTAAAATAGGCGAACTATTCAATTACATTTACATCCTTTAATGTTAGCATTGGGGGAGGTGATTACGCAGGTTTGCTGCCTCATGAAAGGAAATATTTGGTTATTTTAGGCCATAGTCAAGTAAATTCTTACTTAGTGAAGATCCAAGTCTTACCAAAATGTTTTTAAGAAAAAAGCAAACTAGTTTTTTTTATTATTTCCCATGAGGTGACAAGGAAAATGGTATGCTGGTCTGCTACCATGAAAATATATAATATCATGGATTTTAAACTAATTAACACTAAAAGTCATTTAGATGAAGCCACAATCCAAGTTTGATTAAAATATGTTGAAAAATAAGCTAGATATATAATTTTATTGGCTCTTCATACGGTTAACATTGGGACAACTTACTGTTATCTACCACTCTCACTATCTCGGTGGCCAATAGACATACAGGAATGATTCACAATACTAAATTAATGGTTTTTCAAGCTGAACTCAACGGTATTAACTCAAATGAGATTATTTTAATTATTCTTCGTAAAAAAATCCAAAAAGCCCCATTTTTGGGAGGATTGTCCCCCACTTAACCCCTTTTCTGATGTTCCGATCGGGCCTATGCCGAGTTTCATTTCGATTGGACCATTTTTGTTGGTAGTGCAATTATTTTAATCCGCGTATAATAATAATTAATTATATCAAATAAAATAATTTAACAAGAAATAAAAGGGTACTTATTATGAAAACTTTATATACATATACTAAGTTTTCGTAATAAGTATCCTTTTTTTTAAATTATATTTTTATATATATGTATATTTGAACGAATGGTGTTTTTGGTATCTGGGGGCCCCAAGACGAAGAGTTATGATGGTCCCGGGTTTAGGTCTTTCCATGAAACCTATGGTAATAGTTTTTTCCCTGTAGGGGAAATTCACCAAAAATTATTTTTCGAGCATATTTGAAATCTAATTTAACCCTAACTTCATTTTGTAAACTAAATAACTGAATAAACGACTCTCCACTATGTTCAATACGTACACGTATTTAATAAAACGAATTGTGACAGAAGTGTAAATATTGTTTTAGGGTATACTTAGATTAGGAGGCAGAGCCACGGCCAAATAGACAGAACGATGCATACTAATGCTGTCTGAATATTTATCAGCCCCTTGCTTCCAATTGTAATTAACGGGAGATAATTGTACTTGTACAGTCACCGTACCACTGGCTTCTCATTTAAATATTCAACAGCCTAACAACATCATAAACTTAATTTATTTTAGAACTAAATGTCATTTACACCTTTCGAGAGTAAAAAAAACTTGGATAATCATAGTTCTACCGATTTCTCGCCTCCTACTGTTCTGTATTTTCACATTTGCTTATTCGCGAAGAACTCCCTTTCGAAAGTACCAAGGCACCGTTTGGAACTAAAAATACATGAAGACTCTTCTTTACACTTGTAGTAGAGAAATAACTAGACCTTTAAGAAAGACAAAAAGGGTCACCAGATGTTCCAGAAATCCAAGTTGAGTCGGATCAAGTTAGTCAAGTGAGTTATCTGTGTGAGAGGTTACCCCCCTGGACCACCGAAACTTTCTGGCTTTTGGGATACTGAGGTCAAACTTTAGCCTTAGCTGGTGATATCGTTACGTAGAAAACCGTACGCTTTGTAGCCTTGATTGAAGTAAATAATTTATATTTTACCGAGTTAGATGGCATATTTTATCAATGTTCATTCATTCCAAAACGTTAGTTATGATATAATTTTTAGAAAACTAGCCAGTTAACTGATCAGTTCATGTGCCTCAGAATCTTACATTTTCAATGTGTCATAGGCCAATGAAAAGTGGTTTCATTTCGTTGTTCAGTTCAAACAAGGTCAAAAAGAGAGGTGGTGAATCACACCATTTATTATTTTGTATATATTTCTATACTTTTTTTTACTCAACCAAACATTTTATATTGATCTATCATCTGTTTAATTTTTTTATTATTTTTGTTTACACTTGATTGTTACATTTGTTTTTTTCCGTAGTTACCATCCATTGGATTTAATTTTTCGTCTTATATATAACTTATTTTTATACATTTTTTGATCACGGATATCTAAAAAAACATTATAAGTGCATACATACAGAAAGTGTGAAGAAAGTGTTCACAACAAAAACTTATGAAATAATTATGAACATGAAAGAAATAATATGGTGAGTATTCTGTGACCCAAAAATTATTACTTATCTTTGTGAGAATAAAATAAACTTGGTTTTGTACATTAGTAATAGTCCTTCATCTATATTAATGATCAATTGTTAAATTAAACGCTCCATCAAACGTTCCATCAATTAACAAATCATTTAATTATTCATTTTTTAACCTCCAAAATATAAGAATCGTCCAATGTCTGTAGACACAGAAGAATCAGATCCAGAATGGCAAGGCTGGCTAATATCTTGTAACAAATTTCTTGACGCCGCTATAGCTAGTTCGCGCGGCGTTGGGCGAGAGTGCGCTGAGTGCGTACTGTTTTATCGACATTCTAACTGTAGTGCACGGTTCAAAGTGTGGCGAGCGTTGTCCTTTACACCCTGCTGTGTCTCTCATAAATATAATCATAACAAACCCTGTATATTTCTTTTCACAAATAAATGTAGCACCCAGCGATATAAATATTTTTATGGTTAAAATGATCTGTAATTTATAAACAATAATCTATTTTAAGTTTGGATTTACAACACGAAAATGACAATAACGTAAGATTATTTTGTTTTATCGGTACAAAAAATATTATTAGAAAGAAAAATATCGATGATTAGTTCATCTAAATTTTAGTCACAAATTTTATTTTCACAAAACCCTAAGTTTTGTTTAATAATTTAGTGTAACTCGCTGGGAAAAGCCATGTACGATCGCGCTAAGCGCGGTGCGGCGCAAGCTAAACTATCCCTTTTATTTTAAATTCAAACAAATGAGCAAGAGAAACATTTATTGACTTCGAAATTTTTTTATTAATAAAGTTTTGTGTCAATTCCTTACAAAGATAAACCACAATGTTATGTTGATTGGATATCATGCTATAAGATTACGGTGGCAAATGTATACATATACGAGCTCATCGTTGCATGTATTGAATGATCTTGTAAAATACCAAAGCAGATTAAACTTGGCCAGCTTATTCTGTAACACATGATCAAGGAATGCTCTAATAGTAAATAACAAATTGCTTTAATCGGTTTTTTTACCGGCAACAAATAATACTTTTTACAGACACCAAATAAATACTATAAGTATTCCCACAGCAGTAAAACGTTTAACAGCCATGATACCAAGATGAAAAAATTACATTACATAGTAAAATGGAAGAAGAGTAAGTTAGAAGCATCGGTAAATTTACAAATCGTTCAACTACAAATTGAAATCATACCAAACTTTACCTAATTTCTAAAATTAGAAGTAATAATGCAAATTAAAAAAACAAAGATATTTACATTATTCATTCGGAATAGTGAACAAAAATTCTTTAAGCTAATCTATTACGAGGGTACATTTACAAATAAAATTAAAGGCACAAAAGGTTTTCCCCAAAAGCATATCTGTAGTTACACATTAATATAATAAATAACATTTAAGATTGCTTAGTGACAATTTAAAATGGTTTTTAAAATACAAATTAATTAAAAATGTTGTACAATGACTATACAGTGATTGTAAATTTAAATTGATCATTAATAAATCAAACATTTTATTTCTAAACTGTTAAAACAATTTTTTAAATTAAAACTGGTAAAAAATAAAATGTTCTTTTTAGTTGCAGATTTAAAACTTATATTATAATATAATAGAATATTTAGGAAATTTCATTTGTTTTACATTTACACTAATGGAATATTAATTCCCGATTTATGAATATTTTACATTTAAAATATACCAACATTTGTATAATTTTATTTTAATATATAGGCCCTACAACACTTTATCTTCTGGTTATTTGATTTTAAAACAAAAATGTTATTAAGTTATGTACACTAAGTTTTATTCTGTCCATAAAAAAACTGAAACCTAATACATCGATACCTTTTATTTTATTCATATGACCCTTGATAAATCTAAGACAATCAAATTAATAGTTAACTACCAATATGCTGTTAATTATAACTTGTCAGATTGCCAAAAATCACTTGCCGGATTGAATTCTAAACGATGAATGATTTTTTAATCTAAGTTGACTTTGTGGTTAGTCCACTTTGATTTTCTCTGGACCTCGTCTTACGAATAATTATTGATATAATTTACTTATAAGGTAGAATATTTGCTTTACCTTTTGTTTCTTCCGTGGTTGATGACTAAAGGGGTCGGGAGGCAAACTGCTTGCAGATCCAGGAACTGAAGCAGGATCTAAGCGTTTTTGCTAAGACCATGAGGAAGGAGTCGTCTGAAGGGGTAGCGCTGGTGTATGAGAGGTGGCCAGTGGGAGAGGTGTGGGTGTATGAGAGATGGCCAGTGGGAGCCTGAGGAGTTTGTGTAAGGGTGTGAAAGGCGGCCTTGGCATAATTGTGTGAAGGGTGTGAGGCGTTCGTGTGTCAAACTGGCCTCTGAAGGTGGTGTTGGTGTGTTGAAGGTGGCCTGCAGGGATGGTGTCGGTGTGTGAAAGCTAGTCCCTGGGGGTGGTGATGCAGCACTTTCGGTCGGCGTCGTTTCTTCGTCAAGGTGATCCGGGGTAGTGATTGCAGCAGGTTCACAAATTGAAAATATTGTAGGAACAGCATCTTTCTGCAATCTACTTTTAGGAGAACTACTAGCGAAACAACCATGCTCAAAGTGGCGCTCGCAGACAACACGAGATGCTAGCGCAGTAGATGATAAGTCTATTAATCCCTCATTGGCACAATTTGTAACCCATTTTCACAAATGTCAGGATTCTTAACGGGAAAAGCGAAAAACTTACCCCTTTTTTGTCTGTAGTCGTCAACTGGCAACCCCAGGAAGGCGCACTTTTTATGACCTCCAGGCATTGTTCATAAATATTTATTTCAATTTATTTCAGTATTTAAAATGTTCCAAAACGTCACTTATTACGCAGCACAACAATGATTTCTTGTAAAAAGTGAGTGAGGTAAGTGGCCGGTGGGACCATGCATACTCATCAAATCTCAAATTCGAAATTTAATTTTCTGCGCTACTAGGACAATTAAAACAGCACTAGTAGATATAGGGGAGTTTCATGTATGAAGAGCGCACCCTGGAATAACATGTTTCGCGAGATAACATGTTTTACTTTCTTCGCCCTATATACATAGTATATGGAGAAAGTATTGTAAAAATTCTCTAATTTGAGTTGTTTGTTACATTTGTTTTACTGCGAATCCAAAAAAAAAAAGATTTTTGGAGCAGTGTCTGTCCGTCCGTGTGTATAGATGTGTGTGTGGATGGATGTGTGTGTGAATGGATGTAAACAAAACGAGAGACGACACTAGTGGTCCGATTTTCATTAAATTTGGCATGTAGATATAAAGCCATGATATGTATTTTTGTCATTTTGTATTTTTAAGGGAATAAAACCCATAAAAACTACACAAATCCAAATTTTTCAAAAACGGCTCAAACGATTGAGAATAAAATTTTACAGTATTTAGTGCTTGAGATGATAGGCAAAATGCCACCACCCGCATCAGGTCTGTATACATTCTGGTTCAGAAGTTTCAGGGATTTAAAAATAAATAAATGTTAAAAATTCATATTTTTAAAAGTACTTAAAATTATAATTACAAAACAAAATATACTTGCAACCATAAAATTTTATTTGAAAAATAAATAATTCAGTATTTGGAATTATTAGTCTACGTCGACTAGTTGCGGAGATAATAGATTTTTTAGTTTAGCGGTAAACGCAGTTCGTTGTCTCCGTTAATTATCAACCGATTTTTATTAAGGCTATTAAGCTATTAAGGCCAAACAAACGACGAAATTAGGTAAACAAACCTAAGCAAACGATAAACAAAGGATTCCACTGATTTTTAGCTCAAAATGACGAATGGGCGCTGCTGGTGTGTAGCTAGCAGCGCCCACTTTATTTTCAGTTTTTTTAAACAACTAAGGCCAAACACTCGTCGAAAATAGCTAAACAAACCTAAACAAACTATTTAGGTTGTTTTCACATTTTTTTCAATATGGGCGCGGTCAGCTTCACATACCACAGTGCTAAGATACCACCCCTTACAGAAAGAACTTATATTGAATCATTGTTGAGAGATGCGGACGATCGGTGGTTATAAACAACTTTATTTATAAATATGTCACCAGCTCTGAACAGTGGAGTGTTTTGAGGGTGGGGTGGAGGGATGCCGCTGGAGTTCTGTGGAAATTAAGACCGTCGCAGCCGCCGCGCTGGCGTTATGCATTGCCGTGCTTTTAGTTGTGCACTTATAAACAGCCAATTCGAATAATCAATATGTTATTTTGAATGAACTGACTAAATATCTGATCATCCTTCGATTCACATTTCTTATTGAAAAATTTAGCAGCTCAGTAACAAAATAATATTTAAAACATATGTTACAGGATTGAGAAACCAAACAATTGCAGCCCACCATTGAGTACAGGAATAAAATTCCATAATACAGTGAATTAAACTCTAATTTGCATAGATTAGTTAATTGTTAACCTTTGAATTTAATGTATTATGAAAGTGAGTAGAGGAAAATATGTACTCTAATACTGCGCATATTACATTCAATTTGCCAAAGACTTAGTATTTTTAATCTTAGCAAAAAACATCCCGCACCGATAGCAGTCAAGTAACTTGCGTGGGATACATTTTAACCCATTTAATATTTTTATGATGTTTTCATCAATTTACATTAGCCATCTCGACATTTTGAGGGTCTGCAGTGTCTACTAGCTTTACTGTTTACACGCAAGTAAACGTCGTCCACCGTAAATATCCCTGATATCATCAAGATATATTGATTTGACCATCAGATAACTGAAGAAAAAAGATGGAAATTCTATGGAAGTTGCACCTGATATGTTGTTTCAAATTACGCCTGGACAAAATGTACCCAACGCGTTATATTTGTTTAGAATAATTCAATTAAGTTATCAGCTTATACAGACTCTAGTCTCTTATAGTTTGATCCATAATAGTTTTAATTTGAGAGAATATTAATAACATATTACACAATGTTCTTATATCTATGTATGATTAAGCATGCACATAGACATTCTTAATTTGTGAATAAACACAAATCATACACATGCCTCACTCTCAGTAGTATGATACAAAATAAAAACTAACAGCAATAATAAATTACAGCTCATTAAATCTAAAATAATAATGAGATAGCGGTAATAATAAACAGTAATAATCATGGTAATTTAGCAAACACAAGATAAAAATTATTGATCAGTTTTCTGTACCTTAAATATGCGTGTAATAACTCTTGAATAACTATTTAATCAGCCAAAACACCAATTACATTAACTAACTATTAATTTAAATACTTATCACAGTTCCATATATCATTCTGAGGATATCTGGGTTATACATCATCGGATGAAAATATATTTATCTTAAGTTGAAAGTAAAATAAATCAAAACAACATTATATTATAATTTTTCTTACTTTAGAGAAATTAGGTACTTTTTAAAGAAAATACTTTTTTATTATAAACGGTGTAATGTAGAAAACGGCATCCAAGTATTTGCCAAAACGCTCAATTTATGGCGCATTTAGACATGCCGCAGAAGTCCGACCATTCCAGTGGACCATTCAGACCCAAATATTGTTGTGACAACGACGAGACAGGAGGCAGTGATAACACGCGGCAACGTCGCGTCGCGCACAATTTGACAACGTTTATTTCCGTCCCGTGGTAAAGCAGTATGCTTGTTTCCCAAGGTCTCCGGTAGCTGGCGTAACGTACTAAGCGATAATACCGGTTACCAGATGTCCCATATGCTTGCTTATCTGTTGTATACTTCATCTGTGCTGTAGATGACTTGGTGTTAAGACACATTGAAGAATATAGGTAGACAGCGCGCCCTTTAAGTTGAATTACTCCTGGAAAGTTCCTAGATTTGCTTTATATACTTAGACGAAAATTAATGAAATCGTAATTACATTTTAATATAATTTTTAATTCAAAATACATCTATCAAACTTGTTATGCGTGTATATAAATGCAAAAATACAACTCAATGGCAAACTACACTAAGACCGAGCAGCCTATTCTTGTCTATGCAACGAATTAGTAACAGTAAGACTTCAATGGGGGGAAATTAAACTACACGATTTGTTATCATAATGAAATGAAGCAGTATGTCAACCTTGATGAAACTATTTGGCTTCTTCAGGCGAGAGAAATTGAATTTAAATGGTTCTTTCTTCACCAATATTATAGTGACTACAGTATGAATGTAATAATTTATTTATTTAAATTTATTTAACTATATATTTTTAATTATAATGTAATTATCACAAATTAAATAGTCACAAACTCATTAAAAACGTTTTACTATTAAAGGAGTCGCCTATTGAAATCTAATATAAGTTTATGTCGTTTAAATAGGTCAATAAGCGATTAGACCAATAAGCGTTGGTGAAAACTAAACCTAGTGATATGTTGAGGTGATTTCGAAACTTGTATGAGGCCTTTATCTCCTCCAGAAATTTAACTCATAGTAACTTAAAATCAGGCATTCTAATAAATAAAAATTGCTACATAAAACAAATAAAAATACAAAAAAAAGAAAATGGTGAGCCTTTATTATGAATATTGACTTCTTCAAGTGAGAGAAGATTCAAGAAAAAAATCATTCTTGAATGATTTTGAGCATGCGCACCAAAAGGTTTGATTTGTTTTAGAACTAGTAGAATTCTATTTTTGCCTTTTTCAAGGTTAGTTTTTAAAACCAGTAAAAAATTATAAACAAAATCCCAGACTCTTAAAATATGCAGATATGTAGATAGTTATGAACGTAGAGGACACTTATTTTTTTAGTTTTTAGGTTTTACAATTTACATAAAACTATTTCTTTTATTATGAATTGTTATTGTAGACCATAATGGCCCTATCCAAAAGCTTATAACGCTGCGTTAGTCCATTGTCTGACAAAGATTCCTCTAAATACCTATTGCTCTCTTTACTGTAAACCATGAATGACGAAAAGTAATTGTTTTAGATTAGTTTAAATTTAAGGAACTAATTCAGAAAAATTTTACCGGAAAGTTTATGTAGGTTTAGTCTTGACTGAGTAAGGTTAAATTAACCTCACATTTCGATAGACTATGGTCAAGAGTGACCATTAACATTGAACTCAAAGGATAAAGAAAATTTTCGTGATCGGGAGAGTAGCAGCTTTCAAAGCACTGCTTAAAGTTTAAGCTTTCCAAATGACTAGACATTTAAGTTAAATAAACCGATTATAATTAAAACCTAACACATTCCATAAAGTAAAAACATTTTTGTAATGTTACCTCAGGTTCGAAGTAATTAACGAGATGAATCAGTACAGCCAATGGTCATAGTAGAGTTTAATGATATCTGAAACCGCTCCCTCGAATTTCATTGGCAATATTTTGCTTGATTGCACTTTCAGCGGGATCGCGGCATCAGATAAGGACACCTTTATAAAATACGATTTTTTCAATCGGGTTTTGTGAGAATTTTGTTCGGAAATTGATTGCAGTTAACTATAAAATCATTTACGTAAATAAATGTATGCATAGTTAGTTAAGTCAACGCTGCCTTCTGATTTTGGGAGAAGCGATATATTTTATTTATGCCTGTATTTCTTTATTTATATCGTTAAGCGTTTATTAGCAAATGAACATATTTTTTGTACTTCATTTCAATCCTTCATATAAATAAAAGGTGGAATATGATTTATCATGGAACATAAATTAAGGTTAAAAACATAAAATCTAAATACCTGTATATTTGCTCCATTACATAAATATAGGAAATACCCGTTGAAATTTAAAACTTCATTAAGATATATGTAATGAAGTAGATTTCTATATGTATCAGGTATATAAATATTATAAATATTATCAGATGTAATTTTTTATGTTATTCATTGATCCAAATGTAGAAATTTTAAAAGTTTTTCTAGTACAGTAATTGTAAAATGTATAATTGGTACTTATTTCTTGTTCCCGTTATTTCAACCTCTTACAAGCCCCTAGACTTTTAATTATAAAGCCTCAAAGATAAAAAAAGTAAAATCGAAATATCCTGAAGAAATTGTAACACGTGTGGGCACACTACTGCAACGTATAATTCAGATTCTGCCAGCGATATCAAGCAAATACTTTTCAAATTATGAACACCTAAAAATGTCAGTAACAATTTACATTGCCTTATAATCTGGAAAAAACCGGGTATAACAGACCTATCTATAAGGTCATAAGAAATCAAAACGGCTGCATTACAGATATAAATACTTCCCAACAAAACCTTTATCACCATATCAAATATATTTATATCCCTTTTATTAGTGGTGCAGTTGATACAAAAAAATATACTTTTATGTTTTTATAAACTTAATAAGTGCTTTAATCTGCTGTTGGTTAAGGGTCAATTCGAAACATCAGGCTATGTGTAATTATATCTAATATTGTTCCAAGGTCACTCCTATATTATTGTCTTAAAATTGCAATTTCTTTTTTTGCAAGTGAGCGTTGGAGAAGGGATGACTGCCAGCGACTTTTATATAAATTTAAGGGACAATGGAAAGGTGACTTTTATATGAAATACAGTTGTTTTCAAGCATTGGTTCCCCTGGTACAATGATGATTAACAAATAATCTGTAATAATTGTAGTTCAGGATTAAAATTCGACATTAAATAAATGATTTCTTAAAACTTTGAGATTATTAAACAGACTGTAATATTCTCATAATATAAAGTCAACAGGTAGAGTAGTATGGTTGTATGTATATGCATATGCAATACTATCAATCAATACACATAACGCAAGGTCTAACACGCAACACAAGACTTACTCTGGACACAGGGTCTCACGCCATCAGTGTAACACCGCTTGGATTATTTGCTTGGTTCATTTAAGTTTATGATATATATATATGTACATCCAAACCCATACTTGAACATCCAACCCCATCATATTTAAATGATGATATGTGATCGTATTTGAATGATGATATGTGTATAATGTGATGATGTGTGTGTCAATTTTTCATATGTGTTTGGATGTTAAATACATGAACATCCAAACCTATCATCTATATATATATAAGCCAAAACCCATTGACTGACTGACTGACTGATCACAGTTTCTCAAGAACTATAAGACTTAGAACAATGAATGAAACTTAGCACAAACATTCTTTACAGGCTCTAGATGCGTACTAAGAAAGGATTTTGGAATTTTTTCTCTTAAAAGCCCTAAATATGATATATTAAAAATTCAAAATGGCGGCCATTTTTAGCTTTCAAATCTTACTATTTCAAAAACTACAACACTTTGTGCTATGAAACTTGGCACATGTATTCTATATAGGCTTTAGATACCAAAAAAGAAATTAAATGGTTTAAATACCTGCTTTTAGGTAATCCTTTTGGATCCAGACTCCAAGTCCAAGTGAGTCTGGATCCAACTTCCGCCGGGATTGCATGTCTTTGATATTTTTTGTAAAGTCGGCCGTCTTTTTGTGTGTTAATATGTCCGTTGTCGTTTGTGTTTTTACTATGTTTTTAATGTTTATCGGACGTGTGTATGACGATCTTCCATGAAGAGGAACAATTTTACATCTAAAGAAGCCCAAAGATGCCTACATGATCAGGCGAAACTAGTTGCTGGATCAATTAAAGGATTACCTAAAAGCAGGTACTTAAACCATTTAATATTTTATGGTAATCCGGAGGTCATACCAATAAAAACAAAAAAGAAAGGTTTTAAAAATGTTTTTCTCAGACGGCTGAAATAGAGTATTTAAGAAATCAAAATGGCGGCCATTTCAGTTTTCAAAACTATAAATGGGAGTACTGAAGAATATTTTCAGGGGATAGAAAAGGTACGAGATCCAATCTACTGAAAGAATAAAATGTAAACATTTATTAAAAGAAATCTTTTTCGGGAAGTAGGTTTTTGACCAAGACATTTACCGTCTACTTTTTCTTACAGTTTTCGGTTTATTTTGAAAACGTGCTAAATTCAAATTGATATTGAGTCGTTAGCGTCTTTTTCCTATTACGTTTTGGGTTATCTACGTTCTCTGTGCATTGGGAAATATGGGAAAGCTAATTAATACCATTTGTTAATCATGAGGGAAACATTTTGAAAGGAAACGTTATACCTTCTCATTTGCATCTAGGGTTGAATTAACTGCTGCACTTTAAAAGTGTATGCAAGCCCATGGCCAAAATAAATCAGTCCATCCGTTAATTTTCCTAAAATTTGCACATGGGAATCATGGGATTGTATGATTTTATTAAAATTAGTCCCTTCAGTGGGCGAAGATGCTAGTATTTTATATTATATTTTAAAGTTAAAACACTGTGATGATTGATTAGTTTGAATATAAAAGAGAACTTGCTGGAATGTATCCGTCGTAATGTTCGAAACATTTGTCAATTAGCAATGTTTAAGAGTAGAAGTATAATGGAGCATAATTAGTGGTAGAACAAACCACCGGGATTAAAGGTTTTGCCGAGGTGAAAATAGCGGCAGCCTACTGTGAGGCGGGGAAACGGAATTAATACCTCGATTTTTCTGTCTACAGCAGTAGGCCTAAGTAAAAATTATTTATTTTTTACGTTAGTTACATTTAAAAATAAACGTTACGAGTTAATATTATTAAATGTTAATCTTATGTTTCATACCAAGAGTGGAACGTGGGTCATCAAACTTTTCAGACCATACGTTTAAAGTGCGAGGTTTGTTGAGCACTTCATTTGATCGAGCATTTGTAATCCATTCAATCGTGTTTAAACTATACGTTTCACTAAACTGCTGATAAAATAACAAATATTTGTTTATTCACACCTGAAAAGTTACAAATAGGTAATATACATAGTAAACATTGCTTTCGCATTGTAAGCAATGTAAAATGAATTTTTATTAAAAGATACATAACAACAAGTTATTTCACAGCAGTTCAGAGAAAATGTAATTTAAATATTTACCTGAACGATTTTTAATGTTTCCCTATCCATACCAAACTGTATATTTTTTCATTCAAATCATAATTTCATTTGCATGCATTATGATTCAGGAATTTCGACAAGGATGAACACATGCTGTATCGCAACGCTCTGTTTGTGCACATAGACGCGTGGACTGTGTGCATGTGTGGTATGTTTTAAACTGTTCAATAGAGCTTTTTCATTATGATGCGGCCACGTCAGAATCTGCTTCAAAAGCTATTTATTGTGTTTGAACATTTTTAAGATAACACGTTCTGGCTTAGTTTCTTAAAAAATGAATGAACTTAAACTGTTTTCCTAACCATCTTATATGAATAATTACGTTGAAATCCTGTTTTAAACTATAAAAAGCATTTCTTGATTGCTCGTAATAGAGTGTAAAAGATAAACCATAACGAAATTAAAGTGCAGAAAGCCAAATTGATCCAGTTATATCCCACAGTAAAGAGCTACTAGACTTAAAAACTGTTATGAAAAAATCGACAAGACATTAAAAATTGATCGGTATTAACCTTTTATAGGTACATTTTTTAATAGAAAAACGAGAAACCCAGGAAAACAACTAATGAAAACGCGTTAAGGCTGTCAAATGACTCTCAACTTGCTTTTTTCCTAGTAACGTGTTTTATTTCTCTTCAAATATTTTAAGGAGATGTTAAAGTTAGTAATTAAATAATTAGATTCATATTTCATTTCATCATTCAGGTTTGTATTAAGTCAAATTGGTATTTATGTTCTTTAAAACTATGTGCATGACCACAAAACGAGAAATAATACAATGCTAGCTATACTTTTTGTACGAAGTTTAAAAAAACTGTGTGATAAAAGTTTGCTCTAAGTATAATTTGGTAGAAGTGGATTAAGCAAACGCGCCGATGTTCCAACGCAGGTTAAAGTGCCGTGCAAACATTACCTTGTTTAAGGCTAAAACTAACAAAACATTAAACGCTACAATAATAACGTTTTAAATTTTTAGCTCTATGTGTAATTTAAATAAAATTATTGGAATGACTTACAATTTATTTTGAGTGCATGCTACGCATTATACACATGACATCCACAAATTATGGCTTAAATCATAAAATATGATTAAGAATAGGTTGTCACTAACATGCAGCTGCGGGTATTAAAATTACTGGTATACAATTTGTGGAAATATAAGCTGAATTTCAATAATAGTAGAAAACAAAAAAAAACACAATAACACACAACTGATTCAATTTAAAATCATTGTACATCTCATTTCAAAATATAATATGGAAAGATGCCTTTTTATATTATTTGATAAATGTAACAAATTTATTATGAATTTTTTTAACAAATTTATTATGAATTTTTTTAACAAATTTATTATGAGTTTTTTTAACAAATTTATTATGAATTTTTTTAAACACCTGCCTTTCTGAACAAGTATGAATCACAAAAGAAAGTAAAATATGGAAGTTGTGTTGATGCTCTCTGAATCGTAACAAATATTCATTAAAGTACGTCCGCTTGGAAAGAGACTTATGTTAATACTCTTATTATTTCTAAGTATGTTATTGGAGGGTATAATTTTTAATTTTGATGGATTTTTACAAGGTTTTAATACTGAACAAAAGGATTAAATGCAATTTAAAAGAAAAAATTAGTTTTTATTTTAGATTATTTAGGCTAAAAACCCGCAGCAAATAGTTTTTTCGGTGTGCAGAAAACCGTATTTTTCTACAAAAATGCTTATTTTCTCATATGCCATCGTGCAACGAAACATATAAACAGCCCCTAAAGTAATTTAGTGAAATGCCTATTTTTCCATTATCCATTAATCAGCATTTTGTCGATTAGTACTTTCCTAATGATCAATAGTATTTAAAGATTCTCAAATATCCGTTAAAGGCCTTAGAAAATGTATTGACAATGTAATAATTGAATCAGAAAAAAATGATTAAGAGACAATTTAGGTTTACTGCTGTAGCACTTGTCCAGAGTTAATCGCCTGATATTTTGACCTTTGTGGAACTTTATCAAACTGTCGTTTGTAGAGTTATTTTAACTGCAATTACAATTAAGGATTATTTTATGCTGCCTTAAGGATTTTTGTATTTACATTGCCAAAGTTACAACCTAGGCTGTTTTTTTATACAAAAACATATAATATAAGATTGTGTACTTATAGTATATAACATAGCATTATATAATACTATAATACATTGTTTTTCACAAGTTTTCCAAAAGTGAGACATATGTAGTGCCAACTATTTATTATTAATTTACCCTTGGAAAGGGTGTTAGGTTAGGATAAGCAAGCTTACCCACTTTAGATCGTCGATCCTTAACTCTGTTTCTTGAAAAGTTCGCAGTTTTAAGGCAAAAGATATTACAGACTTAAGTATCTGACGATTTCAAATAGATTATGGTTCTTGATCACTATAAGCATTTGTTAAGACTAACAACATCCTATAAAACCTATCAACCTATCCTATAATCTAAAGAAAGGTATTATAACGGATTTTTCAAGTTTGCAACTAACTCTTGGTAATTTCCATAATCTTTAAACTAGTACTTCATATAACGAATTTAGTCCATGAATTCCCATGACAAAGCTCTGGCCATTAGTTACGCTTTGTTTGACGGACGTTATCCTTCAAATTTACAGGAAGCTTACTTTAAACCGAAAAGGATCGATACCAATGTTAACATGGCGAGTTCATAAGTAAAAGTAGATCAATGTCACCCATTACATTTTGCCGTCAGGAAAGTTAATGAAAAGATCATCTAACAAGAGGGGGCGCTCTAATGATGCTATTTCATTGCGTACTTTTTCTTTGTTGTAAAAGCAGGGTTTATCCGGCCACAAAAGTCAGCGTAGAACGAAATAACTTAATCATTTGACCACTCACCTGTTTTATTTTCAATTCAAAAGTGCTTGGGGTAATTGTCAGACAAACAGGAGAAACGTTATTACTTAAGATGGCGTTTTTTGATTTTTAATCATAAGAATAATTTATTTTCTATAAAGTAGAATAAGAATCCCAAAAATCTTTATAAGGCGGAATAAAAAAACATTTTTGAGTTATATTTGGTCAGAATGCCAAAAGTTCATACGAAACCTGCTCTGTTTTATCGGCGATTGCAAAATAAAGGAAATTGTTTAACGCAATGTCTACGTGTAAAATAAACTTAAGTAAATGACATTTAATACCTCGTAATGCCATGCAGTAAAACCGAAACTGAAGCCAAAAATAAATAAATAAATAAATAAATGGATATCAAAAAGTACTTTGTCTTGAAGAGTGATAAACTTTTGCAGAAATTCCTTTTTTCCATCTCTAACGACTTGCATATTCGTAGCGCCCACCATATTTATATACACGTATCGAATGCATTTTTTATTTTAAATGTTTTCCCTGTACGTTTTTTTACATGAATTCTATTGAAATAAAGAATTTAGAAATAAAGTTGCTTTACAATGGTTTTAAAACTTATTATTTTTACAAAAGACAGATGTTTGCAGAGGTTGACAGATGTTTCAGGACTGTAAACATTACAATTCTTTGGAAAATATTAAATATAACAATGTTAAGCATTGCTATTTACTAGTTTCAAAGGTAAAAATATCAACGAAGGTAATTTGCTTCGTCACCTGATAGCTCAAAGTACAAAATATACTAAAACTACATTCCTTGTGTTAGATTATTTGGTCTTTAGGCGTATATGTGGCGATTGCCACATACACGCAATCATTGATATATGAGAAGTAAAAACTAGATTTTTGTTCCAAACATTAAAAGTATTTGCTCTATTTTTGCGGTACACTTCTTTCACGAAACACTGAGTACTTGTTGCAATATGGTGCAATTTTATTCTATATCTAACGGTATCTTAAAGGAAGATGAACTTGTCTTCTTTTCCTTTACTTTAATAAGGAAAAGTAGTTTGGTTCATTTGTCAGTCAAGTAATATATATGATATTTCCGTGTCCTTAACAGAAGCTAAAAGGCTCAACGAGAGAAAAATGGAGGGTTCGTGCAAGTGGACAAAACACGTGGTCATTATTGTGAGACTAACACAATGATTCTGCGTTAGAGGTTTAGTAAATAGAATTGGAAACAAAATAGTGCTTGTTAAAATCCAATTCAATAAATATAAATATGAATTACATTCCTCATAAATATATTGTTTACTTAACAAATTACGGTTAGGTCACAGAATGAAGTATTGTTTTGTTGAAAATAGCAAAATGTTGTTTAACCTCTGTGTTAGTGAAACTGTTATGTATAATTCTATTACATTAATTTAATTATTATTTAACTTGAATATCAAGCCCTTGAGTTTGATAACTAAAGTAATTAAACAAATACGCGCAAACCAACTCATGAACAAACACGATTATCCTTCATTTAATCTTTATTTAACCACAATATGAAGCAAAAAAACAAGTAGTCTGTAATGATGGGTTGGATATCTATAGTGTCTTAACTAATACCAACCATTTGTTTATATTTTATTTACAAAAAATATTTTAACACAGCTGTCTCCTTGGCAACACAGTTGTGATGTATATTTGGTTTTTATTTTCTCTTAAATGTTATTTAAATGGGCTAGAAACGTATTATTAGGTCTTCCCATGGGTTTCTGGGTCCACGTACTCATTTGAGCCTCAAAAGCCATACTAATGTGATAGGCCTAAGGGCTTTTATTCAACACATAAATTATCAATATCAACCCATTAGTCAAGCCATGATCTTCTTAAAAAAAACGGCCTTGTTCTTTGAATATATACATAAAGAGTGTTTTCAATCTTTCTGAAAACCTTTTATGGGATTATTTAATGCAACAAGACAACACATTTTGTTAAATCGTTTTGAGTCTCCGGTTCCTTATATTCTAACTGTCTGTATGGTTGTATTTTTCACATATTAACCATTAATTTCAAACGAATTGAATTATCAGCTTATAACTTGGTACATTGGAAGAGACTATGTAAGAAATATGTTTGTATGGAGATCAAGTTTCTAGTATCTTCCATTTTACAATGTTGGTCATTTTTATTTTTTTATTTTAAAAACTTAAAACCATACATTTGAATAAATCATTCAAATAGCTAAAAATATATGAAATTTAATTTAATTTTTAAAAATGTATAGTTTTAAAATGTCTTTACAATAAACAGCTAATAAATCTAGACGTTTCTTAAATTGTACGGTATTAACTGCCTAGCAACACTATTCTAGGCTACAATGGCCTCGACTATATTCGCCTAAAATAAATGTTCCCAGTAAACATAATTCATTAAGTTAATTTGTAGCTCATAATGGGTGCTCAAAAGTTATCTCTAACCTTACCTTTATCAGACAGGAGGCTCATCAAGTCTGAGATCAACCTGCAATAGAGAAGGTTGACAGGTTTGTCTCAGGTGGTGGGTTTGTTTTTATTCCCACCACAACTTAGGAACAACCTATGAGTTTCTTCTCCTCTGACGTTTCTACAAATTACTTTAATTTACTTTAAATTTTGTATAATTTTAATTAGGATGTATATATTCTTTTCACGCCGTCAATATATTTATGAAATATTTAAGTTTCTTATTTGAACCATGTGTAACATTAAGTTCAGAAAGGTATATTGTTGTATGATGTGCATGGGGTTAAGAAGGGTTCTAGGTTGGCTGCCAAGACCCATGACGTAGCGGATTGTTAATGAGTGATTCAATTATTAATCACTGACCTCCGGTGTGTATTAATCGATCCTGAGTTTTGGGCCAGATTAACCTTGATATCACTAATCGTTTTAAATTTGACCTGATGGTGTGCAATAATACAAAACGTAATACGTAATACGATTTCAGGAATAGGTCAGGGTACTAATAAGTCAATTATATTTTACAACTTAGCGCCAAAATGAATACTACATAGCATTTCCTTTTGAACTGTTTTGTAGCTTTGTTGAATAATTTCATTCAACTTGGAATGAAATCATAATCACGATTTATTAAGTACCTATAGAGTTAGGTGAACAACCCAAAATTTATAAGTTTGATGTTTCATTACATTCATACCGTTTTCTTTAAGTAGATATGTAATGCATCAAAGAAAACTAACTTCGAAGGTTAAGGAATACTCTAAAGTGCCAAAATTTCCAACAAATTCCCTCATGGGTTTCTTCAGAGGAAACTCTTGCAATTATTATGGTAAAATTTTAGGACTTAACAAAACAAAACTGTATTTCATTCTCTTACAACGTTCATCAAGTTTTAATCGATGAATGTTATCGATCTTGAATTTCTTTCGAGAGTGATGCCCAAAATTAAACTAATAAAACTGATTTAAAACAGATTCTTGGTACTGTTTTACTTTACTTTATTTTCTGAGCAATCCTACCAACGCCCCAGTCTACAACATTCTGCTTGATGAAAATAACTTTAACTTACAAATTATTGTAGCGAGCTATATGTATCTAAGCCTTGTGTTTTTGCAAGATATATGTTAGTATTACATCGGCCGTCGCTTAGACTGCTAGCATGAAAATCCTACAAATTAACTCCATGGTTTTCAAAGGCCTCAGACCTAAGTAGACAGTTTTACATGACAGCTTTTAGGTCAGACTTTTTTTATGTAAAGAAAAGACTGAATGAACACTTTAAATGTAACAGTGCCTTATACAACCAATTAATCCACCTTTACAATCACCATCTACTTTCTGAGTTATTGTTCCTAAGTTTACATCAATGGTTATTGTTAGCATTTAGGTGTTTCATTTGCTGAAGCACGCTAATATGAATTTGAGAAGAATTATACAAAAGTCGAGTTAGGAATGTGTTTTATTCCAGTGCAAACAGTGTCAAAACTAAATAGGTAAAAGAGGTACATTGAATGTTATTGAATATTTAACTGAAGACAAATGAGTGAGTCGAGATAGTCCGGTCGCCAATAATTTATTATACCGTCTAATAATAAATACAGAGATAAATAATTATAGTGTAATGTTAGTTCAACCATATCGAACAACACTATTATGTCTTTAGGGTGACATGCTTTATCATAGTAATTTTTATTTATTTTTTTTTAAGAGTTGCACTTAAATGGTTGTGGTGTCCCAGGTGTTAGTGGTTTGAGTTTAAATTATTTATTGTTGACCTCCACGTGGATCAATCAATTAATCCTGGTGACCCACAGCGTTTGCTGTCAGTTTAACTGTATATTTAATATTACTAAGTTTGACACTTGGAAAAATTCTTGTTCTAAAATCATGGCGTTGATTTAAAAAATCCAATATATTGATGAAGTAAGCTTATTAAGTGTAAACGAAGAAATTATTTCGTAGTAATTGATAATATTTTAAACTTATCTAAATCGTTATATTTCAAAGTTTTATCAGATTTTTCTTTGAAGTGTTTTCTTAAAATTGGCTTCAATAAACTAAAATTGGGACTTTCAAACGCTAAGTAAATACAATCAAATAAAAGAGAAGAGGTTTTGATGTAAAAAATATATTCCAGATCAAAGTGGTAGGATTTTTAAGTATTCATTTTATTGTTTTTTTATAAAAAGAACTCAATCAGTTTTGTTAAGGTAATGAAATTTCTCAAAAATTTACAAAACAAAATATAAAAATTTAAACTCAATAAATGTTTTATTTTTATATGTTTCCCGATTATTCATCAAAATACACGGTAAGCAACATAATAAACAAAATAAACTTTTCGAAAACAACCTCAACTTTGTTTCATGTATTATGTAGAATTGTAATGTCACGAGTTGACTATTCGTCACAGTACGCTCATTCACCACGAATAAATGTTGTATATGACGGCTTCCTGGAATAGACACTGAATTAGTATTTTTCAAAAAGGTGTATAAAGGGTTATCTAGATACCAGTGAATTATTTTAGTTTATTATTATATTTTATTATTTAGTTTATTTTAGTTTATTATTGATTTTTCAATAATAACTTCCAATAAACTTCAATCTACTGCTATTAGCAGAAATCACATTTATAATTCCCATCTCTTTTAAAATGACAATTTCGTTTCTCACTTAGCTTGAGTAAATATTGCCAAAATTAATAAAATAGAAAAGAATATGGCAAGAACAATCAATGGAGCCACGAGTAATGTAACATCTAAGAAACATTTACTTCTACTCTTAAATAAATGTTGTACATCGTAACGGATAGTCATCAATTTCGACCTGAAATTATATCATCAGCAGTCCTATATATCTTTACAAATCTGTTTATATTGGACAACCTACGTTACAATATCTGTCAAAGTTTACGGAATTGACGTTTCCATAATACACGAAGTTATGTGGATTAGCCCCATTTCGTGTGGAACAGATTGTTGCAACCAAGCCAGTCGCCCTCCCCTCGCCGCTAGCGTTGCTGTAAACAACCTGACGCGACCATCAGGCGTCTCCCTCCCTCTTGTCTTTTTATATTTCTTTTTTATCTTTATAGCCTAAAAGACACAAATAAAAAATATTTTATCGAATTGATGATTGACATTTTTATTTTTCCATATATAGTACAACATCATAAATAAAATACCTTACTGTTTAGTGGGGATAATCGGGAATAAAGTTGTTGCTGATAATAAGATACCAAGACTTGAGAAACCAAGTATATATTACTTTCTGTCATTCTGATTTTTTGTTTTGTTTTTATCAAAACATTCATCTCGTAAACTTTTCCACCGTTGTAATTAATATTAGTTTCAAATTAATATAATTTTGCTTGAAACATCTAAAAAAATATGATACCAGAGATTAACGTTGCCAATTTATTATTAACATGCTCACTTTATAGAATCTGGAACACTATTAAGATTATAAGGGGGGGGGGGGGGAAGGATTGAGCCAATAGAAATTCCAATGTAGTTTGATAACAAAATACCAGACAAACAATCAAATATGAGCAAAGCCTAATAGCTTTTTTGATACCGTATTTTTATCTTCAATTTTTAAAATCTGACTATAAACCATGTACCTATCAGCAGGGATGGATCATCTCTAGGCAAACTATTTGAGCAATAAAAAATTTAACTCGATAATTGTTTGATCTTTATGTGGTTTAATGTAAAATAATTCTCTGGAAACACATGTACAAGTATAGCGTGTTTAACATACTTACGATAATCGTCACGATTTCTGATTACCTAAATTTCCTCAATATGTCTTTCTTAACAATTACTAAGGTGTATAGAAGAATGATTCTATCTGTTGATTTTTTTAAATCAAGTTTTACCTAGCAATTAGCAATTACTTTTCTCTTTTAAAAGTAAGTTTCTAGTAGTAAGAGTTGCTAGCCTTCTAAAGAAAACTAAAACTAATTCTCTTTTAATGGTTTCTGCTTTATTGACTAACAACCTTGGTAATACATACAAGTATTAATAGACTAACAACGTAAGTACACCATATAGTGTGATACTAGGTAGGCTCACGCTTTTTAATTTTAATGTAAATTGACCGCAATGGTCCTTGTGGATTTGTGCGGTAAGTTGTTATTAAATAAGAACTTTTTGTTTTACAACAAATATTGTTATTTATATATTCTAACAATATATAAAAATGGGATTAAGATATTGAGTTTTAAATCAGTTTAGAGGAAGTATAAAGCCAAAATATTTTCCCTACGGCAGGAAATACGCTGTTAATTGAAACAGGAAGCTCTCATCGTTATTCTCTCACACGGTGAGTCGGGTTCCAAAACCTTTGTAAACTTGACCAGGAAGATTTACCTAAATAATTAGACAAAGGGTTGTTCTTTGCACAATTTAAATTAAACAACAAAGGAGCTTTCATTTGTATATCACAAATTCTCTATACATATTCGAATATCATTCATGAAGCGAAATGGGGTGAATCCACATAGCTTCGTGTATTACGAAAACGTCAAGACTAATTGCTGAAGAATTCAATAAATACTTCACTAACGTTGGCAAGTCGATAACAAATGAAGATAAAACGAACTATCCAAAACAGACCAAAACCATACCTAAATCAATGTTTCTAAGCCCAGCCTCAGAAACAGAAATAATTGGCATCATACAATCACTAAAATCATCAAACTCTGCAGGATATGATGAAATCTCATCTACCATATTAAAAAACTGCTGTTATGAAATGTCATCTCCCTTAAAATATTTAATAAATTTATTAATGTCTACAGGAATATTTCCAAAATTATTAAAAACAGCTAAAATCGTGCCTATATTCAAAAAAGGAGATCCTGAAAATGTTGCAATTATAGACCAATCTCGTTACTCTGTACAATAAGTAAATTTTTTGAAAAAGTAGTTTTAATAAGACTACTCTCCTTTTTAGAAAAACATAAAATTTTATCACTAAATCAATTTGGATTCAGACATAAATTATCAACTGTTGATTATGTAAATTGTAACTGTTGATTATCAACTGTAAATTATGCATTATGTGAAGTAATTTCTAAGACAGTTTCTCAACTAGATCAAAAAGATAATTCAGTATCTTTATTTCTTGATCTAAAAAAGGCATTTGATATGGTAAATCATGATCTATTACTTTACAAACTAAATAATATCGGAATTAGAGGAATAACTTTAGATTGGTTTAAATCATACCTATCTCATAGAGTACAATATGTGCAAATTCCATATAACGATAAAAATTGCATGTCTTATAAAAATTCAAATAAATTGAAAATAAAAACAGTGGTACCTCAAGGATCCGTACTTGACCCATACTGTTCATTATTTTTATCAACAATATTATGAAAACATCAAGACCATCAAATATCTATCTTTTTGCCGATGACACGACGATAACTGTATCAAGCAAAAATAAAGAAGATTTAGAAATAGAACTTTACACAAAGTCATCTGAAGTAGTACAATGGTTTGAAGAAAATTATTTTGAAGTCAATTTTTCTAAAACAAAATATGTTGAATTTACTATAAACAACCAACAAAATTATCAAGATAGCTTAAATTTAAGTTTGTGGAATGAAGAAATTGAACTAGTGAATACAATTAATTTTTTAGGTGTTATGGTTGACAAAAATTTAAAATTTGATCAACAAATTGATAAAATTTGTAATAAACTATCAACAAACTTATTTGTATTAAGAAGATTATCGCAATTTTGCAACAAAAATACATTACTAACGGTTTACCATTCTTTAATTACACCTATTATTACATACAGAATTCAAATCTGGGGTATGGCAAATTCTAACGTTAAAAGAATATTTAAACTGTAAAAAAGAGCCCTAAGAATTATATTCAAGATAAAACAAAGAAATTCTTGTAAGAAAACTTTTAAATAAAACAATTTATTGACATTTTGGTCCATATACATTTATGAAACATTAAAATTTGTGAAATGTAATATATCAATTTTTCATCATTCAGAAAATAATGTTTACAAATCAAATCTTCGTAAAACAATACATTCAATATGGAATACCACAGAACAACATTTTACAAACGACATTTACTGTATAATGGAAGAAAATTATATAACAAAATGCCTGAACAGTTTAAAAACTTACCCATTGATGAATTCAAATCGAAATTTAAATTATACCTTATTAAGAAAACATACTACGTAATAGAAGAATTTTTCGAGGATCAACATCAAGATTAATATGTCAAGAATCAACATAATCCAAATTTAGTTTTAAGTATAATAAATGTAATGCTGATGCAAAATCTTGTCAAAGCAAATAAATATTATTATTATTATTATTATTATTATTATTGTTATTTGTCGTATATCACAAATATTTTCATTCTAATCACTCTATTCGAATATTAAAAATATTTTCCTAGGCGAATAAATGAAATACCATCTTTATCATAACAGTTCGGGAACGATTTAATTAGTACTAACCAAATACTTTTAAAACTAATATTAAAATATATATTTAAACTATTTTTACAAACTAGCCAAGGAATTTTGCCGGTTGTTGATACTTTTTACGGTGCTGGCTTCGTTACAATATATTACATTTTAAGAAAAAAAGATTGTATAACTGAATTCAGCAATCAGAAAAATATTTGATCTGTTGAAATGAGTGGAATTGAGTTAAGGTTTAACTCTTTTCTAAAAAGGGACTGTTTTTAAGTGAACGTGCTGGGTGCGTATTTCTAAAAACATTTGTGAAGTCACCATTTATTTACAACACTTGACGTAATTTTTGGAGGTAACGAATAAAAATATCACTAACTAAATGTTTTTTATAACTTTAACATTTAGTCTTGTTATTTGTACGAGAAATATTGGTGTGTAGATGCATTTACTAAAGTTTGTCTCACATTAAACTGATAAATAGTTAATCCATTATTAACTATACTCAAAAATTTGTATTACTCACCAAATTGAACAGTTTGTTTTACAAAAAAAATCAGGTACTTGAATTTTTTAAATGTGATAGCTTTGAAGTGGAAACAATATTTATTCTGCAGACGAGAAATTCTACGTCAACAGACTTAAAACTAAGCTTAACTACAATGGACATAAGTGTCCTCTTTAAACCCATCCATTTCCCTTTTTTAACATTTTTTTCAGTCGACCACACAATTTCTTGTTTTAGGTGACCTCAGTTATTCATACAGCATCTTCACCTATAACCTGTAATATTACTTTTTATTGAAAAATCGAGGACGTTGGTTTTATTATTATTTAAAACGAGACCATTAGCTCTGAATTGAAAAATATATGTAACATCAATAAAACTACTATACTATAATTCAGTGTTAGTTACTTCTTGCTTGGTAGAGGAGTAACGTTTCGTCAGTAAACACGACATCTTTCTTTTCCTAAGGTAATTTATAAAAAAAGTTACTCTAAAAGCAATAAAAATCTAAATATATTTATGTAATATTAATTTTTACTGATATTGTTTTGCGTAACAACACTTTCATTTTATACTATACAGAATTTCAATGCAAACAAACATGTTGTTATTATTATTAATATTGTAATAGTGATAGTAATTAGTGAGTCGGTGGCGCAGTTGGTAGCGCACCCGGCTTCGGAACTGTGGCCTCAAAGTGTCGCAGGTTCGAGACCCGGGCTTGTCGCATACTTTTAGCAGTACTGTTCACCCTTGTACTGTACCGGCTCACTCCTTGTCTATGCTTGATAACGTCCACACACAGATCAATAGTCTATGTGGGCGGGGCAAAGGCAAGGTAAAAAAGAGGCCGCCACCCTCTTTAAAAAAAATTTGATTTCAAATTTACCTCGTAGTTGAAATTTAAAATACACATTACACAGGATCATAATCTTTTTAAGGCTGTTTACTTCAGATACACTTAATTACAGTACGAAAATATAATTACATCACACCACAGCATGAAATCAACATCAATATTCGTAATGTTAGGTTTGCGGCTATTACTTCCACGTCATTACCTATCTAAACTGCTCACAATGGTCGAAATGTTGTTCAATGCCACAATATTATAATAGTGTTTGATAGCAACACATAACTGGAACGTTACCACGTTATTTCAAATTAAATTACTAACTTTATTAGAATATTACTTTATATTACACAATTATTTTTAATGTAGCACCACTATTTAGAACAATGTAGTAATGTTTTGTTGTTTGTTTAACGACAGTGGTTTGTAATGTTTAACGGGTTTATATGCAACGATATTATAAAAAGTATACTGACTTTATTATTAAAAACAGACCTCAATTTAAATTGATAAACAAATTTATCATTACTATATCGACTGTTTAACTGAAAACTAAGCTTTCCAGAAACAGTATTACTGTTCTCAATATATTCTAATTAATAATTAACAAGACTTTATACAACCCACATACGGCTGTAGAACATTATTAATAGTACATTTAAATTATTATTTTCTAAATTTACAGCCTTGATAGGTTTTCAATTAATTTCCGCCTATAGGGAAATAGCTGTTACCATAGGAAAATAACTTTTCATTTGGATGTTCCTTAGACCCCTAAACACCATTCGTTACGGTAATTCATATATATATACCTGTCCGTAGGCACGATAACGTTCGCAAAAGATCCGATCACTATGAAATTTGGCACATACGTGTAAAGGGACATTCATTACTAACGGGTTTGCAAACCACCACAAATAGTTCATTCCTAGGGGTTTTTCCAATAAACTTTATATTTAAGGTTTGATAAACACTTTTTCATTTATTTTATATAAATTTCATTGTCAAAATTAGATGTAGTAAAAGAAAACAATTTAGCATTTGGAATTATTATTCTACGTTAATCTATTGCTTAGATATTCGATGTGTTAAACGCAGTACGTTGTCCAATTTAGATTTTTATTTTACCCTCTAAAAACTATATTTACCCTGATTTGAAGGAAAATCAATAAAAGTTATATAATAATTACTCCAAATCAATACACTTCACCCAATTTAGGGATTTTTTTAAATACAGGTCTAAACGTTTGATTATTTTTAAATTGTCAAGTAAAACTTTTGTTTATCGTTGTTTGAATAGTTTTAGTTCATTGATCCTGATTTTATAAAATAACTATATTGAAAAAACAAATAATTTAAAATGTATTAAGGATAGTATGTGGTGTGTGCATTGGGGGAGTGCTTTTGTCAAACCACTTGAAAAGTCAGCATAATATAATAATCTTAAATATTTGTTATGCTAATGTTGTTTGTCAGCGATATCATAAATGTTTTAGTGATATTGGATGGAGATACAGGTCTGCTGCAACAGAAGTATTTTAGTTATAAATCTAACCACATTCTTGAATTAAATTTCCTCATGTGATTACTTTATTAGTTATTGTAACTGGTTTAAATTCAATGATTATATTTTTGCTGTCATTTACGTAAACGATTACATTAATTGAGGATTATTAGACTATTAATAATATAAATTAATCAGCTGGTAATATAAAAGTCTTAAAATGTCTGAAGAGGGTTTTAGCTTAAATGGGTTAGAAATAATAGGAAGGAGAAGGGCTCGAGCCAAGGAGGCCCTTGAGAGGGTTTGGATCTCTGTTGACCCCAAAACAGCTTCACGCTAACTGGACTGAGGTTCAATTAAATATCAAGTGTACTCTGAAACTAGATAGATATTTTTCATTAATGTAAGCTCAAACGAATGTTTAGCATCCATTCATTTTATTAGTTTGAAGTCAGTACCTACCTAGAACTATGAAAGATATTTTATTCTGAATTATTCCAGTTAATTGTTTTAGCTTGTATATTATTAGAGCTTAATATTTTCAAAATCATATTCCTAAAATGAAGTGTATATTATGGACATAATCATCGTATGTACTCATGTTTTAACCATTATTACTTTTTAACTAAGACACAAAAGAATGTTTTTGTACATGTAATAATTGACTAATTATTACTATTTTACGTAAAGCTATTTTACTATTTTACGTAATACTATTTTACTATTTTCTTTAGTACTATTTTACGTATTACTATTATTACTATTAAAACGTAAATCCCAGCATAAAATAAGACTGCCATTAATCTAAATTATTTTTGACTGTTTTTTCAACTTTTTATCAACACACATTTTTTTTTACTAAACGGCTTTCACCGTTTAAAACAAAAAAGACGACAAAAAACGGCTTTCACCTTGTGAACTTCTGTTTTTGGTACTTCCTGGCTCTTTCCTGGCCTTTAAGATCAAACGTATTCCAAACCTACACTTCCAACCACTTCCAAAGTTACTACTGAGGATTATTAACTTCATGGAAACTCCCAGCTTAGAAAGTCATAACAAATTAGCTGTTTTTTTTTAAGATTACGTCCCTAAGGCTGTAATAGATTAGCTTATACGTCCAATGTTTACTTTAAAATTTCAAATGTATAACTCTCTAACAAAATCATTTCGGGTGTATTAAATCGGCCAGTAAGTCATTGTCCTACTTTGCATCATTTACACACACATTGTTATCCAGAGCCGTTTGCTTGTTTTGAAGTTTGTAGTCTGATGATTGTATGCAAATTTAGAGGTGACCAAGTGAAACATTTCCATATATATTACATTTTGACTCGAGCCCTTAGGTATTCGTTGTTATCCTTTCTCATTATAAAGGAGAAATTAAAATATTTATTGTTTCTGTAAAATAAGCAATTTCCGATTTGAATAGTTAATCGATAGGACTACTTAGCTTAGCTGAATCGTAGCTTAGCTATTAATCAAAAGAGAAAATACTTAAAAGTATTGTCAGTTACCATTTTATGTATTTACAAGTATCAAAGCAGCGGGAAAGTATGAACATTTTTGAATATTGATTGTTCTAAGATTCAATTTTGTAATTCAAAAACCACAAAATTAATGTAAACTGTAAAATTTATGTTAGGACAAGATTTTTGCATTTTTCCCAAAGATTCCAAAAACATCGATTATATGACGATCCAATGTTAACTATACAGTATGATGGGTATCAAGGAAACCCGTTTGTAAAAAGAAAACCCTAAATCGAAAATTGATTAAAAATTATTATTTATGAAGGCGTAATACAATTCAAAGCTTAGTATTTGCATTTCTCTTAAATTTAACTAAATAAAATATAGGCCTACTTTTCATTAGGTAAACAATAAATTGCATGTCACTTTATTGTTAAGATTACCTTAACTTTATTATGATTATATCAGTATTAGTTCGAATTTTAATATTATAAGTCCTTTGTAAATTGTGTCCTTTGACAGAGGTGAGTTAAATTGTATTATCTTTGAGCTATGGTACCGGAAGACAAGAATAATTTTAGAAAATTAATCTGTAGTCGTAAAAATGACATACTTAAAAAAATAAAATAATGCTTTATAATGAACAAAAATATAATTATGAACAAAAATCCATGATATATAATCGAATGTTATTCTCATCTTCATTGGTTCACATCATAATAAAAATGATGAGTGTAAAATAAGTGTGTTTTGGTTACTTAGAAATTCTTCACCCATCTACAGTTTAATAATATATAACATAAAGATACACGGCTGTGCTTTTGAAATTGTGGACAGTGTGACAATTGCTATCATTGTATATCCATGTCCAGCATATTTTGCCAGATTGCCATATTTTGTCATACATTGACTACAACATATTTTGGATTGTAAAATTAAGATAAAACAACAAGGACTATATAACCGCCAACTTGTATCCAATGGCAATCAATCATTGGTTGTGGCGCCCAACAGTCACGGTAGTGTGCAGCCCTTGTATCTTGTCATAGATCTTCATTGTTTACAGAAACATTCGTACCAATATAATAGATCATACAATATAAATGTTGGTGTGATTTTTAAGCGTCTATACAACTTGCTTATAATTTAACTCTACGATTAATTTCGTTAAAAAAGTTTTTCCCGATCAACTATTTGCTCAGATTATTTTATTGACCTTCGTATGAAACGTAATTCATGAAACTCTCTATGATTGTTGATAATACAGGAAGTCCTAGAACCAAAACATTACCCCTCTTTTATATGTCTGTTCATTATATTGACACGAAATATATTCCACTATAAATAATCATTAGTCTAAACTACCTAGTAATCTAAACCTGCCTATTAGAAACTAATGTTAATTACTTCATTTCCCTGAATGATTACAAATTTAATAGACCTTCAACTTATCTAAGAATTGGATTTGTTTTAAATAGATATTTTATGTTTTTTTAAATGATCATTATACTCATACTCTTCATGACAATACGGTGCTCTTTAACCAATAATGTGTTCTTAATAAACTAAGAAAACTAAAATATATTGTAGGCTATATAAATTTAATCATTTGTTAAATAAGGTAGCGCTTCGATAATTCAAAATAACGACATCCGAGGTATAACAATGTCCGGCCCCGCTGCCCGAGGTTTCTTAAATTTATATAGATACAGTAGTTAAAGTCACAGTACAACGTACTACTACTCTCAATACTTTTATGAGTTTTTTTTTATTTTCCTGCTATAGTAATTGGATGTGATCTAAACCAGTCTAAAAGAGCTTAACATATGTTAATATTTGTGCTGCACTCATATATGGGACGGTAAATAACTATGTAAGATGAGAAATGGAAATGGCCATTTGATCAGTCACACCAGTCAGCACCAGGCCCAATGAGAGACTGGCAGGTTCTAGATGGCGGCCATCCCTCATATCCTATTGGTCGCCGAAAGTTCACGTCTCTATCAGTTCCGATCGAGTCCAATTTGACTTGTTTGTTAATTATTTTTTCGCTTTTCCTTAAATTTCTTTAAAAATAAATAATGCTTCTCATTCATTTATACTATTCCCTTTCTTGCAATTCTTGGGGATATTGAGTGATTCGTCTATTTTATCTATTGAGTGGCCATTTTCTAAAAGGTGTTTTGTGAAATTCGTTGTTTCTGGTTCGTTGTTTTATGAAGCCGATACGTGGCTCTTGAATCTCTTGACTGTATGGTAATCTTATACATGTATGAACAAAATTATTTATTTTTTTAAACAAATTTAAGGAAAGAGACACAATAATGAACGACTAAGTCAACTTCTACTCCAGCGGAACTTACAGAAACCTGTTTTCGATAAAACTTCCGCGACAAATAAGATAAAGGAAGGCCACCATCTTGATCGCGCTAGTCTCTCATTGGGCCTGGTGATGATTGGTGTGACCGATCTATATTGACCGCTATGTTTTAGGTTATGTGTATACATACCGTCTTGTAGACGATTGTAGTATACGTGTAAATATACGATATGTGTTGTAAGACCACTTTTATTCATTTCCAGCATATAGAACGAAACGTATAGGACTAAACGTATCATGCAAATCAAGACGTTATTTTATAAAAAAATTGTCGAATAGCATGGATAACAACACATGGTTATAACTTGCGTTATATCTTACAGACATGTACTTAATTGTCAAAATAAAAATGAAACCTTAGAGAGGAAGGAGTTTTACAGGAATGTATTTTTACTACAATGGCTACCAAATTGACAAAAGCAAAAGTTTAAATAAAACGTCATGGCATGTTTTTTGTAATATGAGTATCTTCTGTAAGCTATTTTACTTTTAGATTCCTACATTTGCTTTAAATGTGGTATTGGAAAACATTTAATACATCATTCGATCTAAGTACGTTATTATCTCAGTCCATTAAAGTCTCCCGCCACAAGCGGTACTACTGCAATGTACCGACCAAACCATCACCGAGGAAGTTTATAGCTTCAATCAAAATGAGGGTTGATCACTATATCACAATACAGATCACAAATCCATCACAATGTAGATAGGTAACTCATAGGAATTAAACCCGTTTTCCCCTAAATTTGTATCATGCAAATGCTTACCATCTAACTTATTTGTCATATTTTAGGTGGATTAAACCACTACGGCCTTTTTCACGACTATCAGCAATAAGCTGTAGTAAAAGTGTAAACATAAATTTTAATTATTAATCGCTATCATTTTAGGTATTTACATAATTTATAAACTACACATTTATTGACATTACTATCGCCTATTTATTCATATTGCTGTGTTTTTTTAAGCTCAGAATTGTTTTTACAGGATCTCCAGTGGAGTCTTACTCGTTATAGCCGTGTTCTGCTATTGGTTTACCATTTAAAATCTGACTTAAAACAAGTGCTGACTCTTCTGTAAACAAGGCACAACTTTACTAAGCGTTTGATTCCTATTATTGCAATAATATTGGGCTTAACTTAAACATCTCCCGTTTTTTTCTGATTACGTAAATAATGATTTATACATTTCATTGAGAGAATCATACTCAAAAAATAGTAAAGCTATTTAAGAAATAGAATGAAACTAAACGAAACTGACGAAACGAAACTAAAATAGGCTGAACTAAACTGAACAAAAGTAACTTTACTCATAAGCATAAAAAACTAGAATATGGTAAGAAGAAGTTTTTGTAGATGGATAATTAATTTTAATTCATAACAGATGTCTTAAGTGTGTGTTCCTCCTTAACGATGTTTATTTTAGTGCTAATTTGTTTAAATTTTATCAAATCGTTTTTATTATTAGACACTTTCACTATTAAAATTAAGTATGATTTTCGAACAGTGAATTAACAAAAAGTTCAGTATATTAAGATCACAAATACCACTTGTATGGCTGCGAATGCAATACTACCCTTCCTATTCTGCAATAAAATAAATATCAGTTACATACGATACGTCGTAGTTTTTTGTCAATAAAACATATAAAGTTTATTATTTCACGCCCATGACTATACATAACACATACGACATTTAATTTTTATTTTATGCATATGCACAGAACCAGAACGCAGTGAAGACTATTAGGAAAGTATAATGAGCCAACAATGATTTTTTGGTAATTGTGGGTAGATATTTGGGAAAAAGAAAGAAGTTAGAATGGGCAACCACTATGGAAGATCTTGTATACTGTCTATACAGCAGTTTAATTTTTAAAATCAACTTTATTACCAACCGAAGTAATTAGAACTAACTGACAAAAGATTTCATTAAGAAACATCCGAGTATAGAAAAGCAAACTTAAGCTTTAATTAAATAATATAATAACAAAGTAGCTATACAACTTGTTCATACTTGTTCACAATTTGCCTCCTGACTTGATACAATCAATACAACTAGCTAACTAGCTATAACTAAGCTAATGCTAGCTATAACTAGTTAACTTGTAGCTATACAAGTTTATAATTGCGAACTTTGTTTACTTGGAAGACATGAACTATGAAGAGAATAATATGACAACAGTATCGTAGAAGCCAGAAAGTTAGACGGGTCCAGCAGCGTAAACCCTCAAACAAGATAACTCGCTTCACCCTTCTCTGCTCCAATTCTCACGAAATGTTGTGATACTTTTGGTGGTTTTTTTTTTTTAATTTATGATTCTGTTCATTCAAATAACTTAAAAATGGTGTGAAGTGTGATTTTCTAAGCCACGTTTTACCAACGATGATTTAGGTTCTTTGTTTGAAATTCATTGTTGGTGATATTGATTTTATTATTTGATTTGGATTTTTGCAGATATTTGCCATCATTGATAGTAAAAAACAAGTTTCACGACGTTTCGGTATCTGGAATCTGATCCCGTTTTTAGGTGGAGGAAAACCTAGAACATAACAAGATTAGTAACACAAGCCAGGATTACCTGAACAAAAAACACAGCTAAAACAGTGAATTGTAAAAGCAGTCACAAAAACACTATGCTAAAAAGAAAAACAAGAACACAAAATAACACAGAAATCACAAGTACCAAGAATCACCAGGCAGGAGAGAGCACGTCCACACCCAATCAGAGCTGAGCTGAGACATGTTTTTAACTAATTAGTGATGCCAAATATCCGCAAAAATCCAAATCAAAATATAAAAAGAAAATTTAGGTTTAGAATATTATTTTAATAAGTGAACTTGAAAGTACGTTGTTCATGGAGGAAATTGTGACTTCCATATGTTCCAAAAAACAATAATTACTCAATATTGTTCAATATATTAAAAGAGTACCTATATTCCACATGGTTCTGAGGAGTGTAGCGTGCTGTCATAAACAACAACCGCGAGCAACTGTAAACGTGTCTGCATTTTCACATTTTTTGACGATGAGTATCACGGTAATAAAATAATTAAATTTTGTTGCAGGTAATAATGAAATGAAGCTTAAGTATTGGAAATGAATGTCTAGATACTCTTTAATTTTCTGTGATTGATAAAGGCTTGTCACTGAGAATGAATTCCTGGTTACAATATTTGTTTAATAGTTCTTGTACAGAAGAATTAACAGTTTCAAAACGGAAAACACTTCTCACGATCAAGCAAATGAAGGTCTCATTACATTTGCAAATGAACACTGTGACCGTAAGGGAAAACAATAAGTTAAATTACAAGTTTTTAGCAAAATTGTAATGATCACCTTAATCCGTGAGGGGATGTTTCATGTAAATTTACTCGCTTAAAAAATAGGAAACCCATATAAGCTTATAATAATAGCCGGTATTAATAAAAAATTAATAAAATGCAAAATGATTCGATGAAAATTATAAAATTGGGCTGTTCTTATTTATTTATTTCCACTACTTAAGCTTCATTTCATTATTACCTACAACAAATTAATAATTTTACTACCGTGATACTCAACGTCATAAATGTGAAATTTCAGAAATATAGAACACGTTTACAGTTGCTCGGTGTGGTTGTTTATGACAGCACGCTACACTCCTCAGAACCATGTCGTATATCTTGCTTAACGTGTATACTCACTCGTAATACCTCAATAATCACCATAATACTCAAAAGTTTCGTATTAAATAGTTGTTGCCTTATAACATAGTAACTCAACCAGATCAAGTTTATATAAATGCTTGAAAGACAGACGTACCACTAAAATTTATTTTGTGTGAAATATTTTCTAATATGTGAAAATTGAGGTGTGTATTTGTTATATATATATATATTAGATCTATATTACTGCGTTGTATTGAACGGTTAAAACTTTTATTTATTTGGAGCATACTTCATTTAATGAAAAGGTTTATGTAAAATAGACCCATGTGTACAACGAACCCCTTTTCATCTTTTAGACAATTAATAATTTTTATAATTTTCTTTGCTTAATATAGTCTTTGCCAAGTAAAGACCTAGGGCAATAGTCCATTGAGATGTGACAAAAACACAATTTAAACTATGTATTTCAAGGAACGCTTAAATTATGGCCACCTGCTACTGTAGAGGTTAATCCGTGTGGCAATGTTTTAAGAAAATTTATTCTTGCATTTTTGAACCAATAAATAATAAAAATAAAAACGATTATTTTTTTAATAGGGATTGTGATTTATTATTTTAGGATGAGAATAGATTATGTAACAATAGGGTATGTAAGAATATAATTAGTATACAATAATTTGTATGTTATAGCCCTCAATATTAATTTAAAAACTCAAAATAAAGTACTGATACATTTATAATTATAATTTCTCTAAATTGTTAGCACATATAAGAGTATACATATAAGATGAATATAGGATTAATAGCTTATATTTCACTGAATACATCACGATTCGATATCGTAAAAGCTATTTTTATCCATATTAGTCATAATATGGCAGTTATTTAATTTTATGAACAGTTATATAGCTTATATATCTATAAACGTTTTCCAAGAAAATTTAACCCTTGTATAACAAGTAAAAAAACATGCATAGCTATCAGTCCCTTCAGCTTCGATAACTCATTTTAATCTTATTTGGCCTAAACGTAAAACTGTTTCAGATAACATAAAAATGCCATGAGTAACATTTTTAATGATTTTATCTTAAGGTGCGTTTACTTCAAGTAAAAGGATTTTACTGATGTAATTTTAGAACAAATAAGGTTTTCTCCCCCTTCAAAGGTATTGCGTTTAAAGGAAAAACAGCCAGAAAATATAAAAAGAACTTCCTCCTGATCTATTACAAAGGAAAAGAAATCCCAGAACGGAAAGGTTTTGAAAAACGTCGATTTAATATTGTCATCTAAATGCACAAAGTGGAGTTTCTAGTATATGTGGGCAACTGTTTTTGTGTTATGAGGAGACTCCAGTAATTCTCAGTGCTTCGGAAAGTGTTATCCTACCAACAGTTTATCATACACAATCATTTCTTAGTTTCTGTTATGTAACCCTTTCTTACATTAAACAAAAAAATATAAGTTAAGTTATTTGTATGACTTAGTTCATAAAAACACATTCGAAAATGTAACTCTCAGATATTCCATGTGTGTCTCTGTAAATTATTTTAGGTAACTACCATTCGCAAAACACTTTTATATTGAGCATCCAAAGAGGTATGCTGTTGAACAGACCGGAACGTCTGGTATTTGCAGAGCTGACTCGGCTGAGGCGGCGCCACATAGTACAGACCATGTCCAGGTCATGGGCGGACTGAACGTCATCATTCCAACTGTTTACACTCTGCTAACATTTACGTATTTCAATGGATAACTTAACATTCGATGAACAATTCAGAATCTCGAAAACCAGTTGTTGTAGAAGCCATGTTACTACCATGGAATTTAAATATTTAAAATTTATGCCAGCTTTCCCTTCAATAAATACCATGCCCTTTAGTTATGTTTATGAAGTAAATTTTGTAATATTATTTGACAAACATTTTAATCATTCTTATTTAATAAAGGTGAATTCCTTAAAGAATAATCTTATCTAATTTTTATTTTCATCCAAGCAAACTAACCACAGCTATTAAATATGTTTTCACAAATAATAGTATAATAATTTGTTGAATGTGATAGTTTAGTAATTTATATTCTCACAAAATACACAAAATTTATACAACGAATGAAACCGATGTGACAGTAAAATGGAGAATAATTAGCAGTGGAACAAACTGGAGGGATTAAAAGATTTGCTGAGGTGAAAATGGCGTGAAACAGAGAAACGCAAAGCACAGAGGCGGAACCGCTATGTTAATGCACGACCTACACCGTCACCTAGGATTAGTTCACCTGAAGTCGCAGCGAAAACTTAAGATTGAAATTACTTTTCCTTTTACTTGGGTAGTAAAAAAATTGCTTTATCCTTACATCTTTCATGGTTCTTGTACTTTACTGATATTTTTAATTCTGGCTTACGGTTATATACGTATCCTGAAAGGAAATGAAATGAAAATTAGCTTTATTTCCAAAATAACATATACATATCTCTCATTGTCAACACATTACAACACAAATGACACACTGTGAGACAGTTTTATTTTTATAATTTAAATTATCCTATCACCAATAAATACATTAAATCGATCTATGTTGTATTTTTTAAGAAAAAAAAATACATGGCCGGTTAGCCTCAATAAGTCTTTATTTGGTCATTTAATGCAATTATGTACAATAGGCTATGTCATGCATAAAACATTTCATCGAATTAATATAAAACAAAAATCAAATACAAAGCCATGCAAAAGGGGGAAAAACAAGCGCAAACCATGCATATTACTCACATTTAAAGAAAATTTAGTTGCCTGGAGTTGGCAGTTGGCACACACTATGATAAAGCTTGTTACGTTGTAAGCCCTTCACTTATTCCTTTTCATTTTACAAGTCATGACACGGATCCAGCCTATGCGTAGACTGGAATTGCCGATCAGAGATATAATTAAATTTAACAAGTGAATATTTTAATAATCCTGTAGAAATTAAATTAACTGGTGCATTTGATGAATAAGATTTGATATAACATATATAAGATTTGATTTGATTAAAGATTTGTTGGTAAATTAAAATGTAAAATTGTACATGAGAACCTGGGTGGTGTGATTGCGGGGGGAGGGGGAGTGGGTCGTCTGAGTGTCAGATAGGGATCAACGGTCAGGCCGCTCCTAAACCGCTAATTCTAAACAGTGAAAGTTTGTTTGTTTTTTCTTGGTTCAACAAATGTTGTGATGAAATGTTGTGCTATTCTTCACTCGATGTGGATATAAATACACAATGGTCTAAAAATATGTTTATGTCATAAGCGAAGAAGATTGGCCATGGGTTAAATAACAAGCTATGATTGATTTTTTTTTTTCAATACGTTCAAATTTCAGGATATATAATTCATTAAATATGAACTATAGATGCCTTGATAGCAATTGACTCTCAACTTCCAAGAAGTTAAACATATTTAATAAATTTTCCAAAATATTTTATGAAAATCCCTCGATGAAACGATCTATTAAAACTTATTTGACGCGAAACAAAAAATAAATCGTTATGAATGTTTACAATCGTAGTCGCAATAATTTTATAATTCTATAAGAAAAGTTCGATTAATCCATGATGAACGCCACCAATGTAAATGTGGTTCCAAACAGGTTGTCGAGCAGCGTCACGTTTCAGCGCAAATTTGTGTAAAGTGATTGATGCCACTCAACCAACACTGCGAACTACAAGTTATTGGATAAAGCAGTTGCTTGGGCTAAGTACCCGAGAAAATTTATGACAAAAAACTTACTGTTTTACTGAATAGTCATTTACACGATATGAATTAAAAAAATAATTTTTATTTATACGTCCTTTGTGGATGAACTTTCAGTATGAAAATATGTTAATCGAGCTGGGTAAAAGTGTTATTTATGTTGTTTGGTTTATAGAATCTGACAGCAACAAAGCTCAAAGGTAAATCCCACCGCCAATTGAAAACTCACGTCGATTAAAGGAAACGGTGAACTTATGTATTGTGAATAATTTTATGTTTTAAATAAGAAAATTTATTTTAATATTCAATATTTTTGCGAGATAAGAGGAATTCCGTATAAACAGAGCAAAAACAAATTTAAATTTTCCACAAAATCTTTTGACATTTTGATTAATGAGTAAACTGAATTAAATACTGCCACACAATTTAATTAATCGACTCTACATTAATTTTATAATAGAATTTTATCTAAGTTAAGCCTTTGCATATACATAATACACATAATATCAAAATAATATATTACGTTATTGGATATATTACATATTAAAAACATAATATGTGTTACTTAAAATATTTACATCAGCGTAAGTTTCCTAGTATTAATTGTGATTCTTTCCAAATGTATAATTAAATTACATAGCATAACCCCGGTCAACCGCATGGTATCAAACATTTCGTTCCCCAGATTATATTCAGCTTAAAACTTGTATTATTTCATTGCAGAGTAAAACTGGCACTAAACCGTTGGAGCAGCCAGGAGCGATTGATCCAAACTGGAGGTCAGAGATAAATAAGTAAACGGTCATTAACAGCTCGCTGACTCCTGGGTCTTGGCAACCACCCATGAACCCTTCTTAATAAATGCATGGTAATAAAAATATTTCCCAATATAACGCTCAATATATTTTATAGGAAAAAACTAAACAATTATTACTGTAATTTTTTTAATAAATATCTGTTTTTAAAAAAAAGTTATAAAAAATAGGTGTTACTTACAAAACAAAATTTAATAGAACGCTACACGAACGATAAACTCATTTTTTACTTCACCCTTTATCAAAGTTGGCTTGAGAAGCCTCGTACATGATTATTGCCCATGAACTTCGATGAACGAATCAGTTAAAGTAATATATTACGTTGGCTTAATATACAGAATGAATCTAAGAGACTTTCGATGCTAGGATATAGTTTTGGTAAGCTATCTGTGTTTATGAATTTTAAGGGGAATAAAGGTGCGAACTGATTCTCGTTCAACACGAAACCTTGGCACCTGGGTGTATTCAGTGACATTGCCACTGAAAAAGTCGCTCATTCCCTTGGTACACACTAAATGATAGTATTAGGCTTTGAAATGTAAAGGACATCTTCAATTCATTCAGATCTTTCTATCATATCCCTTATGATGAACTTTTTTACCATATTCCAAACATTTTTACAGGAGTGATCAGAAGAGACTGAAAGTCGGCTGTCGGAGAAAATGGAGCTGCTTATATCTTTGATCTGCTTGTTAATTTTAACGTGACTTTTATTTTGTTCCTATTATTGTGCTTCACTCACCTAGGTGAATTTCCTTTGGGGCTTGTCAAATTAATGAAAAACACACACAAAACACTTGCAACACTCACGACAATGCACGAACATAAAAAAAACTTCCCTAAGTCTATACCGACGTTACAAGTGGCCACGAATTAAAAAAACGCCCCGTTTTTTCAAGGGTGAGCAGGTCAAGTTGCTCCCGCACACGGGCAAACGGTGAATCACGACTAACTCGAGTCGACGTGGCCACGCAAAACGCCGGGTTAGACTTTGGGACGTTTTTTAATATTCGTGTATTTGCCGTGAGTGTTGAGTGTGATTTGTGTGTGCGTTTTTCATTAATCTGACAAGCCCCAAAGGAAATCTTACTAAGGCGAGTGAAGTCCAATTATAGGAACGAAATAATAATTCTCTCCTAAGAAACGTTTAATTCAAAAATAGAAGGTGATTTTTAATTGTCCAGGGGCCTTTTTAGTGTCTGTGTATTTCGAATATGGCTGCATTTTTTATTTTGGGGAGGCTCCAAAGACGGGATTTGCAATTACTTGACAGAGACCTTTTCTTTGATGCTGCATCATTAATTCATTCCGTTAATCATCGTTAATTCATATCCTAATGACACAAATGAAGACTGGGCTCAGTTTACATGTGGTCGTTAGATGAATAGGTTACTTTTAAGTTATAAGTTGATCCTTTTATGCGTTATCTGATTATTTAATAGTGAAAAACCATAGGAAGTCTCATGTTCATAATAACGTTCCGTTTTGGAAAAACCAAATTGGATTTAATAGAAGCTATTCAAGCTGTAATGATAACTTACTAATTCGTTAAAAACTAAACAATATTATTGACTTTACAACTATCTGGGGACTGCTTATGCCCATGGATGTTTTGAAGCCAGAAATTGAGCACTCTTTAAATTAGGTCGGCACTCGTCATTAGAGGTTATAAAGGCGTGTGATTTCCCCTTGCAGTTTTTTAAGCCTGAAACGGGGCATTTTTTGTCTGGCTAAAATATGGTATAGGATTAAAAAAGGAATTTTTTATGTCAAAAACTAAGAGTGGAAAAGAGATGATGAAAAAGGTGTTTTAATTTATTTTATTCCAATATTCTCTACCAGCATGTGCTAATTTTTGTAACATATGATTTCTTGTTAGGTTCAAAATTTGACATTGCTTTGTCTACCTTTACTTTACAATCAATAATAATGCACATTAATATGATATGTAAACTGATTAACATTATTTGCATTCATTCTCGATATTTTCATACACCTGTTGAAATTCAATTTTATGACTTTTTTCTACAAAAACACTTTTCTTTGGCAACGAGGTGCCGAAGCAGCATCATCAAATCCACATTCCAGAGTTGGTTGCTCTTGATCGGACAGGAGGCGCCCATGACTGGGACCGAACCCACGTTACTGGGCCAGAGCATTACTGTTAACTTACTTTAAGCAAAGCAAAAATTTGGTTTGAATTATTTTTAAAAGGGTTGTAAACATAAAATATAACTACGCAGCAAAATGGAAATTAACTACTACTTCTGATTATATTGTCGTAACATAAGTGTAGAGCAAACTGGGTGTTAACAAATACATTTTGTTATGGCGGAAATTTGTCTATAGATGGAGGAGAATATATATATATGGAAGTATTATTATTGATATATTTAGGTACTGTATAAAAACGTAAAGTAAATTGCTGCAAAATATCAGCTAACCAAGAAAGTAATTTGTAAGTATGTACATTCAGGTATGTACATTCTTTCAAAGCCTCAAATGTGTTCCGACATTTTAATTATTAGTAAATAGCATAATTCAAGTGATTTAAAATGCCTACCGATTAATCCAAACGTTTCTCATGATATTTTAATAATGCATTTCGTTTCATAAGGACAATGATATAAAATCGACTACGTTTTCTATTTACGTTCAATATGAACTGTACAAAACGAGACTATGTATTGTGAAGAACGTAAATAATAAGAATGCCTCAGTGCAGACCAATTGTAAAACATATTTACCTATGTGTTTTGCAAATGTATATAGCATATAATTGGCTGTAAATAAAGATGATTACTTAATAACTAATTTCAAAGAGTTGCATAAAAATAATGCTAATAACAAAATAGTTTTATAGATTATATTTGTAAATGAAATACCTAAAGCTAAAACATTGGGTATATGTTAGGGTTTTTACTTTGTAAATATTAAAAAAAAATCATCTTTGCCCTCTTTTAGTGGTCATCAACATTTAAATCAACTCATTAAGTTGAGTAACAAATAAAATTCGACGTTATACTATGTAGTAATTTAAATTAAATGTTTAATTTGGTATCATACATGAAAATAAAATAAACTTCGTGTTAAACTAATTAAATACTATATTATTTATAGACAATAGTGTTTACTACACTTAATACAAAAAACCACCACAATGATTCAATACCAAAACTCTTAAGGGAGAAAGAATAAATATTAAGTATAGCTGTAAGCCCTATTAAGCCCTAAGACACTGATTCTCATCCATCCTTAAAACTTTATCATATGATTAATGTAAAAATAGATTTTACATGTGAATAAAATAAACAATAAATAGATGTTAAATAGTAAAACTCTGAATAAGTAAAACAACATTTGAATAAAATTGCCTTTGAAATAAAATTAATAGAAGTCGAAATTCGTTTGCCTACAATGAGTAGGAAGAAAGGCTAAGGTATCACTAAATTACCTGATAGCTGAAGCTATGAATTATCTCAATGATGGATTTCTTCCTGGACAACGTAAAACCAATACCAATACTGACCACGCCTTTAATGGACTGATGATATTGCACCTTTAATAGCAGTATTTGTTAGCGGGATTAAAAGATACTTAACATTAAGAAGAATAACGTGCAAGTTTAGTAGACGTAAATATATTCCCTAAAATTGTAAGAGGTATTTTGTAAAATAGGGTTCGATTAATAGCTTAAAAATTAAAAACAGAAATTGAACGGTTGAGTTGGTTATACAGTTGGACTCATAAAGGTATCGATGACAAGTTTTAAGGGAAGCATAAAACTTAGAGGAAATTTAATTAATATCCAAGGTTTTATAGTTATCTTAGATATTTAGTATGGTTGAATATAGAAGTTTTTTGTTTCTCGAATGTAACTTTGAGGGACCTCTCAGAAAATGTAACATTTATAGAAATGATTTATGATTTGTAGCACGGATTGGTTTTGTCAATATCTTAAATTATTTGACTTACGTCCAACAATCCTGATTTTTATTCTGGGTGTACGCGTTTCAGCCTAGGCCATCATCAGCATCCATAAAAAATATACTTGTACACTAGGTGTACAAGTATATTTTGTACAAGTATATAGTGTATATAGTGTACAAGTATATTTTTTATGGATGCTGATGATGGCCTAGGCTGAAACGCGTACATCCAGAATAAAAATCAGGATTGTTGGACGTAAGTCAAATAATTTATAGAAATGCTCAACTTGGAAACCTTGTATTTGTATTCAAACATCCAAATTTAAATATTTTAACCAAAAATAGTGCACAATAACCGATTTCTTGAAAGCCCAAAAGAGAGTTGCAGCTTTTTGCTGCTGCTTACTTGGACAGCTACGTAATTAATTATTTTTTTACTGTAAGGACAACAACTTTTGGTTTATAACGAAATATACCCTTAATTAAGTTGTCATGCAGTAACATGATATTTTCGGTAGAGGTTTTTATAGTTTGAGTTTAAAATTGACATAGCGTATATCAACATTGGAAATAAGATGACAGATGTTGATAAACCTTGCGTGATAATTCAATTATCATGACAACCTATATATTATCCAACAATATAGTATCTTTCTCAATTTTAGATTATTGTGAAAAATATAACAGAAACAGAATCAACAGATCAACAGAAAAACAACAGATCAACAGATCAGATATTCTGATCTGATGATATTCTGTTGGTCTGATCTGTTGATCTGATCAACAGGTCAGATCAACAGAAAAAGCTTTGTATCTTTTTCTGAGTATCAGAGCGAAGATAGGTCAAGTGAGTTTCTATCTGAGTTTCTGTCTGAGGACTTTCTAAAAATTCACTTAAATACTAAGCTTTCAAGGACACTAGTGTAAAACCTGCACTTTTTCTATTATAATACAGAACCCATTCCTTTAATTGAATTCCCCTTTCTTAGTGGGAAGAAACCAAAATATTGTATCAGAATAGCCAGAAAATCTTTATTTTACCTCCTACATAATCATGTAAATTGTAATTAAAATAATTAATAAGGGATTATCATAATGTAATTAAATAGACAGGCCAATTTTAGGGCTATTAAAGTTTTAATTTGTCGATTTTAATTCGTGTTATATTAAATAAACGGTACCAGGAAACTGAAAAATTCTTTCTGCCATGGTAAACCAACCAGGTTTGACCATCATCGGTTAGTAAATAAGGGAGATGTCGGTTTTTGAATATCTCTTATAATAATAACATTAGAAAACGTACTGTGTTTACCACAAAATATAAAAACCAATTTTATCCACAACCAGTTGACTTTGATTATTAAGCCAAAATATCAAATTATTTATTTTTAAGTCAAATTTGATGGTTGGGATAGCAAGTATATTTTGATTAACGATAATGATTTTTATCAAATGTAAAAATCTTAATTATTTTACACTACAATCCCAACAACTTCTGAACCTTAACTTTTACAGACATGCAGGTGGTGTACTTTCGTTTGGCATCTTAAGCTCTACAAACCATAGAGTTTTCATCAAAATCGTTTCAGTCATTTCTGAGAAATTTGGATTTTGGTCGTTTTTTATGGGTTCTTAAAAAAAATAAAAATACCCTAAAAAACAAAAATTAAAATTAGGAAAAAAATGCCTGGAGACATCATGGTTTTATAACAAAATGCCAGATTTCATGAAAATCTGACTTTGTTTACATCCACACACACGGGCGGAAAGACACCACTCCGAAAACCACTTTTTTGAATTCTGTGAGCATTAAAACAAATATTTCCACTAAACTCGATTACGAAAATGTTGACGTAATCAACACTATCTCCATATACTATGAGTAGGGGGGTTAAAGTAAAAGTTACTTTTAAACAAAACAGAAAATATCACACCAATTAAGAGACATACGTTTCTATATATAATATAATTTAAACTCTTTGTTTTGCATTGCAAATATTTTTACACTAAAAACAAGGACCGACTCGAGTAAGGCCTTCGCCGGGCAATCTCAGAGCTAAGCCCTCTTAAGGCCCTCAACAGCTCTGGCCGCTCTACGGTCCCATTAATTACGGGGGGCACTCAAGCTAACCCTCTTTAGATAATATCAACCTATTATGTCCATTTGTTTGTGGTTAAGAATTTAAATATACGAAATATTATATAAATATATAAATAAAATAATATTGATCAAGTGGTTACATTAACAAGCCGAATCACATGATACGTATACCTCAAACTGGTATAGCTATATTTTGCAAGTTGTGTATATATCAATAACTGTAAGTTGTAACGTGCCTTTAAGAGGCCTAGGTAAAGTTCAAAGTCACTCCAAGTTGACTAGTGAAAGTTCGGATGTCGAGAAATAATACACAAGTTTCAAAATAACAAGTTTATTAATATTTCAAAAATTCATATAAATATCACAAATACATCACAAAGCTTCATTAGGCATAAACATTTTAATATTTGTAGGAAGATAACCCTTTATATGATAAGGTTAAAAGTTGGCCAAATGCCGGAGCGAATCATAAAAAAAATGCAACAAGTTTCTTCGAAAATTCAAATTAATTCAACAGACAAATAAAGTAAGTTATAACCATATTTAAGACTTTACCACAAATTAACATAGGCCTACAGTGTAATAAAAAAATTTAAGTATCGAGGCAAAAAATTCAAAATTACAAGTTACAAAAATTGACAAGTAACATTAAAATCCAAAATTCAAATCGCCTAATTCTTTCACATATAATTATTAATTAATTAGTCCTAATGAATATTTTGACTGCATAATAAATTTAATTTGTTTTTAAGACCAAAATATAGAAAGGGCTTCTTCAGAATAAACAGCTATTGGATGCCAGACTAGATTTCACCTGACAGAGCAGCCCCAATATAAAAATTACAAGTCAGGTCTAAAATAATAAATTGATTTAAATTCAACATTTACAACAATTACAGTTAAAACACTTAATATTCTTTAAGTTAGCCCGGGTCGTGGGCCTAGGCCAAGCCCACTCGATGGGAGTGCTGAAATCGGCAACTAGCCCCCCGAGCGGAAGAGGACCGATCCCCCGACCCGGGACTAACCTCAACCTAACCTAACCTAAAAAAAAATTTAGCCTACATAATGTAACACCTAATCACAAAATAATTAGCCTACATAAATTCCTCAATCACAACAAATACTACATTAACACTGAAAATAGGTGCCTACTGTAAATCATTCTTGCATCGCTGATCCGCTGAACCAAATTCCATAAGCACTGCGGCCGAATTAATTAATTTCCAAGCTTAAAAATGTTTTTGATCGGCTGCTGAGTTTGGGTGAATAAAGTCCATCGGTGAAAAGTAATTACAAAATTAGGCTAGCCAAATTTAATAAAATTTTAACTGCAGTTAATTTCAAAAGAAGGTTTCAAATTGTCACTGTGAATAGAACTGAGTTTATGGGCCGTTGTTTGAATTGGAATTTCCGGCTGCCTGCTGAATAAAGGATGGAAATTACCTGTGTAATCGGAGTGAAGCGCAGAGGTCCCAGGGTTGAATGCCCACTGCCACCGGTAAGTTGAAATTCAGGTCTACAGGTCAGCCGATCAGCATCGTAGCCCAACGCCAGGAGGAGCGGTGTCATGTCAGCGAACTAGGATGTCGTAGTCACATCTCGGTGTCATGTTGGATTTGGGTCAGTTCCGGGAGCCCTGGTGACAATTTCCAGTGCAAATTAGCCATAAAGCAGCCTATAGGCCAGCAGAAGTGCTAGGCAGTGCTCGACCATTTCTCTTGAGTCAGTTTGGCCTAGGCCTAACCTGAATTTTTCCTAACCAAACCTAAATAATTCCTACATATGATTCACAAACAAATAATTATCAATAAATGACAAAATTTACCTAAAATCACAAATATAGTTTGATTTTACTCCTTATTACACATTAACATCAGATTTAACAGTAAACCAATTTAATTATTACATTAGGTACTCAATGGGGCCATGTGCTCAGACAATCGGGAAAAATGCGGGAATATTCAGGTTTTGTGCAGGGAATTTTTCAGGACCAAGTCCTCTGACAAAACTGACTAAAACAACATTTTAATACTCAAAATCGACCAAAAACACTGACTTTACTTTCTTTTCACAAATTCACAATGAATAAATACATTTCCCTTTAACACTCATTTTTATTCAACATTTGCCCAAACTTAGACTCACGAAATAACAGGCAGCGAGCAACGCTGAGAAGTACGCTGACTTTTACAACTTACGATTCAACTATTAATTACTTTCAATGCTCACAAATAAACATAAAACAATGAATTACAGCCTTTCTCAATAGTTTAACCATGTGAATCCAAAGATTTCACAATTTCATCAACCTTTAAACTCAACCCTAGTCGTGGCTAAAAAGTTAATTTTACTTTAATTACAAGCAATCATTGAAATTCACTTACCCAGCAGTAATGGTTATTTAGTTCATGACGACGAAAATGAGGTGAGCACTAACTACATAAACAAGATAGAAACTTCTTGAAGAAAACATTTTCGCCGACGAAATAACCTCACTGTCTATCTTCGGTCCAGTCCTGTGATTGACTGACAAATCAGTCTTCGTCCAGACACTGGATTTCGCTCGCTCCAGTTGAGACATGAACAGTAGTGTTCGTCGGTCCGGAGTCTTCTCTCTCTCCCCCCCCCCCCCCTTGGAACCGTTCCTTCGTTGACCTTCGCTCGGTTTAAAGCCCGCGGCGAACTGCTTGACTGAGTGTCGTGTTGAAAATCTTTTAACACGGCACAACGTGACTACTGAATACAGTAATAATGGTTGTAATAACAACTAGATGTGGCTAAGTGACTGGTCAGTACGGATAATAACAAATCCAACGCAACATACAAATTATAAAGTTACTGAACAGAACTGAACAAACAAGTTACTGAAATTAGGTGAAAACAAAACAATCTGTATTCCTGGAAATATATAAGAGCTTTAATAATAATTTAAGGAGAGTATTTAGTATAAAATTGCAATAATTGTTAAAGATGGCTAAATGAAGTTGGCAGTTCAATGAAGATGGATATATATAGAGATTCAGTAGTGAAATAAACAAAATGAACGATAAAGTTTCAACATCCGCATGCTTTCCCATATATTTAAGCTGCCTCTAAGCCTCTCCTTATCAGAATCGGACAATTCTACCAATGAACCAATAACGGTCCAAAAAAATAAATATATAACAAAAGCACAGCCGTTTATCATTTTTGTGTTATTTTTAATATTTTCTCTATACTAGGCTAGATTAGGATTATGTGCTATAAATAAATAAGATAAAGATAATTAGCATACAATTTAGTTTCCTTGGAACACACAAACTATATCAAAGTTATAACGAAAAACTTGTAAAACTTCACTAGAAAATCCTGAACAGGAAAATCTGTATTGAAAGATTTATTGAATATCTTTAACACTACTACAGTGCACTAAAGTAATGTTTGTGATTAATGGACGATCTAAATAGAAGTAAATATTCACAGACTTTCAAAATATGAAACTAGATGATACATTAAAGATTATTTCACAAATAATCAAAAATTACTTTTAATTTCAATAGTTCCTATTTATTTACAATTTATTCTAATTAATGACTGAATATTTTCAATAACTGCCATATATAAGTGAAATTACATTTTAAAGTTATATTTATTGAAATTGTGTTTATATACTATTGTACATTAAATCACAACCGTACCTGAGAACACAGTCAATTTATTTATAAAATAAAAATATGTAAATGTAACCAGGTGCTTCTAAATGACTATTTTATGTCATCTATAAACTTAGATTCATTAGATTCATTCAGCATATTCATTAGTGGCTGGCTCTCAAGGCAATAAAAAAACAGGAAGTTTGTCACTACCAAAGATATTTGTCTATTACAAGTTAAAGAGAGCTTTTCAATAGGGGTTAAAATAATATGTTGTCATTAATCTGACTTAGTCGAGGCATAACTTTCGCGTCCTATGTAAAATAATTATATCAGAAATTCTGAGGAGAAAACAAGACTGGATTCATAATTTTACTTGACTGAAAATCCTTTTAATTGATACAAACTCTTAACTGAATAGATTTTCAAGTGGCTAAGTATTTTTTCAAGATGATAAACAACAGTCAGAATTGCTAGAATTCAATCTAAATATTTTAGATTCCACATCGTCCTCTTTTTAAATTTTTCTTATTTAGATTGACTATTTTTTCTGTTCTCCTCATTTTTGTAAAAATATATTAGATGGGCTTTGTAACCCCAGATAAAATATCATAATAAGGTGTTTTTATACTGATTAACTATTACTGATTTTGACTAATATAAAGATAAACAAAAAACAAATATGTTTGTTAAGAGTTTGTCTGTTTTCACTATTATAAGATTTTGAAGAAATGTATTTTTTTAATAGCAACTCAATTTCCAGACACGTGCATTTCATTGCCTACGTGGGAATTATTTCATATTTTTAATGTAATCATGTTTGTTTGATCATGTGATGGAAATAAACGAATTTCGAGTTTGAGTTTGAACGATGGTTCCATTTTCAATTCAGAGTATGTAATGAGGATAAATTAGGATTTCAAATTTACTATAAGCATAAGGATGAAGGACATAGGGGTGAAGAACTTAACGAACATTAAATTTAAAAAAGTAAAAACATTTTATCATATTAATTAAAAACAGTTTTTAGATTTCACTAGCTTACGGAATAGAGATGTAAAAATCTCAGGAAGCCCCCTCTTTCTTGATAATGCCGTAATTAATCAAAACATGTATAACCACAGTAGTTTTTAGACTTCTTTGTCTGTATTTCATTCAATTGTGTTTACCTTTGATTCCACATCATCTTCATGCACCTCACATAGTTGGAATGAGGTGCATCATATTAAATGTTAATTTGATAACAGAATGTATTAATTATTCTTAGTGTTATAGTATGGAAATAGGTTTTCTTTTAGGTATAGGAGTCAAGGATTAAAAACCGATTAATTGTTATAGATATAAAGATGAGCAGAGATACGATTTGGAAATTAATCAATCGCAAAAAAAACAATAAAGGCAAACAAACAAAAAAATACATAAAAATATGTGATAGGAGAATTACAAAATATTAGGGTGTGTCAAAATTGTGTAAAATAAAATATGGGTTTTAATAAAAGTAACTATTAAGAACTATCCCCACTAAACGTATTGGAGATTAATGATCAAGACAGCTGGTTTGAGATTCTAGCACGATTAATTTAATCGTTTTCTGGAAATATGCTTAACACAATGTCTGCTATGCGATTTTGTTTAAGGTTATACTATTGCATGTTAAAGCAAAGTATATGCAATATACTGCTGTCATTGTTGTCCATTGTGTATGATGGATTGGCTATACTATTCCATTGTAAGCTAATCTATGAACCAATCTATATGTTAATAATACAATCATATTTACTAGGTTACTGGCCCAACTACCCTATTGCATTTCAAAACAAATTGCTACCAAATATGACATTTCTCCCATTGATTAAACGCAGTCCTGTAGGTTAAATATATTCATAGGTGCGTTAAGCATGCGTTAAGTATGTTTGATTTTTTTAAATAATGCCTTATGATGATAATTTAAAATACTTATTTAAGCTGAAATAAGTTATTGTATTATAAAGTATAGGCTGATTCAAATAACAAGGCCTAGCCCATCCGTAAGACTAATGTTGATTTTAGCATTGGGCTTATGGACGGCGTGGGCCTTGTTATTCGAACTATATAATAGATTACTGAGACGGCCCTAGCTACTTAAATTCAATATACTGTAGATTGCCAAAATGTGATCAGAAAGGTAGGATGACCAAAATTATGTATATAAAATTATATAACTCTACTTAAAGTACAAGTTTAATTTATTTTAATAAGTCATTATTTACATAACTATAAAGTACATTTAGAAAAATATGCTTCAAAACATGTTATAATGTAGCGTTTGAAGGATACTAAAATAAACTTATTTTTTACCATATCTTATGCTAAATTATGTCAGATAGCATGTGTGTCATGATAGACTAAATTGTTGAGATGCAAACCCGTCAAATGAAAATTAATGTTCCTTTCGTAGTATGTAAACTGTGATGAAAAGGAAATATTATAAATTACACTCAGTTAAATATTACACTCCATAGTTTATGGTTAAAAATAATTTGGTTTAGTTCACAGAAAATTTTCAATTTTGTGTTCTTCTGACTACCGGCTGACAAAGTGAATGAGTTTTTAAGTATTTAATATCACTGATTATGAGACTTCCGGATACTTACTGTGAAATGTTGTGAAATGTATTGGCCTTTTAAATTTAATATTCTGAACAAAATCTCATATGCATACCTAAACTTGAAGAAAGCGAAGTAGTCTCTCCAGAAAAGCAGGTCAAACATTTATTTCAATCTTTTAGAACTGTAGATGTTTATGAAAAGTAATACTATGTATATATAATAATATATTTTCCATCGCATGGTTGATGTAAAGATTTAGTTTCGATAGTTATAAATTAACATTTATATTTTCATTAATACTTTTTGTATTAATTAAATTATAGTTAATAACTCAAAAATAAGTAACTGAAAACTCTTAAGTTATTTAATGGTATTAATTAATCCCCCGGTTGCAGCAGACCTGCATACTCAACGAATATTAATTGCGTAAAAAATTATTTAAACCAACATAGCGAGGTATGCCATGTTTTGTAGTCTTCATAAGATAACATGGGGATTGAGTATGCAGGTTTGATGCAACGGGTATGTTAAATTTAGTTGGTTTTGATTTCAATATTTAGCAGACCTGAGGTTATACCAAGAGTCATCAAGATATGTTGAAAAATAAGGAAAATATAGAATTATATTTATTTTCTATAAGAATAACATAATAGGGTATGCAGGTCTGCGGTAAAGAGAATGCAAATATTGGGGATTTTAGACTACGTTACATTTGATCTTATCTAGATGAGACCACAATACAAGTTGTATTTAAATATGTTAAAAAATAAGCAGGATATCGAATTTTACTTATTTCTCTGAGGTTAACATAATTACAACGTACTGTGTTTACCGTTCTCAATATCTCGGTATCCAAAGGGCATAGATCAATAATTGAAATTACTAAATTGTTTATTTTTTTCGAGATGAATTCAATAGTATGAACAAAAATTGTATATTTTTATATCCATGTAAACAGCCAAAAACCCAATTTTCAGGGGGGGATCCTCCTTAAACCCCCCTTAACCCCCTATTGGGCTGGTTTTTTAACTCGTCGAAATAATTACAATTTTACACGAGTAGCCTAATTTAATTGAAATCGGACCATTTTCATCCGGGTTATTGTGCTTAAAAAGACACAGATGCGTAAGTATGAATATATACATGAAGTTACATATGTATGAAAATGAACGAATGGTTTCTTTAGCATCTGAAGATCTCAGAACAAAAAGTTATGATAGTCTTGGGTTTAATTCTTACCATGAGAACTACGGCAACAAATTATTCATTGTAGGAAATTCATTGAAAAGATTATTTTAAAACGTTATTAATTTTTTATCTATTGTTTGTTTTAGTGAAATAAGGGGATCATTATAAAACCAATCACTACTTTATTCATTGACTATTAAAATAATAGTCCTAAGATTAATTTATTTCAGTTTAATGAAGTAAAACTACTTCTCAGAAAACAATAACTTGCTTTGAGATTTTTTCAATAGCCTTTAAAATCATGACTGAGTATCTAACAGATGAATGGTCTAACTTGTAATTACAGTTGAAATAAGTCTTCAAAGCGTTGTTGGATAAAGTTCTTACAGAGATCAAATAACCGCGAGCGGTCAAATCCGGTCCAGTCATTCGTCTTGAACACCGTCAGACTCTTTCCTTTAAAACAGATTTACAGATTATTCCCAAGATAATTCCTATTTTGCAGGGATTCATGATTTTAAAATACTTTCCTTCATAGTTTTCAATTAAAAAAAAACCAAATAAATAATAAATTCAACAAATTTGTTTTACGTCCTGCAAAAAAACAAAAAAAAAACAAATGAAAGAGACATAATTAATAGGGGCCTATTTCACAATAGACTAAAAGCTAATAATATCAGTGAACAACCAAACAGTTGGGTAAATTATCTATATCATTAACTTGTAATTTATTGTGCTATTGGCCCCCGGAGGTTTTGGAACACCCTGTTGGTAATTTATGATGAAAATTTTTTTTATGAATTCTTCATATGCAAATTAGTTAGGAATGATTTTATTTAGCGTTTCCAGGTCAAACCGTTTTTCCGCTAAATGTAGTGAACCGGTGGTCTGCCTCACTCTGTATAGTCATTACTTTATAAGCGTTATAAGTGGTTTTAATGTTTTATTAGCTAAGTTTAAAAGTTTAAAATAAATTGCTGTATTTTATATCAAGTTTATATAACTATAATAATAGTAATACTCTTTATAAACAGACCAGTTTACAATTTTTATTTACAAAAGGTTTTAATTATAGAAAACAAATATACATAAGCTAATTTTTATTTAGTTACGAACGGTTTTATTCTTTTCCTCTGCAGATTTTATACCACCTTAATTCTAGAAATATAGACTTCTAGAGTTATTGGAAAATTGAAAACTTAAATCACTGCACTTATTGAAATACGTAGATTGTTGTTGCTTGCTGAAGTAGGCTAGAAATTGCATTTTATAAAACTTTGCTATAATTTACTATCAGTAACCGGGCAATATTGCAATACTTAATTTCGTAAGCATTCTTTTACGCATGAAATATTTGAGGAAAACTTAAACAATAGTTATATTCAAAACATATATTTTCAAAATTTCTGACATATATTTTTCTATATGATACTTAATTTTGTAAGCATTACTTCACGCATGAAATGTTTGAGGAGAACTTAAACAAATTGTTTCACAATTTCTGACATATATTTTTCTATATAACTTCTATACAAGTAAGAGGAACTGATTGTTAGCTTTATCAAAACTAATATTCCCAAAATATTGATCAACCTATTTAAACACACAATTATAAATAATCTTTTAAAAATGTATTAACTTTTTTACCATAATATAAGGAAAAATGAATAAATCATATGAATTAAAAGTGACGGTTATCGTAGCCGACAAACAGAAAAACACCTTATATATACAATGTTTTGTAATTTGCAGTATATCTAACAATCTTCTCGTAGAGTTTACTTTATTTAATGGGAAGAGCAGCAGCTGCTTGGAATGTGAATCTTGGATATTGAAATGTTATTGCTTCACTACGTTCACTTCCTTACTGAATGTCTCACAAGCCATGTTGACTGTACTCAGATTAAAGGAAACATTTACGCCAGATGAATCTACTAAGGTATAATGCGTTGGAGTTAGTTGGGTTTCCAAAACTGTCACACACAATAACTTCATGAGCAATACAGTTACCTTTGCAGAGTAAATTGTTACATTTGTCATTTGCAAACAAACCTATTCTTCCTCCTGATTCTATGAAAGTACTTAATCAGCTCTTCTGAATATTTAAATACGTATGATACTAATTAAGGGTATTAATATTTTTACCGTAATAATTTAATGTCAATTTAAATATCTAATGATAAGTTTAAGTATTCATGAATGGAAGGTCCATTAAATTTCCAGGAAGGTCCTGTATACTTAAAATTACAATTAAAGGCGGCAAAACGGTTTGGACAAAAAAAGGTTTGAACTCATTTTAAATATATAATGCATAAAGAACATTTTATGATGTTTAGATAGCCTAGCAATTTTAGTTTCATATGCAGATAATAATACATTTATTATTTACCTTTTTAAAAAACTTTCACAGCTTAACATTTGGAATTTTAATAATTTTCTACGTAAATAGTAGGGTTTTATTTTTTATTTTGTTGAGTTTTTTAGATTGTAAGTTTTTCCACATTTATATAAACAATACAAATTGGCAAATAGATCTATAAAAACTAAAGGCATTCAGAAGTAAGTTATACGAGCAAATATAAGATGCTGAGTAGTTTTTTAATGTCAAAAACACTTAAGTTAAAACTGGTAAACATTCTTTTTAGAGCTAATTCCATGACAGGTGGGTTTTGATATTGTTGCTTGGGGAAAAACAGATTGACGATATTAATGAACTGACTCGTATTTTAAGTACAGATTAACAAATATTTTTCTTTAATAATGTAAACTTAAACTTAAATGAATTTAAACTCGATATTGCATACTAATAATTATATTCAATGCACATTTAATGTCTCAAATTGAAACCAACTTCTTAAGCGAATCTGGTATATTTTCCTTAGGAGTTTCTTTAAATTCCCACTAAGCATAACACTTAGGTTATTAATTAAATTATTTAAAAAATTGAATATTTTAATTCTTTTATGTAACGTGTACATAAAAAATATTTTTTTCTAACTGTATACAAAATTTTAATTTGAATTGGTAAATACCAAAATACCTTTTAATATGTTTTAATATGTGCTAAGATTATACTCTATCAAAGAAAACTGAAAAAAAGGTAAATGAGGCCTGAGACAGCAGCTTAAAAGGATGAACATAAATTTCACTTTCAGTAAAGGTTTTCCAAAGTTTCTCTTTTGTCAACTAGGGATCTGTGGTTTTAATAATTTAGCACTAACGACATAATTACGAGTATAAGAATGATGTAAGCCCAAAAGTATTTTAATATTAATTAAATTACTGGTATACATATATATTAAACTTTCATTACGTTTTACTGTAATTGAGATATATCTGGTTTAGAGACTTATTTGATTACTTAAATAAAACATGGAGTTTGTAAAAATGTTATTACTTAAATAATGTACATGCTGTATATTTTACTTAAACAAAAACCAAATATTCAAATAAAAAAGAAATAGATTGGTAAATTTTAAAAAGAGAAATTTTTATAGTTAAAATTGTTATTTTAAAGAGTAAAATACTTTAAGCAGACAGTTCTTTTTGTATGAATTTTTGAAGGATGATACACCTGTTTACTTAGTTATACTTGTTGCGGAAGTCTCAATAAACTCATTTTAATTCATTTATAACATAACTATTTGAACTTGGTTCCATTTGGACATCATCATCCCTGGTATGGTAGTTTTATCGACCAACGTGTATAAATAATGACACCTCACAGTCCACGCAACGTCAGTCGGTCACTGGGACACACGCACGCTCCCAGTTTAATCCCCTAATGCACTTTTTCTTTGAATTATTCCTCTGAACATTTGAGCCAGGACAGTTGTATTTTAATGAAAATATTCATGGATCGACCAAAAAGGTGTCGACTGATTCTTAACGAAATTTTTTCTGAAGAATTATTATAATCCCCTAAAACTAACGTTTTCTTTAGAATACTGCACTTTTACAAGATATGGAGATCAGGTACTACATCACCCTATGCTAAGTAATAAAAAATTCTGAAGTTGTCAAGATTAAGTTCAAAGTTCACATCAAGATGGTGAATTCCACACGAAGACCTTATTTCAATGTACTTGCTATGGTAAGTTATTTAGCGGGACTTTTAAGGTAAAATCAAAGATATAAATTCTAATAATTTTAGGACGTTGGCAACTCTGAACTACAAGTAGTTCATTTTACTTAGTTCCTAAGTTTTTCCATACGGACGGGTGTTTGTAATGGTTGACAGGAATTGGTTTGTTTAAATTAAAATATTTTGGTATATTATACAGGGTGTTTTTTTTATAACGCAAACCATTTTTAAGATTGAATTATGCACATATAAATATGAAATGAGCATTGTTTTGTTAATTTTTATATTTTATACAACCTATTATTTAGGTTTAACCACTTTTAGTTTACATTATATGTCCAAACAATACGCCATTGGCATTTGAATAAAGTTTTGCTCTCTCAATCAAATTCCTGAACACGTGTTGCAAGGCGCCTCTCTGAATTTCTTTCATTAAATTTGTTATATTTGTTTTAAGGTACTGAATATCCTGTGCATGGATTCTTTATACTTTACCTTTTATGTATCCCCAAAGGAATTCATATATTGGGGTCAAATCTAGGAATCTGGGGAGGAATAATCCTTGACTGATAAAATAAAGTGTTTTTTAACACCCTGTACTACTTATTATATGCTAAGTAAGAAAAGGTTTTATGAATATAACTCTATTTTTGCTTTTGAGAATAGAAACCGTCCTTCTTCTAATGGATAGTTAAAGGAAAACACTATTTTGGGTTTAAAGTAAAACAATGTTGTGGTCTGTAGTAATGTTAACCCAACAGGAAAATAGAGTACTATGTAAACTGTGGATCGGTAATATAACTAACGAATTAACATTGATATAGAGTAACTTTTATAAAGGATTAGTAGCGAAATCCTTTGGAAAAGGATTTAAGGAAACTCCGACAAGCTGTTGCGTGACAACGTCACTTTAGAGCGGCTGAGATGGGGATAAGGGTGGTAGCTGAACACCCGTGTTGTCGGCCGCTCTCTCCTTAACAAGCCATTCTGTCCGACGTAAGCTTTTAGCTTATCTTAACCTGAAATTTGAATACATTTTAAAGATAAAACAAACTAATGGGAAATTGTTAACACATCAATAGTTAATAAACAATTAACATTAAAAATATTTTTCCTACAACCGCGCGTAAAGTGTCAGTTTAGGCACCGAAAACCAATCGTAAAACAGCTGTTCACTGAGGAGCGAGCGATTATGTCTTTGAAAGTCTTTGGAGCGAGCGCAAAAGTCATTCGCGCTCGCCACGTGATTACTTTCACGCTCGCCAGCTGATTTTGCATTGTTACTCGACGCGCTACAGCGCTCTCATCCGTTTCCCTCTGGGCTTGACTTGTTTATAACCTCAAACTGGCGCATTCAGCTACAATGGATGTAATAATTGAGAACGAATTCGGACTTACTCCATCTGATATTGGTGAATTAGTGAAATAAGTTTCATGAAACTTATCACCTTGTAAATCTAGAAACCCTTACGAAAATAAATATGAAGAATTTATGCAATCATAATGGCGCATTCAGCTACAATGGACGTGAGTAACTGTGTTTGAATTTATCGTTTGGGAAATTAAAAATGCAGTTGTAGGAAAAATTTAGTATGTATTTCGCGTGTTAAGCGTCTTTCTCGCTTTCGCTAAAAATACCGCGCGACGCGTAGCGGAGCGCGGTATTTGATTAGCTCAAGCGAGAAAGACCTACTTTCCGCTCTTAATACATAAATAACTATTAAACACATCTATAGAAGACGTCTATAGATGTGTTTAAAGTAATTTAGGTAAGTTAGGACGTTAGAAAATGACGTTAGAAAATGACAGTAAGTTAGGACGTTAGAAAATGTTACTTTACATAACAATGCCCCGACGTGGCATTTTTTGGTGCGCTAACGGTTTTACCTCCAACTGGTTTGGTGAAAGAATGATTACCTTTAATTAAAATTCACTTTTGCTCAACGTACTTAACATTATTATTGTGGACAAAACTTGTAATCATTGAAATTCTTACCATGAGTTGGTTATTTCAGCTGAAAAACGTCATTTATAAAGTTTATGTGTTAAATAAAACATAAAATACAGCGAACCATGCTTTCAATGTATATGAAGTAATATAACAATAAAGATTTTCGAGGTTAGCGTACCTTTAAATTCCCAAGTGTCTTTTCAGCCCTATGAAGTAAAAATACATAGGGACCGCAAAGGTCCTTTGTTCTGCAGAATGATAAAACGAATATTTTCAATCTATAAGGTAGAAGGCTTTGAGGATACACATCTGGTTTTCCTTCTAGTTAGTTATCTTCTACATTCAAATAATTCATGGTTCGTATACATTAAAGGCCTTAAGGCCTATTAATATTGATCTAACGGAGGTAAAAACGTTGCCCAACACATTTTATACTAATTGCGATTAAAACTATTGCTAAAGTCTTCAGCACAATACGGCAAAGAAGCGTTCTTAAGCGTTCCAAGTTTAATACAACAATAACACAGCACAGTACATAAGGATACAAGTCGTGTCGCTGACTGTTCAATAAATTTCAATATCAACGTTAGAAAAGAATAATAAAAGAGTTTATTTATTTAATTTTTATTTATTTATTTATTTACCCTATTTATTTATTAAAGCTGAAATAAAATAAGTAAACATCTACTTATGTATAATTCTCCTTAAAGAATACCTTTTGATGATGAACAATTACTTTTTTTTAAATATCAAAGGAATTACACATTATATAAAAATACCAGGACGGCGATTTTTGAGATCGTATTTATTTGATTTTGTAATTGCGTAAGTAAAAAAGGTCAAATGCAGTTTGCAGGTAGTGTACCTTTAACTTTTATGTACCCTAGTCATCGTCAGCCTTTTAGATAATAAACGTATAGCTTGCGAAGGCTAGGTAACAGCTAGTCCGGCTCGCCGGCTAATCATTAGGCTTTGTTCAACCACAGGGTAAGCCTGCTCTGTAATCTATTTAATTTTCACATTATCTTGCCTTCGTAATATTAGCCTTCCACAATTTAGCTGATTGTTTACTGAAAATTATGATCAATATTAATTGAAGTAAAGGCTGTTCAATCTTTTAACGAGGGTAAAAGCAGGTGTTATTGGTATCCATTTGCTAGCTATTGGCACGATGCGATGGGACTAATAATATTTTTCTTTACAATATAGGTAGTACAACAACTCTTGTGAGAACAGTGATTCATGTTTGCCTAGTACCGTCTATATAATTTACTCACTTTTCCGTTTATTAAAAAAAAAAAAGGAAATTTTAGGAAATTTATTTACTTATTGATTTTTCAAAGAACTTTACAACATCGGGCCTTATTAAGCAATGCAAAAAGCTTAACATTAAGGTCCAATATTTGTGGTAAATTATTCAAGTATAAAGTTTACAAACAATTCAAGTGCGGCTAAATAAATTAATTGAAAGATTTTCCCTGTATAATACTTTGAACCGAATTGCTAGGTCAACCAAACGAATTGTTTAGTAAATGCACAAGCAAATTAGTTAAACAGAACCTACAGTTTAATTCAGCACAGATTCAACAAATAAAAAAATACTATTAGTTCTATTGAAATTCCCTGTTGAAATGTGGCATTTCAATATGGGACCTTTGATGGTTGCAAAGCCGACCACAACACATGACATCATATCCGTGTCAATACAATTTCTAACCGATTCGACTGCGGTATCAACTGTGTTTTTGTTCAGGTCATTAGTTCATAGATACAGGAACATTACTGGAAAATACGAACCATTTATATTTTTTTACCAGGCGAGATTAGAAGCTATTATTTTCTGTGGGTTTTATTCTTAGTACTATACCAGTATAAACAACCATGTAAATATTGCAAACAGGTATTGTAAGCAGGTTTTGTTATTCGAATAACAAAATTTTAAAACATTTATAGAACTTCCCTGGAGGGCCGGTTTCACTGGATATAAATTTATTAACTGGCTAGGTTGTAGCTCAATATGAATTGTTTGTTTGTAACGATTGTATCCTCTAAAAAGCCCCCCAAATAATGGGATCTGGCCTATTAAATTAGGAAGCAGTATTTAAAAATGTTGGCATAAGGGAAACAACTGAACTCCACTATCACACAATTGTTCCTTTTTTGCATATATAATCCATCAACCAGCTACCTTCGAATTTCAGATGAATACTGATACTGAATCTTAACCATCAAATAATGATATTTCCATGATTTTATTGGCAAATCATGTTTATATTGTGTAGTATAATGTTTGCAAATAATGATTACAATAGTGTTTGTTTTATAATGTTTGTAAATAGTCTTTTAAATACTTTATACTTCTTAAAAATGTCGACCTACCAAGTTAGGTATTTTAAGTCCAGTAGTAATGAAAGATGAGTGCACGATCATTGTGCACGATATTTTAGTCTTGTTACTGACTAAAGCCGACACATCCCATGGACGATTCTGATTAATAGCCCAACAGTTAAAATGCAAAATAGTTAATAGAATAAGGAAAACTGTTAGTGGTATATTTCCATTAGTAAGATAACTGGTTTTTTATCTATAAATATAATTAATATAATAAGACTTCTTTCATAAAAAAGTAGTTCACATTTTGATGCTTTACCGCCATTCTGCACCAACAGCCAGTACTTAAATCCGCAGTGGCAGGGCTACTTTGTTATTCCGAGTGTATACGACGTAGTTTATTTTAAATTAGATTGCTCTCGTTCTGCACTTCTCTTAATACTTTTTGAAAATTCATTTCTTTGATACAAAATGTTATCATCTCCAAACACGTGTGAAGCGGAGAACATAACTTAATCGTAAATATTTTCCTTACATAGAATATTTTATCTTATCTTTTTTATACTAAAACAACATGCGACGTCTTAGAAAACTTCATCGTTTTCAATAAAACAATAGTTCCTTAAGGTTTTGAATACCTGTTTATTTTATGTCATATGCCTGGTAAAACTAAATGAGAAAAGCTTTAAATAGTAGTTTTATGAATGACGCAAGCAAGGTTTTATGATATAATTTATTGGACGTTAGAGCAGTAACAAATTAAATAATCAGAATACCCATGAATTTCATATTTAAAGAAGATCAATTAGCAAATTGATCAGGACGGAAACACGTCACCGGATGATTGACAAGAGCAGGATATGTTTCAATTAGACCGGCTTCAAACTCATCACACTTTATTAGCGCTTGCATTATTAAGCTAAACTAATAAAGTATCATCTATTTGTTTACTTGGTTTTGCTTTATTTCCTACATTATAAGTCTTATATATGCATTACCATTATAACCCTTAGGTTATATATTACATAATAGGCTTTGACAGCAAGTTAAATACAATTTATTTCATTTACAAAGATTATGTGCATAATTAAATTTTCGATTTAATTTGGCCAAACACATACAAACCTCCTACTCAGAGTCACGTTACAGGTAGTAAAACTTAAATGAACAATGATACAGTACAGATAGTCCGTACGGTTGTACTATTATTAAGTTTTAAGGTTTGTTTTAGTTGTAGTCTATTCAATATATAGGCCGGGATTATTCGATTAGTATCAAATTCACGTTTTAAACAAACTGTCGTTGGCAAAGGGCAACAATGAAGCGATGGGCTTCACATGAATCGATGAATTTGGCGCTGCAACGTCGAGACACGCCGTCGCTGTCTGTGTTGAACATTATAGTGTCATGTTTCGTGTCAAACGACGTTTGGTTTTGTCAAACACTCTAACTATATACATCCATCCAAAATGAATTTCCCCTGAATTTTAATTTTACTCTCTGTACTACATATTTTACTATTTAATCATTTTGTAAAAAAACATTCTCAGAGCTTACATTCTGTAAAAAAAATTACTTTATCTTTATGTTTCACTTTTCACTACTCACGTTTAGTAACTGTAATATCATTTATACTGTTGTTTACTTTTTCCATGCCCAAAACAAGAAATTGCCTCAGAAAATCACTAATGCTATTTTATGGATCATAAACTCTAAACGCATGACTGTTTCACTAATTATTTGTTTTAATTCATCTATGCTAGTTTCCATCTATTAACAAAAATGTCATAAATTCACTTTATCGTAATTCTATTTAACTCCATTGGAATTTTAATAGTTATGTTATATTCCTAAGACTTATAAAACGTAAAAAACATGTAAAAGAAAAATAGTTATTATATTTTTAATTAGTTTTAAAATTATTCCCTTAATACTTAAAAAGTATTTTAAGAGGCTAGTTATATAAAAGGGACATGGGATAATTCTCCCATGAAAAGTTAAAAAAATAATTACTCAAGTAATTGAAATATTTTGATATCGGGACATATGCAGGATCGGTGTTTTCCAGATATGAATGAATCGATAAAATAACTCAATGTATCATTAGTTTTTAGCCTTCAAGTATAGATTGAACTCTATAAACTTTATTAGGTCTGTTGTCATAAAAACTAATGATATGAAATTTATTTTACAAATTAGTAAAGATACTTAAAATGATCTTTACATAATTCAAATTATCTTTAATTTTTACTGATAATAGCTTCAATTACATGGAAATTAAACGGCCATAAATAAAAGACAATCATTCAAATATAATAGCTCCGGAATAATACATTATTACTCTACAAGTTGATTTATATTTTTATGTTTGATTTTCAATATTTACACACTGTTCTTAATATTCAAGTGCTTTAATTTAATAATAGAATAAAAAATTAATTGATTAATTTTCTAGAGAGGGTTTTAACAGAAGTGTAAAACGGAATTAGTCGAGACAAGGAAGCAGCTAAGGCTACAAGGGCCTTATAGAGGGCTTAGCTCTAAGATGGCCCAGCGAGGGTTTGAATCTGGAAGGAATTTTAATTGGATACATAAAAAAATTAGTTTTAGCGTTTTGGATAGTCTAAGACTTTCTAATTATTTTAACTGTAGCGATTTATAATTTAGATTATTAATTACAATATGTAGCAAAAGGGTTGTAGTTTACAGCATAAAATAAAATATTTTGGTTTCCTTAACCTATTTTTTGTTTAAATAGTTGAAGCAGTATTTCCTTACATAAGTTTTGGTAAAATAAATACGTTAAAATGTATAATACAGAATGGAAATTTGGTAAACAGATATGCAAATTGAAAAACCATTTATATTCATAATACTTATTGCATCCATTAAGGTTTAAGTAGAGATATCAAGTTCCGTACCGCCATGAACCAATTTACCAATAGAGAGATTGCTTGAAAACAGTTATTAGGTAAAAAAATAAATAATTTATTAACTTTTATAGATAGCATTATTTTTCGTAATAGTGCAATAAATATTTTTGGAAATTTAATGCGACTGTAAATGCTTTTCAAAGAATCTCCAGTTTCGAAGAGTTGCAGTTTTTTGTACGTATCATGTATAAAGATTTTACTAAGCAATAGAGTTATCAAATAGCATACAATTCTATTACCTAAAAAAATAATAATATGTTCAAAAATCAAAAGATATTGAAAAGCGTACATAAGTAATAAAGGGTTTGTAATATAAATGTTACTAATCTTGGTATGTCAATATTTCACTATCAGTAATAAGCGTCAACGAAAAAAGTGAATCTGTTTCTTATTAGCTTCATGGTGGTTTTCTTCTGTACCTTAGTATGATGTATAGTCTACATTATCTCAATGCAAAAAAATATTATTATATATGAAAGGTAAAAATAATTCAAGAGAAAAGTTAAGTTCGAAAATGTTTTGTTTTAAAACTATTTAGTTGAGTAATTTGCTTAATTTACTTAGTAAATTATTGTTTTACGAAAGCGTTTGTTCCTATTGACATGTTAGTTGGTGCGACTAGGGTTCCTTATGAATTACAATCGGAGAGGAGTGTTAGTGAATATTTCAACATTATAATGCATTGTCCTGTTAGTATTTATACCTCCTATTCTGAACGGTCATGTATTAACCAAGATAACATATACGAACAACCATGGATTGCTTCAACAGTACTTGAATGGAAAAGAAACTCTTTCGACGTAATGTATAATATAAAGTAATTGAATCTTAGATAGCTAAACATATACTTTATGAAAATAAAAAGGGTATAATTTTATAAAATAACTTTACTAGTGATATTAGTTCCTTACACGAGTCGGTAAGACTGACAACCGAAAAGATAATAATTAAACAACCAAACCTCCATACCGTGATATGTAATATGTAACGAATTAAAATGACTGACTTTCACTTACACTAGTACTTTCGTATCACTAAAAGCAACTTAAATGTAATACGTCCGTTAACATACAGTATCGTACGAACCACACGTTCCTAACTAGAAGGTCATGACATTCATTTTTTCCATCATTAATCATTTTAGTTTAACCAATGAAAGAATTTGCGATGAAAAAGAAAAACTTTGAAACCCCGTTTACATGTATTCCATTATTATACATCACAGTTAATACTACGACGAGTTGAGCAATAAACTCCGAGGTCCAAGGTCCAAGGTAATCTCCGAACTCTTAGATCTCGTGGAACATTAATTCTGAAATATCATCAATTAGGGGATTGTAATTTCAAGGCTTGAGCCATGAGACATGAGTCGAACCAAGAAGAATAGAAAATAATGTTTTTGAAGGTAAAATTATAAGATAAAAACATTTTGAGTATGTCACCCGCTAAAAACTTGTAAAGACTGGACAGCTATCGATGAAAAGGCAACTCCCTTATAAAAGAGGGACGCTGTAATGGCGCCTTTTCATCGAATACTCTCTTTGGTTAAGCTGCAGGGTTTGAATGTTAATGACTATAATCAAGAATGTTTCTAAAAAAGTCATTGAACTACTGAACTGTTCTATTTGTAGCTTTAGCATTATACTTAAATATGGAATTCGTCACTAACCTGCATATCAAAATCCCTTTATAAGTGACCTAAAGAATTCTGGTCAACGTTTTGACAACTACTTTTATACCAATTACTTCTGGACGTTGTAAGGACAACAATAATTCATCTGAAGTTTTTCCAGGTTAATAGTATATCTAAACTGCACCTTCTTAAGATACTATTATATTGTTCATCTGATTGACGTCAACGAAAATGGTTATTTCTAAACCACTGAGTTAGCTGGTTTGGTTAAAGCATTATACTGTATTTATACCGTGAACCGATCGTCTTGAAAAATCTCGACACGAAAGTGTTTTGATTATGAACAATTTAAGACGCCTGATTGATATATATCGATAAAAGCGAACCTATGACAATCATTGAAAATACCAACATGAGCTCTCTTTCAAATCAGTATCATTCATAATTTTCAAGCCACCGTACAATTATAACGAACCAACGTTATTTAGTGTAATCAAAACCAAAGATAAATTGACGCATACATCCATGAGAGTAATTAGTAAAGTGTCAAGACCAGCTGTTGGTGCTGGTGAAATATTGGCAGCAGCCAACGAACGATACGTGAATCGATTACTTATATATAAATTGTTTAAAGTACTTCTAGCAAGAAGGAATTATTATTTTGAAGGTAATTATATATTGTAGAAGCATTTTACTAACTGATAAGTGATCAAAATGTAATTGTGAAGTTTTGCAATTTTTTTCCATGTTATTATGAACTTTACCAACAATTATTCAAAAGTAAACGAATTCAACATGATTAAGTTCTGCGAATGTTGCATATAAAAAAATTATATAAGGTGATTACCTTAAATAAGTAAACATGCAAACTGGTAGGATTTTCAAACGACGGAATAGTGAACATAACAAGGTGATCATGTCAAATAATGAAACTAATTGAAAGTCCGCTTTTACTGATTATATACTGGAAATGTATATCAGAAAGAAGAACCACGAAGAAAAAATATCAGTACGTAACTGATTAAATAAAAACAATAAAATGAATTTTGAGAAATACCACCCCTTATTCGATGAAATAGAGATCTACCAAAGTTTAAACGATAAAAACACAATTTCTTTGACGTTTCGCAAAATTAATTATCTCGGTAATGCATAATGCAATTTCAATTGTTTTATTACCTAAATTATTCTTTTCTTATGTTTTTAATTTGGTGTATAGCTAAAGGTACGTTCCCAATTCGAATTCGAGAGCTAGGGATGGGGGTGAGTGGGGGGTTGAACGGTGCACGAAATTTCTATGTGAAAAATACATCCCCCTTCGCTGAAGTTTGGACGTTTCCAAAACTAAACTCTAAACTAAATTATAACATTTAGTTTAGTTTTTAATGTCAATTGTTTTATTTCAAATAACTCTGGAAAATATCAGGAAAAGCTTAATATTGCTTCCAGAATACAAGTCAGGAATTTTTACTTTTTTAGATATAATACTGAACTAATGAAACCATACTCCCTTTCCATTTCGATTGGAAAGCAAAAATATACACCTTCAGATTTAGGGGATCAATATTTGGCTTCCTAAATATTGATGTTATTTATATTAAAATTTTAAAGTTATTTAATATAATTCATGAGGATATGTATATTATGATTAGATAACTATACATAAAAAACAATTTTACAAAAACCAATATTCTTGAAAAATTAAAGTTATGTTAATTGTTTGTAGAAAAGGTTATAAATAAACTTTTGAAAATGTTTTTGTGTTTACAATTTATTTATCATATAATTTGGAAAAACTAAAACATTTTTCGGAATTATAGTTATCAAAGACAAAAATGCACGACTATATAATTTTTACGTACGTATTTTTAATACAGATTAATATAATTTTCCGGTACAGCGTTCTTCATTTAATGGGAAGAACAGTAGCTGCTTGGAATGTGAATCTGGGATGTTTCAATGTTATTACTCTTTTACCAAGTTGACTTTCTTGACTATATTTTAACCCTGTAACAATAATAAATAAGCTACTGTTATTTTTTACTTCAATATTGAATTGTATACGATTGGAACGCTGAAATTTCTATCAAACAAGAACAAATTTGGTACGATCATTTGTAAGTAAACTGTTCCATGGTAAAACAGTTTTGGGATTGGAGGTTGTTACACAAAATAAACATAAATAATGAATAGGTTTCATGAAATCATGGGCACAATGTTATTCAATAGGTGCAATGTTAAATCAACGGTAAAATGTTTAGTTACAAAAATAATTTTCAACCAACTTCAAATATTCATTTGCAGAGAAAACTTTATAGTCTTTGCATAGCCTAGCAAATTAGGTTTATATATAGATAATGATGTATTTACCTTTTTTATCTTTATCGTAACCAAGCATTTGGAGTTAATATTATGTAATATGGAGTGTAATATATTTTTAATCAAAAGTAATAAGATTTTGTACTGAGATTATCAACTATAATTTTTTGAATCAGTATTAAGATGTCAACTAGTTAGTCACTTAGAAGTAAAGTATTTGGGCCATTGTAAGATGAAAATAGTTTTCAATGTCATAGACGTTTGAATTAAAATATAAAACAAACACACTTTTTCACACACATCTTATGAAAGGGGCAAAGATATCTCCAAAACACAAGGGGACAAAAATATATGAATATACCAAGCAAATTATGACGTACGAATAACTTATATCAAGCATTTGATAAACAAACAAACATTTCATAGTCAAGTATGATGATTTTATCGACCAACGTATATAAATAATGACACCTCACAGTCCACGCAACGCCAGTCGGTCACTGGGACACACGCACGCTCCCGGTTTAATCTCCTAATGCACTTTTTCTTTGAATGATTCTGCTGCAACGTTTACAACGGAACAGTTGCATTTTACTCCATATCATCGACTCATTTATAACGATATATTCATCTTAATCAGAGGAATAATTGTAATCCTGTAAAAACAATTTTTAAGATGATATAATATTTTTACAGGAGATGCTTGTTACTTGTAAAAATATCAGTTAAACTTTAATCAAAGTAAGTAGTAAAAAAGTAATTGAAGTAAATTAAGTAATGGGGAATAAAAGGTTTGTCTGTGAAAGTGTGAATTTCCTACCTTATTACGATGCATTAACTAGTCGTTACAATAATTTTAATGAGACGTTTCGTTGTAATTAAACATTAAGGATATGAATTTCTCAATCTATAGAGATGGCTGAAAACAGGTTTTGTTTAGATATATGCTTAGGATAACAGCTGTTATGGTAATCTACATAAATTGCAGTTATTTCTTTGGTGTCATAAGAATTTTCTATTAAAACAAAACAAATATTTAAAAATAGTTATACGCAATGAAGATAATTTGCATAATCACGAAAGGCATAAGCAGATCTATATTAATAACCATACTTACATAACAAAGCTTTTATGAAGGCTTCACAGCAAAATCTTTTGAAAAAAGGTCGAAGAAACTCCGACAAGCTGTTGCGTGACAACATCACTTTACAGAGGCTCTGATTGGGGATAAGGGATGGCAGCTGAACACCCGTGTTGGCGGCCGCTCTTTCTTTAACAAGCCTTTCTGTTCGTTATAAGCGTTGGGCTTTATGTGAAACCGTTTTAGAGACACAAATTAATTAAATATTGGTAAACTAAAAATACATGAAACCTTGATAGGATGTCATCCCTTTAAACAGTGCCACACGCGGCAGCTACGTCGTATTTTTTCATGCAAAATCCCGTTAAACAAACGATACGTATCCAACCTTGGAAAAAACTATTAACATTACAAAGACTCTTTTTCACCGTGTGAAAAAGACTTTATCATTGTGTGGAAGTAAGCTTTTAATCTTTGAGACTCTTACCACAAAATTGTTATTTGAGGTTGAACTTTGGTAATAGTATATTACATTACTAGCCCGGTAAGTACCGTGTTAGCGTGCGAGCATGATAGTTCCCTCGCGAGCCACTAGGCGAGTGCCAGATTTTCATGCGAGTACGATAAAACTTACTGAGCTTGTGACGTACGATACTTTACATCATGCTATTCAGAAAACAAACATATTTTTTTAATCATAACGCATTCCTTGCATAAACTATTACGTTTCTAAATTATTCCAACCTAGCCTTTAATTAACAAACAAACATTTGCTCCTGTCACCACTGCTGCCACTACATTCCTATGAAGTAAACAATAAACATGCATTAAAAGTAACCAATAAACATACATTAAACATCGGTTTACCGCAATCCGCTGATTGTTTTGATTGTTGGCTTCCGTAATTCCCGTTTCCTAGTGCATGGTAAATTTACTGTGCACTGCACGATAAATTCGCCGCACAGTGATCGCCAAAGAGTAACTTTCAAACCAAGAGGAAGGCACAGAAAACAGATGTTTCTGTGTAGTATGATGTAAAACGTATTTTACAATATTTATGTTTCCGTTGTTTATTAAAAAATCAAAATAACATGAACTACCTTTAGCTTGTACAAATGAATTAAAATATGACAATGTTTGGGGTGAGCTTTGCTTTTAGTATTTTTAGTCCTGTGAAACAAAAGTGCGTTTTTTTTAAGTTTTAGAGAACCTAAAAGGACTTTATTTGTTTAGAGTGATTCAACCAATGTCCTCAATTTATGTGGTTCAAGGTTAGAATACATCCATAACTTTCTTACTAATTGTCTTTTGCGTGCAAGTACTTAATGTACATATAAAAGGAATATTACAACAATACTAACGTAGCGTAGGCAAAGGTTTACAGTCAAAATACATTTTATCTTTATTGGAAGCAAAACTGCTATTAAATTCCTTAGCTTATACTCCCGTTAAAAAACATAAAAAGATTACCCAGTATGGAAAAATCCTGCAAGTCTTGACTTTGCACACTTCTTTAAATGTACCTAGAGATGAATATACCGAACGTCCTCAAAAAAATGAGGTGCTCTAGAGGCAATTAGCATAACTTCTTTTGGTTTTTGTACAAATCGTGAAAACCTTGGGGCGTAATTCAAGTCAGACTAATACAATTTGCTTCAAAAATTATAATTTACAAATTTCCTAGTATCCTAGGAAATGGTTACCAAGCTATAGAGCGCTAAGGAAAGCCTAATTTAAAAAAAACCACAATGTAGCGATACAATATGGTATTTTTGATATTTTTCCTCTGTTAAATTAATCTCATCGAAGGAAACAAAGGAGGTATGACTGGTATTTTGCACAGACGTTCGTTGGGCCCATCTGAACGTCATACTTAAAGTCCTCCATTGATCCTACTGACTTTTTCTAGGTTAAACCTGGTTTTAAGCGGTCTTTTAAATGTTGACTTCACATAACGATACGACAACACTACACGAGAAATTACGACGACTCTGGCGAGACAATGAATGTAAAAAACAATATTAAATAGTATGGAATAATGATAAAACTGTTACAGAAAGCACGATACATTTTACCCCTTAATTCTGATGTGAACAACTAAGGGAACACATACTCTGTTAAATTACCTGAAATAATAATAAGTTTTAATTTTGACACGGGAATTACGAATCCTACGATAATTGATTTTCATGATTATTTCTATTTGTTTTTGCAATTTCTAAATAAAAGAATCAAATACAGTTGTGAAGATAATGAGCTCAATTCTACAGCTTTTCAAATAATAAACGTATAACTGTGCGAAGTGGTGGTGTAACTACTACTCTGGCTCACTGGCTTGTTATTATACCTGGTTCCGATCACAGGGTGAGGCCAGCTGTGTAATCGATTTAAAAATCAAAGATCCCCCAATTTATAAGTGATAACAGTCCTCCTCAATTTCAGTGATGACTTATTGCAAAAAAATGTAGCCATTATAAATTGTATGAAATAAAGTGATTTTTTGTGTGTTTGTTTTACGATGATAGCGAATTTAATATTGTGCATAAAAGGTGTGCTTGAAACACATTTATCTAGTAATCTAGTCTTGAACAAATTCCACTTCCTAAAATCAGATTTTTTTCAATCCTGAAATGAGACTCCTTAAGGTTATAAAAAACTGTATTAATTGCGGTAATGATATAATTCGTTTAAATAAATAATCTATGCATAAGTCAAAATAATATTAATTTTCATCATACTAACACAGAAACATCAGTTTTCAGTTCCTTTTGTTGGCTCGGAAATTACCCATTGCCGGCCTAGGCCGGATAAAACGGAAGTAAACAATCAGCTAATTTGCAGCAAACCGACGTGTAATGCTTGTTTATTGATGGTTTATTGGTTTCTTTTTAGAGGTATGTAGTGGCAATACTGAATCCGTAGCAAATGTTTGTTTTGTTTGTTATAGATTAGGTTTGAAGATCTGAGAAACGTATGTTTATGCAAGGACTACGTTATGATTGAAAATATGTTTTTTTTTCTCTACGTAGTATGATGAAAAATATCGTACGTTACACGGCCGGGAAGTTTTGCCGTACTCGCATGAAAATCCCGCACTCTCTTTCGCTTGCGCGGAAACTATCATGCTCGTCCGGCAAAACAGTACTTCCCGGCCTCGTGACGTAATATACTAATTCAAGCTAACTGTTAACATCAATAATTTTATAATCGAATTAATGTCCATTTAATATTGTTAGCATTACCCTTGGTCAAAAAGATAAATCAACTAAGAGCATTTTTAATAAAACATTTTCGTTAGAACTAACCAGGAACCTTTATGTATAACACTATTTTTGTATACACAGACTGGACTAATCGAATATAAATATTAGGTTATTTTATGACAATTAAGGTTTTGGCTAAAATACGAGTAAAGTGATCAACATACTGGTGCAACAAGTGTAAAAGCCTAAGAAGGCAGAAACAAGTAGAAGAACGTTTTTGAAATATCGCTCGGTTTAATGTAGCGTTTAATTTAGATTGAAGGTCTACAAATGTGTTTTTGTATAATTTGACATGAGTTGTCTAAGAATATTTAGGGTATTAATTAAATAAATATATTGATTAAAATCTATAAATTCAATTAAAAACGAATCAATACGTTGAATGTACTTTAGTTTTCCAAGTAATTCGTCGTTTCAATAATTTTAAACAATATCATGAATTTAAGGCGCATGACAAACAAAAACAACATAAAAATATTGCAAAAATACATATTTACTAACTTAAATAAAAACCAAGCGAAAGGAATTATATTTCCAATAAACACTATGCAATCGCTCTTAAAAGAAAGAAGAATCCGTTTATAGATAAATTAGATTGGAATTCAGTTATAATAATGGAATAACCTCTAAGTAATTAAAGATTAAAACATTACCCTAATAACCTGATGTTTTCCGCTCACACAGAAGACTGTTCATTTTTCTCTCGGTAAGTCATTTAGCGCTTGTTCTAGATCACGCAGATATCATATATATAACTGGCACGATAAATGAACGTAACTACTCTTCTTTATTAAAGTACTCGGAGGAAATGAAGATCTAAAAAGAAATATATCGGTTCCATTAATTTCACATAGAAATAAATAGTTTTGACAACGTGTAATGCAACTTCTTAGTTAATTTAATCTGTGCTGTAATTTTTATAAATTTTGAAGGAGAAAACGAACCGTGGGCGTTGTTCCAGTTCGACAGCAACCAACTGATAAATAAGCTTAGTTGATATAATTACAATAGAGTTAATTTTTATGAAATAGTTTTGCATAATACTTGTATAAGTTAACATTTGGGAATATACTACAAAAATATACAAAGCAGGGAAGTATTAAGATTTAAGGCTGAAAAATACAAGTCATTATTGTTTAGCAATCATTACGAGAAATCTATTCATTATGATGTGAAAATGTACTATAATTATTTAGATTGAATTTGTGTTTGTTCCAAAAATCATACAACAGCAATCACACTATAACTTTTTTTGTTGACGAACCATTAGTTTATTTTTTGAATATAGCCAAACATACTTTTTCATCATACCGACTCCGAAAAATCTGTTTTCTGTTCCTTTGTTTGGCAGGAAAAATCTTTTCCCAAATCAGGCTGAGAAAACGGAAGTAGGCAATCAGCTGATTTGCAGCAAAACGACGTTTAATGCTTGTTTATTGATTTCTTTTTTAGAAGAATGTAGTGGCAGTACTGGCAGCAATAGCAAATGTTTGTTCTGTTTGATATAGGTTAGTTTTGAAGGATTGAGAAACGTATTGGCTTATGCAAGGACTACGAATAGGTTATGATTGACAGTATGTTTTTTTATTAGCAGTATGTTGAAAAGTATAGTACGTTATACGGCCGTTTTACCATAGCCGCTATACCAATCTGATTTATAACGTTTTATATAAAGCACAGTTGCAGTTATGCAAAAGACTTGCGCAGTAAAAAATATATTCAAACATGTATGTTTTAAAAATATAATTATATCTTGCCTTGGATTTAGAACCGTCTATAAAAAACCCTGGTGGGAACAATAAACCAATACAATCCACACGTGGACATGAATATGCAAATCCTAACAGCTGTTGAAAAGTTTAACACTGAAAGCTTAGACCTTATATGAAGGTGGAATGATTAATGTTGGTATAAATTCTTTAGTCATAATTGTTTTGTTATTTACGATTAATACTAAACAATATTCTTTTGTTATTTATTTTTTTGGTCATTTCTGATTGCTTTCTGACTTGTTTTCAGCTAAAAAGTATAAATTACAAATAAATGGAATTTTAGAATTACGAATATGATTGTGAGCCCCTTTTCATTTTAATTAGGAGTGTTGTCGAGTCTTAAACACTAGATCGCTCTCTTACTAGTCGGTATTTTCTAGTTCAGAGGTCGACAACGGATAGAAGCCGTCATCGTATTAGTAAGTCCATAGCTATCCAAAATGGCCAGCTCTCCGTTTTTTGGCTCTTCGTCTATTTAGGAACTGTGATTTCCTATTGAGCCAACCCTTTGACGCCCAATCTTGATCTGTAGTAGCTCCGGTGGGAGTAGTGGTTCATCCTGGCTTATTCATCTGGGAGGAAATGAGGGATTTTACACCATTAACATTAGGTGCGAGAGGCTCCTCGTGACTAGGAGGGCGTTAATGTAGCAGGTCCTGGCCTGGGAGAAACTAAGAAATTTACGGGGTAGGGGAAGGGAGTCTCCAGAAGAGCTCGAGGGATGAGTTGAAACGGTTCCTTCTTTTTCCTCAGAGCGCTAGCTGTCTGACCATGTCATGCATAATTTCCCATCCTATACTATAAACCCTCTACCTGTCCCCTTTTCCATAAACAGTCCGGGAAAATGGTCATTCAGTATCCCTGAAGGAGACTTGCCTTCCTGGCTAGTGGCTACGCTGGGCCTTTCCTCCCCTTGCGTTAGTCCAAGAGTTGAACATGTTGAAGACCTGTCGTATGAACTACCTAATACGAATGTACTTCATCATACTAGCTGTTTTCTCTGCCTTAATGTTAGAAGTAAAGTTAATCTTTTCCGATAACTGCTGGAAAGTTTACACTTCTGCACTTATAATTAGAAACGCTTGTGAGTAAACTACTCATTGCAACTATATTATATTTAATGAGTGTTTATTATTGGGTGGTTTTGAAGAATCGAGAAACGTGGTGAATTATACAATAAATATGTTCTGATTAATAAAATACGTTACTTTTATGCGAAGTATAATGTAAAGTTTCTCCTTACTTCTTACTTCTGAAGAGTCGTCCCGATTGACCACGTAGTGGCACGAGACCAGTCAAGTTAGGAAAGGAAAATAGGTAAGAGATTCCCCTATAAATACTCCAAGGTCTTGCAATTCATCAAGAGTATACAAACACCGTTCAACAAGATAGTCCTTAAGATGAAGCTTAAATCTATTTTTATTTTCAATTTTTTTATTTCATTCGGGAGTTTTTAGAAGAATTTTGGTTAGCGGCTTTTGGAAGAGTTTGGTTAGTGACAGTTTGGATAAAATTTTATTGCGGTTCACTGGTAATCTCTTCCTCTAAGCCTATATTAACATGTGATTTGACAACTTACCAACTTAAAATTATCCACAATGACAATTTCCTTAGAGCTATTTCCTATGAGTTTTTGATATTGACATTGGACTCCATTTCTGTTTCTGTTAGTGAGCCTAGATTGGCCGTCCAGATTCAACAACTAGGCTAAGCCCCAACTGCTCCCTAAATGGCTTGAAAGAGGTTTTTCCCATTTTAGGCCTACTACAGTTGATTACACTTGCGTAAACATTGCAATTTTTTACCTCAAGCCTAAGCCCACTGCTACCGGCATGTTTGTCAGCCGATTGTCATTTCCTGGCATCTTTTGCAAAATACAAGCCTTGCAAACCTAATCATCTTTATCAATTAAGATTGTAAAAATTGGCTTTTTGAGTTTGCTACAATGGTATTTGGCATGATACCAAACCTTACAGACAACACATTGTATTGCACTTTTCCCATCTAGGCCTAGATTATATTTCCCACAATGATAGTCAGGCATTTTGCACGACTTAAAGCAATATATTAATCAGCCATAGGAAAAGATAACAAGTATTTTAAGACATATTTCTTACTAACAGTCTAGAGTTTTTATGTCTGTAAAACAAAGGAGCTTGCAGGTTTGGACAGTGAGAAAATAATTGGAATGATAAATTGGAACAAAAGTCAGGCATTGAATGGGTTGACAGGAGTAAGAGAATAGTATTCAAGGAAGATTTGTGGGATAATTTGACTGGTTTAGCTTCCTCCTCAATGATCCTGGTCGTGAATGGGCGAAGAACTCAATCAATCAATCAAAGTTTTATTTCTAGATAAATTACAATAAATTTACAATATTACATGCAGAAATGGTCCCCGCATGGGCCAACGCCTGTGCGCGGGGGCCGAGTTCTCAAGTCTCTCGCACAAAAAAAAAACTTTCTTCTAATTGTCACTGTTTATAACTTCTATACTATAACTGTTTATTAATAGTAAGGAGCTACTGCAACAATGTTGTAACAAAATCAAGGAGGTTAAAAAACAACATAAAAGAAATGTCTAGCAGTATGTTGAGTATGGAGTGAAAACTATTTGTAATGCGGGCCGGAGGTAAAAAAAATTGCATATAGTTGATATAGCTGATGCCAAAAAAAATATATATATCGGTCAAAATAACACGTGAGGGCTTCTGAACACTAACACAAATAGACACACACGCACCTCCACTGCCCAGCACTCTCGGTCAGTCACACAAACGCGCACGCTCACACTCACACATCCTCAAACAAATCAACAATTGTTAGTAAAACACTAACTTATTATAAGGTAATTTATGCTTGTTGGCGAGCGTGTGACTCAGGCACCTAACGTGTATAAACAGAAGATATCATGCGGCTGGCGGTCTCCCTTCCTAAATTAAAAAGCCAACGAAATAAGTTTTTCTTGTACGACGCGAGCCTCAACGGACGAGCGTGGCGCAATTCCGGAGGTAAGTTGCCGTATAACAGGTGGATCACATAATATGGATTTGACGCATAAACTGATTTGACAATGCGAGGTGTGACAATGCCGACATCCGCTCTGTGCCGAGTTTCATAAGTGTGGGCCACTTGCTCCAGCATGCTGAAGTTTCTTTTGTATCCATATAAAATTAGTGTTTTTATAAAGAGTTGGCGGATATCAAGAACTTGAAAGGATTCGAATATCAATTGCGTTGAATACCGTACTGGTTTTTGGAGAGCAGATTTTATTATCCCTTTTTGTGTTATTAGAAGAGGATAAATTACGGTTGGAAGCGCGCCGCCCCAGCACACTATACCATATTGCAAGATAGACTGGACATATGCGAAATAAACTGATTTGAGAAGATTCATTTCGAGGACACGAGATAGAACGGAAAACATATATATACATTTTCGCAACTTATTATTTAAAGATTTTACATGAGGTTCCCACGAAAGCCTACTATCAAACATAACACCGAGATATTTGTATCTGTCCACGCGTTCGATGACAGTGCAACCGCACTGGGCCGCCCCACCGCATGAGTGAAGGCGCAACTCGTGGTGGATCGGGTCACCCGCCGCACGCAGGGAGACCGCCATGCACCTGGTCTTGCCGGTGTTCACTGTCAGCTTATTCTGGTCGAACCACCTTCTGACGGTAAGCAGACCTCGAGCAGCGTGATGGTAGACTTCGTCCCATGAGCTACCTTCAAATACCAGGACTGTGTCATCGGCATACAAATACATACTACCATTGGTTAAATCAATTTTACCAAGATTATTCTGATAGATGAGGAATAGTAGGGGGCCAAGGGTGCTGCCTTGAATAACCCCATAGTCTATTTCCTTAATTTCACTCTGGACGCCCTCCAACGAGACCAACTGACGCCGATTTGACAGATAGCTTACGAACCAACTTAGCGTGACACCCCTGATTCCAAGACAATCCAGTTTCCTCAACAAAATTTTTCTATCCAATGAGTCAAAAGCTTTAGCGAGGTCAATGAAAATCATTAATGAACGTTTATTACTGTTAGTTAACTGATGCAGATGATTGGAAAAAGTAAAAAAAGCATCATCTGCAGTTAAGTCACTTCTAAACCCAAATTGTTTATTATAAATTAAATTGTTATGGAACATGTAATCAGCCAAAGTAGTAACTCCAAAGTAGTAAATTGTACGCAATATGAACAAGAATGCGAAAGCGCTAGAGAGTCATATTTAGCCCGCTTGCCACGTAGCAGAGATGAATACGAAATTTCCAACGAGACGAAAATCAAAGTAATGGCATAAAAGTGCTCAAATACACTTAAAAAACACGAATTGTAATGCAAAAATTACTTTATAAATGTATGTATGGAAAATATCACAGATTAAATACGGAGCTGTTCACGGCCAATAGTGTACGACAAGGCCCAGTCCTGCCAACTGAAACAATTAAGAGCAGTATGATGTAGCTTGCACGGGAAGTTTTACCAACCTCATATTAAAATCTTTCTCTTAATTTCGGCTAGCGCCGTAGAAGAAACTATCATGATCGCCTGATAAAAGTACTTACCGAGCTAAAAAAGCTAGTATACTATTACAATACAATTCGTTTTTGCATTATTTAACATTTTCTTACAAGTCAAACATTGATTATGTTCTTTAAATCTAAAAGTTCCAACTGAACTGTGTTGTATGCAGCCAGGAAGTCGAGGGACAAGAACATTTACATGTATATTACATCTTGTCACAAGCCTAAGGGACGTTCTTTGTTGTTGCGAAACCTGTTCAAAACGTAATTTGCTTGTTTGTTTAGGAGAAACCTGATATCCTTCAATATCATAAAATTAAAAACTATATTTCCTCTTGACTCAGATTAGTAAGCCATTTAGCCCGTTTAAATTTATAAACTATCCATATTTTCTTCATTTCCTCGTTGTTATTAGCTAAATTATATTCTTGTGATTAAATTAAGCTCTCGTTAAGCTCAAGTTTATGTCTGTGTTTAGCATTATTGATCACTATTAGAAAAAATATTGTTCATAAGAATGGATAAAAAACTATAACTAAGTAAAATGTAAATAAATCAACGTGAGTAATTTTCCTACAGGTTTTTATTTCACCTTCGTGTATCGGCTTTAAATGAATATATGTTTCTAGGTCACTACTCTTATTTAAACATTTGGCTTTTGCTGATCGCTCCTTATTACAAAATAAGCTATATGGCTTTAACATAGTTTGAACTTTGTTATAATAATTACCATGTACCATAATGTGTTATGTTTGATTCCTTCTACATAATCAAGGACAAAAATTATAAAACAAAGATGATAAGTAGCTGTCCATTCTTTCATCGTGGGTGCAATTGGTATTTATTTATATTAATAATTTTGTTAAATTCGGAACTGTCCAATTCTATCTGCATTGTGTTTTAAGGTTATCCTTATGTTTTTGATTTTTTATAAGGGATTAATTATTTTTTAACATTCTTTTATTTCCTTTCTAAACCAGATCAAGTGTCTCTCGTTTCTCTGGTTATGTTTATTGCATTTTAGTAGACAGCGTAATATATTTATGTAATTGGGCAATTGCTTTATTTAATTTTGTATATGCAACACATATTGATGAAATTTCGAAGGACAAATAAAATTATACGAATACAATACATTAACATTTTTAACATTTGTTTACCTATTTTGGTTTTAAATTTAATTATGAATAAAAAATACGAAATATAAGACAAAACGAATTTTTTAGTGTAGCATATGGACCAGAGCTGCTTAAAAAGTGAGTAGTCATAAAGCGACTCGTGGTCAAAAAACTACTTCATAGTTTTTTGTCGATTACCGAACATTTTATTTTTTCCCCTTAGAAATTACACAGCTCAGCTTCTAGAAGAGATAGGGCGATGATTGTCTTTATATTTTGTTCAGCTTGTTTACTTCTATGATCTGTACGAAGGATTTGAAGGAAAAACCAACAGAACATATTTTTTATAATTAATTAATTTAAATTTTCCATGTAAAATAAAGTTCAAATACAAAAAAAATATGTGACCATTTGTAATCAAACCAAATCCATCCTACAGATCATAGAGCACACCTTAAGAAACAATTAGAAACAAAAGTTAGTTAATTACCATTTGTGGATTTTAATCTGTACACGATATAGGAAATCCTTGTAAAACAAGAAACCACCCTCGCCCCTTCTCCTTCCAGGAGATAAAAGAATCCAACCCATTTTTCATATGGTTTTATGTTTACATGTATTATCCAGAAATAGTTTCAATATTTTAGGGTAATAATTAAAGATTTTTAATTTTTTCATGAACTCCCCTCTTAATCATAGCTTTTAACACTGAAAATGCCGTTAATTTGTACTATATAATGTACTTTATTTTAGCCTCTTGAGACTAATTTTTATTTATTAAGTACCCATCTAGAATCCATTAAGAACATTTTTTCCAAGTTTCATGCCCAAATACCTCTTTTTTGTGAAACAATAAGCTTTAAAAATAAAAATGGCAACCACTTTAAATTTTATAATGCATTATATTTTAAGAGAAAATATCTTAAAATCCTTTATCAGTACGCATTTGGTCTTTTAAAGATATTTTTTCCAAGTTCCTTGGCCCCATATCTTTTAGTTTTTTGGAAACTGTGTTCAGTGAGTCAGTCAGTCAGTCAACCGTTTTTGGCCATTGTACGTATGGTTTATGTTTTTTAATAATTAAAATCGCTTTCACTGCTTAAATTAAATGATCAATAATGAATAAAATAAATATCCTTAACTTTTAATTTCAAACTTGTAGCTAAAATAATTAATTGTATTTCGTACACAAACAAACGATTTACTTTTTAATGCTTACCACGATTCAAATATACTCGATGCTCGTGCTAGGTCGATTTAATATATGTATCAATTACATTTTCGAGGTCACTTTAATTAATTACAATGAATACTTGAAGTCTAGTTGACTTTGGTAGATTAAGCGGATATCACTAGTGATGTTCTCAAGTTACGTTTACAAAATTAAAAATTTCTTATCATTGTTCACTTAAATCTAAGAATCAGTTATATATTATAGAGTTTGTTTTCATTCAAGTGCTGTTTAAACAATTTAAGGTTATTGGTGTATGTAATCTCGGTTGCCAAATGGTTGTTTGGAGTGGAAAGTAGAATTGCGACGGTACGATGCATTCTAATGTTTGAATATTCACCAACTCTCGTCTCCAGTTGTAATTAACGTGGAATAATTGTCCTGCCAACTACTCCTAACGTGTCAAGAGAAACAATATTCTTACGTATACTTAAAAAAAGAACTAAACAATCATTCTAAATATATTTGTATATAACATAGTTTACAAAACATGGATTATCTAAGATCACCTTTTACTTTCATGCTCTTTTAATTTTTGTATAACAATGTTTTGCAAATAAATAATGTAGCCTGTACTTAGATACTTAGAGGAAGAATCAACCATCATGAAGCTAATAATGAAAAAAATTGCTGTTTGTCAAAAACGCATATATTGTTAGTAAAAAATATAAGCAATACATTAACAGATATTATTTAAGTAACAAGACATATTTACTTAAAATTAATTTTAAACATGCATTTCAATTTTAAACGTGTTTGAACATAAAACCTTTTTGTCAGTGGCCTTTATGAATTTTGCGTTATTTAATAGCAATGTTGTTTATCACTCACTTCATGCCAATAACAGATGTATACACTAAATTTGCAACTCTGTCTAGTTAGAGACTCGCTGTGAAGCCAGAGACTTCCTAGAGTTTAAACTTGAAAGGTCAGTTTATGACAAATAATATAGGGCAAAAAGTTTGTATACTATTAAGTTGGCGAATTAATTTTAGGAATTTGTTTTTTTTTATTAAACGTAACCATTGTAAAGTAAACAGTCTTTTATTAAAAAAAAGCTCGCGGTCGGATGCAATATGACATCTAATCTTAGTTTTGAAATAATACGGTTTTTAAAATTTCCATAACGTTATTTTCCTTTTAAAATACCTGTATGTCTTTTAATTAATTGAATCAATCGAAAGGTTTTAGTTTTTGTTTTATAAAGATACTAGTTTTTGTTTTTGACTTACAGATCCAAAATATTATTTTTATTGCTTGAGTAAATCTACTTGGAAAAACATCCATTTTCTAAAGTGAAAGGCCGAATTCGGTAACCTTTCCAATTAACATTACTTCTAAATTCAAGCCCTTGCTAGGCAATCTTAGAGCTAAGCCCTCTTAAAGGTCCTTGTAGCCTTAGTTGCGTTCTTGGATCGAGTAATTCCATTTTACACTTCTGTTAAAACCCTCTCCAGAAAATTGAAAACAATTATTTCTCATTCTTGCATTAAATTAAAGCATTTGGTTCTTTAGGTCATGAGTAAATAATGATAAAATCATACATAACACAAATAGGTATAGAATTTTTAGAATTTAATAAATTATTACTTCGGTGCTGTTAAGGGGTTTTATTAATAAAAGTAGAGTTTTTACCTATTCGAATCAATGAAATGTGAAGATTGTTTTTTATCATAGCTAGTCAATTTAAAGTTTCACTAGGAATACGTGAAGCACGAATTCTAGTCAGGAATCTAAGTTAATCACCTATGCTGCTATTCATGAATTTTTCATGCAGTATCCTGAATTTTAATTGCTTTTTATGCTCTGCTTATGAAGCCGTTCTTGAATTGAAGATCGAGGTTGGTGCATCTTATAAGTTGTCATCGTATTATTTATCACTCCAGATCTAAACAGATTTTTTGGCTGAAGCATTAAATATACTTGATAATTGAAAAGCACCAACATAACAATTTATTTTACAGTTTCGTTTATAACCCTAAGGACAATCCTGATACTATTTTAATTTCAAACAAACTGTAGTTATATTTAAAATTATTTAAAACCATATTACGTCATCACACCGTACATGTTCACTTTAGGGAATGATTACCTTTTTGAAACATTAAATTTAAATTGGCAGAGCATGATGATCTATTACTTAGGTGTTTTTTAGCGAATTTCCCCTATAGGGAAGAAGCTATTACCGTAGGTCTCATGGTAAGACCTAAGCCCCAGACCATGATAACTTTTCGTTTTGCAACCCCCAGAAGCAAAAAACACCATTCGTTCGAATTTTTAGATATATATATATATATATATATATATATATATATATATATATGTGTGTGTCTGTTAGCACGATAGCGGCCGTAAAAATGGTCCGATCTTTATGAAATTTGGTACAGACATGTAAAGTGGTAATCGATTGGACGAGTTCGTGAACCAGCCCGATCGGACCACCGGAAGGGGGGGTAAAGGGGGATAAGCCCCCCCTAAAATGGTTTTTTGAGTTTTTTACATAGAAAAATAAAATTTATCCAATTTTTGTGGGCACCATTGAATTCAGCTCAAAAAAACAAATAATTTAGTATTTTGAATCACTGCTCTATGTCCATTCGTTACCGAGATATTGAAAGTGGTAAACACAGTACGTTGTCCCAATGTTAACCTTATGGGAAATAAGTAAAATTCTATATCTCGTTTATTTCTCCACATATCTTGATAAAACTTGGTAAATGGCTTCTTCTAGTTCAGATCTACTAAATATTGAATTAAAACCAACCAGTTAAACATACCTGTAGCAGCAAACCTGCATACTCATTCCCCATGTTAATCTTATGGAGCTTACAAAAACATGTCAAATCTCGCTATGTTAGATTAAAATATATTCTTTTGCATTTGAAATTCGCTGAGTATGCAGGTCTGCTGCAACGGGGGTATTTTAGAGTTCTTATTCTAAAATATTATTGACAATGTTAAAGTTAAAAGGATATACTTTTCATATATATAAAGTTAAAGAAAAAGATAAAGTCAAAAGGATATACAAAGCTAACCTATTCGGTCTAGTGATGGCTGATGAAACAGGCTGTATTTGCGCTGGTGCAGAAATGAGCGGAAAACAGTTTGTATACGTGCTCTGAGTGAACTCTTAACAAGCACTTTGAGTACTCTTATTCACTGAAATTATTCAATACACAACTTATATAAAAGAATTACTTACAACGAAATAAAAATACGTTTTAAAATACAAATTTAAAAAGTAATCAAAACTTGCTATCAAGTAGTTCTTAGATTTTCTTGAGATATACATTCATTATTTATCCTGATACTTGGCACTATTGGTCCGAATATAAAATAGTACTAGAACCAATCCACAAGAGTCGGACTCTATTTCGAGGTCACATTGCTTGGCGACATACGATACGGCCTTTAATGCAAAGAAGAGATAATGCACGTTTCCAGGTTACAATAGCACACAACATTCAGTTAATTTAAAGCTGTTAGAGGACTTTGATACTTTAAAAAAATGTATTACTAAATTATATTTTGGAATAATTTCAATACATCTACTTTTTGCGAGGAATTTTAAATTTAATTGAAACGTCAAGTCAATATTATTCTTTAATGACAAAACTTTACTTATTTAGGTTTTTTAACTTTGATTTTACTCTTACCACAAACCATGCTGAATGTTTTGAGTTTTGATTTTCTGCCATGCTTTATCGAATGAATCAGTTTATATATTTTTTTATTATTATTTTGAATCCCTCAGAAATTAAAGAAAATAAAAGAACAGAAAATAGTTCATAACATGAAAATATTTCTTTCGGCGAATAAAGCGTGCCAAAACACTTTACAACTTGAAGTTATCGTTCACCACTGTATTGGCAAGCACTATGCTGATCAGGCAATCCGAATTTTACTAATTCATTGCTTAATTTAATGGGCAGGTCGTGCCAGATTCTTCATATTACTTAATTAAAATTGATTTTACGGTTAAAAAAGTTGCCTTTTCCTTTGATTTAATGGTTGTGGGATACCACCCACAGCCCACTGTTGAAGTACAATCTATCTCTTTATTTGGCTGCGTAATAATGATATAATATTATATATGATCTGAAGTTTCTCTTTTAGATGAAGCGGTAAATAGGAAATAAATAGCAAAGAAGGGATTTTTAGTTCGATATTTTCATATAAGAGAACATTTGCTCTATGATTTCTATTTAGGTTTGAGATGAAACCGCCTGCAATTTCAAGTCGATTGAAAATTATCACAATTTAAATTTAATTTTAAAAAACAACCACCTATCTTCTAAAGTTAAATATCCCCCAATTTAAATTCAATTTAAAATACAACCACCTATATTCAAAAGATCTTCCTAAATATCCCCAGAAATTTATTTTTACCTTCGTTTCGTATTATAGTTTTTACTATCTAACTAATATGAAACAGCTTTTAGGACTTTTATTTAATTACCAAAAAGCTTTATCTTAATATAGCACATTTCTCTTCCAATTTGCCTATGGAACATCATTTTTATATTGTTATTCGTTTTCCGAGCATAAGATATTGCCTTAGCAAAATAACTATTTTGTTTTGTTGAGTTTTAAATAACGCAAACTTTAATTTAAAACTTTAAAATTATGACTAGTATAGCACTAAACTTGTTTTGTGTCACCTGTGATAGTTCTAGTAAAGAAGACGTTCTCGTATCGATTGTTTATACATATGATACCAATTAGGCTCTGCAATTTATAAATGTAACACAATAAAATCACACACGAACAAATCCAGAGCACAACAGGAAGTAGTAGTACGGTCGCCGAGCCATGTGACCTTGAAACAGGGCCCAACTCAAATTTCACGATTGATCCTAATACTATTTGATGTATTAAAAAAGAATTTGGCGGATGCCATAAGAAGTTTACCGTGCCGAAAATACAGAAACAGATATTGTAAAAATTCGTATTTATGACATGCATACGAATTTTTCATAAGATGTTGATTTGACACCACCGCCGATGGTCGCTGGGTGGTAAATACTTCATTTTCATGTAGTAATTATCATAAAAAAACAATCAACAAAACATCCATAAAACCTGATAACTCGGTTGTAGATTAACCTATACCACGTTACAAAATCGAATGTTCGGACCCATTGCGTTCGCCCCAATCATATGCTTTTGAATAAAAGCTTATATCTTTTCTGTTAGTTTTAACTGATAAAATTAAATAATTTTCTCTAGATTTACCCTAAATTTACTCCAAATAAGTTAATTTGTTTTACTTAAAACTTGTTAACAATCCAATCATATTTATGTTTGCATTTTTTCTAGCTTTTATTCGAGTATGGTTTCGATTATGTTGAATTTATGATGCATAGCTCGTAGTAAGTTTATCAAATGCGATTAATAAAAAACTACGGTCAAAAAGTATTAAGTGAAACTAAAACGTAATTATTTTCAAAATAATCAAATATGGGATACTGATGTATTACTCATATTGATATTGATATGGATCATAATTATTTTACATTCATGATAAACCTTACACTAATACTTAATGAATTATTTGATCTATGAGACATTGAATATTGAAATGGAAGTTTTGACACTCATTAGGGAAAATTAGCAGACGCTTTTCCAGGGCTGTCCCAAGTCTTTTTTTAGCAATGTGTGAATTGTCTTTAAAATGAAACTTTGTATTTTATTACCAAACTATTTACCTTTAACCAAACAATCGTTTACACTTTACATCCCGTTGAATCGCTTCATATACACATTTCTCTTTGTTGTTATACACTAACGAAGGTTCATTAAAATGACAACCAGAGTAAACAACATGAAGCAAACAGAGAGAACTCAGAGTCAGCAAAACATACGATGTGGTTACAAGGAATGTGACGCGCTGTATTAAACATTCCCCACTGTCAAGTCTCGCTTTGGCTTCCTTAACTACCTGTGTTCCAGTGTCACTGTGTCATGATGATCGCAGAAAGTTTATCATAAAAATATAAAAAAGTTTGTGTTAATGTATTTATGTTTTGAAAACATTTTGAACGCTGCATAAGTCTATTTGCTGGGAAAATTTCAAAACGATAATCTCAACAGTTTACACATTTTCTAAACTATTAATTATGTATCAAGGATGAGCGTGATATCCACGGAAATAATAGTAGTAGGGTAATTTGTTTTATAATATTTTTTTATAAGATACCGGCCAAAGCGATAAGGCCAAAAGTCTTATTTGTACATTTAAAGTCATTTAGTTACAGATGCCACATTCAACTGTAAGACATTTAGGTTATTAGACACTACTGCTAGTTAAAGTTTAATTAACACATACAATGCAAAAAAAAAACATTTTTACAGACTTTTTTACAGAGATTTTTTTTTAATTATCGCTGAAAGAAACATTTTACAATATGGCAACGCAAACAGCGCCAAAGCGGAACTGTGAGATTTACCTCGTCGACATCTGTCATAACCATAGATGTACATAAAACACTGGATCGCCGACTGCGAGCTGCGAAAACGAGCCGACGAACTCCCGCTACCCCAACCACAGCTTGGACCCCACAGGAGCCCCCAGTGCGGCAAGACCGTTGGGCACGAGACGAAAACTCTACATGCGTTGGCCAAGCTCGAATTCGTATTGTGGCCAGTATAAAACAGCTGTGTTGTTGCCCGATATTAACTTTAAAGTAAATAAAATTTCCTATCAAATGGTGTAATTTTCTTAGGAATTAATTTTCTCTAATTTATTGTAGGATATAAAGTTTGAGAAATTGTCGTACATTGTGAATAAGCGATTATAAAGTAAGTTTTTTTAATGTATAAAGTTTTCTTCCAAATAAACAAGTTATTCCTGTCATTTATAATCTAGAAGTATTCATTCTATATGCAATAACTATATGTAATAAAAGAATTTTTTATCGAAACTATTAATTATTATTGTTTGAAATTAGGTTCTTAGAAAAAACCTTTTGTATTCAAAAATATAATTAATTTACATTTCTAACTATGTTACATTAAATTACATTACATTTGCTTGAAATGGCGACCTACCCAGGTGGGTATTTTAAGCCAAGTATGTAATGACAGATTCGTGCGAAGGATGATTGTGGCGCGATCTAGTAGACTTGTTACTGACTATGACCGACACGATCCTTAGACAGGACTGTTAATTAATTAATTAATAATTAATGTTATTGGGCTGTTAATGTCATTTTTTACTAGTTTTACATGATTTTTTTTTAGACAGACTATTAAAAAGTACTTAAACTCAACAAACCTTTTCAAACGATTTCCAAGTGATGAGGATAATCGATGGAAATGCTTTTATATTCAAGATTCAAACAAAGACGTTGTACCCGATTAAACATACTCCTTAATTGTTAAATAATGGCCCATAACAAGGTACAGAAGGTCTACATGTAGGATAACAGTGACTAGGTCTTATCACAAAATTACTAAAACAAAATAAAAACTAATATCATAAACTACATTTAATTCTTGGCAGCTGTTAGCACTCGACTTTTAGTAGGTACTACAAACGAAGATGAAAAGTTACTTATTAGTTAATGTAAAATTCTACCTGGTTTTGCATCCCCCCATATACTACGTATGCCTAAAAAATATAACGTCGTTTAATTTTTCTCCTAGGCCTTTTGATGCAGTATTTCCCGCAATTGTCCTTTCCTCAGCTAAATAAAAACCTTTAATTAAAAATAAAAAAATAAAAGCCAATCATCTTAACTAGTTTTAATTCACGAGGTTCCTCGATGCATTGTTTCCATATTAAAAGTACTCATACAGTTATTGAAACCATTCAAATGTTAATGGAAAAAACAACTAACTAGAACAGATTAACACATGGGTAGTATAATTTCCCCATGATTACAAAACTTGAATATTCTGTGGGTATTCATAAAATACACTGAGATTTTGTAGTCTTATAGTAAGCTACAACAGCTTCGACAACTGATTCCAGGTGTAAATGTTCTCTCAATACACCCTGATATATGATACAAAATATTCTGTTGACATGAATTTCTTGGGAACAACCAGCTAAGGGGCTGGTTAACGATTAAGGCCTGATTTCATCAACCCTTAAACCACCGTTAAGGCTTGGTTAGTTTAATTTTATCAGCTGTTTAATACTATTTTCCTATCTTTAACAAACGGTTTACTAACCGACCCTTAACTGATGTTTGGTGAAATCAGGCCTAAGTCGGATAAACCGACAGACAAAAATTATTTGGTTGAAGCCTAAAGTGACAGAATTTATTATTAAAGCGCTAGTCATGGGACTATAAAGTAAATTTTAGACGCAGTTGTCTTCATTAACAGCTGATTAACAAAACAATACATTCTACTAGTTTTGCAATTGAAACAAAGTAGGTAAACCAACTTAAAAATCGGCCATTCCAACCTGTGGAACTACAAATCGCAGCCTTTTAAATGAATACTATAACAGCCGTATGATGTATAGAATTTACTAAATTCAAGCATGTTAAAACTGTAAAACCTTGAGGTATACGTAATATAAACGGCATGGCACGTGGGTGCGGCACGTCAAGGTAGCCCAGGCTGTGGTATGTGGTAGGGGGAAGCGGTGCCGTCGCCGCCGCCGTCGGCTCGCTCTCCGCGCCAACCTGGCACCTGAGTCAGCGACCCAGTGTTTTATGTATATCTAAGACATCTTATATCTTTGTTCTCTAAACTATATATGACTTATATGACATACAATACTTCAGCTGATTTTTTTACTCCCTGATAGCGGTATAAAAAACAGATAATTCATTAAACTACATCTAAAGCTTTGGTTAAATTCAAGCTTTACCAAGGTTCAATCAGCCTCCTTTTATAATTAAATGTGTGTGGAGTAAACTTTTATAAAGGCGAGTGCGAAACAACAATTTTTTTTCAAATGCTCAACATTGACTGACTGTCATAATTCTATTATGCTTTCTCTTATTACCCTTATGAAATATGTCATGGAATAAAATTAGGAACGATGATTATAGGCTACCTGACATTAAAGGGCGATCGGAAGGCAAAATTTAATTCCCTAAGTTTAGGCGAGCTTCCAAAATTTACCCGCTTTCAACAAACACTGTCTCTGTATACCAAAACCAGTTGGTCCATGTTAATTTTTATGTTAAATATCTCTATTTACATCTTATATACTTTTGCTATTACTTATTCACAAAACCTGATTTTAGTTAGAAACTAAACAAAAATTCAGGTAATTTAAATCTATATTTGCCTACCCTGGAAACTCTTACGTTGTATTTCAACAGCATTTTAATATAATATAGCCTATTATTGGTACACAAGTAAAGGATAAACAAAGCACTTGCAACTTGCTAAATTTTATTTTTTCAAGAACACAAAATAGTAGAAACCGAGAAAAGCGCATGCCATCCCTACAATCTTTAGATATAACTTTGTCTACAATTTGACAGTCATTGAGCATGAAAGAGTTCTTTTCTTAGTTGTTTTCTTTTCAGCTGTTTGATTGCACATTCCTTTCCGCTTTCAACTCTCTTAGTATGCATACCATGTAGTCGCAATCAACACGAATAAATCAACCAGAATAACCACTAGACTGCCATCGATCTCGGTCAGAACGTTTGGAGTGTCAGGGTACAGGTCAGCGCTACTGACGACACACCTACTGAGTAGGTTTCTCACATGTGGATCACCACTGGTGTACATCCTTCTTATGTTCTTCACTTGTAAATTTGTGCGTTTCCATCGTACCAACGTGGTCAAGACACATGGCAATAGTACAAGTATTACTTTCTTTAGGTAAATTATACGTTTTAGGAATACTAACAGCAAATTACTTCTTGAAGAGTTTCCTAATAAATGAACAGTATTTATCGATGAAATCACATTGCGAGTCGACATTAATAAAAGTGGAATCTGCATAAATTTGTTGTGAAGAAAACGCAACGATTTCGTCTGAATTGTAGCTTTTAGACTTTTATGAAGGTGGATGTTGGTTTCTTTTCCAAAATGAGAGCTGACTTTATAAATACTTTCTTCATTGGAGGATTCAATGACGAAGTCTTCGTTGATGTTATTACAAATCAGTTGTATTATCATCTTGTACTCTACCGTGGTAGATAGAATCAAAATGTAGTAAACTACATAGTCTTTGATGTCCATCATCAAACCAAAGACATTTAAGAATATGCTTTCGTAAGGATCGTTCTTAACACGAAAGAAGGCCCCAATGACAAAGAGAGTTTTCGTGGCCCAGAAGTACAAGAAGAACACCATTTGCGTAGCGATGAAAGGAATCTTGGATGTTTTCAGTCTGTGTTCATTGATCAACTCAATGTTGTCAATAGTGATCAAAATTTCGTCAATCAATTTCCACATGAAATTCAAAATAATCAACACAACCAAATGGAAAACACAACTTACTGATGTTGATATTATAATGACAGTACCATGTTCATCCGTCAATGTCTGCAAGTCAAGGTAGCTTCTATAGATGACTGTAAGTGTGCCGAAAACCAAGATCCCAACATGAAGAAAGTGCAAACACTTCTTGACTTTACTGGCAGGTTTCCCAACAGATATCCCGCCAGCCACAAGCAGAGCTAAGCCAAACTCAGAAAACCACGAACGTTTTGGTGGGGCCATTTTTACTGAAATGGGATCAGAGGAAGCTTTGTGTATGGGTGCGTATCTAGGCAAACATTGATTACCTTTCAAATTACATTACCACTTCTTAACAAATATATAAAGTGTTTCCAATTACTAGCCTTCACTCGGCTTAATGTAGTAAAAAACCTTTTACTAAATTTATGATACTATGTCTCTTGTTGAAAATTAGAAAATTACTTTCATTTTTAATGCTATTTTACATTTGGATCCAATTATTACGAATGATATGTCAAATTATATCTATAAGTTAACTTGCACTGTATAAACAAACAGTATCAAGGCATGATGAAAATCTTTTGAGTAAAATTAAGTACGTAGGATATAAAAATACTATTTTATGCTACGAACAAACGCACATTATAGTTTTAAACAGGAATCTTCCACATTAGATCATGTATATGTTTAATTCACTTACAAATGTTTAAAATCAAGTGACCAAATACTTGTTAATGTTTGTCTGTAAATTCATTCCCTGTTCACATAGTTCATGTTTACATAAAAAAATACATTTTGATACAAGATGAATTAAAAAAAAGGTTTAATACGAGATTTTAACCGATTTCTATATCATAACTGGGGAGGATTACGTTAACTTTTTAATTATTTGGCTTAAATATAAGGTAATAATCCTGGTAGTTAGGGTTCTAGATTTATGACTTTCTTTGTTTAAAATTCCTTGTTGATAACGGTGATTTAATATTTTGATTTTGATTTTTGTCGACATTTACCATCTTTGATTAGTAAAAACAAGTTTCACGACGTTTCAGGATCTGGAAACTGATCCCCTCTTCAGGTAGAAAAAGAATCTACAACATAACAAGATACAAGTAATCTTGTATGTTATCCTGATACAAGTAATCTTGTTATGGTGACGGGATCAGATTCCAGATGCCGAAACGTCGTGAAACTTGTTTTTACCAAAAGTGATGGCAAAAGTCCACAAAAATCAAGATCAAAATACTATCAAATTTAGGTTGTAAGGAATTTTAACTCATACAAAATAAAAATTTAATCTGGAACCCTGAGATGGTTAGCCCTAATAAGCAAAATCCGTAAAATATATACGAAACATTTCTTATTACATTAGTTATTATGTCTTCCAGAAGTAAAACTTTATTTAAGTATTACTTATATATCTAGAAATATTTTTTTTAGTCTACAATATATTTAAATAGGACCATTGGAAAAACAATTATTTTCTATTTTACTATCGAAATGATGATGTTTAAGAAAATATGTTATTTAATTTTTGTCCCTAGATTTTTTTTTTTGCTTTCTCATTAATTAGCACCCAATGTTGAGTTCTTATCTTCATATTTAAAATCATTATTCAGTACATTTCAAATAAATGCCGGGACAACGTGTTACTTTGTCAAGCTGATACAAACTGACAGCAGCAAAAACACAAAATAAGGCTGCAGATGGCAGCTGAAAGATTTGACTGTAACGGTTTGACACCAGGCGTTGTGAGATAACCTCGACTGTTTAAGGTAAAATTATTTGGTTTTTCAATAAATTCTGTTATTGGTTTTTATTAGTTACATTTTTAATGACAAGTTGGATAATATTTCGTAATTTATACGACTGTTTTAATTAGATCATTTCATGCTCTATTTTTATTCTCGAGTACACTTTAATTTCCTTGTTTTATAGTCTTTACGTTAATCGAATTTGCTAGGATTTCAATCCATATCTTTTCGCATCTAAAGTATTTTTCATGAGTGAACAAAATTTGCAGATTTTAGTTCCGAGAGTTGGCCTAAAATAAAGGGGAAATCAGTCTTTAAACAACAAAAATATAATAGTAGTATAAAAATAAGGAAAATTACGCACTTTAACATTTGCAGCAGATATTTACGAGGGATCGAGTTATTACGATAGTATAATTGAATATTCACGCAGGTAAAATAAATAAGTGATAGATACAAAGTGTCAGTTTAATAATGTGTTTAAAATTTCCGTGTTTTATATTAATGTGTTTAAAACTTTGTCTGTTTGATGCCGGACCTTGACAACAATTTGCAAAGTTTCTGATTGCAATAAATTTATATTTTAATGAAATTAAAATTGTCATAGCTTTTAAGTATCTATAGGTCGGGTGGTTAGATTGGTTTAACTAGTCGAGAGTAAATAAATAGTAAAACTATATTAGTTATTGGCATGGCCTTAATAATTACGGATCCTCCTATATTGATTTAATTTTATTATGTTATTTTCATAACACGTTACATTGCGCCATGTTACATAGGTGTAAGCCTACACGTAGCTGCCTACGTCAACTAGTCAAATATGTACATAACTAGTCAAATAAAATATAAACCGAAAAGTATATAAACTTAAATTTAACAGAACTTTTAGAAGTACTAAGTCAAAAATAAACTCTCACAATACACTTGATTTAATCACCAGTCACCAACAAACAATGTAATTATTCTGGCACAGCTCTCAACATGAATATATTGAGAGATAAGTGGAGTAGCCAGGTGGTCAGTGTTGCCTGTGAGGCTCTCTTACATTGTAATTGCATCACTTCACAAAGTCTCTGTACAGTGTTCTCACTCTCGACCACTCAGCCTTATTTGTCACAGTGGTGAATGTAAAAAACCAGGTTTGACATTTTGTAAGAAAAGACTTTTACGTTTATTAGATTAGAAGCACCTTGTTAAATTGTAACTAAATAAAAATTAAAAACTGTACATTTCATGTTGAATGTTTATCGTCTTTGACACGATGCAGCTTGTATTCTACATTTTAGAAGTAAGGGATGTGAAGTTAAAATAATTTGCATGGTAAAAGTGCTTTTTACAATAAAAGTAGAAGAGCATTACAATAATAAAATTTATAACCCTTAAACATTAGGAAACAAGCCGTAAGAACCTTGATAAACTTACATTTGAAGGTGCTTTGGTACTGTAGAAGGCCACTCTTATACAGCGTGCTGCGGCGGTTATGTTAGTTTAGGCAAACATAATTACGTTGGTAAGATTTTTTCGTTTTGTTACAATTAAAAATTATACCAGATAAGTCATACTTTCGTCCGCCAAATCCCGTTGACAGGTGAATCGCGCGCTTTGACTAACGACTGACCTGTACTGGGGGGGATGTGGCGGGCGAATGTATCTCTCATCTGGTATCGTTCGAATTGTAAGGAAACAAGGAAATTCCTACTAATATGTTCAAGATAACTTAACCTATCAAAACAACCGCTTCCGCTGCTCGCTGTAAAGGTGGTGAACGGGTGTGGCCGCTAGCGGCGCGGCGGCGGCGAAGCGTTCAACGCAATTAATTATCGCCGACATCGCTGCCTTCTAGGAGGCAGAACTCAATTACCGGTCATATAAATATGTCGAATTTTGACAGGATCTACATAATAACAGGAATTAAGAGTTATGCGTAGTTTATGATTACAAATACATTTTCTAAGTGGTATTAATTTGTGCAAACTAGAATATAGAACTTATACTTCATGGCGTAGTAATTTTTTATGAATTACATGACATCCTGATTCTCTTCATTAGCATTTTACACTAGTTAGCTTACTATAGCATTTTGAAGTTGCAGTGACAATTTCAATGAGTAAATGTGAAATTAACCACAGGAAGTCTATTCCTACAGAATAACACTTTTAATGGGAACATAAATTAAGTTTACAACCACCTACAGTAGGCTTTACCGTTTACCACCTTACTGGTTGAAGGTAAGAAAACTAATTTCAGCGCTTCATTTCTAAATCCTTGCACGATTTACAATATGTACAGGGTTGGGTTGGCAAAAATAAAGATTTTTTTAAATATTTCTTAAAATACTGATCTAAATGTGTTAAAGCTTTGCAACCGTGCATTTGACACAATAACAAACACTTACACATAAATTACTGACACTTTGCTTGTCCAGGGAACTATTTAAGTTGGCATTCTTGAAATTCTTAAATGCAAGAATACCTCATCTTTAAAATCTTTAAAATTCTATATAACACCACAAACTCAGTTTCAAATGGATGATCTATAAAAGAAGGTACAGATTCTCAAAAATTTGTAATATTTTACTCCTGATATATAGGAAAAGATTGGAATATTGTATCTTTCAGAACCTAATAAGTCTTTTTATGATTACATTTTCATAAAAACTAAAACTTTTTCGATATTCATATATTTTGAGATTCCTAGAG